>CM074719.1:214199939-215399939 GCA_037306005.1 Rhinophrynus dorsalis | reverse complement strand
TCTTTAAAAAATTATCATTATTATTATTTTTATTATTATTATTAATAAATTAATAATTAATAAACACAAAAAACACAGCTCCTCACAAATCCACTGGCCAGCGACAAATTAGTTCTGCCTATAAACATGAGAAGTTATAAGTTTCAGTGCTCAAATCAGTGCTCAGCTGTGACTGGCTGAAAAATCAGAACGTGAATAACTCTCAGAAAATTATTTGCCTCGAGTTGAAGGTCCAGCATGGCATCAAAACATTATGTTTAGCCTTCTACACCTAGCCAATGATTGTTGAGAGTATGCTTGGCAAATATGACTGACTGAGCTCTGACATGAGCATGAACACATATTAATTCCCAAACTCATGGGCAAAGCTCAGTGGTTGTTGGCAAATGAGCAGTTGATGAGCTTTTTCTTAAGCAATGCCAATTTTCCTCTGTTATTGAACATAGAAAACAGAACCAGAGATGGCACCATGGGACTTCTCTTCAAAGGTAAGTTAAATTATTTAAATTAACTTTAGCCTCATTTCTCATGGAAAAGAGAAAGGGGTCAGAAGACTACTCTCTTTATCAAATGTAAATTAGACACCATATTAATTATTTAAAACATTTCCTCTCCCTGTGGGATAATTGATGGAGACTTTAGTAGTAGAGAGACCATATATACAATATTAAATATGTTAAATATTTCCTCTCCAGGTGGGACTTCCATGTCCCTTGATTTATGTAATTACTATGGGGTCTATGGACCCCCTTAATTTATTTTGCTTGTGGAGGCAAATAATAAATTAATGCAGAGTCTGCAGACTCCTTATTAATGTATTTCATTTATTTTTATTTTTTGTTTCATCCATTCATGTAGTGAAAAAGCGTTTCCTCTCTTTATCAAACATAAATAATATAGGGTCACAAACCCCATATTATTTATTCAAACCCCATATTATTAATGAGATCAGGATAGAGAGATGGGAAAAATTCCCCACAATTCACTTAAGGCTATTTTGCTGGCTTACTTAGTTATGTCTTGTCACCGTGCTACCGCACACTTACCTTAGTTGGGACTGGGGGTGTTTGTCTTTTCTGTTCATTCCTCTGGCGTCTCTCTCCCTTCCTCGCATCTGCTGGTTACTACCGTGGATTGTGAGGCTGGCAGGACACCATTGGCCTGTTGTTTGTTTGTCAGGGTCTGTTTTTTATTCTACAACGTAATTTGTAGGTTCGGTCTGTGGGAGTTTGTCTCGCTGGGCCAGCTACGTGCTGCTGCCATCTTGGTTCTCGCAATAGGCGAGATCCATGGTGGCCATCTTAGTTTATCCCGGTGCAGAGATTGGTTGCGGCCTGCACTCTTTGGTGTGTGTTGGAGGAGCTTTTGTATCTGTGGCATTGTTTCTTTATAAAGTTGGCACTTATATCTGTTTACACGTATCATTATCAACAGTTGGCATAATGTTATTTATTGTTTGCTATAGGGTTAGCCCCTTACTGTTTTCTCTTGGGGTGAGCCCCCACCATATTACACTCTGGTTTTCAGGGTTACTGTAAATTCTGTGCATTGTCACAGTTCCCGTTGGCCATGCTTTGTGCCTGCCATTTTATATAGGGTGAGCCCCTTCTGCTTTGGGGTCAGTCCCCAATCTTTTGCCTTGTGGGGATATCAGGGTGAGCCCCTGGGTCTTTTTATCCCTGCTCTTTTAGCCCTGCTGTATCAGGACTGTGCCACTGGAGCTACTTGTTCTGTGTGTTTAGGTGTTTCCTTTTTGGCTGGGCGCTCCTAGGCTATTGCATAAATTCCTGTTAAACATATATACAAAAAAAGACAAATAAAAATGTATATATGTTTATAATACAGGTCTTACATAATCTGTACATGCATATTACCACTTTGCTGTGGTTTGTGGTGGAGGGGTTTCTTACTATACTTCTGGATTTATCTGTTTAGGTTGCTGGGTGAGCCTCATTTGTATTGAGTTAGGTGTTTTTGTTTTCCCCTTGTAGTTTCTGATAGGGGTTTATTTCTTTTTCTAGGTGTCTCTTTACCTTCTGCATCATGGGTGACTCTTCTCAACGTTCACCTAACTTCCACTACATGATCAAAGCTGTAGTGGCAGCATCAGTGGAAAAGGCCTTGGCTAGAGTGATTACCCAACACGCCTCTTATCCTTCTCCTCCGCTTTCTTCCAGTTCTTTGAGGGGGATGGATGACTTGGTGGCTGGAGAGTCTTTGACTAGTGCTTTACATGTGTCCAAACGGCATTGGAAGGGTTCTTCTGGACATGGTCGGATTTCCGGGAAGGTGCCTCTTAAGAGAGGGAGAGATCTCATACTAAGGTGTTGTTGGATGATGAGGATTTTCCTCCTCCCACGCCGCTGGCAGTGACTGACAAGTGGCAGGCTGTGGACTCCACCTCTGAGGATGAGGAGAATTGTCAGGATCCTCAGTCCTTGAGTTCTAGCTTTGTTAAGGAATCCATTGTCGGTGAGGCTGAGGCCGTAGGTACTGCTACTCTGATGTCAACTGTGATGGACGTGGATACTTTCTATGATACCCAGGAGAATCCTATTTTTGACCCACGGAACATTTGTCATCCGAGAATCTCAGAGTGGAGTCTTCTTGACCACATGGCGGGGTATGTGCATTTTTGGCTCCGCAAGTCCCTTGATTGTGAGGTTCATAGTCGTCTCAGAGCTGAGTGTTCCAGACCGATGTTGCTAGATAAAGTGGCCTATACATTGGAATTTGATCCTATAATGTTGCTGTCCATGTCCCGGATGGGGCGTGACCTGCGGAAAGGCATAGAAAAGGGCCTTAAGTCTGCTAAACTAAACTTCTGGATGTGTTGGGACCGCTGGCTTGGATTCTACATTTCGCAGACCTCTCTCTGACTGAAGGTTCTTCGCTGGATGCTGGAGCTGTTCGTGAGTGGGCTCTTCGGGCCATTTGCCTATTGGGAAATTCATACACTGTGCTCTGTTTGGAGAGTTGAAAGGCTGCATTGCTCCAGATTGATCCTAAGTTGGCGGATCTGGGATCCAAGGAATTGGGTCCTTCAGCTACTGGGTTATTGTTTGGGGAACCGTTCATTGCTGAGATGAAGAAGCATGTAAACCTTTTCATTACCCTGAACAAGGCCCAGACTTCATTGTGGCAAGTGTTCCATCCGCCATCATCCAGGGGTGTTTTTGGCCGAACTGGTCAACAGAGAGGCCGTGCCACCAGCCGGTTTTGGTCGTCAGGTCTCCAAGCTCAACCACCTTTGAATACCTTCTTCCCTGCTAACCAATACGGTACCTCCTACAGTTGCACTAGAGGATTGGACCGTGCCAGAGTTTCACGGAACAGAGGACGGGGTCCTCTGCCCCAGGCGGTGGTCTCAAAGGACGACGAGGCACTCACAGATGCGGAGATTCGGTCTCTTTTTTCCAAAGGCGCTGTTCAGTTCACTCCGGACAACAGAGGATTCTTCAGCAACATTTTTCTGGTCAAAAAAAAGACAGGAGATTTTCATCCTGTCATTGATCAACGGAGTCTCAATGCCTTTGTAGTTTACCGTCATTTCAAGATGGAAGGTATTTATCTCTTGCGAGATCTTCTGCAGAAGGACGACTGGTTTATACAGCTGGATCTGCCAATCTGTTGGTTCCGGTCGCGCTGGAGAGCAGAAGGTTTCTGCGGTTCCTGTGGCAGGGTCTTCCATGTCAATTCACGTGTCTCCCTTTCGGTCTCAGTTCAGCTCTGTGGTGTTTCACAAAGCTACTGAAACCAGTAGTGGTGCATTTCAGGAGTCTAGGCATCAGGTGTCTTATTTATCTTGATGACTTGTTAATCTTGTGTGACTTAGCTTCCCGTCTCTGCTTGCAGGCATGCTTTGTGGTTTGCTTCCTGGAATCTTTGAGTTTTGTCGTCAACAGGGAAAAGTCAGCTCTGATACCATCCCATGTGGTTCAGTTTCTGCGATTCGAGATCAATTCTGTGAATTGTCTTCCCGTTGACGAAGGTGGAAGCAATTCTGAAGGAGATTTGTTGCATTCTTCGTCTCGAACGCATTCCATTACGGCTTTTGGCTCGCATTGTGGATCTTCTGTTGTCATCCAGATTTTGTCGTAGAATCGGATGCCAGCCTCTGGGGCTGGGGGCTCATTGTGCGGACTCTTCCACAGGGGATCTGTAGTCAGAGGCAGAGCTTGTCCTTCATATCAATTGTCTGGAATTGATTGCGGGGTCGTTCGTAGTGCACAGTTTAGCCAGGGACAGGTCCGATTGCTGCATTCTTTTGTGCATGGACAACATTTCCGCTGTTCAGTACATCAATGGGTTGGGTGGAGCCAGATCTCAGGATCTCACGGAGGTTACAAAGGAGATTCATCGATTTTGTTTCAATCGCAATATCACTCTCAGGGCGGAGTATCTTCCAGGAGTGTCCAACAGGACAGCGGACTGGTTTTCTCGGCACTGGAGGGACAGCAGTGATTGGAAATTGGATGCGGCTATTTTCCTCCACCTTAAGTCACTCAAGGGACCTTTGGTGATAGATATTTTTTGCCTCCCATACCAATGCCCAACTACAGAGTTACTGCATCTAGCTTGGTGATCCATAATTTTCTGTTGCATCTTTTTTCCTGTGGCATTCTTATCGTTCTATTAATATTGTATGTTCGGCTATTTCACCCGGTGATTTGTCGCTTGCTTAGAGGGATTAAGCTTTCTCATCCTCCTGGTCCAAAGTATGGTAGACTTTGGGATGTTCAGGTGGATCTTCGGTCCTTGCAGTCATGGCCAGCAAATGATTCCTTGTCTTTGCATCAACTTTCAGCGAAGCTCACTTTGTTGCTTTGCTTGGTTTTCTTTTGGAGAGTTTTGGATGTTCGGGCTCTGGATGTTGGCGTAATTTCCGTATTGACGGACGGTGTGTCTTTTTCCATTTCACGCCATACTAAGACTGATTCTTCTTCAGTGTTTTATCCTTTTTTTAGGGAAGTTCCTCAACTTTGCGTGGTTCAGGCTTTACTCAGGTACGTGGAACTTACAGCGCCTTTGAGGGCTTCACGGTCTGGGCAACATTGTGTTTCCTACGTTAGAACTCATAAGCCTGTGTCTTCCACTACTTTGGCGAGATGGGTCCGTTGTAATTTGTCCCTTGTGGGGGTCTATTCTTTCTTTGGTGGCCATTCTGTTAGGGATGCTGTGGCTATCTTGCATTCCGCTGACTGGTCTCAGGAACATACTTTTTTTGTGTTTTTTATTTTCGTCCGTCATCTCATGCATCTTTTTTAGTGTTGAGCGAGCATGCTCGGCCGATGCTCGGATCGGCTCGAGCATCGCTCTGCTCGGCACATGGCGGTACTCGTCGAGTACCGCCATGTGCTCGCCCGACATGTTCGGGTGGCAGGGATCTGTGCCGGAAGGAGGCACAGATCTTACAGACGCTCCGCTGGACCACCAGGGGCTGGAGGTAGGGGGCATTGTGGAGATGAAGGGGGACATTTTGGAGATGAAGGGGGACATTGTGGAAGGGGGGCATTGCGGAGATGAAGGGGGCATTGCGGAGATGAAGGGGGACATTGTGGAAGGGGGACATTGTGGAAGGGTAGACATTGTGGAAGGGGGGCATTGCGGAGATGAAGGGGGCATTGCGGAGATGAAGGGGGACATTGTGGAAGGGGGACATTGCGGAGATGAAGGGGGCATTGCGGAGATGAAGGGGGACATTGTGGAAGGGGGACATTGTGGAAGGGGGACATTGCGGAGATGAAGGGGGCATTGCGGAGATGAAGGGGGCCATTGTGGAAGGGGGACATTGTGGAAGAGGGGCATTGTGGAGATGAAGGGGGGCATTGACCAGGCACCCTCCCCTCATCAGAGCAGGGGGTGCCTGGTGTAATGCTCGTGTCGCCCCATTGAATTCAATGGGGCTCGGGTGCTCGGCCGAGCACTCGAGCCTCCGGCGGTGCTCGGTCAGAGCAACCGAGCACCCGAGCATCGGGGTGCTCGCTCAACACTAATCTTTTTCTCTGTTATCTCAGCATTAAAATTGCAAAATACTAAGCCTCCTGTCATGTAGTAAAATTGTAGATTATGCTAATGTAGTGTCCTTATAATCTAAATTGTAGTAATTACAGGAGGCGAGTATTTTCCCTTCCCTCCCTACCCCTTGGGGTTTTTCTTCTTTTTATTGGTGTTCAATTGGTTTGTTGTGTTCTTTTTTGTCTTTTGTGGGGAGGTTGTGGGGAAGTTGAAGTTATTTATATTTCTGTATTAGTAATTTTATTACCGTATTGTTCATTATATTTTGTTGTATGATGATTTTTATGTTGTTTTTGGCTTCCTTTGGAGGGGACAGTGGCCTTTCACCCTTTTTTCTCTCTGTTTCAGTGTGATCTACACTTCAAGCTCACCATCACATCCGGGGTTTTGTCTGTGTTTGTCGGTGGAGACTACTAGGGATGCTGCAGAAGATGGAGATTTGTTTCTTCGTTTATTGTTATCTGTTGATGATTGCTTGTGTTTATTCAAAGAAAGAGGAGTGGTTTAGTTAGGAAGGCCCTTATATCACTTCCTTCTTGTTTCCTGATTGTTCAGTTTGTTTTGGTTGGATCTGTGCTGCTATGGAGAATTTAGTAAAGAAAGATAAGCAAAATACTCGCCTCCTGTCATTACTAAAATCAAGATTATAAGTACACTATGTTAGCATAATCTACAATTTATGCACCTTCATTTTGTCCTGTTTATTTATGAGCAATTTTGTATTTGGATGTTCTATATTACGGGTATTTTCTGTTCAAGGCCACAATGGTTAGGGTTGGGGCAATGAGGAGTGTAAGGGCAAAGCTAGAAACACCTTGGTTCTTCTTAGGGCAGCCATAGAGGAGTGGAGGTAACAGTGACAAAGAGAATACTGAAATACAGAGAGAACACTAATAGAAAGAACCCATTTAGGTCTCGATTCTATTGTATGTGATACATTTATCACTGGTTTTATATTCAAACTCTACTACTGACTTCAACAGCAATATTAGAGAAAGGAAACATTGATAAATTTATCAGTTGCAATAGAGTTTAGCCCTTAGAAAGTGAGCATTGTCATAGAGAGTACATTAGTGGAAACAATCATGAGATACACCTGACAGTGAAAAGATAAACAGAGGAAATGCTGTCAAGGACATAGTGCCGACAGAATGAGAACTTGGTGTAAGGGTGAATTTCTGAAAATAATGCAGGCATAATAATAATAATAATGGTCATATAGGGGTTAAAATTCACTGCAGTATTTTTTTCTTTCTTTCATTGTTCCATTGCTGATGAGTAGTTGTCAAAAAGAAGTTATAATAATAATAATAATGGTCATATAGGGGTTAAAATTCACTGCAGTATTTTTTTCTTTCTTTCATTGTTCCATTGCTGATGAGTAGTTGTCAAAAAGAAGTTATAATAATAATAATGGTCATATAGGGGTTAAAATTCACTGCAGTATTTTTTTCTTTCTTTCATTGTTCCATTGCTGATGAGTAGTTGTCAAAAAGAAATTGTACATTCTGATAAGCGTTCAGTCAGAAAGGTTAGAGTGTTTTGTGTGTTGTTGGGTTGTAAAATCCCTCTGTTATTTTGTGGGTCTCACATGTCACCACCCACATAACTATACAGAAGAAATATAAGAGAAGGGGAACAGCACAACACCAACCTCTAAGTGTAGTAGTTAATATGGTACTGTTAAAAATCCCCAAAATATGACTCCCCCTCTTAGTTCAAAAATGATTTTGTAGTTCCTATCATTTTATGCCACGTATGTATATATATAAAATATGTAGACTAATATTCCCAAAGGTAGTGTTTGGAAATTTAATTGACGCGCCAACACAATAGATTTAAAAACTTTTATTGTGAGCGAATAATCAGCTGCTACATAACATACAAATATGTGGAGTTTGTAAAAACACAGTACCTTTACTAAAAAATCTAATGTCAAAAACACACATTAGTAGAAAAACATAAGTGATGAATTACGATAATAATTATTCTTTAAAATGTTAGCCAGATTTCACATTGGGAGGCCCACAACGAGTGGCTAAACACCAAGTGGGAGGCAGTCTTGCATTCTATGGCTGCTACATTGATGACATCATCATGATTTGGAAGGGAGGCCAAACAGAATGAAAAGAAATGGTACAAGACTTTAACACCAACGATAGAGGGCTAAAATTCAAGGTCCAAATGGATCAAAAAGAAATATAATTTTTAGATCTTACTCTATCTTTTGGATCCAATAATATTCAAAACACAAGTTATCGGAAGCCTATGGCATCAAATCAATATTTCCAGAGCTGACAGCGGTCATTATCATAAATGGCTGGCCAACATGCCCTTTGGACAATTCCACAGTTTTTTTATTAACTAATAAAAATTATATTTTATGCAGTAAGTGCTGTCTGCACCTTTGGTATTAGTTAAAGGGATAGTAATACTTCGTTTTATCTTTATTTTATTTTGTAGGCATTAAAAAAAATGACGAACGATATAAGTCTTCTCTTTCAAACCTTTATGGTTTGAGAGATATTCACAAGCAAAGTTTCCCTCCCGCCCCTTTTACCTAGTGTAAGCCATCTCTTCTCAGATGTGGAATAATAACAGAAGGGGACAATCTTCTTCCTATGAGAACAATGAAGGCCCTGCCCCACCTTGACAATTTTTCAGGTTTTTCCCTTATCTTAATTGAAGATTGTCCCTCTATGCAATCTACCTGGGCACCTCCCTTCTGCTCTGGCTGAGCAGTGTTACATCAGTAAAAGGGGTGGGAGGTGGATACTTTGTCATTGAATGACTCTTGAACTACATCTCTGACAGAATTGAAATAACACTCACCAAGGTCCAAATACTATGATGATTAATTAGATTTGCTTTTATTATGAAACATTACTATCCTTTTAAGACTCACGAATATGAGAAATTATCTCATCCTATCTTTGAGGAGTTCAGTTTGGTGCTGTTAAGAGAGATTTCTTTACTTCATATTTTTCTCACTAACATAAACTAACATATGAATCTTACAGTGCAGCACTTGCCACTCTGCATACCAGTTCAAGACTTTTGCTCAAGAAAATTAGAGATCTAGGGCAGATTTGTTAGTATATGGTGTGAAAAAAAAGGAACAGACTAACCACAAGTTCAATCACCAATAAACTATCACACTGTCTGCCCTTTGGTGTAAGTGGCATAGAGGGACCAGTTTTTAGCTGCAGAATGTTTTTTACATAGACAACAAGCAGTCACATGACACAAAACAGGCTCCTTGCACCTGTATTAGCTCAAAAGTGCATTTGTACAATGCCCTCATGCGGAGTAAGGAAAAATGCAGTGGGAAGATGTAAAAGATAAAATAACAATATCAAGGGCAAATGAAGAGCACAAAGTGACTGTGAACACTTGGCAAATAAAGTATTTTGTGAGCTGGGGAGAAGTGGCAGATGAGGTGTACCATTGGTCAATAGCACTAGCATTGTAAGAACACAATGCGACAGAACAATGTCATTTAGGAAGAGAACCAACTAGAATCAATTTTATCACTGTGGAGAGAATATATGGAACCCTGAAAATGAGACTAACTAGGGTAAACACACCAAGTTAAACCAGAAATGTTTTATTTGGGAAGTACTAATATGATCCCATGCTAAAATAGGCATTCATGGCCAGATTTCCCAATAGGCAGAGTAGGCGACTGCCTAGAACTCCAAATTTTGTGGAGTGCCACATCTGTATTGGCCACACCCACATTCTGGGTTGTGGGTGTGGCCAGAACAATCTAACTTTCACTGCATCAGTTCTATCCTTCTTTACAGTCTGTTATTTAACATCTTGGATGTGAGTGAGATCTCCAAGACATTGCAGAGCTTTTGTGTTCTGTGCCAAGAAACAGTGGATGGGTCTTTGGGCGGGGTCATGTGAGAAGTGAGAGTTTGGCCATGGGTGGAGCTAACGGTGCCTAGATTACTTTGCTTAAGAGCGCTTGGGATGTAAATGCAGCTCTGTAGGCACTGCATTATTATTTTAGTTCTATCACATATTTATTAATATATTTAGGAAAATATTCCCTTTAATGTAGCTTACAGAAAGAGGAGAGTACTGTGGTAAGTGATGTGCATTTTGAAGCAGTCCACTTCTCCAAGTCTTGTTTAATCCCTCTGGTGACGTGCCAGGACCAGCACTCTGGTGTAAATGTTAAGAACCGGTGATGGTCCTGGCAAGTACTGGAATTCTGGGATGGCAGCATGGCTGCACTTTGCTCTGCTTCCCAGAATTCATTGCACCAATTTAAAAAAAGTGCCATGGTCCATAATGGCTGCCCCCCTGCCCAAGATCAACAGTTTTTGAGATTACTATCAAATACTATTCAGGGGGCAGACATAAAAGTGTAACGAGACTCACTTTCCTGCACAAGACAATTTTATTTGACTTCTATGGTGCGGTTGGTTTTCCTAGAATGAGTCTGTTTTTCTTTTGTACATAGGAGGGCATACCTCCTAAGTGTACCTCCTAGGAGGGACAGTCTCTCTCTGAGACCCAAATCCCTTTTTCCCACCCTGATGTCCCTCTTTTTAGGACAGCAGACTTGTGATGTGTGTATAAGTGTATCACATTGCCCCACATCAATAAAACTAACCTTAATATTTTGTTAAACTTCAGTTTATGTGTTTATACATTCGTCTGTGTAAATAAAATACTTTGGTCTTGTTCTAAATCACTTATTCAATAACACAAAGAGGCATCAGTAGGTCATTAAATAACCTAAACATTCTCGGTAATGTCCAGCCCACCAGCCATGCTTCCAGCAACAACACCAAAAACACAAGAGTCCCTTATTTGCCATTTGGAATGTTGGGAGGTATGGGAAGACTGTAGTCAAAACGAAAAGAGAAGCAATGATGCAGGAAACTAGGTGTGCTATAGGGGCTATTTACCCTCTCCATTGCATTACTGAGAGAAATAACCATTCAAGCCATACACAGTAACAATAATAACTCCCCATTTAATTTACTATGGGCAGAGATTCCATTAGGATTTTCTGACCATAGTAAATTAAGTGGGAGGTGATTATCAGTTGTTCTGAGACACTGCTCTTTAGAGCAAAATAACAGTATCCTCACAGTCTTCCCACAAATTAGTTTCCGTTTCCTAAAAGTATTACTGAATACCTCTATAATATCTGTTATCCTGCACAATAAACAACCTTCTCTTGTATTTAACATTTTTAACATTCAATCACTACAATTTCTTCAGAAATATATCCATTTTCTTGCAATCAGTGCCACTCGAAAGAGCACTATCTAATGATTCACCACTTCAGCAGCCAGTTCTATTCTTGTAGCATTGCAAGGACTCCAGAAACATAACTCAATCTGTAGGCAGAACACAGAACATGGCTATGACCACGCACTCTTGATAGCATTTAAAAACATTTCTGTGCAATCAGGAAAATTACATCAACATTTGCAAGTTACATATAAATACTAGGGTTTTTTATTTTTAAAAATCTCTTCAAAACACTTTATGCTTTTTCTTTTTTTTCCAATTTATTCAGGGTTGCTGATTATAGTAACAATAATGTTAACATTTCATTTGATCTTATTTTGAAAAGTATTTTGTAATATTAACACACACACACCCGCATGTTTGCATGCACATACACATATATTTAATCTAGATAGCCGTGTTAGGCCAGTAGTGTAGATCAGTGGCGTAACAATAGGGGTCGCACCTGTGACCGAGCCCGTCACTCCAGGGGTCCGGTCACCCCCTGCGAACCCATTGCCACTCGCCTGCAGCCCGTGCCCACAGCAGCTCAGCTGATATCCCGGCACTCTAGTAATGCAGAACGCTGGGAGCAGACATCATCTCCTAGCACTCTGCATTACTAAGAACTGCGAGGGAGCGGGTGATGGAGGTAGGAGATGGACATGGGGCAATGTGAAGATGGGGGGGCACTGGGCCCATGGCAATTTCTGCATTAGGGCTTCTAGTTACGCCACTGATGTAGATGCCAAATCAATGAGTATCGCAGTTTGTAATAAAAACATTTTTTAATTGTATTAATAACATTCAATTTTCAGGACAAGCTTTTGAGAGCAACAGTCTCCTTTTATCAAGTCAATAGTTTGTTCAATAACAATTTATAATCACATACTGTGATCCTCATATAGAAAACTTAGTAGTACTGTCTGTAAGACAGTCCTTATGTATGGCTGAGAAACATGGACACTGAATGACAAAGCCATATAAAAACTTAAGGTTACCCCGAGAAGTGTGGAGTGGTGAATTGTAAACATAATAAAAAGAGACAGAAAAAAAAGTGTGCATGGATTTGTCAGCAAACAGAGGTATATCACTGAAAGAGTGAAGTGTCTGAAATGGAAATGGGCAGGACACATAGCAAGAATGATGGTAGTTGGACCAAACACATTTTAGAATGGATTCCACTGATACTAAATACCCAAGAAGAAGACCAGAGACAAGATGGGTAGATGAAATTACCAAATTTGTTGGTACACAGTGACAACAAAAGGCATAGGACGGAAGTTGTTGGAGGATTCCTGAGGAGACCTTCGTCTTGCAGTGGATCCACAACGGCTGAAGATGATGATGATATATATACAAGTTTGGCACTCCCCTCATTTGGTACAGAGTGGGCTTCTATGAGTCTTCCTGGGTCTGGTCTTAACCACTCACCCAGTTGGACACATACTGTGTATTACATATGGTGTCTTAAATAGGAGTAGATGGTGGTGCAGATTTAGTGACTTTTCAGTAGGTTCACAGTGTCTTGTCTGGTTGTCAGAATTTACTTCTAGAATACATAAAATTAATGGTATATACATCATTATTTTAGCCAAACCCAATTTTACTTAGTCTCTTTATCTGTGGACTTGATATTTTTTAATTTAAATATTTTTTATATAAATAGTGCCTTGATTGGTAATTTGTGCTGGTTGTGTAAATGGTAAGAAATTAGTATATATTAATAATTTATTTGTATTCTGTCTTGGGCATGGATTATGACTGGTTTATAATTTTTCATTTCTTTAATTATATTATTGTAACTTTAACATTGGAGTCAGTATTACTTACCACAGATATTAATCCATTTGGTTTGTTTTCCACTGTGAATTCTATTTTCTCTATTTTATTAGTGACAGAGAGCCAGTTTCATATTTTTTCATGTGAGAACTCTGCCCTCATATGCATTATTACACCCATTGCCAGCCAACGGGGTGTCGCTGGCACAGTGGCGTAACAATAGGGGTCGCAGGGGTCGTACCTGCGACCGGGCATGTCACTCTCAGGGGCCCGGCCGCCCCCTGCGACCTCCTTGCAACGTGCCTGCAGAACAGCTGATCTCCCGGCGGCCGGCGCTTTAATAATGCAGTGCACTGGGAGATGACATAATCTCCCAGCGCTCTGCATTACTAACAACCACGCGGGAGTTTGGTTCCGGAGGTCTGTGCCTCATTTGGCACACCGCTAGATCACCAGGGAATCGAGGTGGGGGGGGTCAGTAGGGGCAATGTGTAGATGGGGGCAATGTGGAGAATGAGGGGCATTGTGATGGGGGCATTTTTGAAGGGGCAATGTGGAGATTGAGGGGCAGTGTGGAAGGGGCATTGTGGAGAATGAGGGGCAAAGTGGAAGAGGCATTGTGATGGGGGCAATGTGGAGGGGGCATTATGGAGATGAAGGGGCAATGTGGAGAATGAGGGGCATTGTGGAGGTGGCCAATGTGGTTGAGGGGGGCCAGTGAGGTCAGAGGGGGGCCTATGGCAATTCTTGCACCAGGGCCCAGTGTCTTCTAGTTACGCTTCTGCGCTGGCATGGAACCAGATACATAAGCATGTGACTTTCAGTAGAACCAAAGCTTAAACTAACTGAGTCACTTATTACAATAGTTTCCCTTTAGCATTCTATATCATTCCGAGTCGGGAGTCTGAATGGAGGCTTTTCCATAAAAACAAAAGTGTCACTGAAGCAGTACTTTTGTATTTTTAGCTCTAGAATCCCTCATTCGAGTACAAATCCCAACTCTGGCACTTGTCTTGTTGCGGTGTAGTGCTTTCTCCTCATTATGAAAATTTCTACCAGAAATCACTGACTTCTAGCAACAATTTCTCATACTAAAAAAGTACCAGTAATATTTGTCTTTTACAACATTTCACATCCCATATAGGTGAATTTACATTACATGGACATTAGACTAGCACATTGCTTTACAATCACAAGTCGCATCACATTCAGATTTTGTAAGAATTATTTTGTAACCTTTAATAGTTACAAATAATGTACTTTAGGTTATCAAAGCTCCATTTTACGTGTGTACACATAACACATGGACATGAAAGTGCTGTATTGATCTCAGTGGTGATCTACATTTTGCATTTTTTTCAAAAGTGTCACTATGTAAGAAAACAATCAGGATGCTTTATTCTATAATACTAATTATTGATAATACTAAGCTACAGTGAATAGGTACTAACATATTGAGGTCCATATTATAGACAATAGACTTCACAGTAGTGTGCAGAGTCACTCAGCTGCTGCAAGAGAAAACAGGGTACTATCCTGTATAAAAATGGGTTGCATATATAATTCTACCACCATATAAATCCTTGGTAAGGCCTCATCTAGAATATGGAGTACAGTTTTGGGCACCAGTTCTTAAAAAATAAATTATTGAACTGAAAAAAGTGCAAAGACGTGCAACAAAAATGATAAAGGGATTGGAGGATCTGATTATAAAGAGAGACTAGCCATACTGGGTTTGTTTACATTAGAGAAGAGCTGTATAAGGGGTGATATGATTACTATTTACACATTTATTTCAGGTCAACACAAAGAACTCTCTAATTAACTATTTACTCAAAGAGCTGAGCTAAGAACAAGAGGTCATCCATTAAGACAAAAGGAAAGGAGCTTTAGACTAAAACAAAGGCAAAGATTTTTTACAGTAAGGTCAGTAACCTTATGGAAGGCTTTGTCTTGGGATGCTGTGTTTGCAAATACTGTAACTGCTTTCAAAAACATAATGGATATCTATCTAGCACAAAACAATATTGAGAATTATGACAGCTGGAGTCAAGGAAGGTAGGATGTTGATCCAGGAAATATCTGCCATTTGGAGTCAGGAAGACATTTTTTTACCAACTTGGGGCTAAATTGCAAATGGTATCAATGTTTTTTTTTTTTTGCTTTCCTCTGTATCAACAAGAGTGATTTACCATGGCCTGATGAACGCTTGTCTTTCTTCAGCCTATCAACTATGTTACTATGCTATGTTACTATGTAATTATCACGGTGCCCGTGATTTCCTTGCCTCCTCTTCTGTCTGGTGGTGGGTTCTGGATGCATCCCCTGGTCTGCTGCTATCGACAGGCTCACGTCTCTGATGCAGCCTTATAATCTGCCAACGAACTGTGCTTTAGCGCCCTTTCGTGGTGTTTCTCTGCGCATTCCAGTGTTGCTCATTTTGGCCTTTGTTTGGCTTCTGATATCTCCTGGTTCTCGATCTTTGGCTTGTCTGACTATCCAGTCTGGTGTTTGACCATGGCTCTGCCTGACTTGCTGATCCGTGTACGACTCTGGCTTGTCCGACTGCCCGCTCTGTGCTGAGCCTGGCTGTGGCTGACTACCCGATCCGGTTCCTGACTGTGGCTTATCTGACCTATGCTCTGTGCATCTCTATTTGCCTCCATATTGTGTGTTCCCATTGCCTCTGGGCTTTTCCTAGCTGGTACTACACTACCTTGCTGGTAGCGTTGTTATTTGCCTTCACACTGTGCAATCTCATTGCCCTCGGGCTCGTAGTGTTAACTATATCGCTCTACCAGTTGCCTCGGTACACTACCTTAGAGTGTTCACTGATGTCTCTACCTGTATTCACTCTGAGTGACGCACTGTGCTACTGCAATTAATAGCCTCCTGGTGTACCTCTGCTGTGTGGCCTTCGATCAGGTACCTTGCTGGAACATTAGCGGTGCACTATCTTACATTCCTCTCAGGAGGTTGTCTGGGTACTCTCATTTATTATCCCTAGCGTTCCAGGTTCCTATTTTTCGGTGAGAGCCAAGTCTGGTTCTGTACCCGTGTTATCTACTGTCTGATTGCAGTTCAGTGTCAGCTTGAGTAGTGGACTAGACACTGTCCTTACGCCTGTCTCCCCTAGGATGAGGAAGTGTTCGTTCTTATTGTCATTCGCATTATTTCTATTGCTATTATTATTTTCTTCAATAAACTGGTTAAAATTACATGTACTGTGTTGTGTGATTATTTGCCTGGGTTACCATTACAGTAATAAGATGAATTAGAGGCATCTTGGAGCAAACCAGCCTCAAAATATGTGACAAAAAAGTACTTTTGATTTGAATGGACATTTTAGCCACTTGAATGCTAGTGTGGTATACAACCCTGGAGACTTCTCTGTACTCAAGGAGTTAAAAGATCCTTTTGAATCAATGGGAATTTGGGCAATTTTTACTTTTACACTATTGAGCAATTGGTTTAATCCACAGTTTCTCCAGTCCTGCTTATCAAATCAGCCTCTCTCTGACACACACACAAATCCATAATTTCATCTCCCATTATACTTGCCTCCAAATCATGTGAGTGCACTTTGTGGCATGCATTATGTCATATGATCATGTGCCTGCCCCATTTCATGAAAGGAAAATGGAGTATAGTCAAACTAACGTCCTCTGCAACTTGTTAGTAAATGGCAAGAAACAAGGTTCAGAAGAACAAAACAACCAAGGACGATTATGTGCACCAACACTGTTCTCATCATAGCGCAAGCAATGTAGAGAGGATATATTCTTTGCAAGAAGCCTTGTATATAGGAATTAGGCAGGTGCAGCCCCCCCCAAAAAAATGAAAACATCTTAAATGTCTATTTCAGCGTAGAATCGTATTAATACATCCCACCTAGTATGCACTCAGTAACCTGTTAATAAATAGAACATATGTCATGGTGCTACAAGTTCATTCCACAAGGGCAACCACCATGCAAAATGTTTAATGTTTCTCTTAATAATATTTAATTACCTAATTAACCTAACTCAGATTACGACTGTAAGCAGGTATGTGGGGACAGGGAAATTTGACCTTTTAGTTCTCCTTGAGGACAGAATATGAAAAACCTTTACACTGACATTAATTAAGAGATATGAATACTTTGTTGTGGGTGCATATATGTATAGCTGGGAAATCTCTGAATTCGCCCTTGAGAATTCCAAATTCCCTTCTCATTATATGGTTTCCAATGCAAAGATCACTTCTCTGGATTGAAGAGATCTTGACAGAAATATGGTTGCTGATGTACTCAGAATAAATGGAGCAATCCTGGAGAAAACCCACTACATCACAGAGGACAATTACAAATTCTCAGTGCATTGGGAGCTCTTTAGAATTCAAGGGGTGAAAAATAATTTCAGATTTTTAAAGGAGCAAAAAACTTTTTTATGAAAAAAACATATATAGTAGGGCATTTCCTGTTGAGTAACATAAGAGTGCTCCCACTTCTGATAGATGCATATTTCCAGGGTTATTATAGTTTAAACCCATGTTAATTTACTTTAGCAGTTCCCTCTAGTGGTCAAATTCCAATTAGTTCTCCTCTTACATTCGAATAGAAAGGAAAGTCAATGACTTACAGTTCTCCATAGACTGTGAAACTACCATGTCACTTCCTGTCATTTAGAACTATCAGGAAGTAAATGCACATTAAATTCACTTCCTGATTATTTGAACTTTCATAACGTCTGAATAAAACAACTGACAGCAGTGGGAGTGACCTTGTTTTACTCAACAGGAAAAGCTCTATAACATATAAATTTTCATAAAAAGAAGTTTACTGCTCCTTTAAATCAATGGGAGTTGTCCCTCTATTGCAATTGGTTTGGCCCAGAATTTGTCCAGATCCTCTTTGTACATTAACCACATAGATTTTGACGGACAATAAAAACCAACTGGCCCCTTCGATCTGCATTCTCCCATTTTCCTATTTAATTAAATATACAATGTTACATAATTCTCCGAATAGACATGTCTATCCCAATCATTTTTAATTCCCTTACTGTAATAGTTTTTATCACTTCTCCCAGGAGGCTATCCCATGAAGCTATAACTTTTCCATAAAAGTCGAACTTATGTACAATACAGCTGAGTCTACCATCCCTAACTTTATTCCTATTTTTTTCTGAAAAAATCCCCATCAACTCCACACCCACAGCCCACTGAACCCAGATGATGCATCTATCCACCAATTCCGTAACTAACATGCTCAACCTTGCTCTTAACATTTTGAGTGCCAGACAGGTATCCAGTGCATTGCAGTGCAATGCATTGGATACCTCTTTGACACTCAAAGGGTTAATGATGGAGATCACAAAATTTAGTCCCACTATCTGTCTAAAAATAGTATGTTTCCTTGTTTTAACCAATAAGTACATGTCCTATTATTTAAATAGAAGCTATACCTTAAGAACACGTGACTCTTAATTTGTTGATTTTAAGGATTTACCCTGGCAGGTGTCATTCAAACAGCATTGATTTTTTGTTTTTGCTCTTTGTGTCAGTTTTATTCTCTTGCTAGCGGTTTTAGTTTCAAACTGTTTCAATGTGATAACAACTAGGCTCCTTTTTAAGTCATTCAAGTCTGGGCCAATTGTTTGTAGCAAGATGGCGTAGCCTTGAGGCAGATTTCAATAGAGATCACTGTATACAAGAAACTGTTAATTTAATTAAAACAATAGATAGATTGATAGATAGATAGATAGATAGATAGATAGATAGATTAAGATATATATTTGATTGCTGTATGATGGATACCTATCTTGTTAACTCAATGGGGAGATTCACTAACCGGTGATACAGAGGTGATAAAGTAGAGATGACTTCTTCTGTTGATTTCTTATTTCATTCTATAGAGCCTATTCAATAAGATCTCCAAAGTTGAAGACATTTTAGTGCTCCATAGAATAACATAGGAATTGGAGAAGTGATAAACTGGAGAAGTCATCTACACTTTATCACCTCTTTGTCACTGCTTAGTGAATCCCTCCCATTGTGTTTGAAAAAAGAGCAACATATTGCTAGGCTATAATTCTCTTGTAAGATGCCCTTTAAATATCCTGTACTAGTGACAATGAATTATTCTATGACCACTCATCGCATAATTGAGAAATGCATAAGACTCTATGATGTTTGACCCCTTCGCATTTTGTATCTGATTATGTTATTTTAAAGAAAGATTCAATAAAGACTAGAGGGGGATGGTTTTATTACAATTCAGTGGTAAAAAGGAGCTGTGTGCTGCACCTTCCTGATTCATATGTACTGGGGCATGGAGTGTGGAAAAATAAGGTCATTATTAAATGTTTTGCTGCTCTTCACCTTGTGTC
The DNA here is from genome assembly GCA_037306005.1 of Rhinophrynus dorsalis. Lineage (NCBI taxonomy): Eukaryota > Metazoa > Chordata > Amphibia > Anura > Rhinophrynidae > Rhinophrynus > Rhinophrynus dorsalis. The sequence goes on along the minus strand of CM074719.1, from coordinate 215,380,515 downwards.
TCCCCATTTACTACCACAGTACAGAGAAAACTGGAACAAAATTGTTCCATTCTCCTACACATGCTATAGGGCTGGCATACAGCCTTGCTTGAGTTACATTATTAGCAGTGGAAAAGTGTATGTCCTTGGGGGAGATTCACTAAGTGGTGATAAAGAGGTGATGACTTCTTCAGTGATATCATAGTAAGCTAGTTACATAGGAACATAAACATAGTTGATGAGGCTGAAAAAAGACATGCGTCCATCAAGTCCATCCCCATGCCATAAACACCCCTGTTCTCCAGTTCCTATGTTATTCAATGGAGCAAGACTGTATATGATGCTGATGTAAAGGTATTAATACAATGCAGAACTATCTGGCACAATAATACATGTTGATTACCTCTCTGGGGCTCAAAAGGGTTAAAACATGTATTATTGTGCCATTTGTGAATATGCCTCCATTTAATGAAATATGTCTAACTTGTTAAAAATGTCATAAATGCCATAATTAAAATGCCAGAAATAAATGCGTAGCTTAAAGTTTTCATGTCTCCGGCGCTGTGTGTGGCCGCGGTGGCAGAGACAGTGATGCATGACACAGTCCCCAGTCCTATCCTGCATGGGCCAATGCCTGTTACACACTGAGGGAACTGGAACTGAGACTGCCTTTATATATGGACATCCCAGCCAATCAGTATAAAGAACAATGGTTGTGAGGGAATTGGAACTGAGATTGCCCATATATAAAGGCAGTCTCAGTTCCAAATTCCCTCAGTGTGTAATAGACATCGGCCCATGCAGGACAGGACTGGGGACTGTGCCACGTATCATTGTCTCCGCCCCTGCGGCCACACACAGCGCCGGAGATATGAAAGAATCATTGGAATATAGCATGTTTTTAACTTGCTCACAATTCTTTTTATGTTTAGTTACTGGTGTGCGTTGTTTGACTGCCTGTTGTATGTAGACAGGACATAGAAGCCTCAATTCAATTCCCCCCGTTGCATAACAAACCTCCAGCCTGCAAGCTTGGTAAGCCACTCAATTACCAGTGCTGTGAAAATATACAGGCAGAAAGAAACACATCGGGTGCTAATGTTAACGACCATTTGAACCCATGAAAACTCATTGAAACAAGGCAATATTTTCATTCAATTCCATCCATTAGGCCTTAAAACACATTAAGGGACACACTCTAACAGGTGAAAATCTGCATTTTTTTTGGGTGCAGACTGCAGAGTCCCTTAATGCATGTTTAATCCTGCCAATGCAGGAACTGAAGGGAAAAAAGTCATCCAGTGGATGTATTGATATGGGGCCCTAAACCCCATATCAATACATACACAGTACTCCTAAAATGTGTGAAATGTTAGTAGAATTAATCCTATGAATGTCAGATTGGTATGCTTAACCCACTGGCACTCACAGGGTTAATCCGACTAAGTTAAAAAAGATCATATGAAAAGAAACACTTACCAGTAATCCTGATGTCCAATGGAGTCTTCAGCACCCTGGTCAGCTACCGTCTGCCTTCTTTCTCTCCATCTTCTGTTTGCTCCTCATCTTTCTTCTTATCTTCTTCCTGGTTTCAAATATTGGCCTGTAAAGAGATAACAAATGAAACATTAAATATGGGCCAAAATCATAACTTGAATATATGTGCACTGTTTAAAGTAATGCATACTTTCCAAGTCAGAAGACAAGCTGCCCCACAATCTAAAAGTCAGTGTCCAAATCCATTCGCCAACAAATATTGTTACTTCCAAATAGAAATTGAAATGTAAAAGTGGAAATATTGCTGAATAATAAATAAATCCTTCTGGTCTCCGCTGATGTCGCCGGCGGTGGTGGCAGTGGCAGAAAGCGAGACAGACAAACCCCCCTTGGTACCTTTCAGGCATCGACCTGAAAAGTACCATGGGGGGTTTGTCTGTCTCACTTTCAGCCATCACCACTACCGGGGACAGCTGCATAGTCCAGAAGGATTTATTTATTATTATCAGCAATATTTTCCAATTTCCATTTCAATTTCTATTTGGAAGGAATAATTTTTGTTGGCGAATGGATTGTTACACTGACTTTTAGATTGTTGGGCATATTATCTTTCGACTTGGAACGTATGCATTACTTTGAGTGCCAGAGAGGTCTGCAATGCGTACCCCTCTGGCTCTCAAAGGGTTAAACATATATCCAAGTTATGATTTTGGCCTATATTTAGTGTTTCATTTGTTATCTCTTTACAGGTCACTATTTGAAAACAGGAAGAAGACAAGAAGACAAAAGAGAAGCAGCAAACAGAAGAGAAGAAGACAGAAGATGGAGAGAAAGAAGACTGAGAATAGAAGATGACAGAAGAAGACGGACAGTGGATGACAGGTAATTGTTACACAGATCTGGGTGTTAGGCTAGTGTTAGGGCTTGTATTGCTGCTCTTTACTGTTAGGGGTAGTGTAGGGTTAGTGTTTGGGAGGGTGACTGTGTATTTAGCGATAGTTAGCCATTTTCCTTTGATGCTCCCATTACTCATGCTATTTAGCGCTATTTTTGGGAACCAAAACACACAACAGACATTTGGCCAGAAGTCAGATTTTTGGCCCAACGTCCATTGTAGTTTCAGTTTGCAGGGCAATTGAATACCGACATACATTTTTTTTTGCATGGTGAGTAGCAAATTTTGCCTTACCAGCAGTTTTAGCGGGATTAATTGAATCAAGGCCAGAGACTGCTGTGTGGGCATCCAAGTGCACCCACTATACACATATTTATATGTAATGGAGTACCTTTTTATTGAATACAGTGATATGTCACTGGTTGCCCAATCCTAAACAATTAATTAGTTCTGTATAGACTAGACCAGGGTAGTAAATTTATGGCTGGTTGGGAATGATAGGAGATGTGCTTAACAGCTAGAAGTTAAATACCAACTGTCCCCGAATTAGAATATCTGAAAGTTTAGTTTCACTTTTGGGTGAAAACTATGCAATTCCATCTAGATCTTTCAGTTAGACTGTTCAATGAACTCTCTGTGTTTATTTCCCCTGCTAATTGCAAGATGTGTGATTCAGTCTATATCATATTGTAAACCTTGGGTATCTTCTACTGTAGGTTGCAAGCTCTAAGGGTAAGCTTGCCTGCTGACTGGAAGCTTTGTTGGCTATTACTAATGTAGGAAGTGGAAGTCAGAGACGCTCAAATAGTAACAATGCTGCAATAAGAAATTTGAAGGCATCCTAGGAATGATGTCCTAACCAGGGTGCAGTCTCTTTTAGCACCCCAGGTAGGACACCACTCTTGAGAGCCTGCAAATATCTATTGCAGGCTCATTCCTAGTTGAGCGTTTCTGACTTTCACTTTACATATACAATTCATCATTGGGTTTGGTCACCCCAAGGGTAATAGCAGAATCCAGCAGTGGACTCCTTGCTCACAGTGACTAGAAAGATCAGCTACACCTTACTGACAAGGCCAAAATGTACATCTGGCGTTGGTTGCTTCTCTTGTTCAGAGAGGAGTTTCCTGGCACTTTGTGGCTGGACTGCTCTTTTGGCAGGACCAGTATGATGTTTGTTAGGATACTTCCTCTTTGTGAAAGGCACTAGTGGGCTAAAAGAGACTGCAGCCTGGGTAAGACACAACTCCTAGAGAGCATGAACATTTCTATTGCAGGCTCATTCTTACTTGAGTGTCTCATATGCAAATTATCCTTGGGACTGGTCACCCCAAGGGTAATAACAGAATCTAGCAGTGGACCCTGTGCTTACAGTGCCTAAAGATATCAGCTACACCTCACTGATGAGGCCAAGCAAGGCTGAAACGTATGTGTGGGGTTGGCTGTTTCTCTTGTTCAGAGTGGAATTGCCTGAAACTCTGATTTGCACTTCATATATGCAAATTATCCTTGGGATTGGTCACCCCAAGTGTCATAGGGAAATCCAGCAGTGGAGCCCTTACTCACAGTGCTTAGAGAGATCAGCAACACCTCATTGATGAAGCCAAAAAAGGCCAAAATGTATGTCTGGGGTTTTCTGCCTCTCTTGTTTAGAGAGGAATTGCCTGACACTTTGTGGCTGGACTGCTGTTTTGGTAGGACCAGTATGATGTGTTTCAGTATATTTCCGTTCTGTGAAAGCCACTAATCGGTTAAAAGAGACTGCACCCGGGGTAGGATACCATTCCTAGAAAGCCTTCTGCTTTCTATTGCACACTCTTTCTTAGTTGAACACCTCAGACTTCCACTTTACATATGAATAATGTGGGAACACTAATTAAAAAACTAAAGATATTTAATTTATAAAATGTTGGAGGAAATATGTGTGCTGTTCTGCTCAGTCATGGGAGCAGAAAACAGAGGAGAATGGAGGTGGGGGTAGGACTTTCCATGAAGAGCAGGTGTCTGAATGGAAGCATCAGAAGAAAGTCAATGTGTGTCACTTTGAAAGTGCATGTGTGTTAGCTCCAGTGCCATCTTTCCCTTGTTTGTTTTGTAATTTGGTAATTCAAGGGTGTCCAAACCTGTCCTCAAGGTCCTTATCCAGGCCTGGATTTAAATATGTACTGAAGAAAAATAGGGAAGCTAATCAGTGGCTTATTCATTTTTTTTAAACAGGGATATGTTTAAATCCTGGCCCGTATAAAGCCCTTGAGGACATGTTTGGACACCCCTGGGGGCATGCATTGAACTCTCTGGCAATGTTTAGATATTTGGATGGTCTTATGCAATCAATTAATGTTCTGGTCTCTTCTAATGGGGTAATGAAATGATGGCCTCATGTAACAAAAAAATCAGCACTGTCTTATCTAAGGTAATGTTCTAATGGTTTCATGTAATGTTGGTAATGCTTTGATGGTTTCATGAATCAGGTGTGTCTAGTCTCAAGTAATGTTGTATTGCTTTGAGTTGTATTTGTTTGTTTATGTGTCTTTACTAGTGTTGAGCGAGCACCCCGATGCTCGGGTGCTCGGGTGCTCTGACCGAGCACCCCCTGAGGCTCGAGTGCTCGGCCGAGCACCCGAGTCCCATTGACTTCAATGGGGCGACACGAGCATTACACCAGGCACCCCCTGCTCTGATGAGGGGAGGGTGCCTGGTCAATGCCCCCCTTCATCTCCGCTATGCCCCCTTCATCTCTGTATGCCCCCTTCATCTCCGCAATGTCCCCCTTCATCTCCGCAATGTCCCCCTTCATCTCCGCTATGCCCCTCTTCCACAATGTCCCCCTTCATCTCCGCTATGCCCCTCTTCCACAATGTCCCCCTTCATCTCCGCTATGCCCCTCTTCCACAATGTCCCCCTTCATCTCCTCTATGGCATAGAGGAGATGAAGGGGGACATTGTGGAAGAGGGACATAGCGGAGATGAAGGGGGACATTGTGGAAGAGGGGCATAGCGGAGATGAAGGGGGACATTGTGGAAGAGGGGCATAGCGGAGATGAAGGGGGACATTGTGGAAGAGGGGCATAGAGTCTATGCCCCTCTTCCACAATGTCCCCCTTCATCTCCGCAATGCCCCCTTCATCTCCGCAATGCCCCCGTACCTCCAGTCCCTGGTGGTCCAGCGGAGCGTCTTCTGATCTGTGCCTCTTCCGGCACAGATCCCCGCCACCCGAACATGGCGGGAGAGCACATGGCGGTACTCGATGAGTACCGCCATGTGCCGAGCAGAGCGATGCTCGAGCCGATCCGAGCATCGGCCGAGCACGCTCGCTCAACACTAGTCTTTACATTTAGTACATCAGTGTGCATGTGTGTGAGAGAATGAATGGCAGGATATACTTTGCATGGCAGAGTGAATGTGTGTATCTGTATGTCAAAGTGTGTTTGTGTGTCTCTGAGTTACATGTCCTTCCTTGCCTGCAGTACTACATTATTTGAAAAGGGCTTTTGCCTGGGGGGAAGATGCCCTAATGGTCAATCTTATGGCAATATGTGTATGGCAATGTGAGGCGATCACTTCACCATGGAAAATATTACACACTTCCCCATATGAACTAAGAATTTGCTATGCAAAGGGAGGAGGAAAGACCGTGATTATTAACATATAAATCTGTTGTAAAGGTCTTGATGTATTGGGGCAGGCAGGAGGAGAGCATGGAGAATTCATCACCAAGAACAGCAAAAGTCCTCTCTCAATCCTTTGAATGCCAGTGAGGTAAGCGACTCACTATAGAGCAATGTATTGCTCACTCCCTGACATTCAAAGGGTTTAAGTGATTCCTGCCTGATTCGAACTAAATGCTACAAATCCCATTGATTAACCCATTGAGTGCCTTAGGGATGTGCAATTCATTGCTCTGCAATTTGTTACACACCATTCTAGCATTCAAAGGTCGTTGATCTAAATCTATTTTTGAGAGACTGCAGCCAGGGATGACCAAAAATACAGGCATCCAGGGAGAAGATAGATACATGAACAAGCATAAGAGAGGAAAACAGAACCTTCTCAGATACTTTATTTTTTCTTTGTAATTTAACATAAGCATCTACTAGATGAGGGGACGTTCAATGTTATAATCTGTATTGTAAAAATATGTCTTGTAAGCATATAGGGGTTACTTTCCTGAATGGGGAAGTTCCATAGCATCAATTCTTGTAAACAAAGTGTCCAAGTTGACCCTTATTGTTCCACAACACAACCCCAATCTCCAAATTCACACAAATATATGTTTGTGCTCTGCCCCATTCTCTAATGATATTCACCCTTATACCACTGTCTATTAACTTGACTTTCTGGTTCAGCTACCTTAATATCTTATCACCATTATTTTAGGACTTTTTTATTTATTACTTATTAAAAATATATCTTAATTGTCTCTGCTTCTCAGACACAGTTCACAAGCTGAATGGAGTAGTATCGATGGCCTTGCACACTGTGTCTGTTTACTTCAGTTTGCTGTTTGCTGACTGGCTCCTGCATATACAGAACCGCTGATGTATACAGAAACTCATCAAATGGTAGAGAGGTGTGCAACACATTGCAGAATCTCTGCATGGCCAAAGTGTTTGTGGGTTTCAGCATGGTCAGAGTGTTGGTGTGTGTGTGTGTCTCTGCATGGTTACAGTGTTATAGTTAAAATGTCTGTGTGTTTATCTGCATGAGCTACGTGTAGCACAGTTATGGAAAAAGAAACATTTTGTTATGCATATTGTTCAAAAGTAAAATTTACTTAATAACAAATGCATCTTTCTTGTGACACTGGATAGTTCTAATTGCATTTGGTAATTGTATTCACCACTGAATTTAACCTTATTTTAAAATAAATATTAAACCAGTTTAAAACCACAGGTTTAGGCCCTTGTCACCTTTCATATTTAAAAAAATGTCCCTATTGAATCAACCTGGCTAGCCTATAAACCATTTTATTGATAACATAAACACAAAAATATGTGAATTCTAATGACTTACACATATTGATATACTGATATCATGTAACCAGTAGCACCTCTATGATATTAGAAACCTACTTTCCCACAATTCCTCTTTAGAAATTGTAAACATGCAGTATCTTGACCCTTTCCAAGTTCAGGATTTTCTTGCTTTAATATGCGCATAAATATATAATGCCTGCAATACTGGGGAAGGACATACTCCAATGTTACTGAAGGATTGTTACATGAAGGCTCAAGATACGTACATAGGGAACTCCTCCAAGTTCATCTGCAAAGATAAATCAATCCCAGGAGACTGTGTGAAGGCAGGTCTGCACTTCCATCCTGAGGGAGGGACTTAAAAGGTCAAAGCCTATGTTACCATGATCCCTCAACTAATAAGAAAGAGAATATTTAATATAATAAACTAACACCACCAAATACAGACAGACACCTGCCACCTCCTATGACTGGCGGGAAGTCTATACAAGTAGTAGATAATTAGCCTCAGCTATTGTTTGTTTAGTCCTATACCTAGCCATATAGATTGATACTTACAGATGGATTGTTAGATGGATATGGACTGATAGGCAGATGATGCCCACGCAGTGCTACTGCAAGTCTCAAAACTACACATAATTATGGTTGATAAAACCCAAATTCAGCTCTTTCTCAACCTCTTACACATATAATCTGAGATACTATGCCAGGATTGTGCAACCTAGTGTCTACCAGTTGTTGACAGTTACAATTCCCATGACCTCCATGGGATATTGGGAATTATTTCTTCAACAGCTAGACTGACTTAGGTTGCCCATCACAGTAGTATACATTTTATTATGCCCACACATCGGAATTCTCTAGCATTATTTGGAACCACTGACATCCCTAAAGAAGCACCAGAGGTTCCCAGGAGAAGATATAACAATAGCAGACATGATTGGAGTGACATACATTTTATGGGTGGTTCTGTGACCACAAATGAACATGTGGAAGACTGAAACAATTCACACACTGCAATTTTGTTTTCTGTTAGCTTTATCTTATACTAAACATTGTAATATAGTCCTCTAAGAAAAAAATGTTTTGTGATTAATTGCAACCTAATATTTTAATAATATATTATCAGTATTATTCAGCTACATTTGATGTTGATACTGTCTTAACCCCTTTGATGCTTGAGATGTCTCCAAAGCATTGCTTCACATAAAAAGGGTTAAAGCTTTTGACTGGGTTCCACAGGGTTTTTCAGTACATGCTAAACTGTTCTACAGTGACAATATCTTGCTCTGTAGGTACAGTGTGGCTACCTTTAAATGTATGCACAAGCATCACAAACTCACAGACAATGGAAGTATATGATAAATACTTTACGAAAAATGTCTTTTGTCAGATAAAGGCTAATATGGTTGCCGTGTTGCTGGGTAATTAATAAATGTTTGTCTGCATGTACATGCATATGTTGTGATTTTTAAATTTGCCATTTGGTTTTAAACATGATCCTCCAGATATTGGAGACTTCATATACATGACAAGCTAAATCCTGGAAACCAAATCAGTCTCACTGGTTATGGGTGATTGGCTCCCTTACTTACTAACAATATAAATTGAAAAACAGCTTATATCATCCAGTACCACACTAATTTTGCCTCCTTTCTTTAGGCTGTTTTCTGACATTCTGCACTTTTCTTCACCAGGGTTCCTGCATATGTCATAATATGCCCCTTCTTTGAGTAATACACAAACAGGAAGAGCACAAACCACCTCACATATATCCTTTGGACCATCAAATATCAGACATAGTTGATACTCACACTTCCCAAATAAAATAGCTGGTAAACGATAAAACCAACTCAAGCAAACGGGGAAACATGAACTGCCCTGATAAAGTTATCTTCACAGATATAAAACTGGATCCTTTATCTTGTTAAAAAATATTTATTTAAAATACAATAGCCTTATATTGAAAATAGCTTTTTGCATATAACAAATTCAAGCCTAATAACGCGTTTCGGGGTGACACTCCTTTTTCAAATCATATAAGCAAAAAGTTATAAAGGCAATCTTCTAAAAATTGAATCAACAGATGATTCGATTTTTAGAAGATTGCCTTTATAACTTTTTGCTTATATGATTTGAAAAAGGGATGTTACCCCGAAACGCGTTATTAGGCTTGACCTGCCATCAACTCCTATTTTTCAAAGGAAGGGAATATCACATATAGAAAAGACACTGTCGCTGATGTCATCAATGGGTTGGCCATTATTTACACACCTTTTCAGAGTATGTCCACTGAAGGAGCTATACAGAAAGGGAACTATCGCCAACTTTCAGTTGCTGCTTTTGTCTTAATCAAGCTACATGAACATCTAGGAGTAGTGTTCACCAGCAGATGGAGGTTGCATCTTATCAAGGAGATCACATGGTCCCTTCACAAATCTACCTGATTACCAGCAACCTATTCACTTGGACAAGTCAAAAAGTCAAGGGTATGGTTTCCTATATGACCCTATGGACTAGATGATGCCATTATTACATTAAATATTCCCAAAATAATGTTGGCTTGGTTGAAACAAAACACTACTCTTCTCTATGACAGGTTTTTACTAAGGGTCCAGTGTTCAAAAGAAAAGAGGAAAAGTCATTTAACAAACCAGCTGCAACATGGGAACAAATACAAATTCACCTTATCCCAAATGATTTAAATTATGCTTTTAAATCATATTGATCATTTTTTTATTTCTCCCCATGGTTCAATTGTTTTCCCCAGAGTTATTTAATTTATATTTTGAACATAAGGCCCTTAGAGTTGAAATATCCCTTCATATGAGGTATTAATGTTTTTTTGTTTTTTTTTTAACTTTCTACAAATTTAAAACTCTCCTGTTGTCATCTGGGTAACTCAGGTTATATAGGGTGGCTTTGCAATCACATCTTGACTTAAAGTGTATTCAGTTGATTTCTCTGGGAGACTTGTACTAGAAATGTTTCACACCTATGGTAGCCTTAAGAGTCAATGTGTATGCCATATAATCAGACCACAAAATGTACACATTATGCCACAATTCAGCTATGTTTAATATTTCACAAGGTTTTAGTATGGCTTCTACTGTCAAACTCTCTCTAAAATGTATCTAAAGCTGCAAAATCATCTGGAGAAATGAATTCATATTGCAGATTTCTAGAAGGTGTAAATGCAGCAGCATTTATATGCTTTCTGTGCTAACATTTCTATCAAAATCTCTATTATCTATGGACCCAGATAACATATAAAGTATCTTCTAAAGCTGAAGAATGTTTGATTTATTCTTTAACAGCTCTGATGAAGCAACTAGGTAAAAGTCTTCTGGTGTCAATGACCAGGAATTCTGTTTACACACAGTTCAGTGCTCAGTGTCACAACAGCCTATTTGTAGGTGCTGAATGAGAATAAGATTTGTCCCTCACTGGTTCTGGTTACATTTTTAAGAGATTATAAAAACAAGGAGGGGAGAAAGAACAGGAGGCACTCTTAGTGCTGAATCAGAGGGTATATAATGGACGTTCACCAAACACCCAGTGAGTTATACTCACAAAATTATATGCTGTTAAGGCACTTATGTGGATAACAGCTATCAGGCTTTTGGGGAATTATTACTGCTGCCCCACAGTCATCAAATCTGTAATCCTTAGAATGGATCGTTCTGCTCCTTCCCAACACGCTCTCCCCAAAGCGATCAACCATATAAAAGCAAACACAAAGAAAGGAAGGGCGCCCAAAAGTGTATTAATGTTTCTCAAGTTCTTGAATAAAATCAGAATAGAAATAGGTACTCCCAATCGTGGTAGTCAGTTCCAGGATAACTAACTAACTCGCCTTTGGAGAAATACCCGTCTCCAATCGGGAAGCGTTCACGAACAGGTAGGTCCGCACGGCTCAAATAGTACAAATATAAATATTTAATAAGAAATAAATATACGATATACAGATATATAATTCATAAAAAGTAAATATATATATCATAAAAACAAATGAAACCCAATGGTACTGATCATCGCGTTTCGTGGCAGCCAACGCCACTTTATCAAAGATATGATTAAGACCTAGGGATATATATGAATTATATAACTGTATATTGTATATTTATTTCTTATTAAATATTTATATTTGTACTATTGGAGCCGTGCGGGACGGGTATTTCTATAAAGGCGAGTTAGTCAGTTATCCTGGAACTGACCACCACGATTGTGAGTACCTATTTCTATTATGATTTTATTCAAGAACTTGAGAAACGTTAATACACTATTGGGCACCCTTCCTTTCTTTGTGTCTGCTTTTATATGGTTGATTGCTTTGGGGAGAGCGTGTTGGGAAGGAGCAGAACAATCCATTCTAAGGATTACAGATTTGCTGACTGTGGGGCAGCAGTAATAATTCCCCAAAAGCCTGATAGCTGTTATCCACATAAGTACCTTAACAGCATATCATTTTGTGAGTATAACTCACTGGGAGTTTGGTGAAGGTCCATTATATACCCTCTGATTTTTATTTTAAGAGATTGGCTCTGTTAACTCATGCACAAAGGCATTATACATATTGGGGGCATTTCTCTAGCTTAACTTATAGTTTAACTGATCGGTATGGCTGACCTAACACCAGGTAGGCCGGTAGCACCAATGGAATCCATTTTCTGATACTACCAGATTGATTTTCCCCTTTCAGTCCAGAACTGATATGTAATCAGGACTATTTAAAGTTATTGCTGGATCCTGGGCAAAGTATAACTCAGATGACCCCCTTAAACACCTTGCAAGCTTGAGAAGGTTTCAATGCATCATTTTGCAATAAGTTGTAAGGGTTAAATAATACTTACCGTATATACCTGTTTTCCCTTCTTCCTAAAATTGAGTAGTTGTCCTTTTAGTAGTGTCACATCATTTCAAAGTTAGAGTAAAATACATTCACATATTGGCCATATTAAATTATCCAAAGAAGTTCAACTCTGGAGCAAACCAGTCAACCAGGAGCATTTTAATGCACAGGTATACTGCAGCTCTCCTCTCTGCAGTTGTTGGACTATAATTCTCATCATCCTCAGCTGGCCAATGGTCAGCTTGAGATGTTAGAGGTTGTAACCACACAAATGATGGAGAAAGAATGCCTGCTGCCTACGCATACTGTAGACAGCAGGGGCATTATAATGTATTGGCATAACTGGGGCCGCCTGTTTCAAAGGACCTCACCTTGGTTTCACAACAGTTCCAGTTCTGAAGGAAATAACTTATTTAATCCTGTGGGTCAGGAGGAAGTGAGACTTTTCTGGGTACACAACACATAAATGTTCCTGGTATTTGGGGGCTTCCATTCACAATTCCATCAGGGGCCCTCTGGGTTTCTTAAAGCTTCTCTGAAATGAACTGCATCTCTAGGGATAGATAAAACTCCACAGTGATTTAAAAGCGGTTTTCAACACCTTTTATGTTAGAGAGGTATCCAAAGCATGCAATGCATTGAAGGGATAGTAATGTTTCACAAAAACAGCATCTCCAATTAATCTTCATAGTATCTGAGAGTGTTATTTCACTACTGTCAGAGTTGTAGTTCAAGAGTTGACAGGTTTTTCAGGTTTTTCCTTTATGCTCACTGAAAATTGTCCCTCTCTGCGATCCATCCAGTCTTGATGCTCTGAGGTAAGCAGTGTTACATCAGTAAAAGGGTCGGGAGGGGGATACTTTATCATTCAATTACTCGTGAACTACAACTTGGACAGTATTGGACTCTCCATGACCCAAATACTATGAAGATTAAACTGCTTTTATTGTGAAACATTATTATTCTTTTATATACCTCTCTAGTATTCTAGGGCTTAAATATCCTATTTAAAGGGTCGGTAATGTCTCCTAAAAAATATTTAGAGTTAGGTAGAGGTTGAAAAAAAAAACTAATTGCCACAAACCCTATCTCTCAAACTGCTATGGTTTGAGAGATATAGGGATTCAAAGTTCCCCCTCCCTCCCCTTCTCCTGATGTCAGTGTCTAGCTGACAGCAGGAGATCCCGGTCCGGGGACCAGCAGGCGGCTCTGCAGCAGAGCTGGAATCACGTTACTTAAAAATAATTAATTCATTGGAAAGGTCTACAAAGTGTGCTTGCAAACCAGGCACAATTTGCAGACCTTTCCAATGAATTAATTATTTTGCAATAACGTGATTTTGGCTCTGCTGTAGAGCCTCCTCGAGTCGTACGACTTGAGTCTCCTGCTATCAGCTTTACAGCTGACATCAGGGGGAGGAGGGGGAACTTTGAACCCCTATATCTCTCAAACCATAGTGGTTTGAGAGATAGGGTTTGTGGCAATTAGTTTCTTTTTTCAACCTCTACCTAACGCTAAATATTTTTTATGGGATGTTACTGTCCCTTTAAATCAAATGGTCTGTTATATTTATATTTATATACCGTAGGTTATATTTATTTTTCCCTATGGTACAGTTGATTTTCTACATAATTGCACTGTTTTAACCTATTGAAAATGACCCATAGATGTTGCACACTCACACCTATGTTCACACCCATAGCAACTTGAAAAAATGCTGACTTCTCACAGATAAGATGACAAAATACAGAGTTTCACATATAACTTCACAAAATGATGGGTTTTCACAGACAACATCATACAGTCTGTGTTGTGTGCATTAGCTTATTAAGAAGAGGGAGAGCCACAGAGTCTGTTTTGTATGGCAGTCAGAATATATATGTATATGTGTGTTTTGTGTATGTGTGTGTGTGTGTGTGTGTGTAAGAGACAGTTAGTGTGTGGGAGTGTGTATGTTGTCTTTTTTGGTGCATGTGGGGGCTTCCACCAATCGGCCCTGGCAATTGCTCACTTTGCACTGTTATTATAATATCCCTGTATGTGATATAGTTAGACTATTATTTCTATAAACATTCTTTAACTCTTGGTGTCCAGGTAATCTTTTTTTGTGACAATGGGATTGAGATATCTGTTGAGCCCATTAAGGCTTTCCTTACAGTCATCATAGAGGTTGTTTCATTGCTGTGTATATCAACCTTGGCTGAGTTTGCTCCATGTCACTAACTACATTGCTGTGTATTAACTCTATTTTGTGCACGCAGTTTGAATTATGCTATCTAAATCAGCAGATATATCTTCTTACACCTCTGATGGTCTCGTTTGATTAGTATGTCACATGGACTAATCAAGTCCCATTATGGATTACATAGAGGCAGTTTGCGCATAACTTAAAGTTTAATTATAATTGTGCTTAATTGCGTTTAGATTTCTGCCTGGGTTTAACTTAGACATAACCTAGTCTGATAGGTTAACCACTTTGTTGCTGGGGGGATAGCCAGAAAGCAATTTCATCCCTTGATCGCATTATGATCTTTGCCTGATTGCCACACCCTAATATCAACCTGAATCTCCTTCCAATATTACCCCATTCGTTCCAACACGTGCCAATTATCCCATCCTGCACAAAACTGCCTCTTTGTGCACTGAGGAGGAAATTGAAAGACAACAATTGGTTTATAGTGACTTTACTTAAAGTGATTGCTAAACAAATTATGATGCAGATCCGACATGAAACTGAAGAGTTAAAGGAGAACTAACAGGTCCTAATTATAACCCCCAATTTACCTTACTATGGCAAGAACATGTTATTGGACCCTATGAATTTTGACCTTGTGCCTTTGTTAACTAACATATTGAATCAGTCCTAGATGTCAACATGTGCATGAAGGTGGACATGACATTTTGAGGCATTTTTCTCGAGACTGAAAATTGCAGCGTGCATGGGCCATAGTAACAGAACTGCTTGTTATTATTAGGAGCCGTTGATTTGTCTTTAATGATATATATATGTAGGTTTGGCTCCTGCAATGTGATTTTGCTCTTTGAATGATGTCATCAATTTGCCATTTCCCAATACAAAACCAAACAATACCATAAACACAAGGTTTTGACTGAAGAGGTGGCTGGCTGAGGATGATGGGAGCTGTAGTTTTACAACAGCTTAAATGTAGCATGTTGTCCACTCCTAACAGAGTCATATTCACAGCAGGATGAAACATTTCTAATAATTGGGATACTAAAGCATTGTGTCCCTTTAATTTGATAGAGGAAATAATGTGCAAAGGTTGTTTCTGGTCAACACCCTCACTATTCACCCATTCAGCAATTGCCGGATTGTGTCTATCTATCTCTTATTTAGCAATAATCAATGGTCAGATAGATCCAACAGTTTCATCCACCAGCATAAGCTGGTGGATCCCATGACAACCTTTGAAGCGAACGCACGCATACATATTCTGCATGCATATGTGTGGGTTTATCGCCAGATTGGCCTCACTTGTGCATTTTCACTGCATTTTCACTGCTCCGCATATGCAAGACAGGGTTATTGATGAACTAGTGTAAAAGCCTGTGTACGCGGGCCAAGGTCCGGTGAGGTAAAGAGGCCGGTCCTGCTCTGCATACTGCCGTAGCCTCACTGGTCAGCTCAATGCAATGCAATCATGCGCAGCAGAGAGTGACGAACACACAGAATGCTCTCAGCATTCTGTGTGTTCGGGTGGTCTCTACTGTGCATCAGACTGCATCGGACAAACATTCTGGCCTTTTATATTATAGGATACCCAAAGGTATATTTCAATGAATGCAGTGAAGTGCTGGCGAAGAGCAGTGTATTTGATATGTTATGTTTCACGCATTGAGACTCTGTGACAATGGAGGTCTCCTGAGGATGTCTGGATACACCCAGGCATTAAAATACCCCAGCCTTATGGTCATTTAACCCTTTGAGTGCCAGAGAGGTAACCAGCGTATTGCTTTGCAATGTATTGTTTACCCCTCTGGCACACAAAGGGTTAGAGCTCAAATTTGTAATTTAGGGCTATAATCAGTAAGATAAAGAGGTTCAATTCTGAAAAAAAAAACAAAACAACTTGACTACAGGGAAAAATGAAAATTCACAGAGATTTATATGGGATTTATAGCTCCTGGTGGTCCCAAATGCGTTGCAGAGCAATGTTTTGGAGACCTCTCTGGCATTCAAGAGGTTAAAAACTCCAGTTAAATCAGTGAGAATAAAGTTACTTGGAACAATTCGTCTGAAGTCCTGTGAGTGCTGATTTCTTTTACTTTTTATATATATATATATATATATATATATATATATATATATATATATATTATATCTTATGATAGACTTAGTGAACACCTCTTTGGCTTACTGAACATTGTAATAGTGCATTAATGTCGCAGCTATGTGATCATTTTGGCTTCTAGTTGTAGACATGCGTTTCGTAAGTGGAGCCCACTGCAACATATTGTGAACACAGAGTGCATCATTATTCTTTGGCATTGTCTTATGAAGGAACCCTGTGTTGTTGGCAGTGCTCCTTATCGCCACATGTAGGTCATTTGTTAATCATGTATGAATTATTGTTGAAGTATCAAGCCAAAACAATTTAACCCTGGCTGTCTACTGGCTCTGTTTTCCCCGCTGAGTTCCTCAAAATGTCTTTGGGGAGCTGACACATTGTGTGCGATTTAGGACAATATGCGGAAAGCCAAACAGTGGCAATTCTGGAACAAACCAAATGTGCCATATGGTGGGGGGATTTAAAAAAATCTCCAAATTCCCATGGTTTAAATAGAGCTTTGAACCCCTTGAATGTTAAAGACATTTACAACAACGTATTGCTAAGCTTTTTTTTTCATGGAATTCAAAGCCCCCTTTATAATAATCCTTTATTTATATAGCACACACAGATTCTGCAGCGCTTTACACTCATATTGGTTCCTGTCCCCATTGGGGCTCACAATCTAAATTCACCTATCAGTATGTTTTGGAGGAAACCGGAGTACCTGGAGGAAACCCACGCAAACACAGTGAGAACATACAAACTCATTGCAGATGTTGTCCTTGGTGGGATTTGAACCCAGGACCCCAGCGCTGCAAGGCAACAGTGCTAACCACTGAGCCACTGTGCTGCCCCCTTTAAAGCAATGTGATTTATTCCTCCCCCTGTGGCACAATTGGTTTGCTCCAGAATTGGTCTTATCTACAAAAGAAAAGATGTGCAATGCTGGAACAAATCAATTACACCATAGAGGAGATATAAGTATTCCCATTGATCTAATTGAAGGGTTTAACCCTCTGAATGCTAAACAGGTCTCTAGTGCAATAATAAGCAATTATTATTATTATTTGGTGATGATGGGAGTTCTAGTCTCCTTCAGCTGGAGAGCCAAAGGTTGCTTATCTCTGGTCTGGCTCACTCTGAAGGCGATAAGCTTCCATTCAGACATAGTAGAAGGTTCAGTATTACAATAATAGAACCCCAAAATGTACACAATTATCTTGTATTTAAAATGAAATCGAGAATCGTGTAGCTTCTGAGGGTTTATCCTTTTGAGGACTTCGCAATACATTGGAGAATCCTCTGGCACTCAGAGGGTTAAAGATGAAAACCCATTACCACTTGGGTATTTTACTGTTCTCCGGAACTATTTTCAAAACAACCATTTTCAAAAAATGTTTCAAACATTTGTAAACAAAATCTTTATTATAATAGTTTTGAAAATTGATGACAGGAAACAGATTCTGACAGGACAGATTCTGACAGGAAGTAACAACAAGGGAATTTGTTTTGAAAATGGTTCCGGATAAAAGTAAAGTACCCAGACTTGATTAGCCAGTCTGTTTTCTAGCCTCTAAATTGCCTGATTCATTTTAAACTTTTGGTAAGGTCACATTGCACAGTACTTTCCAGAAAAGCCCTTTGAATATTATCAACACTTAAGAACTAATAATACATTGTAAAGAAAAAAAAACATGTACTTGATACATTACCAAACATTTGTAGTTTAATGTAATTACTTTACACATTGTCCAGGCCTCCATTTTTTGCTGATTATCCAGCTGAGCCTCATTTTTTCTCTGTTATATTGAAAACATTAGCTACCCAAAGTGTTATATAGAGACTAAGGTTAGCTGAATTCTACCATCAGGCCTATAATAACCATATCCCCCTGCTTCATTTTAGTGCCCTCCGTGGACCTGTTAGGCCAAAATTTAAAGCAGTGTTTCCAAGGTAACTGATTAACAATAGCAGCATTTCAATAGCCCCTCAATGAGTATCATGGAGGGGGCATACAGGTTATACAAACTCGGGACATTTGTGCCCTCTGACCTCTGGCCTCAGTTAGGCCTGATTATAGTATATAACCATAATATTCTCATCATTATTTGCCGAGGCCTGCCTACAATGTAAGGAGACTGTAGATAGAAACATTGGTAGTAATAATCCTTAGCTGTATACATTACAACAAAATCCATAAAGATATTAATCCCTTAAGTTGATATTATATAAATCATACAGCAAAAATGTGTTTTCATTTCAACATACAAAGTATTTTTTGTTATATGTTTATTCTGACTATATTTTGTGTCATAGTTATAGTTATATCATAATAATATAATAATATTTCTTAGCTATGTATTTAAGACAAGTAAACTACCTGTCATTTGAAATTATAGGTGAAGAAATATGAGGAAAAGACTATCCCCCATCTAAGTCAAAAACTCTTCATCAACTGTCCAATCAGAACATAGGGATGGCCATCCAATCATAGTAGTTTATTATTCATTCGTTTTTCTGTTGTGTTGTGCTCATTAGGCAGAGGGTTAGTATCCTAATTTCTGTGAATTTTCATTTAAATGGTGGCTGGGCTATGCCCTAACATCACAAATTGTTTTGCTGTTTACTTACCACTTTATACCCCATTCTTCCCTATCTGCAATTTCTTTTTTCAAACTGCTTCACCCCTTTCTCCCCAACTGCATACCTCCGAACATTTCAAATTGCTAAAGAGTGACACTTGTGTTTTAGGGGGTGTTGCTGGGGGTGTGGCTGGTGGGCGGGGCATTAGCGAGAATGTTTAGGCTATTTAATGACCTATTGACACCTCCTTGTGTAACCTAATAAATGACTTATAACAAGATCAAAGTATTTTATTTACACAGACTAATTTATAAACACATATACTGACATTTATACAAACAGTAATGTGAGTTTTATTGCTGCAGAGCAATGTGATACACTTTATATACACACCACTCAATCTGATCTCCTAAAAAGAGGGACATCAGGGTGGGAAAGAGGGACAGAGGGATTTGGGTCTAAAAGAGGGAGGTATGCAACTGTTTTCTTTATATTGCTGACTGTCACACTCACTGTGTAATTGTCTTCTGCTCCCTCCAGCAATGGGTCTTATTAACCCTTTAAGTGCCAGAGGGGTACACAAGCATAGTCCTTTGGCACTGAAAGGGTTAATAAAAGAAAAGGGGAGCAATTTGGGTGCAAACCAACTGCATCACAGGGGAGGAATGAAAATTCCAAAAATGCCTATTGCTTTAACTCCCAGATGCTAGGAATGTCTCCAGTGCACTGAGAAAGGGTTATAAGCACAATTAGATGCATTAAGAAGTTATATTTGTGCTCTATGTGCCTCAGAATTTATGCATAAGACTTACTCTCTGTTTCTTCACATCCCCCCTGTGTTCTTTCATTGTTGGATGAACATAGCTGGGAACTCTCCAGTCCTGCCCAGGAGAATCTGGTTTTCACTCTGTATTAAAGGGTCTGATTCTCCTGATGTGGGAAGTATATTCTGAAACTCTGCCCACTTCTGCTCCTTCCCTGTCTGTTTCTCCAATTTATCCTCTTCCCGGCGTATTCATCACACATGTGTCAGGTTCCGAAAGCCCCACCCCCACTCCTGATTAAGCCCCGCCCCTTTTTTGATGTGACTCGCGTCATCTACCTCCCACAACGGCTCCAAAGGAGTCCCTCTCCGGGGAAAACAAATTTAAAAGTTCCCAGATATGTGGATAAAATTATAGTCTATTTCTAGGTAAATAGTAAAATAATCTAAACCAATGATTTTGTCAATCTGCAGCTCTTGATTTCCCTGTTTATGAGATTTAACATAGATACTTTTAACTGTCAAGAGCAAGGGCCTTTGCTTAGTTAACAACAAGATATTCAGGGCCAGAAAAGCTGTGGCAGCCAAGCAAATTAAACGCATAGATAACATCAGCAGTTTCTAGCAGTGACCAGAGAGAAACCTAAACTAAAAAAAGTAAATGTCATGATAGTGAACTTAACCTGCAAAATAAAAAAAAATCTTTAGGATCCTTACTGTTGTGACCAGATAAACCATTTAGGAAAGCTGGGGGAGATGCACTAAAGATCGATAAGGGGTCAGGTTGGCGGTAGGGTGGCAAATTTGTATTGATGGCATATTTGCAGTACGTACTGAGATGTCTTTGCCATCAACTTTATACAGGAAGGTCTGGTCTGTCTCTTCCTATCCACTTGCTGGTTCTTAGTATTTAAGGGAACTGGATTCCTATCCAGTTACGCTTACATTGTTGTCCTGTGCAGTTGTATTTAGCTTGTATCCTGAGTTCTGTGTATGACCCTGGCTTGCCTGACCATCCATCCTGGTGCTGACCTTTGTCTCTTTCTGATTATCCTCTGTGCGCTCCCTGCCTTATTAGACATCCAATCTGGAGCAGACCTGTGGCTCTGACTGACTACCCGCTCCGTGTATGTCCCTGGCATGTCTGACTATCCAGTCTGGTGCTGACCTGGGGCTCTGTCCAGCTATCTCCTCTGTGTTGCCTCCTCAGTAGTGGACTGTCAGTTTTTGAAGACTCTCAGACTTAAGGTTTGGTAAAAACGTAACTTTATTGAAAAGTTAAGGCAATCCCCATAGGGTAAACATACATAACAATACAACAATAATAGTCCATACAATAGGTTCTACCGGCCTTGCCTAAAATACCGGGCAAGGCAACCCAAGTGACAGTAGCAATAACAGGCTCTACCGGCCTTGCCTATACCGGGTAAGGCAACCGTAAGATGATGTATACCAGTTCTACCGGCCTTACCAATACCGGGCAAGGCAGCCCAAAGGAGTACTGAGTGTAGGCTCTACCGGCCCTGCCAATACCGGGTAAGGCAACCTTAAAGATGGTAATGTACAAGGTTCTACCGGCCTTACCAATACCGGGCAGGGCAGCCTGAGGAACACTGTAGTAGGCTCTACCGGCCCTGCCAATACCGGGTAAGGCAACCTTAAGTATGGTAACGTACAAAGGTTCTACTGGCCTTACCAATACCGGGCAGGGCAGCCTGAGCGAGTAGACTAGCTGTCAGATGCCTATGACAGCAGAGAGGAATAGGAACAAAGGTCTTACTCAGCAGAAGTCTATGGCCAGGGAACCTCGGACGACTGCATAGGAGTGGACAGTGCCCTGGCCTTAGTACTGGATAGATCAGGAGCAAACCAACGTCCGCACGTTGGGACCAACAATAAATATCTCCACCAGGTTAATGGAGTAAACCAGCGTCTGTACACTGGGACCAACAGAGTATCGCAACCAGGTTTAATGGAGTAAACCAGTGTCCGCATGCTGGAACCAACAATGTATATCGCAACCAGGTTTAATGGAGTAAACCAGCGTCCTCACACTGGGACCAACAGTAAATGTCTCCACCAGGTTTAATGGAGTAAACCAGCGTCCACCCGCTGGAACCAACAGTGTATATCGCAACCAGGTTTAATGGAGTAAACCAGCGTCCTCACGCTGGAACCAACAGTGTATATCGCCACCAAGTTTAATGGAGTAAACCAGCGTCCGCACGCTGGAACCAACAGTGTATATCGCAACCAGGTTTATTGGAGTAAACCAGCGTCCTCACGCTGGAACCAACAGTGTATATCGCAACCAGGTTTAATGGAGTAAACCAGCGTCCTCACGCTGGGACCAACAGTAAATGTCGCCACCAGGGTTTAATGGAGTAAACCAGCGTCCGCACGCTGGAACCAACAGTGTATCTCGCAACCAGGTTTAATGGAGTAAACCAGCGTACGCACGCTGGAACCAACAATGTATAAGCAACAGCGAAAACAACAATGTCGCCGGAGCGACGGGCTAGAGCAGGAGCCCTACACTCCAACGGGGAGTCCACCGGGGCGAGACTGAAGCACTGCAGATGACCGGAACCACCGGTGGAGAGCGAACCGGCTGGAGAAACGGCAGGCAGGAGACTTAGGAACACAGTAAGATTAACCTGCTAGGTGCTGGAACACAGGAACACCGGAACACTAGCATACAGGAACACTGGAACACTGGAACATCGGAACGCAGGATCAGCAGAATCAGCCAGAACAGCAGGAACAGCAGGCCCAGAAGCCTGACAGCAGGTCAGGCCAAGTGAAGTCAGAAACACCACGAAAGGGCAACCTGGAAGTGCTCAACCTGGGTTTAAAAAGGCTGTGTGAGGAGGGCTAATAGCAGACAGCCAATCAGGAATACTCAGCAAGTGACAGACACAGAACAGCACGAATCACGGGCACCATGATAGTACCCCCCTTTCAAAGACCCCCTCTCCTAGATTAGGGTCTGGGCTTCTGAGGGTATTTGGTATGAAATATTTGTAGTAACTTGAGTGCATGAAGGTCCTTACTGTCTACCCAGGAACGATCCTCAGGACCATAACCTTTCCAATGCACCAGATACTGTACCCCTCCTCTATGCCTGCGGGAATCAATAATACTTTGTACTTCATACTCCTCCTGCCCCTCGACCTCAACAGGACCTGGCATCACAGGTAGTATAACAGTTACATACCAGAGGTTTAAGGAGAGACACATGGAATACATTATGAATGCTCATAGAAGCAGGCAATTCCAAGGCATAGGAAACAGGGTTAATTTTGCGAATTACCTTGTACGGACCAATGAACCGAGGTGCCAGCTTATTCGATGGGACCTTGAGCTTCAGATTCTTAGAGGACAGCCATACTCTATCCCCAACTTGGAAGAAAACCGCTGGAAGCCTTCTGCGATTGGCATGACGCTGATGTCGCTGAAAAGACTGGCCCAATGCCCTCTGAACTTGTGCCCATGTGGAACGGAGTTGCTCTATATGCTCACCCAGAGCTGGAATCTGCTGTGTCTGAAAGGAATCCGGGAGCAGACAGGGTTGGAACCCATAATTGATCAAAAACGGAGAGCTCCCGGAGGAAGAATTAACTGCGCAGTTCCTGGAGAACTCTGCCCAAGGCAACAAGTTGGCCCAATTGTCATGATGGTTAGTCACAAAACATCACAGAAGCTGTTCCAACCCTTGATTGGCCCTCTCAGCGGCCCCATTAGTCTGGGGATGATATGCAGAGGAAAATGATAGCTGTATGCCCATCTGTTCGCAAAATGCCCTCCAGAATCTGGACACAAACTGGCTCCCCCGTCAGACACCAGCACCCTGGGTACTCCATGCAACCGAAACACCTCTCGAGCAAATACCATAGCCAGTTCTTTGGCCGAAGGAAGGCCATGGAGGGGTACGAAGTGTGCCATTTTCGAAAACCTGTCTACCACCATAAATATGAAGGAATACCCTCTAAACCTGGGCAATTCTCCCATAAAGTCGATAAAGACGTGAGACCAGGGGCGTTCACCGTTAGGCACCGGCTGAAGCAAGCCCGCCGGGAGATGTCTATGGGTTTTGGCATGGGCACAGGTGGTACAGGCATTCGTAAAATTGGCACAATCTGCTCTCATAGAAGGCCACCAGAATAGCTGAGTAAACCAGCGTCCTCACGCTGGAACCAACAGTGTATATCGCAACCAGGTTTAATGGAGCAAACCAGCGTCCTCACGCTGGAACCAACAGTGTATATCGCAACCAGGTTTAATGGAGTAAACCAGCGGCCTCACGCTGGGACCAACAGTAAATGTCGCCACCAGGGTTTAATGGAGTAAACCAGCGTTCGCACGCTGGAACCAACAGTGTATCTCGCAACCAGGTTTAATGGAGTAAACCAGCGTCCGCACGCTGGAACCAACAATGTATGGGCTAGAGCAGGAGCCCTACACTCCAACGGGGAGTCCACCGGGGCGAGACTGAAGCACTGCAGATGACCGGAACCACCGGAACCACCAGTGGAGAGCAAACCGGCTGGAGAAACGGCAGGCAGGAGACTCAGGAACTCAGTAAGATTAACCCGGTAGGTGCTGGAACACAGGAACACCGGAACACTAGCGTACAGGAACACTGGAACACCGGAACACTAGCTTGATAAAGGTCCCGAGGACAGTACAAAACATTGTGGATACTGTTCAATAGTTTGTTGTTCACAGTTCACGTTTCCTCTATATATTGCTGCATAGATAATGAATATATTTTGAATATATTTTAAGATTTTACCTGTGAGCGTGTACAAGAGTCTGCAAGGCTGTAATTCCTGCAAATGGAGGATTCTTCAAAAAAAGTTTGAAGGACAATTATTATTTACATTAAAAGTTATTTATTGTTTCTAACCTTGTCAATATCTTGACTGTATTTCCTATTTATTTTGCAACTCATTTGATGGAAAACATTTCTAAGTGACCCCAAACGTTTGAACGGTAGTGTATAATAATATGCATAATGTAGGTATGAAACAAGGTATATTCACATACACACAGACAGTTACAGATAGATGATAGATAGATAGATAGATAGATAGATAGATAGATAGATAGATAGATAGATAGATCACACACATATGGTTTCTTCATGTCAGGACATCAATGAGCTAAAAAAACACATTTGGAATATTTCAGTGTGTGAATCACATACACCTAATTACAGAGCTGCACTATTAGGTAATGATCACTGATAAATAAGGGAGATATAAATGAAAAAAAGGTGTGGTTCTGGGGAAAACCAACTGTACCATTATGTACAAATAAAAAAAATCCCCAAATTCCAATTAAATTAACCAGGGGTTGTATCATTGATTTGACGGCAGATAAGAACCATCTAGTTTACCCATTTTTCCTACTGTAAAAACCTCAAACCTTATTTGGTCCTTGGTCTTTTCAGGACAGCCTTATGCTTATCCCATGCATGCTTAAATTCTGTCACTGTATTAACATAAACCATTTCTGGTAGGCTATTTCACTTATCTACTACCCTCTCAGTGAAATAAAACTTTCTTATGTTACATGGACTTTAGTCACTTGTATTAAAGGCACATAGGACCATATGTTCAAATGGATAACGACAAAAAATTGTCGTATGAAAGACAAAAATAAGTAATTGAATGCATGAACGACATATTTTCTATAGAATATACAACAAAAAACTAGTAATGTCCGTTGTGTACGACACAACTCCAGAATTGACGGGCAAAAGGGCAGGGCAAGGGCGTGGCTAAACTATTCTCCAGTGTCGTATAGAGGAAAAGAAAATTTGTCGTAACTAACAACAAAAAAATGTCTTTCAAAAGGCAAAATTTGTACGTTAAGATAAAAGTGAAGGGAATGTGAAGTTGAGAATGTGAGAATTTTTGTCTTTAGCTAAGACATTTTTGTCGTTAGCTAAGACATTTTTAAAGACATTTTTGCCATTAGGTATGACATTTTTTGTCGTTACATATGGAAATTTCTGTCAGGACAAACGACATATTTCCAATCACAACTGACACTCTGAAAATATTAATGATCCCAACGACACTGTACTTTGAAAAGTCATTACAAACAACAAAAGCTATTTTGCTACTTCTTTGAACATATGGCCCATAGTACAGCATTTTGCCTTTCACCATGGACAACAGACCCAATGTAGCATTGTTGCATTAGTTAGCTGTGTGTAAAGGGCTGTGTATTTCAGTAGGGGCTTCTTTTAAAATCTGCAGTAAAACCTACCTCACAGTATGGAATGTGACATATGATACTGACAGTGTCTCCATTTTGAAGTAATAGCTTCAGTGCTGATCAATGTGTTCTTGGGAGTTTCAAATTTTGCAAGCAAAAGTGGAATTGGAATATTTTAATTAACCCTTTGATTTCCAGAGGGGTATGCAACAAATGCATGCCCCTCTGGGACTCAAAGGATTAAAAGCCACATTTGGAAGAAACAATGGGCATGCCCAATTCAGATTTCAAGCACCATGGTTTACTTCTTTTTGTGTCCTCACTACCAGCAGTAAAGTCAATGCTAATATGAAGTTCAAGGTTAGGATCCTATAAACTACCTTAAACGAAATGCTAAATATTGTGATTTCTGCTTTAAGCACCTTTAGGATTAAGGGTTTTAACAGATATGAGTAGTCAGAAGGACAACGCTAATGAATTTAATATACAATGAGACTCAAGCAGCATTGACCTTGAAATGAAAGTCAACGAGAATTTCAAATGAGCAAATATGATCATTTGGCTTTAAACATGGTTATAACTGTTGTGGTTCACAATTCCCTTTTTTCAGTATAAATTTGGAATGTATTATAAGACTAAGGGCCATATGTTCAAAGAAGTAGCGAAATAGCTTTTGTCGTTTCTAACGACTTTTCAAAGTACAGTGTCGTTGAGATCATTAATATTTTCAGAGAGTGTTGCTTGTGATCAGAAATATGTTTGTCCTGACTGAAATTGTCGTATGTAAAGACAAAAAATGTATTACCTAACGACAAAAATGTCTTAGGTAACAACAGAAAATGTCTTAACTAATGACAAAATTGTCTTAACTAATGACAAAAATGTCTTAACTAAAGAAAAAAATTCTCACATTCAAAACTTCACATTCCCTCCACTTTTTCTTAATGTACGAATTTTATCTTTTGCACGACATTTTTTGTCGTTAGTTATGACAAATTTTCTTTTCCTCTGTATGACATTGGAGAATAGTTTAGCCACACCCTTTCCCCGAACCTTTGCTCAGCAATTCTGGAGCTGTGTCATACACAATGGACATTACTAGTTTTTTGTTGTATACTCTAAACAATATATGTCGTTCATGCATAAAATTACTTATTTTTGTCTTTCATACGACTTTTTTTTGTCATTATCCCTTTGAACACATGTCACATGCCTTGTTAAAGGGTCAATGTGTTGTTTCAGTTCACAGGATAGCATTTAAGAGAATGTTTTACCTTAGTACAGAGTTTTTCAAAACTTTTTAAATGTTTCATAATAAAAGCAGCTCCAATTAATCTTCATAGTATTTGGGCCATGGACAGTTTATTTCAATACTGTCAGAGTTGTAGTTGTGAAGTATCCCCCTCCTGCCCCTTTTACTTAGTGTAAGCAACCTCCCCTCAGATGTGGAATCTGGTCTTAAGACCAGGCAGCTCACAGCAAGACACAATCTTCCTACTGCGAGAACAATGAAAACCTTGCCCCCCTTGACAGGTTTTTCAGGTTTTTCCCTTATGCTAATTGAAGATTGTCCCTCTCTGCAAGCCATCTGGACACCACCTTGCTGCTCTGAGCTGAGCATTGTTACATCAGTAAAAGGGGCAGGAGGAGGATACTTTATCATTCAATTACTCTTGAAGTACAACTCTGTCAGTACTGAAATAACAAATACCATGAAGATTAATTGGAGCTGCATCATGAAACACAACATAAATATCATTCAACACTAATTAAAGCCAGCATTAAATATTTAACCATTTGAGTGCTAGAGAGGTATCCAATGCATTGCAGCTCACTGGCGCTCAGTGGGTTAAAGGTGATGGTTGTATGACCACTTTTATTTTAATAAAAATTCAGAATTAAATAACACATTGAAGACTATTAATGTTATCTCATCACCATGTCATAATTTATAACTATTACTTTTTGATCTTTAGTTGCAAATGTATCCCTCAGTCAACTGATGCGCAATTGAGCTCCAAATAACTAGTTAATTTTTACTGCCACTTCTCTTGTTTAGTTCAAAGGAGTAGGAGTCCAAACACTTACAAATAACTTCACACTAGTCTCAAACTACTTTGGAGTTGCTCATGCCCATAAATATTGGTCATGGTTTCAAGAAAAGTGGTTTGTGGATTCTAGACATGGGGAAGACTGAAAAGCTTAAACGAGAAGTAGCACCACCTAATAGTAACAACCCCACTGGACTTATTTTGGAAAAACAAACCTATTGGCAACTATGAATTTTGATTTTGTACCTTTATTTAAGTGTTAACATCTTTAATCAATCATGAATGTTATGTCCATGGAGGTGGACATGACAGTGGCTGACAGGACCTCTACACACAAACTCATCCACTGAACATGGCAAGATTCTCCCCTTGAGGTCCTGTAGGCTCATGCCTGCCTCGGTTAAAAAAACTGCCAGAAAGTGTCATGTCTGGCTTAGTGGACCTGAAATATAAGATTGATTGAAAATGTTATCTCTTGAACAAATGTAGAAGGGTAAAATTCAAAGGGGACCTTAGGATTTTCTGGGTAATAGTAATTTGAGGGGTTTTTAGGAGGTGTTACTAAGGTCTTTGCTGACCACTGCTACTTTTATAAAGACAACTAGTGAAATACATAGCCCTCTTAATATATAAACTCTGCTTGTGCTCAGAAAGGGACATGAGATTGAAATGTACCCCTTGTGTGACATATCAGTTTAATAACTAGGAAACTTCCTGTATCAGTGCCAGTACCTAGATTAGGATGATAGGCTTGGGATAGGAGTGCCCAAAAACATGTGTGGGGGCTATGTATTTTGACCATGAAGGCAGACATGATATTTGCTAACAGGAGCCGAAGCCAAAAACTATGCTCACTGCATATAGTAATCTTAACCCTTTATAGATCAATGGGTTATGCAACAATTTACTTCACAATGTTTTGCACAACCTTCAAGCCCTTAAAGAGTTAAACACGCTCATGAACTCTGTCTGCTTCAGTTTAAAAAAGGGGATTTTACCTGCAAATTCTTTTCTCTTAGTCCTAGTGGAATACAAGAACCATGGGGTTAAGTTGCTATTACTAGGAGGCAGGGCACTTGCAGGTAAATTTCTATGAAGTAGGGGGCTCCCTCCTTCCTACCTAACTCCCAGCTAGCAGCAGCAGTCTTAAATTTAAGTAGTGCCAAGACACATAGAAAAAAGCACGGTAGGATGGTAGTCTCCATGCCAGAAAACAGCAAGGACACACCTGCCTGGGATGCAAAATACATGTTTGCCTTATGGAATGATGTCCTCTGTTCTGTTGACTAAGAGAAAAGGATTTGCCTGTAAGTACACAAAAATCCCCTTTTCTCTTTTGTTCATTGTGGCACAGAAGACGTACCAAAGCTGTCTCAACCATAATTTCAGGGAGAGGAGAAAAATTCCCAACCACAAATTCAGTCTCACTGAGTAAAAACCAAATTAAACCATGAACCTCAGTCGAGGCCAGCATGGTGGCTCTGCAATGTTAAGTGAATTTATGAAGTGTTGGCCATGTCACCTACTTGTACAACTGCTCTGCAGAGAAATGGCTCTTGCAGGCATAAGAATTGTCCACTGCTCTTGACATGTGCTGTTACCTGAAAACATAATGGCCCCTTTCTGATTATATAGGCCTAGCAATTGGGTGACTTGACCCAAGAGTCCACTGTTACTTTAGATTCCGCCTAACCAGCATGGCAACCATCAGGAATACAGATCAGTAGGTCTGACATGTGAAAGTATTTAGTGTATAGTATTTGAAACAAAAAGAAGGAATCACAATCCAATTGTTAATCTCATAAAATGGGAAGAAGCCAAAACTCAGTATGAAAAATCACCTTATCTGCATGATAGATCAGAAAAGAATCCTTACAAGGTAAAGCCTGGAGTTTGGCCATTAGCTGAACAGAAACAATCTGTATAAGGAATGTGGTCTTAAGGGTAAAGAAATGAAAAAAAACACAGAAGTCAGTGGTTCAAAAGGATCCATCTGAAGCACTCTGAGTATCCAATTCAGATTCCATAGAGGTGTCAGATCAGTAAAGATGGGATAAGCACACTCCATCCCTTGAACAAAAGTCTGAACATCCAGCAACAGAGCTAAATGCCAAAATTTGTACCTTGATGGAACTAATTTTACTACATGACAGGAGGCTTCATATTTTGCTTTACTTTCTTTACTGAAAACTCCAATTGCAGCACAGAACTCACACAGTGACAACCAATCAGAAAAAAGAGAAACATGTAATATAAGGCATGGCTCAACTAAACCACTCCTCTTTCTTTGCTGCTCCAACAGGCTGCACAGATCAGAGTACCTCTTCTTTTTAAGAGGCTCAGTCATCCTTAAGACAAGTGTTTCACCCACCCTCATCCGGGGGTGTTTTTGGAAGAGCTGGTCGGCAGAGGGGCCATGCCACCAGCAGATTTTGGTCCTCAGGCCCCCATGTCAACCCACCTATGGCAGGTTTCTTCCCCTCCAACTCTTACAGGCAGATATCTTTCTCCAGAGGGGTAGACAGTTCCAGGACTCAATGTGGTAGAAGCCACTCCAGATTTCCTGCAGGTAAACATTCCTGTTTTAAAAAATGTCTCTCAAAATGTGTTCACAGCAGGGAAGATTTCTTTTCATTTACAGGCTTGGCAGGAGATGCATGGGTGCTCTAAAATGTTCAGGGATATGTCATAGAGTTCCATTCTCCCCTGGTTCAGGTGTCCTTCTCCGGTGGTGGTGGTTTCCAGAGCAGATCAAGACCTGATAGACGCCGAGATTCAGTCCCTTTTTTCCATAGGCATGGTTCAGTTTGTGCAGGATGAGACCGGTTTCTTCTGCAATATTTTTCTCATCCGGAAGAAGATGGGAGATTTTTGTCCGGTCATTAATTTGCGGAATCTCAACTCTTTTGTGGTTTATCGCCATTTCAAGATGGAAGGCATTCATCTTTTGAGGGATCTGCTTGTCAAAGGGGATTGGTTTACTTGTCTCGACCTGAAGGACGCTTACCTTTCTGTTCCGATCGCTTGATGCTGTCGCCTCTTTCTTTGATTTCAGTGGCACGGCCGTACATGTCAATTCACATGTCTCCCGTTCGGTCTCAGTTTCAGCTCTGTGGTGTTTCACAAAGCTTCTGAAACCGGTGGTGGCCCAACTTTCGGTCGCTAGGGATTCGTTGTATTATTTACCTCAACGACTTGTTGATGTTTTGCAACGATGCCTCCAGAATTCGATTGCAGATTCGCTTTGTGGTAATTTTCCTTGAATCACTGGGGTTTGTCATCAATGTGGAGAAGTCGGCGCTGGAACCTTCTCAGGTGGTACAGTTCCTGGGGTTCGAGATTGATTCTATTCACTGTCTTCTTCCTTTGTCCAAGATTGCAGTGATTCGCAAACAGATTCGAACTCAAGGAGCAAACATCATTCTGATTGCCCAGTTGTGACCGAGTCAGCCGTGGTTCCTGGACCTTCTGGAACTGTTGTACAAAGATCCTCTACTTCTTCCCTTTTTTCCCTCTTCTTCTCACAGACCATCGAGGGAGCCCTCATCCTCTCGTCCATTAGGATCGTCTGCCTCTGGTGGCTTGGGGGAATTCAGGGGTTCCTGGTCGATCGAGGGACTATCACAGGAGACTAGGGATCTTTTGTGGGATTCCTGGGCTCCTGGTACTAGACAATGCTATCTTTCCGCATGGAACGCCTGGTCTGGCTGGTGTCTGGAGAGGGGATGCGATCCCTGTACAGCACCTGTTGCTGCAATTTTGAATTTCTTATATTTTCGTATTTCTTTGGGTCAGTCTTTTTGATCGCTTAATGTTATGCATTCGGCCATTTCGGTTGCGCATGTCCTGGTTTTGGGTATCCCTGTGGGACACAATCCTTTGGTTTTTCATCTCCTTAGAGGGATCAAATTGGCCAGACCTCCAGCACCTAAATATTTTAGGTTTTGAGATGTTGATGTGGTTCTGCGTGTTTTGCGAAATTGGCCGACGAATGATTCGTTATCTCTTAGGCAACTCTCAGCTAAACTAACGTTGTTGCTGTGTGTGGTATCTTTTCACCGAGTCTCAGATGTTTGGTCATTTGATGTGAGTGGATTTTCCGTTCTTCCGGAAGGAGTGTCTTTTTCCATTTGCCGTCGCACGAAGTCGGATTCTTCATCAGTTTTTTATCCCTTTTTTTGAGAGATTTCTCAACTCTGTGCGGTGGAGGTTTTGCTTTGTTATATGGCTATTATGGCTTTGTTGTGCTCTTCATCTTCTGGGCAGCTCCTCGTTTACTATGTGAGACCTCATAGGACGGTTTCGTCTACCACTTTGGCTAGATGGATCCGTTGGATTCTAGCTCTGACGGGAGTGGACCCTGGTGTGATGGTTTGTTCAACACTCAGACACAGTGGTTTAGGATAAAACACAGTTTTATTGAAAAATACAATGATAATTACCCTTAACGGGCTATAGCGTATCTCAGCAGAATTATACAGGCGTAATACAGGACTTAGATACATATGCCTACACAGGCCCAGTATAATGGGAAGCAAGAGAGTTCATATACTGACACAGGTCAGGCATGAGAGGGTGAATACTCAGAGTTGCAGCACAGCATGAGTTAAAGTCCCAATCGGTATAATCAGTCTCTGTTGTAGAGAAGTCTGTGGTGAGTTCTCTAGTAACGCGCAGTATGATGGAATAACAGCGAATAGGAGACTGTAGTGCTAGAATGGAGACAGAGCACTGGTAAACTGCCGGAAAAGAGCTGAGGCTTATACCCACTGCCGTAGCAGGAAACAATGATACTCTGCAAGAGCTGAACGGAATACGAACAATGGCACCCTGCCGTAGCAGTAACGGAGGCAACAGTACTCTGCAAGAGCTGAACGGAACACAGCCAATGGCACACTGCCGTAGCAGTAATGGAGGCAACAGGGTTCTCTACAAGAGCTGAACGGAAACGCAGCCAGTGGCGCACTGTCGCAGGAGTAACGGAGGCAACAAGGAGTACTGCCAGGGTTAACGGAAGGCTCAACCAATGGCACACTGCCGTAGCAGTAACGGGGGCAACAGTGAAGCTCTGCAAGAGTTAACGGACAGCCCAGCCAATGGCACACAGTAGTAACGGTAATGGAGGCAACAGTAAGCTCTGCAAGAGTTAACGGGAGGCTCAGCAATAGGTACACTGCCATTGCAGTAACGTAGGCAACAGTAAGCTCTGCAAGAGTTAACGGAGGCTCAGCAATAGGTACACTGCTGTAGCAGTAACGGAGGCAACACAGAATACTCTGCCAGGTAGGCCCAGTCACAGCGGAAGTCAGAATGTCGCCCAAGCGACACAACAAAGCAGGAACAGGAGAGCTGGGTCGGATCAAGGAGCAGGAACGTCAGGCAAGCCGGGTCAGGTCACGGAGCAGGAACGTCAGCCAGGCCGGGTCGAATCACGGAGCAGGAACCGGAAGCAGAGTAGTCTAACGGGCCAAGTCGGTACACAGGAACACAGCAACTCAAGTCAGCACTGGTACAGGAACACCATGAAAGGGCACCAGACAGGTGCCAGAGCCCAGTATAAAAAGGCCATACTGGGTGGGCCAAACATAGCTCAGCCAATAGGAGCGCATCACACAGAGACTGACAGAAAGCACGGGCACCGTGATACCTGGTTTTGGAGCCCGCTTGGTCAGAGGGGCGGCTGCAACTCGAGCTGCGGTGGCTGGTCTACGGAAGATACTTTTCGTGTTTTTTATTTCCGACCGGCGGATCATGCGTCTCATTCTGTTTTAGCTCAGCGTTAAAGGTGCAAAATATGAAGCCTCCTGTCATGTAGTAAAACTGTAACCTTAATTTTAGTAATGACCTGTTTCTCTTTTTTCTGATTTGTTGTCACTATGTGAGTTCTGTGCTGCTATTAAAGTTTTCAGTAACGAAAGTAAAACAAAATTTTGGCCTCCTGTCATTATGCTAACTAATGTTGGCATAATCTACAATTAAAATACCACTGGGAGGTGAAACAGATGAGCATATTACCATATTATTTACATCACTTGAAGAACAAGGACTAGACCCTATAGTAAATCTTGAAACAGATATATGGTCCTTATGTATAGTCCTGATGACTGGAGCAGAGTAACCCTCCTTTCTAACACTATGAAGGTCAAACTCACCAGTTCTGGATGACAAAGCAAGACCCTGGAGAGGAGATTTAGAAAAAGAGGGAGATTCCATGGCTTGTCCACCACCAGACAGAATCAACCCAGTGATGCCAGTTAGGCACAATCAGAATTATATGCTCTTAACCTTTCTTTACACCAACCATCAAGTCCACTGGTAAGGCCTGTTGATACCTGGACTTGGAGTAAAACTGAGGAATCATGCTGTTCACTCGAGAAACCATATGGTCCATAACCAGAAGATCCCACTTCTTGTGACTGATATATATAGTGTTTGGACCTTACATGCAGAACCTCAGTTAAAAAAGGAGAGTAGTACACAAAATATGGGGTTCAAAGTCTTTATTTGTAGCAGACTACAGTAAATTCAAACACAGAAATATAAGGTAGTTCAAGGACGAGATCGGAGATAGTGAAAGACGAATGGAAGTCAATGAGTGTACAGTCTAATGGCTGGGATCTATCTGACTGGCTGTACTAGATAGCTAGGCCTGGTTGAAGATCAACCTGCCATGGATACTGGAACCAAAGTCACCTCCTTTTGTGGCGTTGACTGGAAGTCCAGTGGTAGTCGAGGATATTGCAGTTGAGTGGCTGGGATATATCTGACCACCTGTTCACGTCTGCTGAGCCCAGTCAGAGATCAACCTGCAGCAGATACAGGAACCCAAGTGACCTGCTTCTTTGGCATCAACTGGAGGTCTGGTGGTAGTCAAGGGTATTGCAGTCGAGTGGCTGGGATCTATCTGACTGGCTGTTCACGTCTGCTGAGCCCAGTCGAAAATCAACCTGCCGCAAATACTGGAACCCAAGTGATCTGCTTCTTTGGTATAGACTAGAAGTCTGTTGATAGTCGAGGGTAGTGCAGTCAAATTGCTGGGATCTATCTGACCGGCTGTTCACGTCTTCTGAGCCCAGTCAGGGATCAGCCTGGAACTGGAACCGAGGTTACCTGCTTCTTTAGCGTTGACTGGAAGTCTGGTGATAGTCGAGGAAGCAGAGCAAGAAAGGCAAAGAAACCAGGGTCGAGCTGGGAGACTGGAGAGGAAATTCAGTTGGAACACTGACCGGATCAGATAACAGGAAACATGAAGAGAAGAACAATTTGTAGTTAGAAACTGGTCAAAAATGAAATCGGGATCACGAACAAACTACTGGAACACTGGAACGCCGGATAGCTTGAAGATCAAGAGAAGGAAACCAGAAAGTTGCAGTTCTTAAAGAAGAAGCTCCCAATCAGGAAGAGAGGGCCGGAGAAATACAGGTGAGAAATCACAGCTGCTGTGACACTTCTGTACTATGGAGTAATAAGGAACTGCTTTTGTTAACCAGGATCCAGGTGAAATCAACTAAGGCATTCTGCTGCTACACTGCCCACTTCCAGGATATGAATTGATGATATTGCTGGAACATGACATTTGCCCAGAAGAGGATTGCCTGAACCTTGGTCCACTCTTCTGCTCTCCTGGTTCCTCCATCCCAATCGTCACTGCTATCATGTTCTCTGATTGAATCTGAACTGACCACCCATTCAACAGGGACTTTTGCTTAAGGGCCTGATTGCCTAAAGTTGCAGCACATTAATGCAAAGCTTACTGTCTGTGCTGGACCAAAATCTCTGAGTCACCCATTGATAGAAGGTTTCTACCCAACCTGATTGGCTGGCATGCATGAAACACATGTATGAACAAAGTCTCAATTTTGTCCACTGGAAGGTAGACCAATTCCTGGAGAGTGTCAGATCTCATGTTGCAATACCATGCACTTCTGAAGCAAATCAAGATAGGGAGCAAGAGAGATCCCCTACAGATGGATATTTCTGGTCGAGGTCTTCATAAGTTTGTTGAATAACCTCCAGGTGGATGACAGACCAAATGATAGAGCAGTAACTTTGAATTTGCAATCCTGAAACATAACATAGAGTATCTTCTGATGCTGTGCATCAATGGGAATGTGAAGATATGAATCATTTATGTCTAGAGAAGCCAAGAACTCCCTGGACACATGGCAGAGATTACTGAACACAGTGATTCCATCTTGAACCCAGGAGACAGGTCCTGTCCTTCTTGGGGACTACAAACAGGCTGGAATAAAACTCAAAAAAACTCTTCTGTTGGGGTACTGGATCCATGACCTACAAATGCCTCAAGGTCGAACCTCCTCACTTAACTGGAGAGTCCACAAGGGGTCTCTAAGAAAACTTGACAACTCAGAGGCTTGTCTGTTAAGTCTGACTGATAACCCTCTGTAGCTACCTACAAAACCCCCGGATGTCGCCTGGGGCAACCCCGCTCACAACAAATCAGACTGAGGGAGAATTGTCAGCAGGTGGATTCTGGGCAGGCTTTTTAGCTGCCCATGCTGTTTTGGGCTTTTGCTAAAAACAAGAGTGACTCACGGGGACAGGGGGAGCCTTGGCCACCCGGGACTAGTAATGATTGTGCTGGTAGTGGGGGGCTAAAAAAGTGAAATTTTAGGTGAAATACCTGACATTTAGGCAGGAACTGGAGTAAAAGAGAATCTTCTTGCTCCCATTGGGTCAAAGAGCTGTTGATGGGAGGTTGATAAGGGAAGTGTTAGAAGACTGATCAGCCAACTTAATGTTCAGCCACAGAGTGCGTAGTACAGCCACAGAAAGAATGGATGTCTTAATTACTTAATCATAATCAAACCCACTTCACAAAGATAAGCATTCACTTTGTGATTCCTAGAAATCCTGTGTAAGACATCTTCCTTAGCACAATTGTTCCAAAGTGGTCACACCAAATATCCATATATTTCCCCACCCAGGTGATAACCAAATTGTGACTAAGCCAGGGCTGCTTTAAGACACTGGTGGGCCCTGAACAAAGTTCATGCTAGTGCCCCACCTTACGCCCAACCATACAAAAAAAATGGCACAAAAAAAACAATATAATCATTTGGACAGTAATTCAAAGCAACCCTTCAGTTGATGAAAATATCGTTTTTCACACTAACTTCCATTTTAGGAGCTATGCTCTGATTTAACATTTCAGAAAATCTAACTAAACACCCCTACCTATACCACAGTGTAGTCTGTACCTGCCTGTGGATGGAATTATAACCTTTATGCTGGTTTTGTCTGATGCAGCTTATGTTGAAAAATTAGACTTTGGCAGGTCACGATGTAGCTAGATAACCAGAATGCTTCCTGTTATCCAGCCGGCCAGCCCTGAGTAGGACCAGAAGAAAATCCCTTTACTGTGCTTTTCTCTCTGCCAGACTGACACTAAAATTCTAGAGTATCTTTCAGTGGCAGCAAGAGCAAAGGGTTTGAAAAACACTATGGGATTGTGAGAGTTCTCAAATGCACATGAGCCTGCATGCACTTCTGACCTAGACCAGTCAACAACAATCTGTCTGTTCTGTCCAACATTAACTGTGTTGGTGGACTCCCTTTTTGGGTAAAGTGGCCCTGGACTCATCACTGCCACTGCACCCATAAATGTCATCTTTAAATGAGAATAGAGGTGTATATGTGCTTGATCCTTAAAGGCATTGTCTACTGGAAGAGCTATGTTGTTGGATAAGTGAGAGATTGGAAAGTCCACCACTGGAGGGGTGCCCCTCAACTGTAATGCTTTGGCAGAAAAATGATAAAAAAAAATGTCAAATCCCCTAGATCACTATACCTTCCTACCAGGAAATTTCCATTCCTCCAAGATAATTTGGTCAAGGAAATCATAAGAAGGAAAGTGGAAGGAAACCCTCCTCCATTTGTTAAAGATGTGTTTAGTGGATGTCCCTGTGGGACCCACAGAGAACTTTTGAGTATCTAAAAAATGCCCAACTCATCCTCTCCACAGTGCCCCTGGAATCTTCCACAGAGTCCCAGAATAAAGAGCAAATCATCCTTATCCACTATCTCATCTCCTTCTATTGAAGAATAATCCCCAGGAGTGACATATTTGCTCTCCTCCAGGAATAGGGCCCTCTTTCTGAAGGCAAATGGCCCCTGATCTATCTAGAATAAGCTCCAGAGAAGAGGGCAAACTGTTCAGGCCCTGAAGACCTGCCAGAAATGAGGCTTGTGTGCTCCTTTTCAAGGGGAGCAGTGGCCCCTTGGGAGTCCTGCATAGGGGCCACATAGGGGCATAGCTTGGCTTACCCTTAGGTAGAATGGACTTGCAAGATAAACAGTTGACTAGTGCTGATGAATCAGACTCAGTTCTGGTGATCCTAGGTTCCTCCCATGTTCCCTTTTAACTCTGGTATATTGCCTCCCTCACCAAGAATGGACATAGACAAGGAGGTAAAAAAGGAGGTAAAATAGTCAAAGAAAATATTTTTCTGCTCAAGTGAGGAAGATTAGTAACCCAGAATGAACAGTCTTCCCACCTGCCATTCTCTGAGCCTGGGAAACATCATAGCTACCAATGGAGTACATTTTTTTTATTTTTTGGACTAGCAGTAGCTAATAAATACAGTAGGACATTCCATAGTTTTCAAAGATTAGATTAGAACACTAGAATGAGTAAAAATGTAAAACATGTCAATTTTTAGCTTTAGTGCCATGTTCTGAAAACATTTGTGCACCCCAGATGGTGTCTTACATTCTTTTCAAAATGGTATACTTTGTCTATATTTTTCTTAATTTATGTAGTTATTACAAACATTTTAGTACAGGCAAGTCATATCTGTTAAAAATGTAAGAAAAATAAGACAGTGCTTTTGGTGTAGTTTTGTGCATCTGGTACCCTCTACAGTATGCCAGCTCATACCATTTTTCTCAAACGAGAAGTACCTAATGAATACAGTTGGAATTTACATAGTTTTCAAAGATTTCAGTACATCTGAAGTGGCGGAGATGTAAAATAATGCCTATATTGAGATATTGTAGGGTAGTTATACCATTTTACCAATGGAATGTGCATCTTAGTTCATAAAGTTCCAAGTACCATTTTGCTCTCCTGTTAATTAGAAGTCTACATAGGCCATGCACATAGGTAAAATTATACATATTAGGTATTGTTGTACTCAGCGAGTTCTGGGCTTATAGTTGTAACAGCCAACATAAATGTTTTTTTATATATAGTTTATGAAATTGGCAAAATAAGTAGTTTTTTGTTTGGATTTAGGACATCATAGCTTGCTGCCTTATGCTAAATTTAGTTCTTATAAAACAGTATACAGATTTTCATATCTAGAAAGTTACCAACAGGAATCATATCTAAACAGATGGAGCTCAAAAATCCTGAAAATATGTCTGGCCATCAGGGTTCAACAATTTCCCAAGCTGGTGAACATGGCTGAGATATGTAGGTGTACTCAAGTAATCACTTTGAATTAATATTCATATTTGGTCATACTTGATGGAGGGCACAATATTGAGACTATAAGGGGAAGCATCAAGCATAGAAGCATCAACTCCAAGACAGGGTTACATTTCTTCTGTTTGTGTTTTTTATGTTTTATCTGTTTCCATATATCTGGATGGATCGTATAACAGTGGCACAGCAAACAAAAATCTTCCTCAAGTTCAGTAGCTGTGAACTGGACCTTTCTGTAGTATAGATATATGACTAATTAAAAGAATGGAGAATAGCATATGACAACAGATCAGATATAGTTTCCCTGCTCAGTCTGTCATTTTCTTCTTTGATGTAAAAAAACATAGTTACAATTAGACTCTTGAGGGCTTATGTATTATAAAGGTGATATAATCTCTCTGACTCCTATGCTAGTCTGTGGAGCCTCCCCTTCAAATTAGAGAGACCTTTGTGCTTAAAGGGATAGTAACACTTCGTTTTAACTTTATTTTATTTTGTAGGCATTAAAAAAACATGAAGAATGATATAAGTCTTATCTCTCAAACCTTTATGGTTTATGAGATATTCACAAGCAAAGTTCCCCTCCCCGCCCCTCTTACCTAGTGTAAGCCATCTCTTCTCAGATGTGAGTCTGGTTGTATGACAGTACAGATAACAGAAGGGGACAATTTTCTTTGTATGAAAACAATGAAAGCCCTTCCCCCCTTGACAAGTTTTTCAGCTTTTTCCATTATCTTAATTGAAGATTGTCCCTCTCTGCAGTCTACCTGGGCATCTCCCTTCTGATCTGGTTGAACAGGGGGGGGAAACTTTGTTTGTGAATATCTCTTAAACCATAAAGGTTTCAGAGATAAGACTTATATCATTCTTCATGTTTTTTTAATGCCTACAAAATAAAATAAAGTTAAAATGAAGTATTACTATCCCTTTAAGCTTCATAGACTTACATAGGAGTTGTAGTGCTTATCGCCTTAATGAAATAATTCTACCAGGTTTTTTGTTGTTATCCATGATCAAATGTATAGAATTATTTACTTCTGTGCTCCATGATCAAATTTACAGGATAATTTAGTTCTATGCTCTAAAAGAAGCATTATTTGTTATTGTTTCTTTATTTATTTACTTAAAGGGATAGTAGTGTTTCACAAAAACAGCAGCTCCAATTAATCTTCATAGTATTTGAGACATAGAGAGTGTTATTTCATTACTGTCAGAGTTGTGGTTCAAGAGTAATTGAAGGATAAAGTTTCCCCCTCCCGCCCCTTTTACCTAGTGTAAGCCATCTCTTCTCAGATGTGGAATCCAGTCCATAGACCAGACAGATAACAGCAGAGGACAATCTTCTTCCTATGAGAACAATGAAAGCCCTGCACCCCTTGACAAGTTTTTCCCTTATCTTAATTGAAGATTGTCCCTCTCTGCTAGCTACCTGGGCACCTCCTTTCTGATCTGGCTGAGCAGTGTTACATCAGTAAAAGGGGCGCGAGGGGGATACTTTGTCATTGAATTACTCTTGAACTACAACTCTGACAAAATTGAAATAACACTCTCCAAGGTCCAAATACTATGATACTTTTACTATGAAACATTACTATCCCTTTAAAGCAGAACTTTCACTCAAATTAAAGTACCCCCCAAATCATTATGCACATAGCGATACGCATAACCATACTAG
Source organism: Rhinophrynus dorsalis (assembly GCA_037306005.1). Lineage (NCBI taxonomy): Eukaryota > Metazoa > Chordata > Amphibia > Anura > Rhinophrynidae > Rhinophrynus > Rhinophrynus dorsalis. The sequence continues at coordinate 215,339,274 of CM074719.1, read as the reverse complement.
TATTATCCTGAATAAGTCTGACGTTATTGAGAAATCCAGCTCATTCCGAGATGAACAGGCAGGTATCAGCGTAGACATCTTGCCAAAGAGACATCTGTGTGCCTGCGCTGTCCATCACAGTCTCCTTTAGGATTGGTGAGGGGGAGTTGCATTGTACCTTAAGGTACAGGAAGGGAATGACGGCGCATGTGCACAGATGCAGCTACAGCAAGATGTCTGCCTGTGCGTCTTGGAACAAGTGGAATTTCTCAATAACTCTGGACTTATTCAGGATAATACTAGTATAGATATACCTATTGCTATGTGACTAATGATTTGGAGGGGCACTTTAATTTGAGTGAAATTTTCGCTTTAAGTGACATTAGCACCTATTTTTAATTTTATGTTACATTTGTATATAGTCATTTTTTTTGACATTTTTAAAGCTTATTTTAGTGGTATAGTATTTAAAGTGCTAAAACTTGGCTTCAGGTCCAGTTACTACAGACACAGAGCATTAGATCATTGTGAAGCATTGTGTTGCACACCCCTCTGGCACTCTAGGGTTAATAGAATATTTTATTTGCACTGTTACAGCCTGTTATCCACTAAAACATTTTAACCCCCTAGTGACTGGCCACGAGCGCAAGCAGCCGGCACTTAACGCCCAATGAACTTTTTTCCCCCATTACCTTCAACGACTTCCTGAACGTACATGTACGTCCTCTGTCACTAAATGACAGTTTCTGCGGGATGTACATGTACGCCTGTTTTCGGGATGGGGTTAAATTGTTAGTATTCTTTTCAACTGGTTTGCTAGTGGTGGGCTGATGCAGATGACAGCCACATGGTCAGGTTTAGGGCCGTGGAGGAGATTTGGGGAAAAAACATTTGGGAGAACTAAAAAGTAGAAAAAAATCCCATTGATTTAAATGTGGATTTTAACCCCTTAAATGCCAAACTGGTCTCCACTGGGAATTTTTAGCTCTTCCTATAGTGTAAATGATTTGCCCCAGAGCTCCTCCATATTTATTTTGAACATATGACCCTTTGACACAAATCCAGTAGAATATCTCGGGGGAGATTCACTAAGAGGTGATAAAATTGAGATAAGATGGAGATGACTTCTCCAGTTTATCACTTCTCCAGTTTGTATGTTATTCTACGGAGCATATGCACTAATCTCTAAAGCTTAAGAAATGTTAGTGAATTGGCTGCATAGAATAACATAGCAATTGGAGAAGTGATAAACTGGAAAATTCATCTCCACTTTATCACCTCTTTATCACTACTTAGTTAATCTCCACCTATAAATTGCTAGTCAGAGAGTCACTCTCCATTATAAAGAGTAAAGCAAGAGCTATTCAACTCATAAAACAAACTAAGTAAGGTTAGGCCTTACCTTGATGTGGTGTCAATCTTAGGATACTATGACCATATTATGTAATGACTAAATCCTCAACTCACACCTTCCAAGTGTCCCTCTTTAGGAGGGACAGTCCCTCTTTTGGACCCAAATCCCTCTGTCCCTCTTTCCCACCCTGAAGTCCCTCTTTTTAGGAGATCGGATTGCATGGTGTGTATATAAATGTATCATATTGCTCTACAGCAATAAAACTCACATTACTGTTTGTTTAAATGTTAGTATATGTATTTATAAATTAGTCTGTGTAAATAAAATACTTAGATCTTGTTATAAGTAATTTATTTGGTTACATAAGGAGGTATCAATAGGTCATGAAATAGCCTAAAAATTCTCGGTAACGTCCCACCCACCAGCCACGCCCCCAGCAACACCCCCTAAAACACGAGTGTCCCTCTTTGGCAATTTGAAATGTTGGGAGGTATGTCAACTTAAATACATTGATTATATGTATGCAATATGATGAGTCAGCTTTAGCTATTTTGGTCAAAACTGGTTGCACTCCAGCTAGTTTATTTTTCATTTGGGCATGCTTTCCAAAACCTTCATTGTGCTTAAAGTTTGTTTATGTTAACTGTGGTGATAGGTACATGCCCTAACTTTTTTATCCATGCAAGGAAGAGATAAATTAAGAAAACTCTCCAGTAAAATAAACTGACCAATCCCGCTGTAATTATGTGCGGCCTGTGCACTAAGATCTAAGCAACAAGAAAATGAGTCTCTGTATAATAATAACGGAACCAGAGTTTATCTCACCTCAGACCATTACCCTTCTGGAGATCCTTAAGAATTCTGACATTTATGCTTCTTAAATAAAATGGGTGGGTGTTTGAAAATCAATCAGTATTTCATTAATTACAATAGGGTACAGAAGCATTCAACATGGAAAGTAATATTAAGACAATAAGTCAGTTCTTGTGCATCAATGTGTGCATCTCTGTTTTTATGTGGGATAATTCCTCTCTGTCTCTGTATGTTTCATTTATTTGTTTGGATTCAGTTGCATGAGATCAGGCTTGCAAAGGGGCATTTTTAATAATTGCACACTAATTTTTTCCCATGCCTATTCAAATGTTGGCAAGATTCCAGCAGCTTGATTCAAAAAGCAGAGGTTTGGTCGGTGAAGCTTTTGATGCGATGTGACAGACTGCGTCCCATTGCATCAAAATCACTGAGCCCTCTTCAATGGATTTACCACTGTCACTATACAACCACGACTCCAATAGTAACTCAAATGTTGTAACCCCGCCCATACACAAATAATACACATACATAAACTGGGTAGGTGTCACTTCCAATTCCATGTAACTGAATTTAGGCCATGTATGACTATGCCTACCTTTTTATGTGTGCCTCTCTGTCCATAACTGAATCCATGTTTCTATGCCATTCTTTGTCTTGTATGCTCCATTAATGGTGTTTTTTTCTCATGGTGTCATGGCATTCATCTTTAGGTTCATATTGGGTATAAAATCCATCTCTTTTCACCCATGAGCGTTATATATATATATATATATATATATATATATATACATATATATATATATATATTTTTTTTTTTTTTTTTTTTCTTCTTCAATTTTCTTTATCTGTCTTCTATAAATATCTGTCTGTCTCTATATATTTACACTGTATATATTTACAATGATGTACACATTTATGAACACCTAAGCATATTGAAATATAATCATTCTCAGCTGTGGCACCTGCATTGTGTGACTAATTAGCAGTAATAATAAACATGATGCCAACATAATAATATTATTATTTTGGAAGGTTGAAGAGCTCTTTGATACAGTGACTGTTATAGGCGTGTGTAGATCTGCATTGTTTGTTGTGGTTTAATATCTGCTCTTCCCTCCCCCTCCATCCTCATAATATCTTGCTTCAGACTGTGCGCTCGCCATGTGCACCCCCCCACACTACCCCCTGCTGATCCTCCTCCTTGCCCTCAGTCTTCCAGTCCTGATTTCCAGACATTCCAGCTCTCAACTGGCAGCTGGGAGCTGGGAGATTTTCCCATGAGATGTGCAGGTGAAGGGTGGGAGTGGGTCAGTCCCTCGGAAGGATGCCATCTGTCCTCCTCACTCTTGGTGTCCGGGGGGGGGGATTTTACAGCATCACCCTCCACACTGCCAGCCCAAGCGTGGCAAATCAACGAGCACTGTCATCCCAGAACAAATTCATTTGTCTGTGTGAAACCCCCCTCTGTACATATTCACTGCCAGATCCTTCCTATACCCAGTCATCTAATTTACTCCTGACTCTCTATATAGCATTTGATAGCTAACTAGCCCATCTAGCCTGCCCGTTTTCTTGTCTACATGGATCCTGTGGGCTGTATTCTGGGTCAACCAACAGAACCATAGGAAAAAGATAAAAATTCCCCAAATGGATCTATTAAGCTCTTGAATGTTAGGGAGGTCTCCAACACATTGTGAAGAAATGTGTTGGAAACCCCTCTAGCAATCAAAGGATTAAATCATTTAAATCATGGTAAATTTTAATATGTGTAGTTGATTTGCTCCAGAATTGCAGATCTTTTATTTCTGCAATACAATCCTAAATCTTCTCTTATGGTGCAGTTAACCTGATGTCTATCCCAAACATCTATCATCCTCTCTATGTATTAGTATCTATAACATGCTGCTACTGTCCTACTCCTCTTTTTAATAAAAAACTACAAACACTCTCATATCTCCACCTGATTTCCAAGCATAACGTCAAACAAGTCCAGTTGTAGACACCACTTTAATCTCAGAGTAAAGATTTGGCAATATTTCTGCTACCCAAAAGTTGCTCCAAATGAGTTTTTGAGCAAGGTGTGTTAAAGCGGAACCTTTACATTGTATAAAGTCGTCCTAAAATAATTAAGCATATGGCCACTAGCTGGCGACTAGCTTCAGAATAGTTCTATTACATCTCAGAAGTACCCAATTCTAAAGTTAATCTTCAGAGACTGACGGCCAGGTTAGTGCCGTCTGCACTCCTGAGAGGTCAGTCCCTTCTGGCTACCTTGTGACACAGTGCAATGCTAAAAATATTTGGTAATTTTTGAAAGAGCATTACAATTCGCCTAAATGTTGTATTAACCATTTTTCATTTAGAAAACTAGTTTTTAGTTATTTAAATGTATAGATTATGCTAATTAAGGAGTGTGATACAGACACTTCCTGTCTTAGTGCTATAGTACCTCTCCCAGAGTACTAGCGGAGGTGGGTCCAGTTAAAAGATTGTGTCATTAGTTTAATGTGTGAATTTGCTAGTACAGCTCCACTGAAGATAGCTTCTGTCTCCAGCTACTGCACTTCATGGTAAGCACTACAACAGGCATGTCAAACTCAAATATAGTTGATAAGTTTTTACTCAACAGTACCCTCTAAGGAGGGCATCAGTAATGTCTGCACTATTATTTTGTTGGGGATGTCTGCAGAGTGGAAGGAAATATAAATAGTCTGCTACTCTACTGTGGCTGTCCTCAGAGCCGGCCCTTACATGGGTCCCGGTAGGTCCAGGGACCCAGGTGGCACTCTGACAGGGACGGCAATCCAGCTGATCTCCCAGCTCCAGCGCTTTAGTTATACAGAGCACTGGGAGATTACATCATCTCCAAGCGCTCTGCATTACTGAGAACCACGCGGGAGCGTCAGCTCTGTGTCGAAGGAGGCACAGTCTCTCTCATACCACGTTGCTAGACCACCAGGGACTCGAGGTAGTAGATAGACGGGGGATCAGTATCAAAAGGGGCATTGTGGAGATGAAGGGGCATTGTGGATATTGAGGGACAATGTGGAAGGGACAATGTGGAGAAATGGGGGCAATATGGAGATTGAGTAGAATTATGGGGATTGGGGCAATGTGGAGATTGAGGGGCAATGTGGAAGGAGCAATGTGGAGATATGGGGGCATTGTGGAGATTGAGGGGCAATGTGTAAGAGGCATTGTGGAGATTGGGGGGCAATGTGGAGATTGGTGGGGATTGGGACAATGTGGAAGGGGCAATATGGAGATATGAGAGGCATTGTGGAGATATGAGGGCATTGTGGAGATTGAGGGGCAATGTGGAAGGGGCATTTGGAGATTGAGGGGCAATATGTGTATCCTGTTAAGCTTATTTTTGTATTGGTGAAAAGGGAAAAAATGCGGTCAGGCTTGGACATCATAAAAATGTAATCTTTGCACTAACATTATGTGTTTTAGTGGGAGTTTTTTTTTGTTTGTTTTTTTTTTGGGCTGGGGTCCATTTTATCCATGGATCCAGGCAGCATAATGCCTTGGACTGGCCTTGGCTGTCCTGATAATTGAGTGGAGGAATCTTGGTCTATGTAACTTAGTAAATTTATGTCAGGTAGGTGTAATGACTAAAAATCTATTCCATAGCCTGATTTACTGATGAATTGTTGTTGTACATTCATCCCACTGAGTTAAGGAGGTAATGCAGGGCTAAGACAGGAAGTGCTTGCATGGCCTACCTTAATTAGAATAAATAACTCAAAAACATAATTTCCTAAATAAAAAATGGCTAATACAACCTATAGGTGATTTTGAAAGCTCTCTGAAAATCACTGAAGTTACTTTTAGGTGATAGGATGCCTTTAAAGGATAATATTTTATTTTCTGCCAGGCAATAGTGGATGGACCTGGATCCTGTGAGAAATGGGTGTGGCCATGGTTGGGCCTAAGGGCACCTACTGTAAATCTCTCCTTTAGAATGAAAGTTTTTATATGTTTGCATGTTATAGAGTCAGACTGAAAGTAGTAGAAGATTACAGCATTCATGTTTGCGCAGGAAAGGAAATGCTGTAGAGTAAACGTTTGTTAGTTATTTATGCACTTTTACTGTAAGTAAAGTATAAAGTGATATCACCACCCTTCAGTTCTTTTGAAACCTTAGCACTGAAAAAGGGCTCCATTTATATTCCAGGTACCACTAGGCAAGGTACCATAGCTGCTCTTAACTCCACACGTGGATCCACCCCCTCTCCTCACATGACTCTGCTTCAGCCCTATCCACTGGTAAATAATTAACGGGCATTGGGATTGATCTAGCCACACAGACAGCTTAGATTATAGGCGGGGTCAGCACAGTTCAGACAGTCCCTCACAATCTAGCACTCCCCGGAGCTGCTTACTTTGCCTAATAGGAAATCTGATGCACACTGAAAACAATCTCTATGCTTACTATCAGAATGTGCAATGCTGTGCAGGAAATACAGCTGTAAATGGCTTTCTCTAAGGAATGAGACAAATTACTCTATGCACAATTTATATATACATCAATATGTCACTATATATTGAAACCACATCGCTCTGCATTTAATACATATGTAGATTGTTCTGTAGATGTTACCAATCTGCTTTTCTGTTACATAAACACTGCAATGCATATAATACAGATCTACATAGCTCGGCTGCATATGATACAAAATTAGATTGCTCTGTGCTTAATACGGCTATACACTGCATAACTTATGATATAGATCTGCATTGCTTGGTCTGCATAAACATACAGATGTGCTTTATTTTATATATAATGAAGGTGTTATTTTCTCTGTGTATAAAACTGGTGGACATGTATCTGTATCCATTTCAAATGTTCATTGCTCTGCATACATTGCTCTACATACATTGCTCTGCAAGTTACTAATATGCGCAAAGCACAAATGCAAATTACTCTGTGTATATTTGAAGAGCTCATTTCTCTGCATGTAACATGGTCAGGCTTTGCTCTGAAATTACAATGCATTTACATTTCTCTGCATACAACATTTTGCATAATTAATAAAACTTAATTAAAACAATAATCCAGGACTAGTTTTAGACCTCAGTTGTTGGGAACTACAAATCACATCATCCTTAACTCCCCACCCCCAGAAGCTAGAAAGTTGACAATTGTGTAGACCTAGTGTAATCCAGTAGTAACGTCATTGCATGCTAGAGATGCTATTTCACAATACATTATAGAGGTCTCTAGCATGCAAGGGGTTAAGTTCAGATCATCAGTACATACATAATGACTGCTTGCACCAAAGCTGCTGAGTAACTACAAATACCAAATACTGAATCTCAGTGAGGATACAACAGGATGAGGTTGACTTTTGAAGGCGAGACATTATATTTAGTTGGCACATTTTCCCCTCTGTTCCCTAAGGGAGGGCTCTTGCTACACAAATAGCCAGGGAACACAGACTAATGACTAGCACACTGACACAGAGTAGAGGGAAAAACATAAAGCAATAGGCAATGTCCATCTCCTGTCATTCCTCTACCTTCCACATAGAAATATAGGGGAATATTAAAAGGATTATTGGAGCATATGCAGTAAGCTAAAGAGCAGTGCCTATTTTAACATGCCTACAGACATGTCTATGCAGTGAGAAATTAAATCAATGCACAGATTTCATTCTTAGTCTAAGGTTTCTCTAGAGTGTAGCCAATCAGTACTAAGTAAACATGTGAGTGGAACTGTCCTTTGTGCAGAGAGGAGAAAAAACACGCCATAGCCTCCACCCTGCCCAGCTATACAGAGATAAGGGATAGTCTTACTACAATTGTAGGATGGGGATGCGGAGGTAAGAACCACTGGCTGGAAGTGATAATCAAAGGGAGAACTATTGAACTGCTCATGACTGCTAATCCAAATAGTAACAGCCATGTAGCTAAATTCACTTTGGTTAGGTGTCAAGGTTTGGAATGTTATTAGGGATAGCGATTAGGGTTTGTGAATAAATGTGAAATACTCCCTAGGGATATGTGCTTCATAATTTGTTTATCCCATTGACTTAAAGGGGATCTAGACTGTAAGCTCTCACGAGCAGGGTCCTCTTATCCTTCTGTTCTCCACATTAATCCCTACTGTAAAGCGCTGCAGAATTTGTTGGCGCTATATAAATAAAGATTAATAATAAAATAATATCACTCCTATAAAAGTTGATCATAAATGTTAGTTTATATAGCGATTATTTTGAGTATTTCATTAATTTTGTATTTTAAAATGTTATATGCTCATAAATATTGGAATAAATATTGCTTTGACCCTACTTCCAGATAGACTGTGGTTGCCTGCTCTGTAACCACAGTCTTTAACTCTGCCTATGCTCCCCTCCCTCTATCCAGCCTCCTGCGATGATGGAGGCTTTCTGCCTGTAAGCTGGAGCAATCTCATTGGGAGAGTGTTACAGCTTACCTTGGTTTTAGCATCATCTACAGGTGCGAGGCTTCAAGCATGCAGCAGGCCTCTGTTTTATGTGTTTGCTTCCTGTAGTCTCCTCCTACCTACTTCCTCCTACCTACTTCCTCCCTCTGAGCTGCTCCTCCTACCTACTTCCTGTGGAGGGGTTTAAAAGGCAGACTGAGTCCTGACTCAGTTGCCCTTGTGTTGTTGTTCATAGCAGTTCTTTTACCTTGGACTCTGTGTATGACCTGGCTAGTCTTCCATCCAACCTGGTGCTGATCTGCGGCTCTGTCTGACTGTTCTTTTGCTTATCCCTATAGTGGACACCCAACCTAGTGCAGACCTATGGCTCTGGCTGACTACTTGAACTGTGCATGACCTGGCTTGTCTGACTACACCCACTGGTGCTGACTTGTGGCTCTGTCTGACTACTCTTACATCTGTTCCTTGTACCTAGCAGACACCCAACCTAGTGCGGACCTGGGGCTCTGGTAGACCAGCTCTGATACTGACTGCAGGCGAGTCAGCTATCTATTTCCCATTCTGACTGCAGGCATGAGTCAGAGTTTGCTTCATTCTAACAGCAGGCGTGAGTCAGATATTGCTCCCTACTAACTGCAGGCTTGAGTTGGTACACCCGCTACGTCGGATCAAGATCCTGTGTTCCTGTTCCTGCTCCTGTTCCTGCTCCTTCCTCCAGCAGAGACTACCAGTGGCTTAGGCCTAGTCTCCAGCAGATTGGTCTGGCTCGGCAGCCTACTATTCCTGATAGCAGAGCTCGCTGGCCTGTAACCATCTGTTTGTTCCTATATATATGGTATATATTTTGCTTACCTTTCGGTTGTCAATAAATTGCATTTAACTATACTGTACTGACTCTTGAACTTCTCTGGGAATTGTGACAGAGAGATCAATATCTATCCAATGAGATCACTCCAGCTTACAGGAAGAAAGCCTCCATCATTGGAGGAGGCTAGGTAGAGGGAGGGGAGCATAGGCAAAGTTAAAGACTGCAGTTACAGAGCACGTAACCACAGTCTATCCGGAAGTAGGGTCAGTGCAATATTTATCTCTTCTATTTTTCCCAAATAGAGTTTTAAAATGTGAAATTAATGAAATACTCAAAATAATCACTATATAAACTAACATTTAAGAGCAGCTTGTATAGGGGTGATAGATCCCCTTTAAAATGTTGATGTCCTTCATACAGTATTCACTTATATCTATGTTTTTATTAATTCTGTAAATACACTGATATCTATTGATGCTTGCCTCCTAGTCACACCTCCTCACAACAAAAATTGGTTTTCATAGACCTGAATGGTTCATAAGGACCACTCGCCTTTGTCAGATTGTGCTCAACAAGAAGCATCAGACTACAACAAAGATCAAATGCAAATAAAAACAGTTAAAAGGGATAGTAATACTTTGTTTTATCTTTATTTTATTTTGTAGGCATTAAAAAAACCATGAAGAACGATATAAGTCTCATCTCTCAAACCTTTATGGTTTGAGAGATATTCACAAGCAAAGTTTCTCCTCCCTCCCCTTTTACCTAGTGTAAGCCATCTCTTCTCAGATGTGGAATCTGGTTGTAAGACAAGACAGATAACAGCAGGGGACAGTCTTCTTCCTATGAGAACAATGAAAGCCCTGCCCCCCTTGACAAGCTTTTCAGGTTTTTCCCTTATCTTAATTGAAGATTGTCCCTCTCTGCAATCTACCTGGGCACCTCCCTTCTGATTTGGCTGAACAGTGTTACATCAGTAAAAGGGGCGGGAGGGGGACACTTTGTCATTGAATTACTCTTGAACTACAACTCTGACAGAATTGAAATAACACTCTCCAAAGTCCAAATACTATGATGATTAATTAGAGCTGCTTTTATTATGAAACATTACTATCCCTTTAATAGAAACAACTGACTGCTATTTGAGGGATTCTTACCTAGGCAAGTTCTTCTGATAATGCTTTTCATTTAAGGGTTAGGGTAAACTTTTGACTTTCAGGTGCCGCTCAAGTCTTTGCTTTGCAGTGTGTTATACACTTCTTTGGTGTTCGAAGTTAACTCTAACTCCTTCTCAAGTGTCTCTAAAACTTTTCCTGTTTTATGCTTGCATGGTTTAAAATTCACTATTTAATTTAATTTTAAAAAGGGAAGAAAAACTCCAATCCCCCTTGGAAGGTTAAAGGGATAGTAATGTTTCATAAAAAAGCAGCTCTAATTAATCATCATAGTATTTGGGCCTTAGAGAGTGTTATTTCAATTTTGTCAGAGTTGTAGTTCAAGAGTAATTGAATGATAAAGTATCCTCCTCCCACCCCTTTTAGTGATGTAACACTGCTCACCTCAGAACAGCAGGGTGTGTCCAGGTAAACTGCAGAGTGGGACAGTCTTCAATTAAGATAAGGGAAAAAGCTGAAAAATCTGTCAAGGGGGGCAGGGTTTTCATTGTTCTCACAGTAAGAAGATTGTTCCTTGCTGTGAGCTGTCTGGTCTATGGACCAGATTCCACATCTGAGGAGAGGGGGCTTACACTAGGTAAAAGGGGCTAGAAGGGGAAACTTTATCATTCAATTACTCTTGAACTACAACTCTGTCAGTATTGAAATAACACTCTCCTTGGCTCAACTACTATGAAGATTAATTGGAGCTGCTGTTTTTGTGAAACATTACTATCCTTTTAAAGCTAGTTAGTGAATTGACTCGTGGCTTTAATGTGTAGCCAGAATATTTCCTTAAAATAGCCCAGCTAAGTAAGTACCATTCTGGAACAAACCAACTGTACCATAGGGGACAAATCAAAATTTCCTAAATCCCCATTGGGGCTTTTTAAACTCTTGAATGCTAGATTGTCAATAATGCATAGCTTTCCATTGCTTTGAAGACCTCTCTAGAATTTTATAGGCACAAAAGCCACATTTGAAATGAATGGATATTTTTATTTCTCCCCTATCGTGCAACTGGTTTGCACCAGAATTACACTTTGTTGGTGGAATTTGCAAATACCTGTAAGTATATTTTTTTATTTATTCACTGTTATTATATAGCAGTCTTTGCATCCAAACACACATGTTGTCATCTCAGGTGTGGGTGTATTAATAGATGGAATTTGACTGATACAAATGTATGATGGCATGGTAGTGTGACGCAGTCATATGTTACATGTGAGTGTACGTCTATGCATGTGCCTATCATTATATGTCTGAGAATGTTAGTGAAAATCTCTGCAAGTTGGGGAGGGGGGATGAATTTGCTACACAAATAGCTGGGGAACACAGACTAATGACTAGCACACTGACACAGAGTAGAGGGAAAAACATAAAGCAATAGGCCATGTCCATCTCCTGTCATTCCTCTACCTTCCACATAGACATATAAGGGAATATTAAAAGGATTATTGGAGCATATGCAGTAAGCTAAAGAGCAGTGCCTATTTTAACATGCCTACAGACATGTCTATGCAGTGAGAAATTAAATCAATGCACAGATTTCATTCTTAGTCTAAGGTTTCTCTAGAGTTTACTAAGAGTGTACTAAGTAAACATATGAGTGGAGCTGCCCTTTGTGCAGAGAGGAGAAAAAACACGCCATAGCCTCCACCCTGCCCAGCTATACAGAGATAAGGGATAGTCTTACTACAATTGTAGGATGGGGATGCAGAGGTAAGAACCACTGGCTGGAAGTGATAATCAGAGGGAGAACTATTGAACTGCTCATGACTGCTAATCCAAATAGTAACAGCCATGTAGCTAAATTCACTTTGGTTAGGTGTCAAGGTTTGGAATGTTATTAGGGATAGCGATTAGGGTTTGTGAATAAATGTGAAATACTCCCTAGGGATATGTGTTTCATAATTTGTTTATCCCATTGACTTAAAGGGGATCTAGACTGTAAGCTCTCACGAGCAGGGTCCTCTGATCCATCTAGTTTACAGATATGTTAGCTTTAAACTATGTGCCTGCACTATTGGGTATGTACAATCACTTTAGTGCATACCAGCACACACACTCTCCAGTGTTTTCAGACTTTAATGGGAACAAGCCCAAAATGACACACCTTAGCATGTGCAAGAAAAGGTATGAATTTTTAGCCAGTTTCCTCTCCACATTGTAAGTACAAAGAGAGAAATAAACTGCAAAGAAAAAAAAGCCAAAGGTGTTCAAACACTCCCGCATCTATCAAACCAAGTAGGTGCATGTGATGTTTAAATGTCGCAAAATGTTGTAAATTAAAAGGAAAAAAAACTTTTGATGAAGGTAATGTTAACATTCTCAAGTAAATTAACAAACGGTTGGAAATTCAGTGTTAATACGCACTCTCCCTGTGCTTTGCAAATAATATCTCATATGTAATGTTATTAATGATATTAATTATATGTATTGTGAAGACATCTATAATCTCATAATCTTTATCATTAACCATGAATCCCTCAATTGCCATATAGAATAAAATGACCCGATCCACCAATGGAGAGGTTAATCTGTGGTCAGGTTAGTAGAGGGAGGAGGCAGGGGATAGTGTAGTGTTTTTATGTTAATGCAACCCCTCTGTTGCTGATATATTTGGAGAGCATTAACTACAACTTCAGGGGGGTGATGCACTAAGGTATGATAAAGAGGTGATAAACTGAAGATGACTTCTCCAGAGATATCACTTCTCCAGTTCCTATGTTATTCTATGGAACATATGCACTAAAATCTGCAAAGCTGGAGAAATCTTAGTGCATTGGCTCCATAGAATAACATGGGAATTGGAGAAGTGATATCAACTGAGACGTCATCTCCACTTTATCACTGCTTAATTACATCTTAGTGCATCTACCCTCAGAAGGGTTAACTCAGGGAACATATATGTATGGGGAGGATGTTTTTGCAGAAGGGGGTGAGTGAATGACCAGACAGGGACCAAGGAGAACTCTTGTCCTAGTCCTGGTTACTCCTGCCTGATCCAGAGGCAAGGGAGCAGGTACCTGATTCACTAAAACAGAACTGGCTGTTTGCAGTTCTAGAGGGGATGCATACCCAGACATGACCATGGAAATCACCTACATATTAAGGCTCTTTAGTGCATAGGCACACAGCATGGCATGGGTGCAGAGAACAGGCTGATGGATACACCGGTATTGTATCACTACTCGAGCCACCTGTTCTTAGTTCATGCCCTCTAGTATGTCTATGTATGGTGAATGTATAACTCATGTCAGTAAGGATATTAATATAAGTCTGCACTAAAAATGATGCTTAAACCAGATTTGTGACCCTCACCTGCCTATCTCCCATGGACTAAGCCGAATCAATGCCGAAAAGTTCCCATTAATGCCACACATTGGGGAGGGCAGTGTTGGAGAGTAGTAGCATTTAGGTGGTGCTGCTCCTCTGCACTTTGTTTAAAAACTTTGTTCTAACTAGGCAGAGAGAAACATTACATAACATAACATTACTCCATTACTCCATAACGGGAAGCTGTTCAGGACTTGCTTGCATTAGAGTTTCAATAATGGTGGAAAGTATGTTCCAATATGCACTAAAATGAAATGATCATATACTCTAGTGGGGTGGTGGGTAAAATATGGACACAATAAAACTGTTACTTAGAATTCAAATTGGTGGGGTCCCCTATAACCATATATGGGATCCTTCACGTCATGATTTGGGGCTTAATCAGGGAGGGTTGGACTGGGAGGCAAAAAGCAGTGTCCACCCTGAAATGGGCAGAGAAGGAGGAAGAATGGGTCAGGAGTGGGCAAACCCAGGCTAGAAGTGGGCCGTGTTACCAGGGACTCAGGAAGACAAAAAATCACTCTCTGTCACAGGAGACCCAGTAATTAAGTCTTAAATTCAGAGTGTCCTGGGAAAGATCTCTAGAGCTCCTAGGTATGCCTGTAACCTGAACGGCATGTAGGTGTTAGAGTATGTGTGTATATGTATGTGTCTGTGAGAGTGGGTACGTGTGTACATATATGTGTGTGTGTTATAGTGTATGTATGAGTGTGTGCATATGGGAGTGTGTGTGTGTGTGTATGTGTGTGCATATGGCAGTGTGGATGTGCGTGTGTGTGTGTGTGTGTGTGTGTGCAAGCACACAAGATGTCCTCTTTGGCCCCAGCATACATTCTAACTCTGAATGTGGCCCTGAGAGAGAAAGATTTGCACAACCCTACTCTAATGTATAACCAGAAGTGCAAGAGCAAATCAGCTATGCTGGCAGAATTGTATATTTACTCCAATGAGTACCTCTGCAAATCTGGATGTGTCAGTGTATATGTGTGTGTGTGTGTGTGTGTGTGTGTGTGTGTGTGTGTGTGTGTGTGTGTAACTCTAAGTGAAGAAAGTAAGTACATAGGAATACTAGCAGCACTACCTATCACTGATTTAGACAAAAACGCTTATAAAAGGGTGTTATCTGTGTGCAACTATCAGTACCCTGGAACAAGGAGAGCAGAGATATTGGGAGATCCTGGTATATGCAGTGGCAGAGAGATTGTTCAGATAAAGGTGAATCCCAGTACTCTACTCTCTACTCTAAAGTGTCACTAATGCTTTGATGCTCTTTGAAAGGTGTCTATCCCGGCCAGGAAATTAATCAAAGAGTGTGAACAGATCACTTTTAATGTGGGTTACATATTTACTTTCATTGTATTATTTTTTCTTTTACATGTTATGTTTTATGGTTTTATTTGTTAATGATGGCATAGAGGTTCATAATCATTTAAATAGCAATATTTGGTGCCTCATAGGTTTCTGTTATAAATGCCAACAAATGCCAATAGGTTTTTAGGTTTTCTATGCACATTTAACCAAGAAAAAGTACATCTGCTCCTCTCCTCTGGACTCTATTGATATCAGTTTAATTTCAGGAGTTTTGGGTATGCAAGGGGTTAAATTACAGTTACAGATCATACAAGTATGTCATAAGGATGAGGTCATTTGGAAGCATGGTGGGAAGTATGCTAAAGAAACTATGCTATGATCATTGTAGTAGTAGTGGTTTGCAATATTTTTTGCTTAAGGAACCCTAACATGCAATCTGGAATTTTTGGGGCACCCCTAACATATTTTATGTAATTTGTCTAGGACATAATGAAGAGTATCCTATATAATAATTCGCTAAAACGTGTGTAATGCCGCGACATGCGCAGTAGACACTGCTGCGTGTGCTGCAGTCATGCGCAGTAGAGACTGCCCGCGCCGCGGCTGATACAGAGCTGGATGCTCCTTCGCGGCGCGGGTAGTCTCTACTGCGCATGACTGCAGCACGCGACTGGGTGGCAGTGGCACTGTGGCCCGTGTAACGGGCTCTTCAACTAGTAATATATATAAACAGCTATTCTTGGGTCTGACAATCAGAATAACACAAATAAACATATTGCCCATAAAAATTCATCTGAAACTCAGTATTAAAAATTTTGTCAAGTCTTCACAGAAAAAAGGGCACCATACGTGGATATCCTTGGTACACCAATGTGCAAAGGTATAGTTCCATGTGGTGTCTGTTTTGACAGACATCTAGTTCTATGTGGTGTCTGTTTTGATCTCATTCAGTAAAGCTGGTTTTAATCTCTTCAAGTCCAGTGCAGTATCTTTTTTCTTCTTTACATCATTGTCACTTAGGATTGGGACTCCTTTACCTGCACCGTGGATTGAGGCTTAAGTGATGAATGCTTTTCTGGCATATGAACTACAGTTGCCACCCAGCCGGCAGGCCGGTAAAAAATTGGTTTCTTTCCAATGTTAAGTCTATGGAGAGAATGCATTGGACAATATTTTTTTTTAAGAAAAGATGGCAACCCTAACATGAACTCAAGTTTGAGTAATTTTACTTTCTCAGAGTGGTGCCATTGATACTCCGATAATATAATGTGCAAAGGTAGCCTGGTTGAGAACCAAGATACTAGTGGTTGGTGTTGGTGGTAGTCACACATTATAAGGATTAAGTCAGAATGCAGATAATCAGAGAGACATCTACAAACTCTAGTTATTATAGATATTTTTATTACCAGTTTTTATAAATGTTGTAGTGTGTTCACTAGTATTGTGTTTATTAGAAAGATTGCTGTATTCCTTTATCGTAAACTAGTTGAAGAGCCCATGTACACTGGCCACAGTGCCAGCCGGTCGCGGGGCCGTCATGCACAGTACAGACTGCCCGCACTGTGGATGGTACTTAGGAGCGCCCCGCTCCGAAGTATCAGCCGTTTCGCGGGCAGTCTCTACTGCTCATGCCTTCATCATTACAAACATTTTAGCGAATTATTATATAGGATAAATGCTATGACCTTTTATAACAAGTCATCTCTCCAGCATTTTTATATATTCCTTTGTTGTGAATGAGGGAATGAGCCATTGCTCCTTTTCTCATTATTGCCTTTCTCGTTCCTCTTTCAAGTAGAGAGGAGAACTTGCAAGTAGCACCTCTACCATATTGTTGCTATTCTGATGTGCTGCTGTTTTGCATATCCCAGAAAACAATGTTAAGTTTGGTTTTATTTCTTTGGTAATATTGACAATGACAAAGTGTCCCCCTCCCACCCCTTTTACTGATGTAACACTGCTCAGCCAAAGCAGAAGGGAGGTGCCCAGGTAGAGTTCAAAGAGGGACAATCTTCAATTAAGATAAGGGAAAAACCTGAAAAGCTTGTCAAGGGGGGAAGGGCTTTCATTCTTTTCATACAAAGAAGATTGTCCCCTGCTGTTATCTGTCTGGTCTCACAACCAGATTCACATCTGAGAAGAGATGGCTTACACTAGGTAAAAGGGGCGGGAGGGGGAAACTTTGCTTATGAATATCTCTTAAACCATAAAGGTTTGAGAGATAAGACATATCGTTCGTCATGTTTTTTTAATGCCTACAAAATAAAATAAAGTTAAAACAAAGTATTACTATCCCTTTAACAATTGTACCCTATTTTCTACTTTCTGTATCCTCCATATAAAGACCAATAATGTGTTTATCAGGAGGACTTGACTTCAAACAACAGTCCGTTATTTGGGGGAAGGGGGGTTGTGTTTCTTCTTTGTGTTAGTCTCTTGCTAGTTGTTTCAGTATAAAATCTGATAATACCTAGGATGCCTTACTAGTCATTTAGGTCCAAAGAAGCCCATTGTTAAAGGGATAGTAATTCTTCGTTTTATCTTTATTTTATTTTGTAGGCATTAAAAAAACATGAAGAATGATATAAGTCTTATCTCTCAAACCTTTATGGTTTGAGAGATATTCACAAGCAAAGTTTCCCCCTCCCTCCCCTTTTACATAGTGTAAGCCATCTCTTCTCAGATGTGGAATCCAGTCCATAGACCAGACAGATAACCGAAGGGGACAATCTTCTTCCTATGAGAACAATGAATGCCCTGCACCCCTTGACAAGTTTTTCAGGTTTTCCCCTTATCTTAATTGAAGATTGACCCTGTCTGCAGTCTACCTGGGTACCTGCCTTCTGCTCTGCCTGAGCAGTGTTACATCAGTAAAAGGGGTGGGAGGGGGATACTTTGCCATTGAATTACTCTTAAACTACAAGTGTGACAGAACTGAAATAATCCTCTACAAAGTCCAAATACTATGATGATTACTTAGAGCTGCTTTTATTATGAAACATTACTGTCCCTTTAACTGTGAAGAGAAATGAAGTAGAAACAAACTTCAACAATGATCACTATATACAGGAAACTGCAGTTACAATGCAATAAAATAAATAGATCAAAATACATGACTGCTGTATAATGGACACCTACTTCATTAAATTAGTGTGTTAAACACATTACAAGCCACTTGTTTCTGGGGTATGGGTCCCTAAAAAATGGGAATATAATTCATTCAACTACTAGGAACGTGGTTTAAACAGTTTATAAACAGAAAGTATAACTGACATAGTGAATAATTATAGCAATAGATTGCAATACATTCTATCTATAAAAGTCCTTTAATCTAACATTTAAAGCAGAAACTATCATTTTTTGTCTGCAGATAATTTGCATAGTTATTTTATGTATTTGCATATATTCACACACAGTGTGCCTTGAGGGTGTTTGTTTTTGTGGCTGTCAGTGTGTTTGTGTGCGAGAAGGAGTGTGTGAATGTCAGTGTGTTTGTGTGTGTCTTTGAGTTTGTCAGTGTGTGAATGAGTATATGCCTTGTATTTGCTGTTTAAGACACACAGACAAATACGGTTATGAATATTAAAATATTTTTCTTGTGTGTTTCTGAAAATCAATGCCTTTTACAACCAAAATTAACACATTCCTCAGCATATCTGTGCGGGCATCACTGAAAATTCCCAGTACAGGATTGAGGTACTTAATGTATCAATGTTTTTGCCTACTAATTCCTCAATAGACAACAATGGGAATCTGGAGATAAAACCAGTGATATCGTTTATCACCTGCAATGCACCTATCACATCGTGAGGCTGATGTGCTAAGTAAACATGAAGCAATTATGAAGCAAACTAACTGAACTAAAGAAAATTCCCATAATACCCATCAATTTAAATGGAACTTTTATAACCTTGAATGCTAGAAAGGTCTTCAACTTATTGCAACATAATGCAATGGAGGCCTCTCATATTTCATTAAAATGAGATGGGCACTTTTATTCATCCCCCCCATTTTGCAGTTGGTTTGTATTAGCATGGTTCTACTTCCTTTGTGCATATGGCAAACTGTAGGTGAGGGCTTACCAATGTTTCTTTATAATATAGCTACTCTGCTTCTCGCTCTCTGCTGCAAATACCGTTCCTTTCACAACCCAGCATCCTTCTGGCTTGCCCCAGTATATCATCCACACAGTGTTTTCACAGACATATGACAAAGGCTGAGTTCAGTCATGTCTTAGTGTTTATTTGTTTGCATGTTCCTATAAAAATGAGAGGGTGCATACATCTTTAAAAACAAATTACCAAGTGTGTACACAACTCATTGGTGCTTGAGAGCAAAATACTATTATTTGTTATTTTGAAAATGTTTTACCAGGTGGAATATATTGAGATTTCTTTTGTTTTCAAGTATGTCCTGGAGAGTTTACAGTAAAGAGTTACATATATACAAAAATAGAGAAACATTATATTTACACACAGATAAACTTACATACATACTAAAAAATGATATACAGTTACATACTGTTTTTAGATATAAAGAAGCAGTTATTTCTACTGGGACTGGGAGAAGATCTGATTTTTTTTTGGCGGTTTATTTCAGGCTTTCGGAGCTCTGAATTGTGGTATACTCAACGAGTTATTAGCAGAGAAGTGGAGGTTATAGTTAATATGGAGAGCTGGAGTAAGCATACTGCTCAGGTTGTCCGGTATCTTTCCAGAGAAGTAGTTGTATACTAAGCAAGAAAGGTGAAGGGTACGTCTAGATTTGGGTGTTAACCAATTTAGTTCTTTAATCATATCACAGTGATCGGTAGCATAATTACATTGGAGGAAAAAGCAGCATAATGAGTTATATAGAGTATCAAGTTTAACAAGTTGGATTTGTGGCACTGGAGCATATACTAGTCCCAATTGTCTATGACTGGCAGTAACATCAGTTAAACAATATATTTTCTTACCGGGTCTTAAAAATGACTTGTTTTTGACAGAGTACCTAATTTGGGATAAAGTTTGAATGTTCATTTATCAGTATGAAGATCAAAAGTGAGGTTGGGGTCAAGCTGCATTCCAAACTATTTGTAAGAGTCCACCAAGGAAAGTTATGATTAGACTCTATTACAAAGGATAGATGGGTATTGCCGAGATTACGTAATTTGTACATTGGAACAAATACCATTGTGCTCATACAAAATGTGAGAAGCTTCTAAGGACGAACAAACAGCACAACGGCCTGTTCTACAGCTATTCACTGCTCAGAAGCATCATGTTTTAGCTGTCTAGTGCCATTACAGAGGATAAATTTCCACACACATAATAGACTAATCCCGCCTAAAAGGGCAGTCCAGTTCCAAATGACAGGCAAGTCCCCTCTGCACTGAAACATCAGCTAACCCACCTTGTTGGGCCTCATTAGGATGGTGTAGATGGATTCTCTAGGCACTGAGAGCAAGAGGTCCATGTCTGGATTACCCTTCATTCTTAGGGAGACCCACTAAGAGTATTTTAAAGGGATAGTAATGTTTCATAATAAGGAGGAGGAGGAGGAGTAGTTCAGCTGGTACTATCATGCAGAGGGGACTTGCCTGACATTTTGGAACTGGACCACCCTTTTTAGCAGTATTAGTTTAATATCTATGTGGAAATTTCTTCTCTGTAATGGCACTAGAGAGCTCAAATATGATGCTTTAGAGCGGTGACTAGCTGTAGAACAGGGCATTGTATTGTTTGTTTGTCCTGCGAAGCCTCTCACATTTTGTATGCATATTTAAAATATTGTTAGGGGGTCTCCCTAAGATTGATGGATAATACAGACACCATTGATCTCAGCACCCTGGGAATCCAGCTCACCTCCCTGGTGAGGCCAAACAAAGCTGAAAAGTATGTCTGTGGTTAGCTGGTGTTCCTGTGCAGAGGGGACTTTCCCGTCTTTTTGTAACTGGACTGCCCTTTTGGGCGAGATTATTCTAATATGTATGTGGAAATTTTTCCTCTGTAATGACAGTAGAGAGCTAAAATGTGATGCTTTCGAGCAGTGACTAGCGTAGAACAGGCCATTGTGCTGTTTGTTTGTCCTCAGAAGCATCTCACGTTTTGTATGCATATTTAAAATACTCTTTTGGGGGTCTCCCTAAGAGTGAAGGGTATTCCAGACCCTTCCCCTTGCACTCAGGCTTTGGGCATTTACATGATGGGGAGGCATTAGTTAGTGATGTATTATGATGAGCAGTTACCAAAGCACTGAGATTTAATAACATTTCTGGTAGTGACAAAGACTGTTTCATAAGCGTTTCTGCTTTAGAATATCCGTTGCTTTGTGTAATCAGGGTGGTGGCACATCGAACAAAGTAGCTGTTGAATGCATTGGCTATTATTATGAGGCACTGTATTGTTTATTTGCCTTCTTTTATAGTTGATGAGTGAGAATGGTTAAGGGGGTTGTAGATGTTTTTAATAACCTTCCAAAACAGTTGGCCAGATTTGATATGTTACTATGTTACAAAAGAATAATTCAAATAAAGGAGGTGTTATAGGGAAATCTACATTATTTTTGTATCTGTATGCAGGGGAGGGCTGGCCTGGGGGGCAGAGGGGCAATTGCCCGCTGGGCTGGTCACATGTCTGGGCCAGTGGGCCACTGCCTCACTCAGTCTCCCAATTGTTGCTGTAAATGGAGCTACACTAGTGATACCACAGAGCTTACAACTGAAATGGAACTACATAAATTATACCACAGAGCTACAATCTAAATAGAGCTACACTAACACGATAACCCATTTCCATTGTAAGCTCTATGGTATCAATCATGTTGCTGTACTTAATTTGTAAGCTCTATGGTATCACTAGAGTAGCCGCATTTCAACTGTAAGCTATGTGGTGTCGTTTACCTTACTTAACAGTATTAATACCAATAGTAAAAGTAACTAAAGGGGATGGTCTGGGACACCGGGCTGGAGCGACTGAAGAAATGAGCCAGTAGATTGTATTTGCCCCCCAGGCCACAAGTTGCCAGCCCTCCCCTGCCTGTGTGTTTTCTTCAACTTCTAACTCTAAATAGAATAAGATACCATTTTCAGGCTCAGTCAATCATTGAACTCCTCCCAGAGATTAACAACTACTACTGGTTAATTTTCTGTACAAAGTAGCTGTTTTGCAAGACCTGAATCATACCTTGTGATAAACCTTTTTCAACCTTATGTATCATCTCTATTTTTCATGCTACTGTGCCTCTGTAACATGATTCAATCAATTTCACTCTCCCAAGCACCAGCCCACCTCACTTTCTCACTTTTCAAAATGGTCTTTCAGTCACCTACAACCTGTCCCGTCATGTTCTCTGGCCTCCTCACATTCATGGCCTCCTCTTGCTTCTCTTACTAGAATCCTGCCCTCTCTCACTGCCCAATGTCATACTCTCTCACACTCTCCCATGTCTCTCCCCCTCTTGCTGTCACTCTTTCTCCTAATGCCCCACCCCATCTTTCTAACTTTTGCCTTCCTAGTGCCTTTCTCTAACCCAGTTCTTTCTTCTCTGTGTATCTGTAAGACTCATTCTAGATGGATTTTGACAGACCCAAACTTTTTCCAGGTGTTCTGAATTGCAGCACTAATACACCAGAATACACAAAGCAATAGAAACTCTAGTTAGTGAGACACTTTGCACTCACAATAGACTGAGGCTTCAGATGAATGAAATGGGACAGAGGGCATGACCAGATGAAACAGCAGGTGCACAGGTAGATGCAGAACAAGACTGAATGAACCAAGTTCTTAAAAATGGCAGAATTAAAACACTAAGGGAACTCCAAACAGATTATGCCAGATACAGGCAATTTGCATGCAAAGTGGTCACCCATTAAGAAGCTTGTTGTGGCTAAAGCTTTGCTGGTCCCAGCTTTGAGTAGAAGCCATATTACTTTGCTTGACCATGCTTTGTCAGAAGGGTGTGCTTTTGTAAATGCTGGTTATATTTTAGAATACACAAGTTAAATTGGAATACAGGAGACAGTAAATAAATAAAAAGGGTCTGAGGTTCTATAATAGGTAGAGGGAGAGCAAAACAGATGGGATAAAGCAACCATGATTATTGCCAAATGCAAAGTTTGTATGTCTAAATAACTGGAGCAATTCTGGGACAAGCCAAGTGATTAGGAGGAAAACTTCCATTCTCTTAAATTATGTATTTAACCACTTTCAACCAATGCAATGCTTTGGAGACATCTCTAGCATTGAAGTGGTTAAATGCACCATTTAACTCAATGAGCATTTAGGAATATTCAATTGTCTCTTATTGAGCAGCTGGTTTGCCCAAGGATTGTTCCAGTTCTTTTCATTAACCCTTGTGTGCCAGAGGGGTGCACAAAGTGATACAACAGAGATACACAATAGTTAAATAAGCCACTTAAAGGGATAGTAATGTTTCATAAAAACAGCAGCTCCAATTAATCTTCATAGTATTTGAGCCACAGAAAGTGTTATTTCAATACTGTCAGAGTTGTAGTTCAAGAGTAATTGAATGATAAAGTAGCCCTTTCCCGCCCCTTTTACCTAGTGCAGCACTGCTCTCCTCAGATGTGGAATCTGGTTGTAAGACCAGACAGATAACAGCAAGGGACAATCTTCTTACTGTGAGGACAATGAAAACCCTGCCCCCCTTGACAGGTTTTTCAGCTTTTCCCCTTATCTTAATTGCAGATTGTCCTTCTCTGGAGTCTACCTGGGCACCTCCCAGCTGTTCTGAGGTGAGCAGTGTTACATCAGTAAAAGGGGCGGGAGGGGGATACTATCATTCAGTTACTCTTGAACTACAAGTCTGACAGAATCGAAATCACACTCTCCAAGGCCCAAATATTATGATGATTAATTGGAGCTGTTTTTATTATAAAACATCACTATCCCTTTAATAATGTATAATTGTACAATAACTTAAAAAGGATAAAGGAAGTTTTGTCTCACAAATGTCTTGCTAAACCCGGTGAATTTAATGTGCAACATTGTTTTCTCACTATGTGATGTAATCTGTATTATTTGAGGACATTTAAATAAACAATACAAAGCATTGCATCAAGCTTTCATACATAAAATATGGAGAGCCGAGGCTTGATTGCATTTCAAAAACCGCTGAGTATTTAAAAAAACAGCCAGACCGTTATATAGTAGATCTTGTGGTTTTTTCACTCAGAAGACCCAGAAAAGCCAGGGTGTATAATATAGATCAAACTGCGATGGTCTCAGATTAAGAAGCGTATGATAAATTACCCTTGGGAACACTGAAACACAATTACAATATTATACATTGTACTGAGAAAAAAATAATCCATCAGAAAATCGTAAGCGATACAGCCTGGCAATCATTTGCTTAACCTGAACAATGTAAAAGTGATTTGACGCTCTGTGCAGCAATAGGGTTAAATAGAGTTCTGTGAGTTTGCTGAAAAATCAGTTAGTTGTGACAAAGTCAAATCAAAAGGGGCTTTTCAGTTGCCCAGAAACCCCCCTTGCGCTCATTTGTTCCTATCAGATCAATACCTTAAGACTCAATATTTAGAGATGCCCATTGCTGTTGTGTGTATGTCAGTGCTAGAGTTTGGCAGTTGCATGCCCAGCTGTTGTTGGACTACAATCATCCTCAGCCAGCTGTTGTCTGGCTTAGGATGATGATAGGAGTTGTAGTCCAACAATAGCTGGAGGATAGAAAGAGATAGCCAACGTCTGGTCTAGATCCTGGTACATGGAATGGCTTTAGGATGCAGAATTAATGAAAACAGATGATAGCATTTGTTATGTTATATTTTAGTGGTTTTGGAGACTTCTTTCTGGAAATTTTAGGTTTATACCTGTGTGATGAGGTGCTCAGGGTGTAAATATTATCTGTTGCTGGATTTCAGAGATCTCTAGGAAAATGCTTTGCTAGTATTTATTGGCCGATATAAGCACTGTGAGAAAGCGTTGTTCTGAACCTCAAACAATCCTTTGTCAAGCCATAAGGTTATGGCTTGACAAAGGATCAGACAAACGATCGTTTGAGGTCTGAAACATTATCATGTCACACTACTTATATGGGACAGTAAACACTCACATACCATATTGTTGGGTGATCGTCTTTGTATAATTATATCGATGGCAGTTGTGAGAACAACTTTTTTCATAGTATTAGTGGGCTAAGTGAAGCCAGTTTCCAGTATGTCATAACTACAAGGGGTGACTGTAACTGTGAAAGTGTATGGATTTAGAGATCCCATCTCTATACTGCAAATTGAAAAGTATATGATCACACTATAGAACCTAATCTAACCTAGCAGATGGAATCCATGTTTACAGTGTAGCATGTTCGTTGCTACCTGGAGTAAAAATTTTAATCCTTACCCTTCATTATATACAGTCTATACCAAGCATACAATATTTAATTGTATGGTAGAGAAGTAGTTCATAAAGACCTCTCTATCTTCCAAGAGGTTTAAAGAACTAACAACCCCTTAAAATAACCCACACTCACCTTATGATGGCCAGATAATCTTAATGGACCTATGAATTTTGTTGTTGTGCATTTTTTCAAGAGATAACATCCACAATTTTTCCTGGATGTCATGCTCATGCAGACCAACATGACAATTGCTAGCTGGACCAGAGGACCTCAAAATCTGTTCCCAGTACATGGCAAATTTAACACTTTAAGGATAAGAGTAGTGTGCAACTCGCTGCTCACCTCCCTGGTCCTTAAAGGTCCTTAAAGGGATAGTAATGTTTCTTAATAAAAGCAGCTCTAATTATTCATCATAGTATTTGGACTTTGGAGAGTGTTATTTCAATTCTGTCAGAGTTGTAGTTCAAGAGTAATTTAATGACAAAGTAGCCACCCCCCACCCTTTTTACTGATGTAACACTGTTCAGCCAGATCAGAAGGGAGGTGACCAGGTACACTGCAGAGAGGGACAATCTTCAATTAAGAAAAGGGAAAAACCTGAAAAACTTGTCAAGGGGGGCAGGACTTTCATTGTTCTCATAGGAAGAAGATTGTCCCCTGCTGTTATCTGTCTGGTCTATGGACTGCATTCCACATCTGAGAATAGATGGCTTACACTAGGTAAAAGGGGCGGGAGGGGAAATGTTGCTTGTGAATATCTCTCAAACCATAAAGGTTTGAGAGATAAGACTTATATCGTTCTTCATGGTTTTTTAATGCCTACAAAATAAAATAAAGATAAAATGAAGTATTACTATCCCTTTAAGCAGGCTCATGCACTCTGCCAGCTTTAGTTTGAAAAACTATCAACACCTGTCATGTCTGTCTCCATGGGCATGACATCCAGGATTGACTGGAGATCCTGGGGGAAGGATGTGCTAAGGCCTAATAAAGAGGTGGTAAAGTGGAGATGACTTCTATAGTGAAATCACTTCTCCAGTTCCTTTGTTATTCTGCACTAAGATTAGTGTTGAGCGAGCGTGCTCGGCCGATGCTCGGATCGGCTTGAGCATCGCTCTGCTCGGCACATGGCGGTACTCGTCGAGTACCGCCATGTGCTCGCCCGCCATGTTCGGGTGGCGGGGATCTGTGCCGGAGGAGGCACAGATCTGAAGACGCTCCGCTGGACCACCAGGGACTGGAGGTACGGGGGCATTGCGGAGATGAAGGGGGCATTGCGGAGATGAAGGGGGACAGTGTGGAGATGAAGGGGGACATTGTGGAAGAGGGGCATAGAGGAGATGAAGGGGGACATTGTGGAAGAGGGGCATAGCGGAGATGAAGGGGGACATTGTGGAAGAGGGGCATAGAGTCTATGCCCCTCTTCCACAATGTCCCCCTTCATCTCCGCTATGCCCCTCTTCCACAATGTCCCCCTTCATCTCCTCTATGCCCCTCTTCCACAATGTCCCCCTTCATCTCCGCTATGCCCCTCTTCCACAATGTCCCCCTTCATCTCCTCTATGCCATAGAGGAGATGAAGGGGGACATTGTGGAAGAGGGGCATAGCGGAGATGAAGGGGGACATTGTGGAAGAGGGGCATAGAGGAGATGAAGGGGGACATTGCGGAGATGAAGGGGGGCATTGACCAGGCACCCTCCCCTCATCAGAGCAGGGGGTGCCTGGTGTAATGCTCGTGTCGCCCCATTCTATTCAATGGGGCTCGGGTGCTCGGCCGAGCACTCGAGCCTCAGGGGGTGCTCGGTCAGAGCACCCGAGCACCCGAGCATCGGGGTGCTCGCTCAACACTAACTAAGATCTCCGATCTTAGTGCATAGGCTCCATAGCTAGCTGACAGTCAACCTTGATATATCTAATTCTAAAATGCATTTTACCAAAAAAAAAAAAAAAAAAAATCTATCATCCTCTTCCTCACGCTCCTCTCTTCTCCCTGTCTCCTTTCAACTGTGTATATTATATATGGTGAACTATAACTATAGCTATAACTTACCCACTATGTATATAGAAGAGCAAAGAAGGCAGCACAGGTAGGATCTGTCAATCATGCAAGCAGTCACATTTTATTGGAGAAAGGTCCAAGTGTGTACCGAAACATTGACCCAACAGAATTTTACTGCTTAATTTATTAATAAATTCCACTGGTGTTGCCTTCTTTGCTGTTTTGTAATTATTTAATAATTGTGCTCCAGAGATATCACTTCTCCTGTTCCAAAGTTATTCTGTACAGCCTATGTACTACGATCTCTAAAGTTTGAGAAATCTTAGTACATCGTCTCCATACAATAAAATAGGAATTGGGAAAGTGATATCGCTGGAGAAGTCATCTCCATTTTATCACCTCTTTATCATGCCTTAGTGCATCTCCCCTAGGTTTAACTGGTAAATAATCAGAACTCTCTACAACATATGTTCTAAATCTGGACAGCTTAAAAGTATTTGTTTAATTTCTGAATCTATTCTATTTCTACACAATGCCTTGCTTCTTTACCTTCTTGTCCTATACCATGAGCATCTAATGTGCATCCCACTGGCCAAATTTGGCCGTCTAAGACCAAGGCATGCCCGCCTGAGATTTTTAACCAATTTTTTTTACCTATTTACCTAGAGCAAATGAACTAATAGGTCAGTAGGGCATAAGCATCTGCTTGCTGCTAAGACTGTACAAGTTACACCCTACAGTTTTTGAGACTAGTTCATTATGTATAACTCTTCCAGTGTGGCTCATGACTGTGGAGCATAACTCTGTACTCCACCTCTGCACCTTTTTAGGATCATGTAGTGTCAGGCTGAAGCTCCAACCAAAATTGCTCCAGACAGGAAGTGAGATGCGTTATAAGATGTGGGCATAGGGAGGGAACTGATCATAGAGCGGATTGGATTGAACAGCGACAAATAAACCCTTTGAGTGCCAGAGAGGTATCCAATGCATTGAAACACAATGCATTGGATACCACTCTGGCACTCAAAGAGTAAGCATCCTCATTCTGTCTAATACACATGAAGAAGTGCACAAAGCTAAACCATGCAAGGCACTGAGTACAAATATCATGTATTTTATATTTTGACATGTATTATTTTTAATAAATATCACTAACATACTAATACGTGGAGAATTGATGGTTGCTTAGGAAATCCATTGCAGGCCACTCTAGCACTCAAGGGGTTAAAAGCGCCTTTTATATCAGTGGGAATTGTGGTTTATTCCAAAAATTATTCCAGTTTTCTTTTGAACATGCAAACCTAAAACGTCCGAATTAGTGGCACCAGGTCGTCTATAGAATCATTCATCTCGCATTTTGTCACTATTATGCATGTAAATGACATATAACATTACATGTATACTAGACAGATATTGTATAAGTTTAGGTGCACTCTGCAGTAAAAAGGAAATGACACTTTCATTATCAAGGCTTTCTGATCTCATGGCAGTAACTTTCCTGCTGTTCTGTGTATTACGCTCTACGAAGCTTTTACAAATTTGGGAGCAGTCTGGGATCCTTCATATCTCCCTCCTACTGCCTGCATATGGCCAAGGCAAAAAAAGAAAAAAAAAAAAAAAACAATGAGAGGAATAGACAGCTTGAATCTGTGTGTTTGTTCACCCCCACCCTCCCCTCTTCTCTCATCACTGAGGAGGGAACCCTGCTGAGCGCAATCAAGATACAGACTGTACCCTGCATCTATCGCACAGACATGCATATTCCAAGCTCTCTGCACAAGTAGAAAAGAAGCACAATTTTACATACTAACCATGCAGAGAAGTGGGACAAAGCCATAGAGGGCCTCTAATACCAGAACTCCTTTCTTTAACCCTTTAGAACACTGATACAGCTCATCCTCATGGCTGGAAATTGCCAGTGCAGAGATAAATAAAAGACTCAGTGAAATATTTCCTATTAGGCAGAGTAGACAACTGCTCCACCTGCTGTGGGTGTGGTCCCTCGAATGCCAATGCCCCTGTACCATACACACATTTAAATGATAGTGGACAGCTTATTTAACAGTATATTTATTGTTGCAATGTCCATTTATATACAATTTCAGACTGTGTGTGAGTGTGTGTGTGTGTGTGTGTGTGTACATGTATGCGTGTGTGAGCATACCTCACAAGTTTCCCCATTTAGGAGGGACAGTCCCTCTTTGAAACCAAAATCCCTCTGTCCCTCTTTTCCACCCTAGTGTCCCTCTTTTTAGGGAATCAGACTGTATGGTGTGTATCACATTGTTCCACAGCAATACAAATCACATTATTGTTTGTTTAAACTTCAGTATATCTATATATATAAAAGAAGACTTTGTGCCTGGCAAACACACCCAGGGGTGGTATTAAGGAGGAGTTACTGTTCCCATTGGGTGATTCAATCATGCAGGGAGTTGGCCCGCCCCCACTATGCAGCCCGCCCACCACTATCAAAGTCAGAAAAAAACAATATGGCTGCCATTTGCTCCTACACCACAGACAAACACACACATGCCCCACTCACACACACAAACCACCACACACACATATGCCCCACTCACACAGCACCACACAAACACACACAGACCACCACACACACACATGCCCCACTCACACAGCACCAAACACACATGCCCCCACTCACACACACAGCACCACATACACACACAATGCCAGAAATAAATATGGCTGACACACACACAGTCACTCACCCTGACTTCAGTGGCCTCAGCAGGACCTGTAGTGCAGCACCAGGGGAACAAAATGGCACTCAAAGGGTTAAGGTAGGCCCTCTGCTGAATTATTTCTTCACTGTCATCATTTGCCATGCAAGACACAGGACAGACAGCCATCAGGTACACACTTAACCCACTGACTGCCACAGGGTTTGTTTATCAAGTTTTACCCCTCAGGGAGTGTGTTCAGACCCCTCACACTGTAAACTTGCATTTCCCTCCCACTTCTCCTCCTTCCCCAGCCTATTACTAACACTTTCACACATTTATGTTAAGCCCCGCCCCCTACTCGCGATTAAGCCCCGCCCACTGTTAACCCAAATTGCCCCATTGCTCTCTCCACATCAGCAGCACATGAGGGACTCCACAAGTAAAAGTTCACAGGTATTACACACACATGCCCCACTCACACACCACCAAACACACACAATGCCAGAAAGAAATATGGCTGACACACAGTCACTCACCCTGACTCCCAGTGGCCTCAGCAAGACCTGTAGTATAGCCACAGAAGGGTGTGACAGCACCAGGGGAACAAAATGGCACTCAAAGGGTTAAGGTAGGTCTTCATTGCGCAGTTATTTCTTCACTGTCATCATTTGCCATGCAAGACTCAGGACAGACAGCCATCAGGTACACACTTAACCCACTGACTGCCACAGGGTTGTGTATCAAGCTTTACCCCTCAGGGAGTGTGTTCAAACCCCTCACACTGTAATCTTGCATTTCCCTCCCACTTCTCCTCCTTCCCCAGCCTATTACTAACACTTTTACACATTTCTCTTAAGCCCCGCCCCCTACTCGTGATTAAGCCCCGCCCCCTTTTAACCCACATTGCCCCATTTGTCTCTCCACATCGGCAGCACATCAGTCCCCTCTAGGGACTACACAAGTCAATGTTTCCAGGTATGAATACACTTCCCACTGCTATTTAACTCTGACATGCCTCTCTATACCTTAACCATTTGAGTGCCAGAGGGGTGCACAACTCATGCACGCATGTGTTTCTGCGCATATATGTTGCGTGTGTGTGTGTGTACATCTGTTACATATGTGTGTCCATGTGTGCATCTCCAGTGTGTCTGTGTGTGTACATGTCTTTTGCATGTTTCTGCCGCTCTCTGTGTGTATGTGCATACCTCCCAACATTTCACATGGCCAAAGAGGGACACAGTAGTTTTAGGTGATATTGTTGGGGGCGTGGCTGGTGGGCGGGGCATTAGTAAGAATTTTTAGGTTATTTCATGACCTATTACTGACTATTTATGTAACTTAATAAATGATTTAGTGCAAGACCAAAGTATTTTATTTGCACAGACTAATGTATAAACACATATACTGACGTTTATTGCTTTATTGCTGTAGAGCTAAGTAATACACACCACACAGTCAGGGCTGGTGCAAGGATTTTTGCCACCCTAGGCAAAACCTAATTTTGCTGCCCATTTTGCTCTGCCCCTTGTGCCCCACCCCTTTATACCCCGCCTACTTATACCCCACCTCTTTTCATGATTGTCCTCTCTCTGCCCCCTGGTCCAGTCTGCCCCTGGTCTGGAGATGCCTGTAAGGGATGCCCCCCACCAGCTCCAACTTGCCCCTTATCAGCTTCACTTTGGCCCACCAGCTCCACTTTGCCCCTATCAGCTCCACTTTGTCCCCCATCAACTCCAACTTGCCGCCTCAGCTCCAACTTGCCCCCATCAGCTCCACTTTGACCCCCACCAGCTCCACTTTGCCCCCAGCAGCTCCACTATGCCCCCAGCAGCTCCAACTTGCCACCATCAGCTCCACTTTGCCCCCCATCTGCTCCAAATTGCCCCCATCAGCTCCACTTTGCCCCCCATCTGCTCTAACGTGCCCCCACTGGCTCCACTTTGCCCCCCAGCAGCTCCACTATGCCCCCAGCAGCTCCAACTTGCCACCATCAGCTCCAACCTGCCATCATCAGCTCCACTTTGCCTCCCATCCGCTCCCAATTGCCCCCATCAGCTCCACTTTGCCCACCATCTGATCTAACGTGCCCCCCCTCAGCTCCACTTTGCCCCCTCAGCTCCAACTTGCCCCCATCAGCTCCACTTTGACCCCCATCCGCTCCAACTTACCCCCATCAACTCCATTTTGCCCCCTCAGCTCCAACTTGCCCCCATCAGCTCCACTTTGCCCCCCATCCACTCCAACTTGCCCCCACCAGCTCCACTATGCCCCCACCAGCTCCACTATGCCCCCTCAGCTACAACTTTCCCCTATCAGTTCCAACTTACCCCCATCGGCTCCACTTTGCCCCCCAGCAGCTCCACTATGCCCCCAGCAGCTCCAACTTGCCACCATCAGCTCCACTTTGCCCCCCATCCGCTCCAACTTGCCCCCCATCCGCTCTAACTTGCCCCCACCAGCTCCACTTTGCCCCCCCTTCAAGCTCCACTTTGCCCCCCCTCAGCTCCACTTTGCCCCCCCTCAGCTTCACTTTGCCCCCCCTCAGCTCCACTTTGGCCCCCTCAGCTTCACTTTGCCCCTCCTCAGCTCCACTTTACCCCCTCAGCTCCAACTTGCCCCCATCAGCTCCACTTTGACCCTCATCCCCTCCAACTTACCCCCATCAGCTCCACTTTGCCCCCATCAGCTCCAACTTGCCCCCACCAGCTCCACTATGCCCCCTCAGCTCCAGCTTTCCCCTATCAGCTCCAACTTTCCCCCATCAGCTCCACTTTGCCCCCCATCCGCTCTAACGTGCCCCCAGCAGCTCCACTATGCCCCTTCAGTTCCAACTTGCCCCCCATCACATACCTGTAGCTCCTGCGCAGTCTTCTCTTCAGTAATGCAGAGCGAGGCGGGAGAGCATGACTCCCAGCGCGCTCTGCATTACTAAAGATCCGACCCAATGACGGAGCGCTGTAGCAACACAGACCTGATTGTGTTGTGCTTCCCGGCGTGGTGTGTGCGGGAGCAGCTCTTCTCCGCTGCATGCCCGCGCCCCCAGTACGTGTGCGCCCTAGGCCGGCGCCTACCTCGCCTATAGGTGGAGCCGGCCCTGCACACAGTCTGACCTCCTAAAAAGAGGGAAAACAGGGTGGGAAAGAGGGACAGAGGGATTTGGCCCTCAAAGAGGGACACTTGGGATGTATGGTATGTGTCTGTCTGTGTGTTGCGTATGTCTGTGTTTATCAGTGTGTCTGCATTTCACACACGTGCGCCCAATGGTCATAACATGACGGGCAACGCCGTCCCACATTGCTAGTGTATTTATAAACTAGTCTTTGGAAATAAAATACTTTGGTCTTGTTCTAAATAATTTATTCAGCTAAGCAAAGAGGTGTCAATAGGTCCTGATATAACCTAAAAAATCTGAGTAATCTACCACCCACCAGCCACTGCCCCAGCTACAGGAGTGATTTGGCATGGGCTGGTCTTGATGGACACATCTTTTTTCAGCTTCATCAACTATTTTACTGTGTTATCTCCTAAAACAAAAGTGTCCCTCTTTGGCCATTTGAAATATTGCATAAACATATGCGTGTATGTACATGTGTGTGTGGGTGGGTATGTGTATATGTGTGACACTGCCCCTTTTCCATTCATACTTATGGGCTATTACACGCAACTGTGTCACTTCTGGTTACCAGAAGCTGGAATTATGTGCTGAACATAGAAGGTCCTGGTGCACTCCCAATTAGGCAGCCGGGAACTATACCAACTACTGTGGATCATTAGTACAGTAGTGGTGGGATCTTCTCTCTTCAGTGAATCATTTTGATTCCTGCTAATAGGATGTGACACAAGACATGTTGGGGTATAAGAAACCTTTCACTTTTTTTCCCAAAAGAAGAGGTGGGATCCTAGTATTACAAGCTTCACACAACAGTGGCATTAGCAGGGTAACAGTGGGGATAACCTGTGGGGCACAGACATACAGAGAAGTGATTCCATAAATAAATGTTTATTGAGCATATTAAGGAAAGTTGTTTGGAGTTGTTAGTACTCCTGTAAAAGATACTTATTTAGGCTCAAGTGTTTTGTACAGCAGTCCAGTGAATCCATTTATATATTTACTTTTCCTTCTACATGTATTTGACTGTATTTAATTAGATCTATTTTAGTCTGCTGTTAGTTCACAGTTTCTCGCAACAGTCTTCAAAAGTCTTAGTGGTAAACTAGTAAAGCAGTGATTCTCATCTCCAGTCCTCAGGGAAAACCAACAAGTCAGGTTTTAACCCTTTTGTGACAAATGACGCAATTTGTGTCAAAAGGAGGTGGGGCTTAATCATGACTGGGGGTGGGGCTTCAGAAACATGTTAAAAATATAGACAATAGGCTGGGGAAGGAGGAGAAATGGGCGGGGAGTGGGGGAACTGACAGGGAAGGAGCACCAATGGGCAGAGTTTCTTAAGAAACTGCCTACACTCTGTAGAATCAGACTCTGCCCCAGAGACCTGGTAATGCAGAGTCAAAACTGGAGTCTCTGGGGCAAATCCAGAGAGTTCTCAGCTATGAGCCTTACCCATGATTCCTTATATCACTTTATTAGGAGGATTTCCTATGAAAAAATAAATGATATGAATATCCCTAATTGATTTATTAAGGACAGCTATGTAGGTAAATCATTTTGATAAACAAATGAAGACACTATAGCTCACTTTTACCTATGATATTTGATATCACAGCAGCACATACCCCAGACTGAAGGGATCAAGCTGTTGCAGATCACCTGTTTACCTCATGGAAGAGGGAAATTATCAGAAAATAAAAAAACTGTTAAAAATAATAAAACAGATTGACATTTTTATGAAATAAAAGGTGAATCTTGTAAGTGTAATTATTTGAGCACCAGAGGGGCATACAAAACAATACTCAAAAGGTTAACCCCTCAATTACCAAATGCACAGAAAACCTAGCCATTTTTGTAAATGAGAGAATTATATATACAATACATATACAATTTTTCGTCTGGAAGCGCCTGGGTGCTGGAATAATGCTTAACCCCTTAAGGACCAGTGGTCCCGGGGCGTGCCGTCCCTTAAGGACCACATAGGAAACTTTGACGTGCCGTCCCACGTGACTGATCACGTGGGGTGGCACGTCAAACGGGGCACTGGAAGAGATCGCTCCGGTCTTGGAGCAATCAACTTCAGTGCCCGGTATTACTCACCGCGCTCCTACACCACGTCAATGGTCCTTAAGGGGTTAATATTATTATGTGAAGGACTACTGCACTCAAAGGACTTCTATGTGAGATGAAATGTATTCCTGCACCAATATATTTTGTCTCACTTAGAAGTCCTGTGCATACATATCCTATCCTATATAATAATTCGCTAAAACGTGTGTAACGCCACAATCACGCGCAGTAGACACTGATGTGCGTGCTGCAGTCATGCGCAGTAGAGACTACCCGCACCCCAGCTGATACAGAGTAGGGTGCTCTGAAGGAGTGTCCTGCTCTCTATCAGCCACGGCGTGGGCAGTATCTACTGAGCATGACTGCACTGCGACCGGCTGCCAGTGGCACTGTGGCCCGTGTAACGGGCTCTTCAACTAGTATATATATATATATATATATATCTATAGATATAGATATATCATAATAAAAAAAATAGCGTAAAAATAGCGTGTATATAGGTGTAAACATGGTACCAAAAAATTATTCTATTCTGAAAAAAAAATATATAGTTTATATGGGTGCCCTAGACAATACATTGGTTAAATCTCATTAAAAAAAACAACATAGCCCCAGTCCAAAGGGATAGTAATACTTCGTTTTATCTTTATTTTATTTGTAGGCATTAAAAAAACATGAAGAATGATATAAGTCTTATCTCTCAAACATTTATGGTTTGAGAGATATTCCCAAGCAAAGTTTCCCCTCCCGCCCCTTTTACCTAGTGTAAGCCATCTCTTCTCAGATGTGGAATTCAATCCATAGACCAGACAGATAACAGAAGGGGACAATCTTCTTCCTATGAGAACAATGAAAGCCCTGCCCCCCTTGAGAAGTTTTTCCCTTATCTTAATTGAAGATTGTCCCTCTCTGCAGTCTACCTGGGCACATCCCTTCTGCTCTGGCTGAACAGTGTAACATCAGTAAAAGGGGAAGGAGGGGGATACTTTGTCATTAAATTACTCTTGAACTACTTGAATAACACTCTCCAAAGTCCAAATACTATGACGATTAATTAGAGCTGCTTTTATCATCAAACATTACTATCCCTTTAAGGTGTTAAAGAGTAAATTTCCCTTTCAGATCAAGAGGCTGGTGTACTAAGAGGAGCAGGATAAATTATGGGACAAACCAAATGCACCACAGGGGAGAAATTTAAAAAAATTAAACGGTGCTTTTAACCCTTTAAATGATAGCAAGATCTTCAATGAATTGCTTTACAGTGTCTTAGAGACGTTTCAGGCATTTGAGAGGTTAAAAGCTTAATTTAAATCAATCAAGAGTTTGAGAATTGCTTTATTTCTTCCCTGTAGTGCATTTATTTTGCCCTAGAATCAATCCAATTCCTCTCAGTACATCAGCCTCAGTGTCTCCTCCAGACAGCAATTTCACTGGGGCAGCCTAATACACACCACTCTGTTGTCTCAATCAGTATTGTCTGCTAAAGAACAAAAAATATCAGAATAAATAACTAATAAAAAAATTCTGCAAGTTACTACAAAAACCTTTGACCTACTGGAAAAAAAATGAACAAAAATAAATAACTGAATAGAATACTGATAAAATTGTGCCTGTTTTTTGTACACATCATTATTTTTACATTTTTCTCCACTCTTTTCCTGGAATTTGTATTGCACAGGAACGTCAGCAACATGAGAGAGATGAGGCTGACTCTGTCTTTCATCTCACACCCAGTTTTGCTTCCAGCAGAGAGGACATTAAACATGTACAAATCATACCCCATTATCTGACAGTTCACCTCAAATAAGCTATTGCACAGTGTTCCAGAGACCCCCGGAGGAGACGCAGTTAGCCATAGGGGTACATGACAGGGCTAGGAAGGAAGTAGGCAGGATGGGTAAGCAGGAAGGAAGCCGCAGGGGGATTGTGGGAGGTGAGCAGTTTATCACTGGCTGCAAGCTTCCGGCCGCAGCCATTTTGTAAAAGGCGACACTGGAAACAGTTCAGTGCTTCTATTCCGGCTAAAGAAAAAAATATATATAGATAGATAGATATATATAGAAAACCATCGCAATAGGAACTATACTTGCCCCCTTTCCTCCGGTTCGCTCTGTTCCCTGAGTCATGTCGGAGGATGCTGTAATTGATGCGCTCCATGCCTCTATGTGCTAGGAGGCGTGGCAGAGGGGCGCCAGATGGCTCAAACAGCGCTTTGCTTCTCCTGTTGGGAACTCTTCTGTCTCTAAGTCCCGCCCGGCCCGGACTTCTTGGCCACCTATGCAGTTGAGACTATCTTCATCACCACCTGTGAGTCCATCACGGACCTCTAGGGGTACCTGCCGGAGAGCCTCCAGTGCTTGGCCAGTGGCTGGAGCCTTGGAGGTATCGGGCCCAGCTGATGGGGAGGCTGACTCGGACACCCTGGCGGTTCCTCTGGCCACTGTGGGGGTTCTGCCGGCAGCAGTGTTGAGACGGGAGCACGGTCATGGCATGGATGTGATCTCCCAGGATGATGGTGTGGTATCCGGTTCCGGAGGTGTAGCGGATCTTGGGGGATCCCCTGGGGCTGGATCTGTTGCAACACCTGACTCTTCTTCCACGGGGCCGCAGTGAGGTTCCCTGGCTGGGCAAAGTTCTCGGGAACGTGATGACGGCCAGCTGGCTGAGTCCTGGGTCTGATGACTCCCTGGACCCTGTCCCTGGACCCAGTGGATCGGGCCATGGTGGAGGAACGGGAGGTTGCTGTTTCTGGTGGGATGGCCGCTGGGGCTCCCCCAAGGCCCCTGAATCATTGAGTTCCAGGATTTGCAGAGTGGTGGTGGTACCGGAGTCAGCTGGACGGCACAGCGTTTCAGACGCCCCTGGTGCAAGAACTTCAGGGACACCCAGAGTGCAGAGTCATTGGGGGGTTTCTAAGATGGGTTAAAACAGCTTATTAGGCAGTGGGAGGCTAGGTGCAGTACAGGGGGGAGGCTCTCCCGTTGGACGTTTGGGCGGCTGGGGCATCTTTATCGTGGGTTGCTGGGACTGGGTTTGCGAGCACTGCTGTGGGAGCGTCTGAGCTCAGGGCGGATGCGGAGCAGGTGGTGAGCGCCGGTGGTGCCCAGGTTGTTGGGGTGCAGTTGGCTGACACACGGGCTCGTATGTTTGCTTTGCAGGGCCCTTGGGTGATCATGTTAGGGAGGAGTTGAAGGAGAGGATTTGGAAGGGGGAGTTCATTGAGGTGTTTGCACTGCTGCCTAGGGAGGATTTTTATAGATGTGCAGGAGGCTAAGGAGAAGGATAGGAAGCTTGAGGAGGAGGAAAAACGGTGGTATTGCCGTAGTCCTAAGACGTTCAGGAATTGGTTGCAGGCGTTCTGTATTTATGCTAGCATCCTAGGCGACAGGGAGCCTGAGCATTGTTCAGCCCTGTTTTGCTACGTCGACGAGATCTGGTCCATATGCAAGGACTACGGCAGTCTTGGGTGGTGGCGCTATGACGAAAATTTTCTTCAGAGTAAGGAGGCGCATCCAGCTATGGGTTGGGATCAGAAGAACATCCATCTGTAGATGAAACTGTTGGGCCCTCTAAAGGCTTTGCCCTTTCAGGGGGGAGTCGGCGGTTCAGAAGTTGGGCTATTGTTGGCTGTTCAATGACAGCTAGTGCAAATGGGGGGCGAGCTGCAGATATAAACACGAATGTTCGGGGTCTGGAGGAGTCCACCTCTATGCCAAGTGTTTTCATCAAGGGAAGCCTGGTCCAAAACCCGGGGAGCCCGCTACCACTGAGAGCGAGCCCGGTGAAGTTAGACATGATGCTACCATGGCTCACCCTCTACGTTTGGCCTGCGGATGCTTGTCTCCTGCGGGATGGGTTTTCGGGGGGTTTGTGATTCCTATGCGGGTTTCTGGGGGTGGGGTTGTGGGTAAGAATTTGAGATCGACGTCTGACTTTCCGGCAGTGGTTCGGGACAAACTGTGTAATGAGGTGGCCTTGGAGCGGATGGCGGGCCTCTTTGGGTCGCCCCACATACTGGGTTTGCACGTTTCACCTTTGAACGTTGCGCCCAAGAAGGAGCCAGGCACCTACCCGACGGGGGAGTTG
Organism: Rhinophrynus dorsalis; assembly: GCA_037306005.1. NCBI lineage: Eukaryota > Metazoa > Chordata > Amphibia > Anura > Rhinophrynidae > Rhinophrynus > Rhinophrynus dorsalis. The sequence continues at coordinate 215,299,790 of CM074719.1, read as the reverse complement.
GTCAATGATGGGATCGATTGCGATCTTTGCTCTGTCCAATACACGTCTTTTGATAAGGCAGTTGTGTTAGTGAGACGGGCGGGCAGGGGTGCGCTTTTGGCCAAGGCTGATGTAGAGTCTGCTTTTCAGCTTTTTCCCGTTCATCCTGACTGTCATCTTCTGTTGGGTTGCCATTTCGATGGGAGGTTCTACATGGATCTTTGCTTGCCTATGGGCTGTTCGCTGTCCTGCGCTTACTTTGAGGCTTTTAGTCGTTTCCTGGAATGGGTGGTGAAGGTGGAATCGGATTCCTCTTCTCTTGTCCATTGCCTGGACGATTTTCTCTGAGTGGGGGTGGGGAGTCTCGGGTGTGCCTTCACATTCTTCGTACACTCCAGCGGGTGGCTGACAGTTTTTGGGTGCCGTTGTCTTCAGACAAGACGGAGGGCCCAGTGACCTGCCTTCATTTCCTTGGGATTGAGATTGACTCGGTGGTCTTGGAATGCTAATTGCCAGCAGACAAGCTGTGGGACTTTTGGGGGCTGGTGGCTTCAGTTCGGGTGGCCAGGAAGGTGACCCTGAGCCAGCTCCAGTCACTTTTGGGTAAGATGAATTTTGCTTTCCGCATCATTCCCATGGGCAGGGTTTTTGCATGTCGGCTGGCAGCTGGGTCCTCTGGTGTAGTACGTCCGCATCACTGGGTGCGGGTTACTAAGGGCATGAGGGAGGATTTGGCGGTCTGGGATTCTTTTCTGATGGTGTTCAATGTCCATTCCCTCTTTCAGTTGGAACAGGCTTTGGCTCCTGATCTGGAGCTGTTCATGGACGCGTCAGGGAGTTGCGGTTTTGGGGCTTACTTGCGGGGGCGCTGGTGTGCCGAGAAGTGGCCACGGTCCTGGGGCGACTCAAGCCTTGTTAGGAACCTGGCTTTCTTGTAAATATTCCCCGTGGTTGTAGTGGTCTTTCTGTGGGGGCCAGAGTTGCAGGACAGGGTGGTGTGTTTTTGTTCGGACAACGTGGCTGTGGTTCAGGTGATCAATTCAGTCTCAGATTCTTCTCCTCCTGTACTGTGTCTGCTCAGGTTATTGGTGCTGAATTACATGGAGTTGAATGTGTGGTGTAGGGAGCTGCATGTTCCGGGGTATACAAATGTGATTGCCTATTCCCTTTCTCAATTCCGGTTTGACCGGTTTTGGGAGGTGGCGCCAGACGTCGCAGTGGAGGGGGATGTCTGCCCGGATCATCTGTGGAACACACTGGCTGCATCGTTGCTGACTTGTTGAAGCAGTCGGTGCCTCCGAGGACCTGGTCGTTGTATCAGCGGTGCTGGCAGGAATGGTTTGAGTTGGTAGAGGTGGCGGGGTGTGTGGAGTCAGATTCCGGGAGTCTTGATGTTTTGTTGTGTGTCTTGATGTTTTTTGGCTGATGAAAACTGAACACAACTGAACATTCTGTCCATGAGGGGTATGTAATAATATGATGCTGCTTTAAAATAGGGACTAAATTGATTTTAATGTCCTGCGCCTGCATATCCGATATATTAGGAATTATCCCCTTAATGCGAAGAGGAGGGCTGTTGGGGAGTGTATTGGCTTTTTGATATGTTCTATTTCCCTGCATTTTTTATAATACCAAGTACTAAACAAGCCACGCAGGAAATCTGAATTCATTAGTCCATTTTCCTGTGTGTGCTGAAGGGGAGGAGTCCTGGCCTTGTTGCACTAAAGTCTTAAAGGGATAGTAATACTTAAAATGTAAAAATAAAGTATGTTGTAGGGTTTTCCCCCTTGAGTAAAACAAGAGTACTCCCACTGCTGGAAGGTGTTTCATTCAAAAGTTATTAATTTTCAAAGTTGAATTTTTTAGGTGCAATATCACAGTGGCCTGAAATTGTACAGTGGCGCTGTTGCTACACGATCCTATGGACAGCTCTGGTCCCGGGACCATAAATCTCCATAGGATGGTGTAGCAACAGCGCCACTGTACAATTTCAGGCCATTGTGATATTGCACCTAAAAAATTCAACTTTGAAAATTAATAACTTTTGAATGAAACACCTTTCAGTAGTGGGAGTACTCTTGTTTTACTCAGGGGGATAAATCCTACAACATATTTTTTTTTTACATTATAAGTATTACTATCCCTTTAACCCTTTGTGTGCCAGATGGGTATGCAAGGCATTGCTCTGACACTCAAAGTTTTTTTTTTTTTTTTATCTCTTCCCTATGGAGCAATTGGTTTGCTCCAGTTCTTTTTAGAACATCAGCCTCACTGGGGCATACTCATAAGTTTGTCAGTGGAGCTCCAGTGGTGAAAGCCTCTTATGCTTGGCACTGCACCCTGGACTGCCATTGGAAATCACACATTAGCACTGCTAACTGGGAAAAATATATAGACCCTTGTTCTCTGCTATGCTCTATACAGAATGTGCTTAGAAAGGATGCCCAACAGGTGACCCTCCAGAATGCCCATGGGCCAGTTTGGACATCTGTGGGCCCCTTTTGACACAGGCCCCTCTCACATCACTGGGGTCTCTGTGTCTGATCAGGAAGGTGGGCCTCCTTGCTTGGCAGGGCCTCATACACAAGTACTACCTGAAACCCCTTGATGGCAGCCCTAACTTCACTTTCTGGGTGTGTGTGCAGTGGTTTCTGCTGGATGATAATTTCCACCATTCAATGCCAGCAAGCCCCATCTGCCAACCACATACCCTGCAAACACTCATGCCATTGTGTCTGTGCTTTGTTTAATGCATAGCTGTCAACAAGGCATGAAGGAAAGCCCACAGATGCACAAATTGTTTTCCACTTGGTGTAAGATGTTTTAACAGACAAAAACGCAATTCCAGCACCTGATTTACAGAGAAATCACCAATGTACATTCACCCCAGGCTCATCACCACCTATAGGCGAGGTAGGAGCCGGCCTAGGGCGCACATCTACAGGGGGCGCAGAGCATTGCAGCACGTACCTCGGTGGTTGCTGCGTGAGAGTCAGAGGCATAGTGGAGCACTGACCTCAGGAGCCCCCTGGTTCCCTCATAAAGTTGTGACCCATATGGGAGACCCCTGCCAGACATCACTGAAGACCAGGCTGACGATATACTGAGCATCCACATGTGCCACCACATAGCTAGTGCGGGCTGCTCAAAATCATCAGGCATCTGTGTTACTCCCCAGAGGCTGCATTTATGTGCCATTGTTGGATTCTGCTCTACTGTTGCTGCCAACCCCAGGGACAGACAAGAAAGGAAAAGGTAACCATAACCATTATATCAGAAACCCTAAAGATAAGGAAGAAAAAAAATAAAGCAACACACACAAACATACACACAAGACTTACAAGAGATACTACTACAAAGAAAAACTAAAGGAGAGTGCTAAATTTGAATATAAACTAAGATATGCATGCATGCAATATGCTGTATATATACACATATATAATGTGCCGCATGTTCTCCGGTGCACCTTAATACTAGGTACTCCCTTTGCACGTCCACACAGCTATATCCTAAAAGGCAAAGAACCAAATGGACCTAATGTATAATGAGATATTAATTTACTAGCAATATGGAACAAACTCAACATATACATACTAAAAATAATGTGAAATATAAAATCTACAATACAGAAGCTGTATGCTGCATATGGAAGTTTGCTGTAATCTTATAATATAAATTGCTAGGCTGCGAAGCTCCCTGTGTGCGTAACAGCACATGTGCAGTGGAGACTTGGTGAACACTCTGATCCGGAGCGGGGAGCTCTGAACAGCTCAATGTCTGTCTCTGCTCCCGGCTCCAGGGCAGCAGCCGAGGCCGCTGCGTGACACTTTAGGCCGTGTACACGGGCTTTTAGACTAGTGTGGAACAAGGCTATAAGGAGGAAAGAGTCCTCAAAGTTACTTGTGAAACAAATGTAAAATCACACAACCTCCCTCAGATACAGATGACAGAGGGTGTGTGATTGCACATTTGTTTCACACAGAACTTTGAAGACTCTTTCCTCCCTACAGCCTTATTCCACATTACAGCCAACACCCATTTGCAGCATTCAGGTTTTATATTTATTTCATATTTTTTAGCATGTATTTTGTTTTTGTGTTTGTTCCATATATGTTTTCATATTACTAGTAAATTAATATATCATTATACATTTGATCCATTTGGTCCTTTGCTTCATTACCTTTTAGGATCTAACTATATGAACGTGCACATGGAGTACCTAGTATTATGGTGCACATGGAGTACCTAGTATTATGGTGCACATGCTGTGCACACACACGCACACGCACACACACACACACACATATAATCATATTATATGCATGTATATCTTAGTTTATATTCACATTTAGCTCTCTCCTTTAGTTTCACTTTGTTAGTAGTTTCCCTTTTTGATCTGTTGAATATGATAGTGAAGAAATTATATTTTTACTAGTTGAACAGCCCGTTACACGGGCCACAGTGCCTCTGGCAGCCGGTCGCGGGGCAGTCACACGCAGTGGAGACTGCCCGCGCCTCGGCTGATACAGAGCCTCTGGCAGCCAGTCGCGGGGCAGTCACACGCAGTGGAGACTACCCGCGCCTCGGCTGATACAGAGCTGGACGCTCCTTCGGAGCGCCCAGCTCTGTATCAGCCGCGGTGCGGGCAGTCTCTACTGCGTATGACTGCCGCGCGCGCAGCAGTGCCTACTGCGCATGTCGGGCGTTACACACAACTTGGCGAATTATTATATAGGATGATTGCCCAACCCTGGCCAGTATGTTTATTTCCTCCTTATCAAGAAACACCTAAGCCTGACAGGTCTAGTTCAATGTCAGGGTTTTAAAATATACAGTGTGCATATATTTAAGCCTTAAAGGGATAGTAATACTTCATTTTATCTTTATTTTATTTTGTAGGCATTAAAAAAACATGAAGAACAATATAAGTCTTATCTCTCAACCCTTTATGGTTTGAGAGATATTCACAAGCAAAGTTTCCCCTCCTGCCCCTTTCACCTAGTGAAAGCCATCTCTTCTCAGATGTGGAATGCAGTCCATAGCCCAGGCAGATAACAGCAAGGGACAATATTCTTCCTATCAGAACAATGAAAGCCCTGCCCCCCTTGACAAGCTTTTCAGCTTTTTCCCTTATCTTAATTGAAGATTGTCCCTCTCTGCAGTCTACCTGGGCACCTCCCTTCTGCTCTGGCTGAGCAGTGTTATATCAGTAAAAGGGGAGGAGGGGGACATCTTGTCATTGAATTACTTTTGAACTATAACTCTGACAGTATTGAAATAACACTCTCCAAAGTCCAAATACTATGATGATTAATTAGAGCTACTTTTATTATGAAACATTACTATCCCTTTAACCCTGACTTTGAGCCAGCTCTGATAAGATGATCCTTTTTATTTATTTATTTTATTTTTTTAAAGGTTTTATTGAGATATAAAAGAATACAATGTAGCATTATGTATACATAATAAATTCAAACAGTGTTACAATATAATAGGAGTGATAGTTTGATTAAAAGCAATTTATGGGAAACAAAGTTGAGAAACAATTCCATTTAAGTATTAGAGAAAATATTATTACATACTCTGAATTATAATAATGAAAAGAAAGCCACAAAGGCTAATAGAACAATATTGCTTAATCAGAAAAGTGTAGAGGGGGGGGGCGGATGAGGGAAAAAAATGTAATGTTGGGTAGGTCAGAGAGCGGTGGATCGCATAGCAGCATTAGGAGATATGGAAATTGATGGATCATATAGAAGTTGCTAGAAAACGGTCATTTTCACCCGCGGTTCATCGTATGAGTTGTCCAAGTATAATGAGAGATCTATAGGGATGCTCTTTTATCAAACCAGCTGCCCCAGTATCAAGAGAGAGTTTTTGTAGAGGTGGTGTTGAGAGTGTGGCAATGTTCCATGGAAAGGAGAGCGTCCATATGTTGAAGCCACAGAGAAGAGGTCAGGAGTGATGTAGATTTCCAAAATAGAGGAATCAGTGATTTTGCAACCGTAAACATTAGGATCAGTGGGAGTCTGTGCAAAAGGACGTCCGTCTGAAGAGTCAATGGGGGAAGATGGAAGAGACAGAAAAGAGGGTCGTGTGGGACTGTCAATCCAAAGACACGAGAGATCAATTCCAAGGCGCTTTTCCAGAATGGGACTATTAAGGGGCAAGACCACATATATGAAACATGTTGCCCTGGCCAGACGAACATCTCCAACAGGAGCGGGAGACATTGGGATAAATAAGAGCTAGACGCTTCGGGGTATAGTACCATCTAGGGTTAAACAGGCTTTGAAAGAGAAAGGGGTCTAGGACGATATCCTCCCACAAATAAATTGGATAGCCATTGCTTGATCTGAGCAATCGTCCACCAAGGTAAATGTAAAGAGGACAGTGTTTCTAAAAGGTAGGCAAGCGAAGCAGAAGAGAAGTAGGAGGTAGGCAATTTACAAGTACGAAATTGCGCGGTCGCAGGCGCAGTAAAATGAGTCTCCTGAACAAAAACTATGTCAGCAGCTAACCTATGTAGATGTTAATCATGATAGAGTGCTTCCCAGGAGAGTTTAGACCACAGGCGTTGACCGTTATCACCTTAATAGGAGCCATCAGTTAGGTACAGTATAGGGCCATGCCACCGCTTTCCGACAATGGATGCCAGCTGAAAAAAAAAAGAGGAAGGATGGGATGGAGGGCAAGGAAAGGCAGGGAAAAGCATAGAAGCACAAAGGACATTTGTGTGTCTTGTGGGGCGACGTGACATCTTATCCAAGTAGGATAGCAGACACGATCAGTGCCATAAAGGTAAGAGGGTAGTGGTAACCAACCATGGGGTCGGTAGAAGGTTAAGAGTTTTAGAGAGACTGGGAGCGACTGGGTAAGTGCTAATACTTGACCATAGTCAGGAGCATAAAGCGTGTGCGTGGGACTTAAACTAAGCAGTAGACAGGACCATGAAGCAATAAAGAGGGATACTATTTGTCATTGGGCTGTCTGTAGAAGAGTAAAGTATGGGCTTTAGAGGCAAAATGGAGTCTATTACAAAGAACGAGAGTCATGTGTGCTAATCGAACCACAATAAATCAGGGACAACAAAGCGCATGGGTTACAGGGAGCTTACAAAAAAAAAAAAGGTAGAAGCAGAGGATTCACCTGAGCTACCGTAGTTGACATATGCAAAGGGGAGAAGTTGGCTAGGCCTAGTAAACTAAACTGAAGCCATAAGGGGTATAACAGGCAACAGAGCATAGACCGGCAACGGAACTTTCATTCAGCTTGTGTCAGCAAAGATGTAGGGGTCGGGAATAAAGTGAGGGGGGAGGGTATTAATGCAAACATAGTTTGCATGAAGAAATACTAGGTTATATATTACCCTCCAAAAGACCCAAAGCTAACAGTATTTGGCAGAGTGTATCAGAAGAGCAGGTGGGAGTAAGTGAAGTTAAACAGAGCATTTAAGTGACCAGGATAAAAAGACAATATTGACCACAGCTGCTACAGCCTCACATAAAGACATAGGATCCCTAGTGTGATAAAATATACAGAACCTTGAGGAGAAGTGTCTAGGACAGGTGTCAGAGATGCACATAGGTGCATAGAGTAACAACAATAGATGTAATGTATTATCCACGGGGTAGATGAAATTTAGTGAGCCTACCACCCAGAATATTTTTAGAGCCAGTTGCAGTCGTATTGAGAGTTCTCCCACCTCCTCACAAATAACAGCGGCATGAGCTAAACAGTAGAACTCAAAGACAATGCATCTACTAACATATTATTATTATTTATCGAAAATGTAAAACAGGCCAGAAATGTCTTAAAGGCCCACCCTAGCACCTGACTGCAGGCTGCCATTTTCCCGATGTGTAAGACAACATGGTGAAATGGGTGAGATTAATATGAGGATGTAAGGTCAATTAATATTCAGAGATCGTAAGATCCATGTGTAACTTTTACGTTTTAACCCATACCTAAGTTAATATGTATCGTACCTGGATACAATCACCTATCCAGTAAGGAATATTTGAGAAAAATTACTAGCAATAGCGGGTTAAAATGGCGACCTGTGTAATGCCAGAGTCAGAATGGTGCAATGCCTAATAAACAAGTACATCATATATAAATAAAAACAAAAAAGGAGACAGAAAAGGTGGGGAGGGAGTAGGGAGAGGGGGGAAAGGGGATTAAAAGTGAGACTGGCAGGTTCAGAGGCAAAGTTCTGAGTACCAGAGACAGTCCACTATGGGAGCTAGTAGTCAACAGGCCCTCAGTGACTGTTCTAGTGTGAAACAAGAGAAAAGAAAGGGGAAAAGAGGGAGTAAGACAGTTAGTTTACTTATCATCGGGGCCTGCAAGTCCAAGTGTGCTAAATGCAGGTCTGGACACTAGAGCATCCAACAGGTAACGTAGCGAGGCAAGCAGACAGCGAACCGTGTCTTCTTCAGGTCCAAGCAGCAGTCACCGGCATAGTTTGAGTAGAAACATCCAGTTTACACTGTTTATTTTTCTTATTAGGTGAGGAAGCATCTTATTCTGCTCGCTTTTGAGATCTTTGACTGGATGAGTAAGCCGAGTTGTGCCGGTCCGGGATTGAGATTCGAGCATAGTGCAGAAGGTGTGAACATCGGAAGGAGAAAAAGAGTAGCTGTTTTCCCATCATTTGTTGCTTGTAGTGAAAATTGAAAACCCCAGAGGTATTTAATTTGGCAAGAGCGGAGGTGTTCAGTAAGCGGCTTGACAGCTCTGTGCATCTGAAGTGTGCTGGGTGCAAGATTATTGAACAGCCGTACTTCCACACCAAAAAATTTGATCTAAGCAAGGTCTCTGCATTTGCGCATTATATTCTCTTTCAGTTCCAAACTGTGTAAATGTACAAAAACATCTCTGACGTAGGAGCCATTGGTATCTTTAGGTTTTAGTGCACGATGTGCTCAATCTAGTAGAATGAGCCAGAATAGTCATCCCCCAGAATGTGTTTGAAGAGTGAGGTAACAGTAGATGCCAAATTTTGAGGCAGGATGGACTCCTGGACATTTTTAATCCAGATGTTCGAGTGGCGCCCACGATTATCAAGATCGTCGACATGCCACTGCAGTTGATGCAGCATATACCTTTGCTCCAAAACAGGCGTTCCAAGTTGTGAAAGTGTTCAGCAATTTGCGCCTGGGATTCTTCAAGTTGGGTAACTCTCTGTGTGAGTCATGTTGTCCTTATACATAGACATTTCAGTGCGTCCTCCTTGGACATCAGACTGGCCATGAAATCCGCAAGGTCAGCTCTCGACAAAGGCTGGACCATAGTTGAGTTAGTAGGTCGATTCTGCACGGCCTTGCTATAGAAATACTAGTTATTATAAGTATGTGGCGTAGTGAGGAAAGATTTGATTGTACCTGCCTTGGAGGTGGATTTTGGTCTCCTACCTCTCACCAGTGTGAGGAGAGGTGCTTGCAGCATGTGAATCTAAATGGGTAAGTCAAGTATAGCTCAAGAAAACATAGAAATCTAACCAGTCAGTCCCAGAGCTCTCTCAACAAGCATCCAACATCATTGCAGGTTAGGCCATGCCCCCATGATCCTTTTTATTAACCAACAATTAACAATTAAGTTGCAGGGAGAACCAGCATCAGAAATCCCCACTGGCCCTAAGACTGGTTACTTACTATTGTAGCTGGTTGAACACGTTATGTGAGTATTTGATAGTCACTTTTACTCTGATTCTTGTGCTGTTACAAGATAACAGTATAGCTCTCCTTGTACCTTATTTGTGTGTCTTTTCAAGCCCTGCCAGTAGGTGGTGGTCCAGAAGGGCTCGAGCTTATAAGAATCTGGATATCTGTGTGAAGGCAGTTTTAATATACTTCACAAGCTTCTTTTGTCATTGGGATTTAATCCATGACAAAACCCAAATGTGAGTATATGTATGATCTATATATATTCCTGTGGATGATCAAGAGTTTTGCACTATGAGTCTCTCCCCTTTCTTGTGTTCTCAGTTCATTATTTTAACTTTGGTCTGTCTGATGGCATTGCTTGGTATGAGCTGAATGGCTTCAAGACCATATGTTTTCTTTTCAGATGTATGCCAGGCTGTGTGGGCACAAAATTAATGCATTAAGTGTCCCAATCCTAAGGTATTTTGGATGTATAAAGTGAGGGTCTGAGATGCTGATCAGAGGATACCCCTGCCAGATACTCTAGTGAGACCATTTCACACCCAGGGTGCCATCTTTCGTAGCTCACTGATGTCACACACAAAAAGAAAAGTGATTGAGACCTATCTAACATTCATTGAATGAAATGCCTCATTTGAAATCAATAGGAATGTATGAATCTTTTATTTGTTCCCTATAGTGAAGTTAATTTGCCTCGCTTGTGTTTTTCTTAGTACATCTTTCTCAGTGAGTCCAGGTAATTGATAATTCGCATCATAAGCATTCCCAGGTCTTCTAAAGACAAAGGCCTTCAGCCAAATTAATGCTTTATTAGTACTAGTACTAGTACTAGTACTAGTAGAGAAATTACCAACATTATATGTACAAAACTGACAACAAGACCCAGCACTTTAAGCTGGAAAGGCTCCTGGAAAGGATTTTGACTAACAGTTAGTGAAAACGTGAAGATTAGTCTAAATAACCCGTGAAATCACTCTTTATGCTAAATTGGCCTTATCATAATCTATACATAAGGGCAAGTCAGAGCACCACATTGTCAACTTTGAATTGGTATTTGCCTCTATGGTGCGGCATGCTCTAAATTGTCTGCTTGCAAAGACTTGATACACATGCATGGTGGCTGAGATCAGAAGACAGATGAAGGGACTGGGTAAAGATTATTTAAAAAAAAACCCTCTGGTTTATAATCAGATAGGTAAACTAAACAGTAAAAGCAGATACCATACATTTTACTCCATCAAATCAAAATCCTAATGTGCTTTATGCCCAAAGCACTGGGGGATAGTAATGTTTCACAAAAACAGCAGCTCCAATTAAATAACCTTCATAGTATTTGGGTCAGAGTTGTAGTTCAAGAGTAATTGAATGATAAAGTATCCCCTCCCGCCCCTTTTACCTAGTGTAAGCCTCCTCCCCTCAGATGTGGAATCTGGTCTCTTGACCGGACAGATCACAGTAAGGGACAATATTCTTACCGTGACCATAAGGAAAACTCTGCCCCCTTGACAGGTTTTTCAGGTTTTTCCTTGTGCTCACTGAAGATTGTCCCTCCCTGCGATCTATCCAGACAGTCTTGCTGCTCTGAGGTAAGCAATGTTACATCAGTAAAAGGGGAGGGAGGGGGATATTTTAACATTCAATTACTCTTGAACTACAAATCTGACAGTACTGAAATAACACTCTCCATGGCCCAAATACTATGAAGATTAATTGGAGCTGCTGTTATTGTGAATCATTAATATCCTTTTAAACACTACTATGTGTGTAAACCATGTGGAACGACTCACGGAGGATGATGTACAAAGAAGAAGAAGTGGGGTAACTCTGGAGCAAACCAGCTACATCGTACTGGAGAAATAAAAGGTCCCATTGATTTACATGGTATGTTTAGCCTCTTAACTCTTTGAGTGCCAGACAGGTATCTAGCAAGGCGTTGGATACGTCACTGGCACTCAAAGAGTTAAACCTTTGTGTTTAGTAGGGTGAGCAATATATTGGATACCCAGTCACATAAAGTAAAATTAAACCTCTGAATTGGGCTATATAGTTTAACCTTTTGAGTACCAGAGGGTTATCCAACATATAGCAAAGCAACGTGTAGGATACAACTCCGGCACTCAAGATCAATCAAAACATTTTAAGGGGAACTACCACCCCACATAAAGTTAAACCCCAAGAACTACCCATCTGGTGACTAGCTGAACAATAGTACTAGTCGCCAGAAAGATTGTCTCCTTATAGAGAAATGATACTGCTCCCGAGACTGACGGCCAGGCAAGAGGGCTTTAAAAGAATCTGCGCGCCTGCACCATCAGTCCCTTCCGGTACCCTAAGGTACCAAGCAATGCCTCTTAGAGCAGACTGGGACTGACAGCTTGACAGCGCAGGAGTGCAGACGTCACTATGTAACTATGGCTGTCAGTCTTCGGAGCAGTTGATTTTATCTATAAGGAGGTAATTTTTCTGGAGATTAGTACTATTGTTCAGCTAGTTACCAGCAGGGCTGGATTTACAATAAGGCAGAGTAGCCATCTGCCTACAGGCACACCCCACAGAGGGGCGCCTGTAATTGGGATTGCTTTTTTAAAAGTTATTATTTTTTTTTTTTAAATTAGCCTCGGCGCCCACTCCATGTTGCCCTCACATTGCCTCCCCACCATTATCCGTTTCCTACCGCCCCCCGTTGTCTATTTCCTACCTCCCTGGCAGGAGATCTGTCATCTGTGCCTCCTTGACACAGTCCTGTAAGTGCTGAGCTCCCTCATCGGCTCTTTAGGAATGCAGAGCGCTGGGAGATGACATCATATCCCAGCGCTCTGCATTCCTGAATAGGAGACTGCGCGGGAGCTCCAGCAGCTACAGGATTGTGCCAAAGGAGGCACAGATGACAGATCTCCTGCCAGGAAGGTAGGAAATGGACAACGGGGGGAGGTAGGAAGCGGGCAATGGGGGGGAGGCAATGTGAGGGCAACATGGAAATGGTGGGGGCAAGTTGAAGCCGAAGGGAAATGTGAGGGCAACATGGAGATGGTGGGGGCAATGTGGAGCTAATGGGAGGCAAGGTGGAGCTGATGGAGGGCAATATGGAGATGGTGAGGGCAATGTGGAGCTGATGGGGGAAAGTGGGAGCTGATGGGGTGGGGTGCAATGTGAGGGCAATATGGAGATGGTGGTGGCAATATGGAGCTGATGGGGGGCAATGTGTGGCAATATGGAGCTGATGGGGGCAATGTGGAGCTAATGGGGGCAAGTTGGAGCCGATGGAGGGCAATATGGAGATGGTGGGGGCAATGGGGGGCAAGTTGGAGCTGATGGGGGGCTATGTGAGGACAATATGGAGATGATGGGGGCAATGTGGAGATTAGGAGCATTGTGGAGGTGTCCAGTGAAGATGGCAAAGGGGGGGCTTCAGATTTCTGTGCCTACAGGTGTCTGAGATGTAAATCCAGCCCTGGTCGCCAGCTGGGTAATTCTTGGGGTTTACGTTTATGTGGAGTGGTAGTTCCACTTTTAGACCTGTATATAATCACATGGCTTCATTTACAGGTATCAGAAAATATAAATTCAGAAGTTGCGATGTACTCCTTGGATACTAGGCACATCTCAAACTCATAGTCAAGCATTACTTTAGAGACTTCCCTATAATCCAAGTCGTTAAATTACAAAAAAAAGCTTAATCTGTGCTTTCTTACCTTTAACACCTGCAAAATTTGATTAAATGCTCTACAGTGGATATAATGCATTTAATCAGATTGAAACGGTCTATCACAAAATCTGCATCTATTTCAGTTTCATTACATTATTTGAAAAATTTTGATCTTTCACTTGATCCGAGATCCATTTCTGATGGATCAGTCTGAGACTGTTGAACAAATTGTGTTCATGACACTAGCGTTATAAGACAAACTCAGCTCCAGATTCCATGCATATAAAGAAATTACATTACAGCACTGAGAAGCAACAGGATAATTAGTACCTGCTGCTCACTACATTGTGGATACAGTAATAACTACTGCTCCTGTGTACAAATACACTGAATTTCATTGGACAGTAATGCTTAATATGTAAAAAAATATATATTGTAGTGTTTATTCCCCTAAGTAAAACAAGGGTAGTCCTACTGCTGAAAGGTGTTTTATTCAAAAGCTACTACAGTTCAAACTTGCATTTCTTTGGTGCAGGATCACAGTGGCCTGAAATTGTAGAGTGGCGCTGTTGCTATACCATCCTATGGACAGCTCTGGTCAGTTGACCATAAATCTCCATAGGATGGTATAACAACAGCGCCACTGTACAATTTCAGGCCACTCTGATACTGCATCTAACAAATTAAAGTTTGAGCTGTAATAACGTTTGAATAAAACACTTTTCACCAGTGAGAGTACCCTTGATTTACTCAGGGGGATAAACCCTACAACTTTTTTTTTTTGCATTTTAAGTAGCATAGTAACATGTAACTTAGCTGGTGAGGCTGAAAAAAGACATGTGTCCATCAAGTCCAGCCCATGCCAAAAACACCCCTGTTGATCCAGAGGAAGGCAAAAAAAGCCCTCTGAAGCCATATACAATTCAGCCCCAAGTGGGTAAAAAAATTCCTTCCTGACTCCAAATGGCAGTCAGATAGTTCCCTGGATCAACATCCTATCTGCACTGAAGCCGACTGTCATAATTTTCAATATTGTTTTGAGCTAGATAGGCATTCAGAGGTTTTTGGAAAGCAGTTACATTATCTGCAAGTACAACATCCAGAAACAAAGAATTCCATAGCTTTACATCCTTTACTGTAAAGAATCCCTGACTTTGATTTAGTCAGAACCACCTTTCCTCTAGTCTTAATGGCTGACCTCTTGTTCTTAGCTGAGCTCTTTGTGTAAATAATTAATTGGATAGTTCTTTGTATTGACCTTGAATGTATTTGTAAATGGTAATCATATCACCCCTTAGATGTCTCTTCTCTAATGTAAACAAACCCAGTTTCGCTAGTCTCTCTTTATAACTCAGATCCTCCAATCCCTTTATCAGTTTTATTGCACATCTCTGCACCTTTTCCAGTTCAACAATTTTTTTTTAAGAGCTGGTGTCCAAAATTGTACTCCATATTCTAGGTGAGGCCTAACCAAGCATTTATACAGAGGTAGGATAATATTAGCATCCCTTGCATCTACACTTCTTTTTATGCAGGCTAGTATCCTATTTGCTCTTGCAGCAGCTGAGTGACTCTGCACACTGCTGTGAAGTCTATTGTGTATCAGTACTCCTAAATCTTTCTCTAATGAGGAATCCCCAAGTATTACTATCGATTTCAGTGGTTCATTGCAGAAGAGCAAACAAGTCACTGAAGCTGATGTTCTAAGCAGAACTAAAGCTATTCTAGGGCAGAGTAACTGCACCATAGAGCACACATAAAAATATCCAAGATTCCTATCAAGTTACATGGTGAGTTTAACCTTGTGTGTGACAGAAAGTTGTTCAAACAATTACAAAGCACCATGAATGCTAGAGAACCACTGAGCTAATCATATACTTTTAGTAGGGTGTCTGAGGAACACTACAGTGGGGAAATTCCAGGGCAAACAAACTGAAGCATAGGGAAGAAATAAAAAAGGCAGTTTATTTAAAGGGATAGTAATGTTTCATAATAAAAGCAGCTCTAATTAATCATCATTGTATTTGGACTTTGGAGAGTATTATTTCTGTCAGAGTTGTAGTTCAAGAGTAATTCAATGACAAAGTATCCCCCTCCTGCCCCTTTAACTGATGTAACACTGTTCAGCCAGATCAGAAGGGAGGTGCCCATGTAGACTGCAGAGAGGGACAATCTTCAATTAAGATAAGGGAAAAACCTGAAAAACTTGTCAAGGGGGGCAGGGCTTTTATTGTTCTCATAGAAAGAAGATTGTCTCCTGCTGTTATCTGTCTGATCTATGGATTGGATTCCACATCTGAGAAGAGATGGCTTACACTAGGTAAAAGGGGCAGGAGGGGAAACTTTGCTTGTGAATATCTCTCAAACAATAAAGGTTTGAGAGATACGACTTATATAGTTCTTCATGTTTTTTTAATGCCTACAAAATAAAATAAAGATAAAACGAATTATTACTATCCCTTTATTTCAGTGGAAATTTTCATTTTTCCATTTTAGTGCAGTTGGTTTGCCCAGTGATTGCTCCCATCCTCAGTACATCACCCTGACTGAATCTAATGTACTCAAAAGAGCAGTCGTAGTTTTGGAACAAACCATCTGCACCAGAGGGGACACATAAAAACTCCCCAAATTTCCTTTGATTTAAATTAGACGATATCCCCCTGAACACATCAATCTCACTGACTTTTACCTCAGCCACTTGTAGAATGCCTTTTCATGTCTTGTACAGCAATGTTCTCATTGGTGAACCTAAAATCTATATGATGGCTGCATGCAGATATACGCTGTCACTATACAGCAATTCTTTCCTGAAGGCAGCAACCCCCCCCCCCATCCACTGGAAAGATTTACTTGCACAGCAGATCAATTGCAGATTTGGCCAAAACATGTAAATCAATGGGACTGCCTGAAACAAGAGAGGATAAATGAACATTTCACAGCTAATCGGGAACATTATTAACAGGGAAATGTTGCGTGCCAATGAATTTCACAAATGCATTGCTGCCATTTTAACAGATTTTATCAGATTTGAGAGCTTTATGGTTCTCAAAACTGAATAAAAAATGATTTTGTAATGTTTCAAATTTACTTGTAGCTGCCTTCCCCTGATAGGATTAGGAACCTGGTCTTATGATAAGGTGTATGCAAATGGAGGGAATGTGGAAATTTGAATTTGTTATGTGTGTTGAAGAAGAAATGTAAGTGGCACCAGCCAAGGATGGATTAGAATTTGGGCTGATTGGTGATAGGCTGAGACCTAGGACTATGGGTGGGGCAACTGATGTTCTCTTTCTTTCTCTGTCTCTCTACATTCAGGAGTAGCTATGTGACTGTTTGCCTATCCCTATCAATAAGGAGATGGGGGGGTGCAATGACTTGGGTAACAATCTATGTTCAAGGAATATATGATCCCTCACTGGTCACAGGAGGCCTGAGAGGGAGTAGAGCAGACTGTGCGTTCATGAGTGACAAGATGCCTGACTGGATGAAGTGAAGAGTTGGTGCTATGTAGCACAGAAAGCCTAAGAGTAGGAAGTTCAGATGCACAATAATGTTGCATGGGAATCCTGAGAATGAGTGAATGCAGAGGTATAATTATGTTGCACAGGGAGCCGGAGAGGGAAAATGCAATGGTGCAAATATGTGCCATAGGTGTCCAGGGAGGAAAGAATGCAGAAAGACAACTATGTGGCACAAAAAGCCTGAAAGGAGGGAATAGAGAGGAGCAAAATGTGGCACATTAAGTTGGAGAGGATGGAATGTAGAGGTTTGGAATTTCAGATGCACAGCAATGTTGCCTGGGAATCCAGAGAGGAGGGAATGCATAGTTGCAACTATGTGCCACAGGGATTCTGGGAAGAGGAAATACAGAGATGCAATTATGTGGCACAGGAAACCTAAAAGGAGGGAATGCAGAGGTGCAACTATGTGGCACAGAAAGCCTGAGAGGAGGGGATGCAGAGGTGCAAATATGTGGCATAGGAAGTTGGAAAGGAAGAAATGCAGAAGTGTAGCTCTGAGGCACAGTAGGCACGACAGGAGGGAATGCAGAGATATAACTATGTGGCACAGAAAGCCTGAGAGGAGGGGATGCAGTGGTGAAACAATGTGGCACAGAAATCATGAGAGATGAAAGTGCATAAATAAAAGAAAGTGGTTCATAAGATCTGATAGGAAAAACTATGTGGCACGAGAAGCCTGCAAGGAGGTAATGTAGAGGTTAAACTATGTGGCTGAGAATGCCTCAGAGGTGGAAATTCAGATATGAAAGAAAGCATTTCAGGAGGCCTGATAGGAAGAAGTTCGGAAGTTCAACTGTGTAGTACATGAAGCCTGAGAGGAAGAAATGCAGAAATTATAGAAAGTCGTTTAGGAAGCCTAACAGAAGAAAGTTCAGATATGCAACTATGTGGCTCATGATGTCTGAGAGGAGGAAATCCAAAACTGAAAGCTAGGCCTCAGGATGGAATACCGACATGAGGAAATATAGAAGCATGCAATGTGATGCAAAATAAGAAACAGTTATTCCAAAGAAATGCGAAAGGTGGGATTTGTTCCCTACTGGGAAGTTGGTTTGCCCCAGAATTGTTCTAGTTTTGCACTGAACTAAAAGCCTGAAGTTTTAAAAAGCTTTTAATATTTTACATTTTTTAAATCCTGTCATGTCATATCCCTTTAAATGCTTGAATGTGCAATGCATTGTAATCCTTTCTAAACTTTCCTGGTGTGTAAAGTTACACTTAAAAATGAATTGGTATTATGTTCTTTATTATTCTCTTGAGAAAGTAACATTTATTTGATGCAACACTTTGAGCCTACACCATTTTATTACTAGTTGATATATATTTTTTAAATATTAAATTACATGGATCATTCACATGCAGTAGCACACCTCCCAATATTTTAAATGCTCAAAGAGGGACAGTTTAGCCAACTGGTGGTGTGGTTGGTGGTTTGGGACATTACCAAGAAGTTTCAGGTTATTTCATGATCTACTGACACCTCTTTGTCTAACCATATAATTGATTTAGAAGATTTACCAAAGTATTTATTTATACAGACTATGCTGATGTTTAAACACACATTCATGTGAGTTGTATTGCTGTGGAATGATATGATACACTTAAAAACACACAACATAGGATGATCTCCTTAAAAGAGGGACACCATGATGGGAAAGTGGGAAAGATGGATTTGAGTTTCAAAGAGACAAACTTGGGAGGTAAGCAGTAGTGATAGTGTATCATTTGTAAACAGTTAGTTGCTTTACACCAGGATTTCTAGCACTGGATTGTGTCCAAGTGATGATGAACAGTGTAGAATGAAGTGTAGTGCTTGCCAATCATTGCAATAATTTCCAATTCCCCTATCTTACCAACCAGTCTACAACCATTTGCAAGCATACATTTATGTTCCTGTCATTCTGGCAATGTACTTTCTTTAAAATATTATTTCTTTGCTTTTCATCAGGCTGTAACATAGACATCTCTCTATTAGCTGAATTAACCCTTCCACCTCCATGTCCTTTGTCTAATCCCAGTTGCTCTTTTACTCTGTCTATCTCATCCTTGTTGTTTCACACTCTCCCTTTCCTGGTTTAAAGTATATTCCAACCTTCTAACCATCCTGTCCCCAGCACAGAGGCCACCCTTCCAATAATGTGCAATTCATCTCTACTATAAAGATTCCCCCCTAACAAAAAGACAGCCCAGTGATCTAGAACTCACAACCCCTTATTTTTACACCAAAGGTTTAGCCATGCATTTTTAGTCCCTAATTTCCCTGTTTCTTCCCAGTGTAGCTCATGGCACTGGTATAATTTCAGAAAACACAACCTCATAGATCTTTTTCCTTCAGGTTTTGACTCTCTGACTTCTTTTTTGTGAAAATACACCATGACAGGTAGGCCATGTCCAGCTCCTCCTAACAATCTTTCAACCACATGCTGAACCTGAGCACCTAGGAGGCAGAAAACTGTTTGACTTCAGAAATCCTGGCAACAGATTACCATGTTTTGCTCATGATAGCATCTCCTACCCGTGCCACCTCTTTAGGTATGCCTGGCTCTAGAATCTCATCTCTGCTAGAGGGACTGTTCTCCCGGTTGATGGAACAGTCTTCTCCAGCAAGGGCTTTCCTTTGCTGATGCCCCAATACCATCATTCAACATAGCAAATTATTTTGGGTGAGTAAACACAGGAGCTTCCTCTCTATTCCTCTTTCAATCCTTGTTTTGTTTTATTATAACCCATCTTGCAACTTTCTTCTACTCTTTACAGTCTCCACCCTCAGTACTTCCAACGCCAGCTATTGACTGCTCAGTGAGCGAAAAACCCTCTCATAGATTGCTTGTTCTCCTCAATGTGGTAACCTGCCTCTCCCAATCTCTAAGTTGAATGTAAAGCTACATGTGGTACAGATGGGAAGCTGTGCCGGTCCCAGATAGTGAAGATCCAAGGAAATGGGAGTCAAAGGGGTCTCTTTAGACCATTCCTGAAATAAACCACACTGAACAAGTCACTGCAGTTCAAGAACCCTTTTTATAGGGGACACATAATTTAAAGAGATTTATTGAAAAATAAAAACCAAGTACAGCAATAAAAGTACACAGGAAGCATATGTACTAACAATGAGTGAGAAATACTCAGTAAATACACATGAAACAAAAGGAAACACGTTCAGTTAAGCAGAATGTAGCAGACACAGAACGTGATATGCAATCATTGCATGGATGAAACAAATCCAGAAGGGAACCTAGAAAAAGGAAGGCAAAGAAAAGCAGCGATGGGGGAAAGAAATAGAAGAAAAGGAGGAGGGGAATGACAACTGAGGCCACAAGCAAATAGAGAAAAAGTTCAAAAGAACGAATCCCAAGGGACATCAAAATAGGTATACCACCCAGACCATGAATCCGTGAAGTGGGAAGCCCCAATCAAAAAATGTTAAGCCAATCATCCAAGGTAATCTCTATGCCCAAGCTCCCTGAAAGCCCCATCTCCATGCGGAAGAGGCAAGTAACAGTAGTTTGTACATTCGAGATATAGTCTTAGACAAAAACTGGGGAGAATGAAATAGAGTCTGAAACAGAGTCAGTTCACCTGGACCAGATACCCGAGTCATACTCCTAGTAAGGAAATGTGACAGCTGCCTAAAACGCCACCATTCCAAGCTTGGCATAGAAAACTGTTGTTGCATGTCTTGGAATGATATGATCCCAGAGTCAGTCAGATGATCATGAAAACAAATCCCCCTCCAGCGAAGAAAGGCCTGAGAATCATTTCCCGGCGGGAAACTACGATTACCCACCACTGTCATAGGAGTTGAAGGGAAAGGCACCCAATTATGTTCATGTTCAGAGAGTGCCATAATGAAAGTAGGTGTCCCAGCACAGGATGGGCTTGAAAAGTCTGAGGAATAGCAGAGCTCTGGCTCCAAGGTAATTGAGAGACTGAGATACCCGGACAGGATGCAGAAAGGACAAGGACCCAACCCACTGCAGGGTATAGAGGATGAGCAGAGGTGAGCAAAATGGAAGACTGACAAGCACAGTAATAATGAAGGAGATCTGGAGACCCCAGACCTCCTTTCTCCGTGTGTAACTATAGTAGAGTACTGTCAAGGTTTTGCTGAGCTGCTCCCATTCTGCCTATTGATTCTTCTGTCTGAGCTAATCTAGTGCTCTTCTAGCCATTGCTGCTGACTTTTTGACTTTTTGCTGAGTTTTTGGCTCTGGCTGTATCAGCTGATCTCTCTGATTACTCACCTGATTGTTATCAGCCAACTCTCTCAGGGTATTAATAGCAGCTTGGCTCACTTCCTCATTTTCCTTGAGTTTGTTTGCAGACCTGTTGCTGCTGGCTGCTGTGGACTTTTCCTGTGTTCCTGTTTGCTGTGTTCCAGACCATCGGCTTGTTCCAGACTTCAGTGACTTCTGGTTTCCTGACCCCAGCTCGGCTGAATACCTGTCTTGATTCCTGACCCTGGCGTGTCTTTTGATTTATGGTCTTGGATCATGCTTCTGTTTTTGTTGCACTAATAAAGGTAGATTGCATTTTACCTTTTTGTGTCCTGTCTGGTTACTGGTCCCTAACAAGTACGGGGTAATCTAGATTTTTTATAAAATCAAATAAAAGACATACACATGGATTGCAATTGAGCTATTAGATCAGAAGGAACCTTCAGGGGAATCGACTGGAACAGAAACAGCACTTTAGGGAGAACCACCATCTTAAATACCTGTACCCGACCAAGCCACGGCATATATAAGGAATGCCAGCATTGAAAATTAATGGACACCAGGTCTGCCAATGAGAAGGATAATCTGATACCCAGATATGTAATAGTCCTGGCCGTCTATTGGAATGGAAAGAGTTTCTGTAGCTCCACCAACTCAAAGGGAGGAATATGGATATGTAAGACTTCTGATTTAGTTATATTGAGTTTGTAATGAGAAAAACCCGAGAAACGGGAAAGTACCAATAACAGCTCTGCAACCGACTGTAATGGGGTAGTAAAAAAGAGAATATCGTCAGCAAAAGCCACCTCTTTGAATTCAGACGAATGTATACAAACACCTCGAATCAGTGGATTATCCTGTATTGAGGCCAATAATGGTTCCAACCTCAGTACATATATCAGGGGGTGACAATGGGCACCCATGACGAGTGCCATTCGATATCTTTAGAGGGTCAGACAAAAGTCCATTCGCCTTCACTCGTGCCATAGGACCCAAGTAAAGGGACAAAATATAATGAAGAATACGCGGACCCAGGACAATCCACTTCAGCACTGCAGTCATATAAGGCCATCTGACCCTGTCAAAGGCCTTTTCGGCATCCGGTGACAGGAAGACAGTAGGAGACTTTGAAACCTTGGCATGGTGCAACAATGCAACTGCTTTAATGGTGTTATTGCGTACTAATCGACCCAAAATGAAGCCGACCTGATCACCATGAATAATACCAGGAATGAATGCACTCAGACGGGAGGCCAGCAGCTTAGCAAAGAGCTTGAGATCTGAATTTATCAGGGAAATAGAACGATAGCTGCCACTTTGTGACAGATCTTTCCCTGGATTGGGCAAAACAGTTATGTGTGACTGAAGTGCGTGGCCAGGCCAAAATTCTCTGAAAAGAATCACATTGAAGCATCAAGCATAACGGGTAATAAGTGTGATTTAAAAGTTTTAAAATAGGACACCGGGAAGCCATCCGGGCCTGGACTTTTACCTGAGGCGGTAGAAGCCAGTGCCTGAGATAGTTCGCTAGCAGTAAAAGGAACCTCCAGGAAACCCATAAGGTAAATTTATATTTATGCCACAGGAACAATTTGGCAGAGGACTGTTGTAGAGTATTAAAGAGGCAAGCGTGAACCTGTTGCAAGCATTGAAACGTGTCAGGGCAAAGTGTGGCTTTGTGTTGCAGTTCCAAGGAGCGAACTTCAGATAAAAGCTCAGTGATTTTTTGGTCCCTGAGCCTCTTCTGATGAGCGCCCAATTTAATGAGAATCCCCCGCATCACACATTTCTGCGTTTCCCAGATGGTAGGATGGGCCCAAACCCAAATTGTCTGTAAGAAATTCAGAAAGGGCAGACTCCAGTTCAGGTCTGATTTGTGAGTCTAGGACCAAGGATTCATTTAAGCTCCAAGTGGTGCCAGATTTCATACCACGGGCAAGGGACAAGGTCACCGTCACCAGAGCATGATCAGAGACAGTCACTGTTTCAACAGTCGAGTCAGATACCAGGTCCAGGTGTAAGACCCACGAACAGCAGAATAGAATGTGTTATCCCTTTCAGTATCATGAAATGAGCGCCAGACATCAATCAAGTCACCGTTATGAAACAGTTTGTTGACTGATGATATCACAGTATGTCTCAGGAAAGATTTTCTAGTAGAACAATCCAACATGGGACACAGAGGAAGATTAAAATTGC
Source organism: Rhinophrynus dorsalis (assembly GCA_037306005.1). Classification (NCBI taxonomy): domain Eukaryota; kingdom Metazoa; phylum Chordata; class Amphibia; order Anura; family Rhinophrynidae; genus Rhinophrynus; species Rhinophrynus dorsalis. Next base: position 215,276,563 of record CM074719.1, on the reverse strand, counting down.
CACCCATGACAAGAGCACCAGAGTGAAACGAATCAACTACACATGGTAATTTTAACTGTTTAAAGACCAGAACACTCCTCTTGTCCTTATATGGTTAGGCAGGCTCATACTGTTTTCCTGCTTCAATTTGAAAAAACTGCCAGAAGCTGTCAATTCCATCTCTATGGATAAGACATTCAGGACTGACTGAAAATGTTATTTCTTGAACAAAGGCACAAATGAAAAATGTATTTTTGGGGTCTTGTATCCCTTGTCTTATTCATGTTCCTTAAGTTTTTAAACTTCAATAAAATCTGTGTTTTTACATATTTAGAGTACGAGCTTGAGCGTGGACATCCTGCTGTATGTTCATTTTGGAAGAAGGGAGTTCCTTTGATCCAGCAGCGGCTGTTTATGTCTAGCTGATGTGAAACTAGATGCAAAGTAACTGGGGTTGTACACCAAGGGTGAGAGAATCTCCCAGTCTGCATATCCATTTTCAATGGACTGTATATACATAGCCGTAATTGCATTCAGTTTAATATTGTAACTGTAGCAGTCTAAATATATTCCCATTACGATTTTCTGGCCATAGTAAGGTAAGTGTATGTGTGTGTGTTAGAGTGCCCCCACAACAGTTTTTACCAATGTGCAAGTATTAAATTAATCAGTGAATGTATGTTACCCTGTTTAATCCCTCAATTTTAATTCTCTTTAGTATAATTCCCAGCACATACTACTGCTGCACTTCCATACACTTCTGCAAGTTTAACGTGCTCCACATATTTAGTTCCTCTCTGTTCTGTATAGCAGAAGGCCAATAATTTCAACCCAGCAATCAGAAACAACAAACCCACCTCAGACACAGCAATCATTTGAACACAATACTTCCGTAAGGGGAGGATAACCTCTCTATTACTACACTACTATAAAACAGTTAGAAAAGAAACACAGTCATTCTAATCAGGGTACAAAGAATCGGCCACAACTTATGCTATTACATTTTAGCAAGATGGCCTTTGCAATGCTCCCTTTTGAAGCCTGACAGGCTGCCAAGCTAGGCATTAATACCTGTTAAACAGTAGACTACCACAGTCCTCCCAGTTTCCTCAGAACACCTAACTACCTTTATGACACTCACAAAAGTCCCAGTTAACCACTCAGATGCTGGGAAGCTTGCAACTTTTTGGTTAACTGTCCCAAAAATAAACGTTCTCTACCCTGCAAACCCCACTACCATAAGCAGCCCCACTCTTATCCCCTGTATTCCTGACTGGGTGGAAAATCATTGCAATAATTGCATTCCAGCCATCCTGGCATTTAACAACTCAGCACTCAGTCCTGCCTGGACCATCACCCAGGCCACTATGAGAAAAAGAAAGCAGGGACTGGCATATATATATTGCTATTGCCTCTTTAAAAATTAACCCATGCTCACATTGGCTGGTAGGTTGGGTTACAAAGGGCATAGAACATGCCCTAGAGGAACCTCCCCTCACAGCCAGTCATGAATAAAAATGGAAAGAGCTAATCAGATATGCTCAACTAGGAACGAGCCTACCCTCAAAGTGATGAGGGTCTATAGGATAAGTATCCTACCCAGGGTGCAATCTCTTTTAGCTCACTAGTGCCTTTCACAGAGAGGGAATATCATAAAGCATATCATACTGATCCTACCAAAAGGGAGTCCAGCCATGAAATGCCAGGCAATTCCTCTCTGAACAAGTGAAGCAGCCATCCCCAGATGCACGTTTCGGCCTTGTTGGGCCTTGTCAGTGAGGTGCTACTGATCTCTCTAGGCACTGTGAGCAAGGGGTCCATGTCTGGATTACCCTGCTACCGTTAGGATGACTAGTCCCAAAGATAATTTGCATATGCAAAGACCTAGTCAGAGATGCTCGACTAGGAACGAGCCTGCCCTCAAAGTGATGAGGCTCTATAGGATAAGTATCCTACCCAGGGTGCAATCTCTTTTAGCTCACTAGTGCCTTTCACAGAGAGGAAATATCATAAGGCATATCATACTGATCCTACCAAAAGGCAGTCCAGCCATGAAATGCCAGGCAATTCCTCTCTGAACAAGAGACGCAGCCATCCACAGACGTATGTTTCAGCCTTGTTGGCCTTGACAGTGAGGTACAGCTGATCTCTCTATGCACTGTGAGCAAGGGGTCCACGTCTGGATTACCCTGTTACCCTTAGGGTGACTAGTCCCAAGGATAATTTGCATATGCAAAGAGCTAGTCAGAGATGCTCAACTAGGAACGAGCCTGCCCTCAAAGTGATGAGGCTCTACAGGATAAGTATTCTACCCAGGGTGCAATCTCTTTTAGCTCACTAGTGCCTTTCACAGAGAGGAAATATCCTAAAGCATATCATACTGATACTGCAAAAGTGTAAAGGGTAAACCAGATGTGGACCCCTTGCTCTCAGTGCCTAGGGAAGCCAGCTGCACCTCACTGATGATACTTAAATAAGGCTGAAATGTGTGTCAGGGGTAAGCTGGTTTTTCCTGCACAGAGTGGACTTGCCCATCATTTTGGTACTGGACTGCCCTTATGGGTGGGATTAGTCTAATATGTACATGAAAATTTCTCCTCTGTAATGGCACTAGAGAGCTAAAATGTGATGCTCTTGAGCGGTGACTAGCCGGAGAAGAGGCCATTGTGCTTTTGTTTGTGCTCAGAGCCTCTCACATCATTTTTTGGCAAGAATGAGAATGGGTCATGGTCCCTTCCATGAAAAAAAAAATGTAGAATTTGGTATTCACCACATGTTAAGGACAGCACTTTTTTTGGTGAAAAAACTGAACCATGAAAAAGGAGGTGCAGAGTCCTTAACATGCGGTGAAAACCACCGATGTGTGTTAGAAAACTGCTTTCCAGCACACACTGGTGCATAAAAACAAAAGAAGATTAACCCTATGATTGGCAGTGGGGTATGCAAGGCATTGCATACCACACTGACACTCACAGGGTTAATCTCACTACAGTTAACACATCCCCTGACAAATAAACACTGACCTGTAATCTTGATGTCCAGGTGAGTCTTCAGCACACTGGTCAGCTGCTGTCCATCTTTGTCTTCAATCTTCTTGTTTCCTTCTTCTTTTATTATTTCTTCATTAAAAACTGTTGGGAAAAAAAAATCCAATGAGAGTATATGTTAAAATAAAATAATGGCCCCAAGAGTTGCCAAGTTAACCCTTTGAGTGCCGGAGGGGTACCCGTCTGACACTCAAAGGGCTAAAAGAAGTTTGGCATCTCACTTCAAAATGATATGTTGTCTTTGTCGTTTTGTTTATAAAATAAAAGCCATTGATATATTGTTTCAAACTGAAGAGAAATGGCCGCTGCAGCTGGTTCTGCTGGTGGCAAAAGGCATGCTTATGGTCACAATCCCCCCCCCCCCCGTTCAATACATACTGGGCCATTGCCAGAGTCCCAATGAGGGAATTTTGAACAGAGACTAGCTTTTATATGCCAGTCTCTGTTCAAAATGATTGACAGCCTCCAGTTGACTGAGATGTGTGCTTTTTTCACATCCCAGCCAATCAGATTCTAGCAGGTTTTGTCTGTGACCATAAGCATGCCTGCCACCACCATTTGAGCCAGTGGCAGCGACCAATTCTCTTCAATTTGGATACTTCCATAATTACTTTTTTATAAACAGAACTCTTTTGGCCCTTACCGCCTGTTTTACCAGAGGGAATAAAATCAAGCCCTTATTTGGCAAGTTGTATTCCTCATAAAACCATGTTGATTCCAGCTAATATTATGTTCACAGTGCAATCCTGAACATAATCCCTTCTTCCCCTTCAAGCAGTTTTCACACTACATAGGTCATATTCACAGGTCTATAATTCCCAGGTTCTGTTTTTGTTTCCTTCTGAAACAGAGGTGCTACAATAGCTTTATACCAATCTTATTGCACTGAGCCTGAGGAGAGAGAATCTTTAAAGATTGGAGAGAGTTTTCTTCCTGACACTGAGTTCCTGAAAAATGCATGGATGCATGTCATCAGGACCAGGTGCTTTGTCAATCTTAATTTTGTCCAATCTTCCATTGATCTCTTCTTGTTTTAACCCTATATTTGAAAATGGGATGGTTGTAATTGTTTGTTACGGTTTTCAGACACTCAGACACGGATGGTTTAATAAAACGCAGTTTTATTAAACAAAGAATAAGTACTGTAGTACATGCAGAACAGTAGTAAATGTAATTGCAATACAAGTCACAGATACAAGAACAAAAGTGTAGGCAATAAAGGTACTCCTGTAGTGACCAAGGATCTGGACTAGTGCAGAAGCAGGGAGAATCTGGTCCTGAGATTGAGGGTACCACCGGGTGTGGTAGGAACGATAGGAGGAGGCACAACTGGAAAGGCAACAAGATCCCTAGAGCGGTAGGGAGGTCAGCAAGACTGACTGGAACTGAGGCAACAGAACACATAGGAATCTAGGTGTGTAATGATACTGACAGTAATATGGCAAGGCAACTGAACACGTAGTATGGTAGGTGATATAGCAATACTGACAGTAATTTGGCAAGGCAACCGAACCCCTAGTATGCTAGGTGGTATAGCAATACTGCAGTAATATAGCAAGGCAACCGAACCCCTAGTACGCTAGGTGGTATAGCAATACTGGCAGCAATATGGCGAGGCAACCGAACCCTTAGTGCACTAGGTGGTATAGCAGTACTGACAGCAATATGGCGAGGCAACCAAACCCCTAGTACGCTAGGTGGTATAGCAATACTGGCAGCAATATGACAAGGAAACCGAACCAACCGAAGGAACTAAGGCCACATGCACCAGCCCACGGTCGGGCAATGGATGCTTCAGACCCCAGTCAGGCCATAAGGCCGCACAGACAGAGACTAACGAGGCGCACCAGGAGTGACAGCCAACCTCGTAGTGATGGAGCAACAAACTGTGCTGGGTAAAGTGTAAAACAGGTGCAGGTACACCAGAAGGAGGAGCACACCGTGCCGGACAGGCACTGTCGGAGCAGGGAAGACAGATAGCCGAGTAGGAACTTCGACAGGATAGGCAGCCCAGCTGGTTCGGTACACAGAGCAGGAGAGTCAGCCAAGCCGGGTCGGTACACAGTGCGGGATAGTCAGCCAAGCCGGTTCGGTACACAGAACAGGGGAGTCAGCCAAGCCGGGTCGGAACACAGAGCGGGAGAGTCAGCCAAGCCGGGTCGGTACACAGAGCAGGAGAGTCAGCCAAGCCGGGTCGCAACGGAAGTCAGGTGCTGGTGATCGAGCAGGAACGTAGTCAATCAAGCCGGGTCATACACAGGATACCAGGAACAACAGGAACAAACACTAGATACTGGAACACCACAAAAGGGCGCTGCCATAATGACAGCGCTAGAATATAAAGGCAATCAGTAGGAGGAGTCAGCGTTGATCACCAATAAGAATGCTGTAAAGAAACAACCAGGAAGTAGCAATGTCGCAAACAGAGGAATCACAGGCACCGTGATATAGTTATTTGTTGAGTCTTTTCTACCATTGCTGGTTCCCTGGTATATACCGATGAAAAGAATGTGCTCAGAACATCAGCCATTGCCTTATGCTCCCTAATGAACTCAATCATTTCATTTTTGAAAGGTTTGATGCAATCCTTGTTTAATTTTTAGCTTTTATGCATTTGAAAAAATTTCTGGATTAGTCTTGCCTTCCACTGCAATTTGAGTTTCAGGTTCTATTTTTGTTAACTTTTATTGCACTCCATGTAGTTCAAGAAATATCTATTCCTACTAGAGTTGTGTACGGCAAAAATTTTCGGAGGATCCGAATTTCGGACTGGACCTGTTCGACTCAGACGAAATTTGGCAATAGTCCGAATTATTCGGCTGAATTTAAAAAAAACCTTAAAATATTCAATAAAAAACTAAAATTAAACTTTTCTTAAGTTGCACCCAAAATGTAACATATTATTACTGCCAAAATTGTAAGAAAAGTGTTTTTTTTTCCTTTTGTAATTTATATACGTTTATGTCACATCAAATGAAAGCCCTTTCTGCCCTTTAAAAAATGGTATATAATATGTGTTTGTGCAATAAATGAGAAAGATAGGAATTATGAACACACATAACAAAAATGCCAAAATTGCTTGTGTCCTTACGTGGTTAATATCTCTGCACTATGCATGAACTGTAAAACACCTGTTTTACCAGATCTATTTTTAACAGTATGTAGCAACACTGTAATAGTTTCAGGCGGGAAAGCACCATGCCATCTATTTTTAGTAGCATGTAGCAACGTTGTAATGGTTTCAGGCGGGAAAGCACCATCAGAATTTCTGAAATGTACATTGAAATTTCGGACTATGTCTGTTTCAGATTTGATTTTTTTTGTGGGTGGAACTTGACTTTTGGAATGTCCCAATGATGCCGAATACGCCTTATTCGTCCAAATTCCGAAATTGGCCGAACCGAATTGCACAAGTCTAATTTCCACAAACAAAAATCATTGAAATGCCTTGCCATTTCCTTCTTAACATTTGCATTTAACCACATTGTTTGTGATCTAAATATTTTTACCACATGGTTCATGTAGTCCACATTGAGCGTAAGACAAAGATTGTTATTTCTTGTTGGCCATTACAACATTTTTGTCATGTAGCTTCCATAAACATACTCAGAAACCTGCATCCCTTAGCACTCTGACAGGTCTCATTTCTCCAGTTTATATGTGAATAGTTAAAATCTACCATAAATACAGAATGCCCAAGACGTGCAGGTTGTTTTCATTTGTAACAATAGTTAGGCCCTAACGTTCTCCTCATTATTTGGTGGTTTGTAGCCTACACCCACTTTTTTTTTTGTTAAATAATACCTTTTATGCCAGTTTCCTCACAAATATCTCCCTGTGAACTTATTTGTGAACTTATTTCTGGTTTCAAATATAGGCACACACGTTCCCCCATATGTTAATCCCATCTCTTCTAAACAGGGATGAGCTTTCGGTCTTTACCTGTGTTTCTGTGTTTCCATCCTTTTAGTTCTTTTTCTAGATATTTATTTTTATATTGGCCAGTTATTCTGAATTTCTCAACGATTATTTCTTTTGTTTTAATATGCACATTTATTTTTGGAAACCATTCATGCATTCTCAGTTTGGTTTTACTCTCAATGGATCCTTGAATTAGCATACCGTTTCTGCATTTTCCCTCTCTTTTTAGTGATAATTTAATGAGGACAAAGAACACCTCCTAATTTATACAGTAGCAAACAGGAAAAAATTGTATAGGTGCATCTATAGTTCCACACATTATTATCTTGGTTGATGTTCAATTTAATAATAAAACCAAGGTGTTTGTCTTTTAGAGTAATGCATTTACTGGTGATTACATAAGTAGGGATGGTGGACCTACCATTTTGCTTGAAAAGTAGTTCTGCCATCTTAGGTAAGAATTCCATTGCATTTGACAAATATCATTAAAACTTCAATGGAAATCTGTTAAATAAATCCAATGGTAAAACATATCAAGTGTTATGTAATCTAGGCCTTGACTGGATGGAGAGCTGCCTGTCCCCCATTCTAGCCATCCTGATCAGATTTGCCAGTCTGTGTCAGGTATAGGAAATCTGTGATTTTCAATTAGTTGTTAAACTACAACTCCCATCAATATGATGAGTTTCAGAACCCCTATTTTTGATGATTTATTTTTAAATATAGAGGGTATATTGAAAGGGGGAGGTAAGTATAGCAGAAAGCAAGGAAGTTATAAGAACCACCAAGGCACTTGGCAAAATTGTGATTGGAGGCACTGAAATATAAGGGATTCTCTTAAATGTTTATGCTCATCTTAATTTTTTTCCTTGCTGTTTGAGGCAAGAGCACATGTATTTGTTGAAGACCTAGGACAGTTACACTCCTTCCTGACCATCTTATCACAGGATTACATAGGTTTCTTCCTGAAAAATTGTTGAGAACACAAGGTGAGGGGCCCTGGAACAGTAGGCCCCAGCAAACAGCAAGGTGTGCCCATTAAAATTCCCCTGAGAAATGGAAAAGCAAAAGTACATAGTGAGGTAGCGTATTGATGGACTAATAGTAAGGGGGTAAAGCAAGAGTGAGGGTGTTTTTGGAGACAGTAATTAGAGAAGGTAAACAGAGAAACAAGAAAGGAATTGGAGTGAGGAAAAAGGAAGGCACATAAAGATTGAAGATAGGTGAAAGATGAAAAAGACAGATGGTTGAGAGAGAGAGAGAGGGTGAGAGGGAAAAGAGAGACTGTGGAAGGAGTTATATAGGTAGAAGGACAGATAAAATGAAGGCAGGAGAGAAAAATGAAGAGGCTTGTTAATACATATTGCATACAAAGTCCAGTGTAAACCACTTATTTTTTTTCTGCTGGATTTGGTGTATCATGCACACTTTCTCTTCTGCACCACTTTAAAGAAGGAAGCAATACTTACAGACTAGTGACAGTACACAATTTGATACAACAGTAGACAAATGCCTAGTTCAGCGGCATACCTCCCAACATTTCAAATTGCCAAAGAGAGACATTTGTGTTTTAGGGGGTGTTGCCAGGGGCGTGACTGGTGGGCGGGGCATTACCGAGAATTTTTAGGCTATTTCATGACCTATTGACACCTCCTTGTGTGACCTAATAAATGACTTATAACAAGACCAAAGTATTTTATTTACACAGACTAATTTGTAAACACCTATACTGATGTTTAACCCCTTAGGGACCCTTGACGTACCAGGACCATCACGGTCCTTGAACTACTCAAGGACCGATGGCGGTCACGGTACGTCACGTACTTTTTACTTACAGCACTCTACCGGGAGCGCTGTAAGTAAAAATAGGGCATGAAATAGACCGCTCCAAGATCGGAGCAATCTCTTTCAAGCCCCATAGTGACGCGCCGATACATGTGACAGGTCACGTGTACCGGCGCGTCAACGTGCCCCTATGCGGTCGTTATGGGACGGAAATGTCCCATAACCTCCGGTCCTTAAGGGGTTAAAAACAATAATGTGAGTTTTATTGCTGTAGAGCAGTATGATGCACTTATATATACACACCTCACCAGTCTGATCTCCTGAGGGACATCAGGGTGGGAAAGAGGGACAGAGGGATTTGGGTCTAAAGGAGGGACTGTCCCTCCTAAAGAGGGAGACTAGGGAGGTATGCAGGGGTACTCAATGTTTAGACCTCAAACTGTTGGTGACTACAACTTCATGATCCCTGACATCTGGTGGTCCAACAATTGCCTACACCTGGTCTAACTTAGCTAAGCCTTTTACTCCATTATTAACAGTGCTACTTGCCTTGTAATACTAAGTGATGAATATGCAAAGAAAAAGAGGTGTGATTTTCAAGCAAGCCAACTGCATCACTGAGGACAAATTTATATACCCACTGATTTAACTCTTTGAGTGCCCGAGAGATATCTAATGCAATGCTTTGTATACCTCTCTGACACTCAAAGGGTTGAATGCAATCTTTAACTCCTTGGGGGTTATGCACTAAAGTGTGATAAAGAGGTGATAAAGCAGAGATGACCACTTGTCCAGTCCCTATGTTATTCTATGGAGCCTATGTCATAAGATCTCTCCCACTTTGGAGATCTTAGTGCATAGGTACCATAGAATACCACAGGAACTGGAGAAGTGATAATACTGGAGAAGCTATTTCCACTTTATCACTTCTTTATCACCACTTAGTGCATACCCCCCACTTGAATCCCAGAGAGGTCCCCAATGCACTGGAGATCTCTTCAGCATTCTATGGGCTGAAAGCACCATTGGACTCAGTGGGGTTTAATTTGTTCCCTATGGTGCAGTTGGTTTGGTCTAGAATTGATCCTATTTATTTGTGCATACTGCCCTGAAGCCACTCTTTGTACAGCCTGATTTGTAATGCTGATATCAGCATAACCCATATGAGCATGGTGATATAGGACTGAATGTCAGTAGGTGTGATACAACCGATCTTAAATATAAAAGAAGGCCACATATTTAGAAACAAGTAGCTCATGTCCCATTTTCTAAGTGAGTCTTATCTTCTGTCAACTGATCTGTATTAGACGTAAGAAGTATAGTAAGTGTGTTACATTGATTTGATGCTTTGTGGCATTTTATGACATTTTATTTAGAAGCCACCATCCTGAGACAAGAGCTTGCCTTGAACTATCCAGTGAAACACCTTTTTCCCCTGTACAATTCTCCCAGAACCCTATATGCTACAGACAACCTGTGTGGTCTGTGACCCAGTCAGTAATGAGACAAATTAAGTTTTTGTTAACTGCATCCTAATCACCTCACCACTGCTCCTGCTTTACATCCTCAGTATGAACCCGTAATTAGCCTGTAATTAAAGCCATGGGTGCTGTATATTCCATGCTATTTTATTTTAGGAATTTCCTCATTAAAGCTGTTGGGGTCTTTAAGTTTCCAACCAGCCATTAAATATGTTTAACTCTTTATGTTAATTCATTAAATCTCTTAGGTCTTAGATATAACTTAAACAGTATCCTATTTAACATGTCACAGACATTGGATCACTTTGCACATGAATGAGACTACCACCTAATGCAGCGATGGACAAGGGGAGGCCCTCCAGCTGCTGCCAGTCTACAGCTCCCACCACGGAATAAATTGAGGGGAGGGGTAGTCTGACAGACGCTGAATGGCCTCACAATGCTCAACACTGTTCTAATACATTAATCACATCCCAGTCAGTGCACTGTATTTAGATAGCTTTGCTACAACATGAAACTTTAACCCATTAAAGAGGCTCTAATAAACTCTTGAATCTGTATTACAATAGGAACCAATCAGAGGCTGGATTCAAATGCAGGAGATAAATGTTACCGCCTGTATTTTCAAAAATATTCCTTTTGAAGTCTATGGGGAAACCTGGAGATAAAAGCAAAGATAAAATTGGCACCTGCGTTTGAATCCAGCCCCAGATCTGACCCATAGGCTCTTTTTTATACACACGCATGCACACATATTGTGACATGCACACACAGTCACACAAGCATAGTCAGTGATCCTGATGTACTAAACACAAATGGCATATATCTGGAGCAAAGCAACTGCACCATATGGAAGATATATAAAGTACCCCAAATTGTCATTGACTTAAATGAGGATTTTCAATGTTTGAATGTTGATGAGGGGTGTACAATGTATTGCATTTGTTTAGAAACCTATCTAGCATTCAAAGTGTTAATAGCCCTCTTTAATGCAATGCATTTTTTATTTGTTCACTATGACGCAGTTGGATAGCCCCAGAATTGCACTACATATTCTTAGTACATCAACCCTTCTGTAATAGAGACATACAAACTCAGTATCACTAGTGTCATAGACTGTCATGTCTTGTTACACTGTCCAATGTTAGTCACAGACCCTCAAATACTGTTTGACACCCAGCCTTCTTCCACTCTCCATTGGTAGCCACAGAACCACACAAACCCTCTCTGACACCTAGCCTTGATCAACTGTCTGTTTCCATTGTCCCCTTACCCTTCTTTCACTGCCCATTGTGGTGAAAAACTATGTAGACTACCTGCATACTCAGTCCAGTGTCCACTGGTAGGCTCAGAGCCACGCATACAATGCCTACTTCTCTAGCCTTGTTCCAGTGTCCGCTGGTAGCCACAGATGCACATATACACTGTACCACTCCACCTTGTTCCACTATCATACTGGTAGCTTTACTGCACATTGACTGTCTGACAAACCAGCCTTATTCCACTGTGTCACTGGTAGCTCCTGAACTACATACACACAGTCTGCTTCCTCAGCCTTGTGTCACTGTCCCACTGAACAATATACACTGTCTGGCACCCCAGACTTCTGCTACTGTCTGCTGACAGCTACAGGACCACACATGTATTATCTGACACCCCAGTCTTTTTCCACTGTCCCCTGGTAGGCAAAGAACCATACATACACTGTCTGCTACCACAGTAATGGTTACACCCCAGCTTTGTTCCAGAACCACACATACACTCTCTGTCATCCAACCTTGTCCCATTGTTATCCACAAGAACACACATACACTGTTACACCCCAGACTTGATCTACTGTCCTACTAGTAGCCACATACCCCACTTGTAGCTATAGAGCCACACATACACTGTCTGACACACAGTTTTGTCCCACACATACACTATGTGACCCAACAGAAGTGTTCCATTGTCCCATTGGTAGGTAAAGAAAAACACCTGCCTGACATCCTCCTTGTACCAATGATGGCCATAGAACCACACATACACTGTGTGACACTCAGCCTTGTGATATACATCGAAGCACACAAACACTTAGCCCTGTCCCACTGGTAGTCCCAGTGGGAAAGGAACAAACAAATTACACCGGAAGGGAAGGGATGTGATGGATTGAGGAGGGAAAGGAGGTGATGACACAGAGAAAGGAGATGACACAGGTAGTGGAGGTGAGGGGAGGGAGGAGATGTCATGGGGCAAGAAGAGAGGGAGAAAATGACCTGAGGGGGGGTAGGAAGAAGATGGCATGGGGAGGGAGATGATGACATGGGAAAGGAAGGGAGGAGATTGAAGGGCTGGGAGGTGATGACACTGGGAGGGGATGCAGGAGATGGCATGGTAAGGAAAAAGAGGACATGACATTGGGAAGGAGCAGATTACAATAGGAGGGGATGGAGTATATGATGGAGTATATGATGTTGAGAGGTGAGGAAGGAGGGAGATGGCACAGAGAGGGAATGGGATGACACTGGAGGGATCAAAGAACTCACTCTGGGGCCACACCATGGAGGCTGAGTGAGGGGATCTACTGAGCATGTGGTTGTTCGGCAGAGGACTAAGTCCCTACAGGGAGTGCTTTGCTTAAAATATTTTCTGCTCCAGGAATTGATGCTGATGATAGAATTTGAAGAGTAAGAATGTCTTTCTGGAAATTGTCAGAGTAATGCATTGTGAGAGCTCCACTCTTGCTCTGCATTACACCTCCCAATGTCTACCTAATGGTGGGTTCTACATGGATCCACAAAACATATCATGTGATGTATCTTATATATATCAAGTGGTGCAAACAAGTATTGAATGTACATAATGATTATTATATGAAGGATTGTGGCAAATCCCACATGAACTCTGCAACATAATGGGAATACAACATCTTTTTTTCACTGTTCTACATTAAAGCAATTACATACAACAGGCTGTGAGGATGTGTTAACAGCAGGACTATGTATTTTATAAACTGATTTTTAATCACGGAATGAAAAATAAACAATACAAACATTTAACATTTGTTAGACCTGCTTAGTACTTTAGTTTTGAATGTTTCAACCTCACCAGAATTGGCTTCCATCATTTCTGCTATTTTTCTGTTTGTTTTTTTGGTATTTAGTTGAGTGAGGTCCCCAAACATTGATTTAAACAGTAAATATTTCCTTTTATGCACAAGGTGAAATGTTTCACCCCAAAACAAAAAAGGTGATTTATATGGAAATTCCCATGGAAACCTCCATTATTCTGCTTTTCCACCAATTTTCCACCCAGAGCTAAAATGTCATACAAACATGAAAATATTTACAAAATCTTGTAAAAACAAATAAATTTTTTATATTTACATAGTTTTGATACAGTTTGTAAGTCAGGAAGGGATTTTTGTGCTTATTGACCTGTTACCTGTTATATTGGTGCAAGTCATTATCATGTCCACCAAAGGAGTAAAGGGGAAATGATTGCTTGATTGTTGTGGTGGTGGCCATGGTGGGCATATGAAATATACCGTGGAGATGGTTGTGGCAACTTTTAAATAATGAAGTTATGGTAGACAAGCCTGACAAATCATTCAAAATCATATCCAAATAAAGGTCATAGTAGGAGATCTATGTGTGTGCTACTGCCAGTACCAGTGCCTGCTGTTAAAAAGTAAGAGGTGATGATGATGATGATGATGAGGTTAACAATAATAATATGCCTAGCACTTCCCTCACATAACATCTAGCCATTCAGTAAGTAATTGTGGTGGCCCCTCAGCCTTGTAGTAGAGGAGACTTATGAAGAAGGACAAAATCTTGTGATAGAGGCAGAGTATGAAGGTGATGGAAAGCCATTGATAGGTGATGGTGGTATGGTTTTCTTGTAGAATGGGATGAAAGTACAGGAACATTAACAAATATTAGAAAGCAGAAAGTAAGAACAGCCTAGTAAGGAGATGATTGGTGGGAAACATAATTCATAATTATCTTTGCCGGCAGAAGCAGCATCATCATAATTTGTTTTATATGTGCCAGATTCTAAAAGCGGGGATGTTGATGAGGAAGTAAGGGATGATGCTACTGTTATCAGCATTGATAATGATGATGTTTTAGATTATGTCCCTCCACACAGACTCTCCTCACCAATTGCTTCTTCAGTTGATGAAGTGCAAACTGGCAATGAGAATACTTGGCAGACAAAATGATCTGCTATATCTGAAAGGTAGAAGGTCAATGTTCCACTTTCACCACTGCAAAGGAGTAAACACCCTACTTTTAAGCTCTTTGAGAGAGTAACTGGAAATATAGAAATGTAAAGATGGTCAAAAATACATCTTCCCAATCTTTATCCTTATTATTACTTCTCCCTCCTAATTCCACCTAGGCACAGCAAATTCCATAGAGGTCAAGCCTAGATAGTAGTGCTTCTGCTTTTATAGGAAAAATATCTAGCCCCTCTGCCAGTGTTATTGATAGTACTGCTGTTGAAAAGAATCTCCATAATTGCTCATCTTCATGCTTAAGACTCCCTCATACTGAACAAAAGTCTAGAGTATGGAGATAGTTCACTCAGGATGGCCAGAGCAGGCATAGTGCTGGTAATAATACTGTTTTAGATATGTCTGCAGGGAGTGGGGCATCTTTTCTCAGTAGCATTATCAAAATCACACATTTCTCCCCCTACTGTTATAACTGATGATAATGAGAAGAGATTTGTGTAGGTGACCAGCATCAAATCACCACCATCTCCACCATCACTATTGAGAGCAGCACCCCCTTACCTGTTCACCAGCCATTACCACTAGTACCCCAAACGCTAGTTGTCATCATGGTTATATGTGTAGACAGATACATTTCATAAACAGACCAATGTCCGCTATAGAAAGTAAGCAAAAAATGACAAAGTTCTCATGGGAAATTTATAGTCATTGCCAAAAGGAGGAAAATGTATGTATTTTTTATAGGATGCATTTTTGCTGAAAAAGCAGAGAATTGTTACTTTTCTGCAAACATTCCATCAGTTTCAAGTATATCCTGGATAGCTTTTACAGAGAAAAGTTACATATTTACACAAATAGAGAGACACAAAAATTGTATATGCAGTTACATGTTGTGTTTAAATACATTTATTTTTAATGACTTTATACTTGGAGAATGTCACGGGCTGCTTAGGGAAATGAAACACACAACACAGGTACAGATTAATTTAACCAGTTTATTTAAAATAAATATGCAAGAGAAAAGCACCTCCTCAAGCTTGATAGGAGCAGGCGTGAGGACAGTGCGCAGTCCACTACCCAGGAACTGACACTGAACTGTACCCGGATCACTGATAGCTAAGGTAAAATGGAATATAGAACCAGACTTGACTCTAACAAGCAGAGTGAGCGGAAACCTGAAGAGCCAGGAGTCCAAGCCACAATAGCGTAACTGGGTACACCATTAGGAGAAACCTCGGACTAGTACGAGCCTGTGAGGGCTTGGAGTGAGAGTACCAGGCAGTCCTCGAAGAGGGACAACTACAATGCTGCTTAGCCTCAGGCAGCTTGGCAGCAATACCAGGGAAGTAAATGTTGCGCTAGGCTGTATGGAGTGAGAGGCCTTGGAGGCAGATATTGACAGTGTCAGATAATACTGGGGTAAACACAAAGTGGAGGAAGCAGAGCGGAAGGCAACGTGCAACAATTCAAGGGAGGTAACTGTTGCTCTAGGCTGATGGAGAGAGGCCTCAGAGGCCAATAGTGACAAGTGGTAGTCAGACAGGAACGGGAGTAAGCACCGAGTGTAAGTCAGACAAGCCACAGTCAGATACCTGATTGGGTTGTCAGCCTCAGCCAAAGTCAGATCGGAGCGAGTAGTCAGACAAGCTAGGGTCATGCACAAATCAGATAGTCAGACAGAGCCGGAACAGATAGTCAGTCGAAGACAGGGATCGAGCCAGAGAATACACGGAAGCCAAGCTAGGGTAAAACGAGAGCAACACAAGAGTAACACACTGATACACCACGGAAGGTCAACTAAGCCAAGTTCACAGACAGACTACAAGGCCGCAACCAGAAGTGGGGCTCAATCTGCCAATTAGTGCCAAATGCTACAAAATAGCGAGTGAGACGTTAAAGATGCGCACCCACAGCACAGAGACAGGCTGAAGGTGACAACGGCAATGCCTGCAACATCAGCCATGGGAAACAGGACTGGAACCAACAGGCAGGCAAAAATCACGGGCACCGTGATAGAGAAGATCTGATTTCTTTCAGGTAGGTTATTCCAGGCTTTCAGAGCTCTGAAGGAGAAGGCAGATTGTTGCATGGGTATGAAGATTAAGTAATTTACATTGTACCAAATTCCACTGTGCCAATTTTTTAGTTTATTTTAATGTTCCAACTTTCAAATTCTGAGATATCATTCTGTAATACTGTCTCCAGTTGCAATATGTTTGGAATTTTAGTTTAGATCATAGTATCATTTGCACACACATGCAAATA
Source organism: Rhinophrynus dorsalis (assembly GCA_037306005.1). Lineage (NCBI taxonomy): Eukaryota > Metazoa > Chordata > Amphibia > Anura > Rhinophrynidae > Rhinophrynus > Rhinophrynus dorsalis. Next base: position 215,259,866 of record CM074719.1, on the reverse strand, counting down.
TTGTCAGCAATAGTCACATATTGTGTTCTATCTGATAGCCCCATCCTGAACCTTTGAGCTTAATTATCAGAATATTATGGTCTACTGTATCAAAGATCTTTGCAAAATCAGCTCCAGTAAGTTCTCCACTTTGCATGCTACTTTGGATATCAATGCATACTTTTAGAAGGGACATCACTGTTGAGTGATATGGATGAAAGCCTGATTGAAGTGGGGTGAAAAAGCAGGACAGTGAGTAATACCTATAGAGTTGCATATGGACTCATTATGCCAGGACATTAGATAATCTAGGGAGGAAGGATATTTGTCTGTAATTTGGTATCACATTTTTATAAAATATGAATAGAATGGTGCTACCACGCTAATAGGAAAACATCCTTGCAATCCATGCATATATCATGGACTCACCATCTCAGCTTTGGTGCTGTACCACCATGGTTCTCCCAGGCGGAATAAGGCAGTTCAAACGAAAATGAATGCAGTCACACTCCAGGATTTAAAGGTACAAACATAATTCAATACAATATATAAAAAAATCCAATTTATTGGTAAATATTTAAAAAAAACATATATAAACATGGAAAGGCATAGGTGTAGCGTGATATGGATGGAAGGTATGAGGCCCCAAAGGACCGTCTTATGCATTTCACTCACTATTTCACTTAATCATAGACTGACAAACAAACAGAAACACTGTGTTAAATAAAGTGTGAAACTGTTTCAGTTGTCTAAAAGCAACAGGAAAAACAATGTAGCACCCGCCTACATCAGTTAATCCAACACATACTCAAAGAGTGAGAAATCAGCTCATTGGTAAAACAACAACAGCAACAGGAAACAAAGTAGAAAGAAGGACATTACTTGCTTACTTGTGCTCATAATCAATGCATTCACAACGGAAAAACCCTCTCTTTCACCTACCATTCTGATGGTATGGCGCTATCTCTCTCTCTGTCATAGTTCTCACTCTCTCATGCATTGCCAACAAGATATATATACCCTGGTTTCCATAAGAGCACATGGACACTCAGAACAACTAAAAATGCATAATGCTTGTGTCAGCTAGGCCTTCAACATGTATGGCATCACATATACCATTGTTTCATGAGAGGGTGTAGTTGGACAGAACTGTTCCTGTGATGTCCCTCTTACATTACAGAACCTATTTTGTTACAAAGGGATATGTGAGTTTAGTAAGAGAAATGTTAGTTGTTAAAAAGTAAATAATCAAATTACCAGATCTAACAGGCATATACCCAGATGACAAGGAGGCATTAATTAGTGATGAAATGGGATGAGCAGTGAACAAGGCTGATGTAGTAGCATTGCTGGCAGTTAGTCAGGCCCAAATTGTGATTTAATTTTTTTGGTTGAGGAGATAGTCAGATGTTTTGGATGTAGGAGTGTGTGTGTGTGTAAGTATGCACATTATGTGAAGTTGTACCAGTCTTGGATGTGTAATGTATTAAATCTGTCTGAGTAGTAGCTGTTAATCACTCATTCAGTCTCTGTAGTCTCAGGTAGAAACTGGGATCACACATCTGTCTAGCTGTCACATTTTTTAATTCTCCTTTCTCTTCTCACACCCATAACCAGAGAACTACCGGTAGTGGCTCCCCCCAATAGTCCTACAACTCCAGCTCCCTCTCTTTGCCTGTCTGCTATAATAGTTAGCATGAAGACTTCAACTGTTTCTCTCTCTCTCAAGCACATACTTACAATATGCGGTAAAGTGATTTGACATACCTTTTACACTTTAGCATGGGCTATATACATGAAAGACACTCCACTTGGGGGGGTGGACGATACATTAGTATCATTGATTTAAATGCAGTGAAAAAAGCAGAAAAACTGCACTTGTCATTGGAATTCTGGCAGGACATGCTATTTCACACATTTTGCTTTTGAGGTGAAAAGTTTCATCCATCCATACTTCTACGATCAATAACAGTTCTATTTAAATAAATCTCTCTCCTGCAGACATACACTTTGCATTTGTTTGGCAAATCCTGCTACAATACACAGATGTAATAACAGAACATTTTCTCTCATTGTCAACCATGGCATCATTTACATGTAATTATGTTTTTAATTAGAAGCTTGTAACCCAGACATGAAGACCTGAAATTACCTGCCGCGAGGAGGGGACGCTGTTGAAAAAACATTTAATTGATTCTTATTTTTGGAAGAAAAGCAGTGTAATTGGCAATCAATCTCACGGTAGAAAGAATTAACAGCCCAGACAGTCCTGTGTCCTCTCTTGGTTAAGTATTGCTTTCCAGAAATTCTGCTGAAACCATGGTTTAGGGTCCCTATGTGGAATGATAAATGAAGTAATTCTAGAGCAAATTAACACATATTAAAGGGGACAAATACAAATGACTAAAGTTCACTTTAGTTTAAATGGGGTTTTAATCCTCTAAGTGCAACAGGGGTATTCAATGTATTGCTTAGCAATGCATTGGGTACTTCTATGACACTCAAAGGCTTAAACCCTTAAAGGGATAGTAATGTTTCACAATAAAAGCAGCTCCTATTAATCTTCATAGTATTTGGTACATGGAGAGTGTTATATCAATACTGTCGGAGTTGTAGTTCAAGAGTAATTGAATGATAAAGTATTCCCCTCACGCCCCTTTTACTGATGTAACACTGCTCACCTAAGAGCAGCAAGACTGTCCAGGTGGATCGCAGAGAGTGACAATCTTCAATTAGCATAAGGGAAAAACCTGTCAAGGGGGGCAGGGTTTTCCTTATGCTCACAGTAAGAAGATTGTCCCTTGCTGTCTGGTCAAGGGACCGGATTCCACATCTGAGGGGAGGTGACTTACACTAGGTAAAAGGGGCGGGAGGGTGATATTTTATTATTCAATTACTCTTGAACTACAACTCTGACAGTATTGAAATAACACTCTCTATGGCTCAAATACTAAGAAGATTAATTGGAGCTGCTTTTTTGTTAAACATTTCTATCCCTTTATATGCAAGAATTAACTAAAGAATTAAAGTGGTTAAAAACCCAATTTAAATGAGTGAGAATGCTTAGTTGTATTCTGTGGTACTATTGGAATGCTTCATAATGTCCTTAGCATGCATGTAGAATTTGAACAGTAAGACTGAGCAATATAAGTACCTTAACCCCTTAAGTACTAGTGGCACGGCCGGCACTTAAGGACCAAGGAAGAATTTTTTTTTTTGTTAATGGAATCAGAGGTCCCAGAACAGCATGCAGCCACGTGGGGACCCCTGAATTCCATGATATACATATATGTCATGGGTCCTTAATCCATGTTTTCTCAATGACAACTACCGTTCTCCTTAGCCAGATAATGCCTATTTGCTGCAGTCCAGCCACTGACAGTGATGATAGAGGATAAGCACAAACCAAGTGGTTCATGAAGGTTTGGCTCTAGATATCAACGGGGATTCTGATTAGCCCCATTTCATGCTCAAAAGTGATATACAGATTCTGCACCTACACCAGTGAGAGACTGATCCATGATTGTTCCTATCTGTAGCATCTGGACAGAAGGGTTTACAATTTGTGTCACGCATTTTACAGTTAATTATAGCCATATTCATACCAGTTATAGCCAAAGAAACTGAACCAAAATGCACAGATCATAGGTAAAAGGAACAGAGAAGGCCAATCATAGGGCAGCTAACAATATCCGACATTTCTTTCTCATAATTTCTTACTGAAAGCCATGGGAGTTACACAATAACAATTATATCTATTTACCCCCCCATTAAACCAAGTCCCTAAATTACACACCCTTTCTATCTTCTGATATATTCATATTACTTATTTTTCATAGACCTTGACCAACAGATTTTGCATTCCATGGAGAATTATAAACAGCAAGCATTATCACATGGTTTCATGTAGTGCATCTGACAGCATTGCACTAGGAGTCCATGGGTTTTCCAGGATATGTCCTCTTTTGGAAGGCTTAAGAACTTCTCCTTGTTGAATTTTAAAGTATACTGTATATGTCCAGGATTTCCTTGTTGGACAGTGAAGGTGAGCTTTATTTCACCTCTCTCACGAGTCATATGGTGTGTCCAAGAAGTTTGCCCGTGATTAGCACGACTTTGAATAATATTTCTACTGCTTCTGGAGAATGTTAGTCATCACACAGTGAACGTTTTGGACCAAAGTGTTACTCGCCTGGACTTAATGCCAATGGTGCCCTGTGTTACTTTGCTCAGGGACTCTATTAGACCAGTGCTGGTAACAGAACCACTCACTACTAGTTATGATAAGACTCTTCTTATTGCTGTTGGGCCCAGTTACATGCCAGTGCAATTTTACTGCCTGGGTATATCTGGCATAGACTGGGGGCCTCAAAAGAAATCATATAGTACTGAGATGGGGATCACGGATGTGCCAGTGGACCAAATGGTTATGGACTGGTTGGGGACATCTAATGGCGTGATTCAGGAAACGTGCGCAATCGCTATTTCCCGTGTGAAAACCACTAGGGAATAGGCTTGCGCGTGATTTTGTTGAATTGTGTATGAAAAAAATCAAGATTAGCAAACAGCTAATTTTTTTTTTGTGGGAGTGGCTATGATTAACAAATCTGTGTGAGTAGAATAATGCAAGAACTGCTATTGCGAACAAATTTATATGTCTGTGTACTGTTGTCGTAAAATGGAATTTTTTATGCGCAATTCAAGAAGCGTTCGGTACTTACCTTCCTGGATTAGAACATGCACAAAATCTTTCTGAGCACGAAAATGCCTTTATCCGATGCAAACGTTTCTTGCATCGCTCCATAAGTATCTCACTTGAGCGGCCCCCATTTTGTACTACCGAACCTTCCACTAGCTGTCGAGTTTACATCTCTGCTCACTGCATGTCTGTATTGAGCTGTAGAGCTGTTCAGTCACATGTCACTACTTCTTCCAGTTCTGCCAGGAAGTGGGTTTGAGTGTAGCCATCGCAGTGTAGAAACACATGGGGAGGGTATCTGTTTTGATCCATTAATCCCATAAAGTCTATTAATCCCATAAGAGTGAACAGCACCTTGCAAAACAATAACGTGCACGCACCCTAGTCCTTAACCCTTTGAGTGCCTGCGTTGGTTGCGTACCCCTCTGGCACTTAAAGGGTTAAGGGATATTTTTTTTCAATATCAGTGTCAATGCTACCTTAATGATTTTTTTAAAATCTATTTGCAAATAATATATATTGTAGAGGTGTGCGTTAATCATACTGGTCCTAGACAAACTCTGGAGTATTTTCGAGAAAACTACAAAGCAATGGACTGGTAAGTTCTCTGGCAATAAAAGGGTTAAACAAAAGACACCTTTTACAGGTCAGAACCTCTATAGTCCTGATCTGTATTCCCTGTTTAATTACTAAAATCATCTGCAGCATAATGCTTTAAACACTCTATGATCATATGCCGTTTCACAGTATCAAGACTTTGCCAGCTTTCCATTTCCTATTGTACTACTCAGATGTGCAGGCTACATATCCAAAGAGACGTATAACTTTGTATAACCACTGTATCAAATAAACAAAACCGTACATTACTTTATGTGGGGAGCCTCCTTATACAGTTATGCCAGGGGCCTCATATAGTTTTAAAACAGCCCTGATACATTGTAAAGGTTTTGTAAGCTCTATATAGGAATAAATATGCAGAAACTTCAAGAAGCTCATTCATTAAGCTAAAGAAGCGCAATTCTGGAGCAAACCAACTGCATCATGAAGAGGGAGCTTTAAAGGGATAGTAATGTTTCATAATAAAAGCAGCTCTAATTAATCATCATAGTATTTGGACTTTGGAGAGTGTTATTTCAATTATGTCAGAGTTGTAATTCAAGAGTAATTCAATGACAAAGTATCCCATCCTGCCCCTTTTACTGCTGTAACACTGCTCAGCCAGAGCAGAAGGGAGGTGCCCAAGTAGATTGCAGAGAGGGACAATCTTCAATTAAGATAAGGGAAAAACCTGAAAAACTTGTCAAGGGGGGCAGGGCTTTCATTGTTCTCATAGGAAGAAGATTGTTCCCTGTGGTTATCTGTCTGGTCTATGGACTGCATTCCACATCTGAGAAGAGATGGCTTATACTAGGTAAAAGGGGCGAGAGGGGAAACTTTGCTTGTGAATATCTCTCAAACGATAAAGGTTTGAGAGATAAGACATATCGTTCTTCATGTTTTTTTAATGCCTACAAAATAAAATAAAGATAAAACGAAGTATTACTATCCCTTTAACTGATTTTAAATGGGGTTTTTAGCTCTTTGGTTTTCGCAATGAGTTTAAGACCTATCTGGCATTTAAGGGGTTCAAAGTCTCATTAAAATTAATAGTAATTTGCATATCAAACCTATGGTGCAGTTGATTTGCCTCAGAATTGCCCCACTTTAGCTTGACTAATAAGAAACTTGCAAGTGTCATAATTTGCATCTTATAGACGATTGCTCTGCAATGTTTTGCTCACACCGCCAGCATCGAGAAGGTTCACCCCAGTTGATGCACTGAAGTGTCTTCTATTTTGAAAGTTCCTATATGATAACCCTAATGGAATATGCAGACCAGACTGCATTTCGAAGAAGTAGTATCAGCACTAGGCTATTTATCGTGGAATCATTGCAGTTTAACTGTACACTATTAGAAAACGTCATGCCCAATGATGTATACAAAACATATTGAGATATCTCACCCTATCGAATCCCTGATATTGAAGACAGTGCTTGGAGCTCCGGAGCTGTGTAGAATCTCATAAAAACCTATGCATAATATTTTATGGTCTAAGGTTTAAGGGTCTTATACACAAAAGAAAAGAGAAGCACTTGTAGAACAAACCAACTGCATCATAGGGGACAAATAGACACTCCAAAGAGTCAAATTAATGTAAATGCAGCTTGTAACATTTTGAATGCTAGAGAAGTCTCACATGCATTGTGACTCAATGTACTGGAGAACTATCTAGCATTCAAGGGGTTAAAAACTCAATTTGTATTAATGGGAATTTTTATTTGTCCCCTGTGGTGCAGATGGTTTGCTCCAGAATTGCACCTCGTTAGTTTGCTGTATACAGCCCATAGAACCTTACCTAATTTGCAGAAAAATCATGAAAATGTTTCCGAATAGCATAAAAAGCAAAGAAAACTGTATAAAAGTAATTTTATTATTTTTTAATTGTGTTTTTTTGCTATCAAGCGTCTCGGATCATTAACTGCCGCACTTGAGACACAATGGTACTATTTGCCTTATTAACTCGGCATGCATGCTTGATGATGCCTACTGTGGTATTAGGAGCTGACCTCTGATTGGTTCAGACTATAAAATATTGCAGGATGAACAAATTTAAAACAATGAATGTTTGATATGTCTTTGGCAAGGTTAAAAGTCACAGTTAATTAGATGGAAAATGTTATTTGTCCCCAATGGCGCAGTTGATTTGCACCAGAATTGATCTAATGTTTTGCTTTGATACATGGCTTTTTGCTTCATAAAACATGAAATAAATAAGACATTTCTGTTAACATACATGAAAAGATGAGCTAAACATCAGCTATTCATTTTGAAAATTGATTCATTGTACAAATTGATTAGGAACACATATCGTATGAACAGTGGGAGGTGGTAGAGAGGGACAAGGGGATTGTGGGAAGGGTATGTGAGACAAATGGGGGGAGCGGGAGTACTGGAGACCATGACTGATAGAGGGGTGGGAGCAGGAGTCCTAGAGACAGAGGGAATGGGAGTGTAGGTGACAGATGTGCTTGAAGCTGATTGTGGAACGGACATCCGCCTGTAAGGTAAAAGTGGGGGCTCTGATGTAACTCAGTTTTGCCTCTGCCGCCACAGACAGCGGCGGACAAATAGACTAAAAGAAGGATATTTTTATTTAAAAATATTTGAATTTTCAACAAACATGGGCACAATTTCTTGAATTCTTGGACATGTTATTAAGTTTGTACCCGCACAACTATACATTGATCAACATTGCTCTGCAATGCGTTGCATAACCCACTGGCAATCAAGGGGTTCAACTATGCATAGATGTGTGAGTTAAATTAAGGGAACATTTATTTACGGATTTTTTTTTTTTTTACAGCTACAAGAAAAGAAGATGGAAAACAGGTGAAGAAAGAAGAGAGAAGAAGGAAAAGAGAAGAAACAAGAATAGAGGAAAAAGAATGAAGATAGAAGGAGACAGACAGTGAATGACAGGTAAGTGTAACACAGATGAGCAAACGATTGGTGCTTAATAGTATGTCAGGCACCAATCGTTAGTGTTTTACCTTTGATGTTTGCATTATTGCCATTTTTGAAACTTAATGCACAAAACGGAAGTTTGTCCACAAGACCATTTCTGCGACCTAACGTCTGTTGTGCTTTTAGCTCTTAGGACAATTGAATACCGACTTAGACATTTTCTTTTGTCAGTCGGTATCCATTTTTTTCTCTACTGGCTTTTTTTGGTGAGTTTATTAAATTGAGCCCTAGAAGTGGCAGTAAGATGAGGTTGATGAATATTGCCCTTAAAGCGGAACTACCACCTTAAAGAAAGATGCCCCCAAATAATTCTTCATCTGGTGACTAGCTGATCCGTAGTGCTAGTCGACAGAATTATTATCTCCTTAATGCGAATTATACTCTTCTCCAGAACTGACAGGCATGACGGAGCGCAGACATCTTTCCATAGTGACGTATTCATGTGTGCAGTATCAGTCCCTTTTGGAGCCGAACGGCTCCTAGCAATGCCTCCTAGAGCTTTCTGGGACTGACAGCTCAGGCATGCAGACGTCACTATGGAAAGGTGTCTGCGCTCCGTCCTGCCTGTCAGTTCAAGAGAAGAGGATAATTTGCATTAAGGAGGTAATAATTCTGGCGACTAGCACTACTGATCAGCTAGTCGCCAGATGAGGAACTATTTGGGGACATCTTTCTTAAAGGTGGTAGTTCTGCTTTAAATAACTTTAAAGTTAAAAATGTCTCTAATTTTGAATTTTTTAACATTTAAATATGTTTTTTTACCAGTTAACACAATACTACAGCTTCTAGTACTTTACTTTGTCTTCTCCAACATTAGGCCATTTTTATTTTGTCTGAAAAAATGTATGTCATTCAGACAAAAAGTGATGGATAAAATAATACTTTTTACTGAAACTACCTCACAATATGACTGGAGATTAAACAGCACTCACTTTGAGACTGCTTTGTCTCTTAGATGGAGATGGAAGAACTGGATGCAGAAAATGATGGTAATATGTCTGAGAACTGGACCATGGTGTAAGAATTCTTTCAGTTACTCCAAGTTTTTGAATATCTCTCCCTAACTCTCTGAAGAAGCTCTCTGGCCTTTTTCAGACATGTGACCTGGACAGGAACCTCTTTTACTGATATCTGAAGGTAAGCAAACCTGTTTTTTCAGGATAACATGTGATCATTTTTTCTGTAATCTAACTGAGATCAGTCTGGCAAAGCAAAACTGTATAGGTTCGACCAAAACTCTTAACCCCTTAAGGACCCATGACGGTCCAGGACCGTCATAGAATTCCGGGCTCCCCGCGTGGCTGCACGGCGTTCAGGGAGTCCGGAATCGGATTCAGAAAAAAAAAAAAAAAAGGTCCCTGGTCCTTAAGTGACCACACCGTGCGTGCGCGGTCAGTCCTTAAGGGGTTAATTTTATAAAAGCTAACTTCAAATTGTTAAGGGCTTCAATGCAACACATAGACTGGGATACTTTATTTAAAATAAATACTGAGGAAAAATGGTCAGAATTCAAATGTAGGTTGCAGAAATGTACCCAACAGTATATACCAGTGGGGAACAAATGCAAAAGAAGTAAGTCACATTCAATGTGGTTAACTGCACATGTAAAGAAGGAAATGGCAAGGAAATAAAAAGCATTCAAACTGTTTAAGTCTGAAGGAACTGAACAATCTTTCTTAAAATACAGGGAGTGCAACAAAGATTGCAAAAAGGCAATTAGGGTAGCAAAAAATAGATAATGAAACTCGAATTGCAAGGGACAGCTAGACTAATCCAAAAAAGTTTTTCAAATATATAAATAGCAAAAAAACGTAAGAGGTAGTGTATTGGACTTTTCAAAAATTAGATGAGTGAGTTGGTTAGTGAGGATAAGGAAAAGGCCAATGTTTTAAACACTTTCTTTGCATCAGTATATACAAGGGAGCAAGGAATGGTAGAAGAGCCTCAACAAGTAACCATTAAAACAATACAATTATCAGATATTGCGTTAACTCAAGAAGATGTCATGGGAAGACTGAACAAAATTAAGACTGACAAAGCACCGGGTCCTGATGGTATACATCCAAGGGTTCTTCAGGATAGCAAAACCCCTATAATTACTCTTTAAAGAGTCTCTCACCACAGGCTCAGTACCACAAGACTGGTGAAGAGCCAGTGTAGTGCCCCTATTTAAGAAGGGAACTAAAACAGAACCTGGAAATTATATACCTGTGAGTTTGACCTCTGTAGTGGGAAAACTGCTATAAGGGATAATAAGGGACTATGTTCAGGATTACAACAGAAAAAATAAGATAATTAGTGGGAACCAACATGGATTTATGAAGAATAGATCATGCCAAACTAACCTTTTCAGCTTCTATGAGGAAGTAAGCAGCAATCTTGATAATGGCAAGGCAGTTGATGTAGTATATCTAGACTTTGCAAATGCATTTGATACAGTGCCACACAGAAGGCTGGGGTATAAAATAAGGAAATTGGGGTTAGGAGATAACCTTTGCAATTGGATACAAAACTGGTTGAAGGATAGGGAACAGTGTGTGGTTGTAAATGGACAATTCTCCAATACAGTTAAAGTGGAGAGTGAAGTACCTCAGAGTTCAGTATTAGGTCTGCTGTTTTGTTTTTTTTTGTTTTTTTTAATTTTCATTATACTTTATAGAAGGATATGCAAATATACAAACACAATATAAAGGTCAGCTGCTTTTTAACATGTTTATAAATGACCCGGAAATAGATATAGAAAGCAAAATATCTATATTTGCAGATGACACTAAATTATGAAGGGTAATTAATTCAGAACAGGATATTTGCTCTCTACAGAGGGATTTACATAAAATGGCAGATTGGGTAAACAAATGGAATATGACGTTTAATGTGGGGAAGTGTAAAGTCATACATTTGGGAGGAAATAATCCCAAGGCTACTTACAAACTTAATGGAATAATTTTAGGGGACTCATTGCTAGAGAAGGACCTGGGTATCCTTGTCTACTACAAACTTGTAAACAGTGACCAGTGTCAAACAGCAATAGCAAAGGCAAACAAAATTCTGTCTTGCATAAAAAGAGGTATTGAAGCAAGAGTGGATAATATTAGTTTGCCATTGTACAAATCTTTGTTAAGACCTCACCTTGAGTATGCATTGCAGTTTTTGGATGTGCAAACACTGCAAGGGGAAGATGCACTAAAGGGTGATAAGGGCCAGGGTGGCGATATGGTGGTGAATTTGTGGCGATGGCATATTTCCAGCATGTGCTAAGATGTATTTGCCATCATATCCCTGTGAATTCACCACCAGCCTGCTAAAATCCACCAATATCACCATGAATCTGCCATGCCTGCAACAGATTTTTGATTTTGCACTAACTACATCGACAATGGCTCATTTGCTTATGAAAATATAATTTAATGAGACACTGTCTGGCAAGATGAGCATATGTGAGTGGATGTCAGCAATGCAGCTTGTTGGAGCATGTGCTTTCATCTGCTTACCATTCCATAGAGTGTCAAAGAATACACTATCATCTGCATAGCTTCTGTTTAGAAAAGTTTGCGTCCATGACAACATGCCTGAGACCTAGTTTTGAATTCTAACGCTATCTGTATTTAATTCTCACAGATCCACTGTTAACAACAAAAAGACAGAGACACCAGTGGGAGAACATTTTTGTCAAAATTAAATTTACTGTACTGATGGGACTGTTCAGCACTCAGAGGGACAGAAAAGTATGGGAGGTTATGTTAATGTTGAAATTTAAAGTGTTAGTTATGTCCAAAAAAGTTTTTTTTTGCATATAGAAGAGCTTAAAAAGCTGAGCTATATGCAAAAACCCGTATCTCTCAAACCGCTATGGTTTAAGAGATACAGGAGTTTAAAGTTCGCCGTCTCCTACTGACAGCTATAAAGCTGTCAGCAGGAGATTCATGTCGGTCGACACGGTGGCGCTTGAGAAGTGCCGCGATCTTGTTACTTACAAGGAATCCCATCATTGGAATGGTCTAAAACGTGTGCTTGAACACCAGGCACACATTTTAGACCATTCCAATGACGGGATTCCTTGTAAGTAACGAGATTGCGGGACTTCTCAAGCGCCTCCGTGTCGACCGACACGAATCTCCTGCTGACAGCTTTACAGCTATCAGTAGGAGAAAGCGAACTTTAAACGCCTGTATCTCTTAAACCATAGCGGTTTGAGAGATACGTTTTTTGCATATAGCTCAGCTTTTAAAGCTCTTCTATATGCAAAAAACTTTTTTTTGGACATTACTAACTAATGCTAAACTCTCTCCTGTCATCCTTTCAGCGCCCTTTCGTGGTGTACCCATACCTAGCATTTGAGTTATTGCTTGTTCCTGTTCCATGTATGACCCGGCTCGCCTGGCTGGTGTTCCTGACGCTCCTGTGTTCCGATTCCATTGCTGACTAGGACTGGCTGACTATCTCCGTGTGTACAGACCTGGCTTGTCTGAGTATCTGATTCCGTTGCTGAATAGGACTGGCTGACTACCTCCGTGTGTACCGACCTGGCTTGGCTGAATAACAGATTCTATTAATGACTAGGACTGGCTATTACCTCTGTGAATACCGATTTGGCAGTTCTGGCTTCTGACCTATCAGGGTGAATTCCCTGTGTTCCGTTCCACCTTCTCTCGCTTTCAGAATACCGCTACAGCGCCTGCCTGGCCTGTCAGTCCCCGAAGTCACCTGGGGTCAGTGTTGTGAGAGTCTGGTCACTTGCCAGTATCTGTGTGCTGCCTCTGCTATCCCTAGTGTTCTAGAGATTTGGTCACTAGCAAGTGTCCTGTCTGTGCTGCCTCCGCTAACCCTAGAGTTCTAGGGATTAGGTCACTGCCAGTGTCCTGTCTGTGCTGCCTCCGCTAACCCTAGCGCTTTAGGGATCTGGTCACTTGCCAGTGTCCTGTCTGTGCTGCCTCCGCTAACCCTAGCGTTCTAGGGATTTTGACACTGCCAGTGTCCTGTCTGTGTTGCCTCCAATATCCCTAGCATTCTGGGATCTGGTCACGTGCCAGTGTCCTGTCTGTGTTGCCTCCACTATCCCGAGCCTCTTAGGGAGTTGTCCTGCAGTTACTTATCGCCATATCTGAACCATGCTGTGGTGTGGGGCTGTTGTGGTTTTCCCTTGTTCCTGTACCTGTCCACGGATCAAGCCAGCAGTGTCCTACTGTTATTCTTCCTTCCATCCTGACCTGCATCAAATTTGGGAAGTACCAAGGTACGGACCTCATCTGGATCTGAGAAGGGTGACTGTTATTTATTTTCAATAAAGCTTTTGTACCTTACCTAACTGTGTGAGTGTTCTTACAAAACTGTGATATATGTTTTCATATTTATCTTTATAACAAGCCTGAAGAAGAGACCTAAGGTCTTGAAAGCTTGCATCCTAAATCTGCTTAGTTAGCCAATAAAGGTATCAACAACTATATATGACTTCTGTACTTCTATAGCATCCACAGATTAATCATTATGTATCAAATTATATTTGGGCAATACTCATGTGATAATATACACATAATTTTTGGTTAGTAGAAGACCTACTATTATATTTGTGACATCAAAATTAGATTAAATCCTTAAGGACCAGAGGGGTATACAATGCAATGTGTTGAACACCCCTCTAGTCCTCAAAAGATTAAAGTGCAGCTCTTTTATTACAAACTTTTGCAAAAACTTCTTTATACCTTTCAGTGTCACAGGGGTATGCAATAAACATTTCTGTGGCTCTGAAAGGGGTTGGAAAGGACAATGATTGTGATGCTGAAGTCTGAACACATCCACTCCCATCCCCCAGTGGGCAGGTGGGGAAGCAGAGACAATGCTCAAGGTTTCAGGGGTCAAACTACTTGCGATGTGTAAGGGAGGATATCCCTTATACATTGCCAGCAGTTTGACAATGCTACATTCTAATGATTAAATTCTTCTACCTCCCATTACATACCTAATTCTTAGTGCATATGGTGATGTTTGTCTCCATCACCAAGGCGATGTGCTCACCACACATTGCCAGACAGACTTTGCCACAGCATCGACTTTCTGTGCATCTCCCCCCACAGAGCTGAAATCATGTTTTGAGGTCGCTCCAGCAAAATGATAATAACTAGTGATGAGCGAGCACCCCGATGCTCGGGTGCTCGGGTGCTCTGACCGAGCACCCCCTGAGGCTCGAGTGCTCGGCTGAGCACCCGAGCCCCATTGAAAAGCATGGGAGCACTCGAGCATTAAACCAGGCACCCCCTGCTCTGATGAGCGGAGGGTGCCTGGTCAATGTCCCCCTTCATCTCCGCTATGCCCCTCTTCCACAATGTCCCCCTTCATCTCCTATGCCATAGAGGAGATGAAGGGGGACATTGTGGAAGAGGGGCATAGCGGAGATGAAGGGGGACATTGTGGAAGAGGGGCATAGAGTCTATGCCCCTCTTCCACAATGTCCCCCTTCATCTCCGCAATGCCCCCTTCATCTCCGCAATGCCCCCGTACCTCCAGTCCCTGGTGGTCCAGCGGAGCGTCTTCAGATCTGTGCCTCTTCCGGCACAGATCCCCTTCACCCGAACATGTCGGGCGAGCACATGGCGGTACTCGACGAGTACCGCCATGTGCCGAGCAGAGCGATGCTCGAGCCGATCCGAGCATCGGCCGAGCACGCTCGCTCATCACTAATAATAACTGTTGAGCCATGAAACTCTACACATGTACTTCCTCAGATGATAGGTGACATCATCAAAAGGGTTGCTGAAAGTTTTCTCCATCTCATGCACTATACACAAATAATGTGGTCAATGAAGGTTCCACACAAGGGGGCAGATACTCATATAATCCACAAGAAACAGGCACTGTTGCTCCTGCCTAACTCCATTCTACAGAGCTTCTTATACCAAAATATGTTCCTCTTTATGCAGCTTGAGTCAAGAAGAGGGCAGTAGGGACATTTTTGGATTTTAGGGTGTTCCTTTTCTCTGTGCTCTGTTTAATACCATGTATATACCATGCACAGAGGAAATGGGTGTAAGTTTAATCTATTTTTTCTGTGCATGCTATACAGGAGAAGTTTAAAGGGATAGTAATGTTTCATAATAAAAGCAGCTCTAATTAATCATCATAGTATTTGGGCTTTGGAGAGTGTTATTTCAGTTCTGTCAGAGTTGTAGTTCAAGAGTAATTGAATGATAAAGTATCCCCCTCCCACCCCTTTTACTGGTGTAACACTGCTCAGCCTGAGCAGAAAGGAGGTGCCCAGGTAGATTGCAGAGAGGGACAATCTTCAATTAAGATAAGGGAAAAACCTGAAAAACGTGTCAAGGGGGGAAAGACTCTCATTGTTCTCATAGGAAAAAAATTGTCCCCTGCTGTACACCTATCTGGCATTCATCACCATATGCACTGTCAGAGTTGTGGTTCAAGAGTAATTGAAGGATACATTTTCCCCCTCCCGCCCCTTTTACCTAGTGTAAGCCATCTCTTCTCAGATGTGGAATCTGTTTGTAAGACCAGAGTCTTACAACCAGTTTCCACATCAGAGAAGAGATGGCTTACACTAGGTAAAAGGGGCGGGAGGGGGAAAATGTATCCTTCAATTACTCTTGAACCACAACTCTGATAGTAATGAAATAACACTCTCTATTGCTCAAATACTATGAAGATTAATTGGAGCTGCTGTCTTTGTGAAACATTACTATCCCTTTAAGGCTTGTTGGCAGTAAAGTTTTAAGGATGGCAGAGTCTGTGCTACAGTATGCAATAAACCATTTGTGTGCTCTATCGCATACCTGGAGGTGTGCCTATGTGATGTTGAAGCCCGTGTAAAAGTTCATGAATTGAGCTGCACCACCAGATTTGTATGTGTCCCCTACAATCTCTGCATGTCTATGTATACACAAATGATAAACATATTCTGCTGTATAATGGCACGGAACATCTATACATCAATAAGAAGAAGCATTCTCTTAATATAATTCAGAGATTGTTATGGCCTGAAAATGAACATGCTGCTTTGTATAATGATACTGAATAAACACTGATAATGAACATGCTGTGCCATACAGTAATATGGAGTACTTCACTGATAATGGACAAAATGCTCTGTATAATGAATACTACTGAGTATGCTGTGATAATGAGCACAGTATGTTGTGTAATAGTTATACTCTAGGCCAGGGGTTCTCAACCCGTGCCCTCAGTGGCTACTAACAGGCCAGGACTTAGGGATTTCTGTGCTAGAACACAGGTGTGTTGATTAGAGGCTCATTCACACTGATTAACTCACCTGTACTCTAACAAGGAAATCATCAAATCCTGGCCTGTTAGTGGCCACTGAGGGCACGGGTTGAGAACCTCTGCTCTAGGCCTGGTGTGTCAAACTCGAATACTGTCAAAGGCCACATACTCAACATTTCTTTTCAAGGAGGGCTACAACATTGTACATATATATATATAGTGTGAAACCTTTCAGTGTCAGAGTTGTGTCCTACTCATTGCAATGCTATGCATTGTACACCTTTCTGGCATTCAGATGGTTTTAAGTGACTGACCTACTGATTCATCCCCTTTGCTCAAGCAGAGATATCCTGAAAACATGGGGCTTTGTCTGCAATTCTGAAGGAGCCATCTGTATCACAAGGGATAAAGAAAAATCCAGTGATCTAAATATGACTTTTAATCCCTTGATGCAGGGCTTCACACCACTTAAAAAGATTCTCTCTATGGGGGGCCTCACATTGCCAGCTCACAGGCCACATTTGGGCAGCTGAACGCAGGTTTCTAACCTATGTGCTGCGTGTTTGACATGCCTGCTCTAGGCCATTAGTGGGCAATATGAGGCCCTCCAGCTGTCCTGGACTACTTATGATCAGGTAGTATTTGTAGTTTAGAACAGCTGGAGATCCTCATGTTACCAGCCCTGCTCTACACCTAATGCCCAAAGAAAGATTTGAGTAATTTTGTGGCAAATCAACTGCCCCATATTGGAATAAAAATGTCCTAAATTCACATTGATTTAAATGGGGCTTTTAATTCCTTGAATGCTAGAGAAGTCTTCAAAGCATTCTGAAGCACAGTGCTGGGCACTTCACTAGCATGAAATAGGTTAATAGCCCTATTTTAATCAATGTGCATTTTTATTTGTGTGTTGTACAGTAGTTTTTATTTCCCAGAATTGTTCCATTTGCTTTATGAAAAAAGACCTTCTGAACCATAAACATTTAAGTCCCAGAGGGGTAGCAAACTGATTGCTTTGCAATGAGTTGGATATCTCTTTGTCATGCAAAGGGTTAAAAGGGAGTGTGCCAATACCATTTTTGGACAGGGCACCACCAAAGCTAGAGTCAGCAATGCCCTATCTCCCCTGTTCATATGCTTAGCACTGTGAGTGCAAGTGGGTTGTGCAGTGTATATCACAGCTATGTACACATCTCTCTGGCACTGAGCACTTTAGACTGCCTGTTGTATAGACTAATAGAGGAGAAATATCCTGAAAGCAAATGAAGGCCTATGATAAAACTATGGGCTATATTCAGGAAGCTAAAGGGAAATGGTTCTGTAGCAAACCATCTGTACCATAGCATTTATGGGGGCTACAACTCCCATGTAAATCAAATGAGAATTTGAGGCCCATTTGGTGCAGTTGGTATGCTCCCGAACAGTTTCACTTTAGTTTCTCTGCCCACTGGACATGGTAATCTTAACCCTTTAAGGACCATAGGAGAGTGCAACTCATCGCTTAACAATACGTGGCACAACCCGTGGTCCTTAAAGGGTTTGAGTGCCAGAAAGGTATCCAGTGCATGGCACAATACGGTACCAGTGGGTTCTTGTTAGGAGGTATTCATTCTCCATTAACCCTATGACTACCAGAGAGGTATTCAATGCACTGCAAAAAGCAATGTGATGGATACCTCTTGGCACTGAAAGGGTTAAATCAAAAGACATTTGTATTAATAGTAAACGGAAACCCTTTTCATATTGACACAGCAGGTTCCCCTATTTTATTTAAAGGGATGGTAATATTTCATAATAAAAGCAGCTCTAATTAATCATCATAGTATTTAGACTTTGGAGATTGTTATTTCAATTCTGTCAGAGTTATAGTTCAAGAGTAATTCAATGACAAAGTATCCCCCTCCCACCCCAGATCAGAAGGGAGGTGCCCAGGTAGACTGCAGAGAGGGACAATCTTCAATTAAGATAAGAGAAAAACCTGAAAAACTTGTCAAGGGGTGCAGGGCTTTCATTGTTCTCATAGGAAGAAGATTGTCTCCTGCTGATATGTCTGGTCTATGGACTGCATTCCACATCTGAGAGGAGAATCTGGTTGTAAGACTGACAGATAACAGAAGGGGACAGTCTTCTTTCAATGAGAACAATGAAATCCCTGCCCCCCTTGACAAGTTTTTCAGGTTTTTCCCTTATCTTAATTGAAGATTGTCCCTCTCTGCAATCTACCTGGACACTCCCTGCTGCTCTGGCTGAGCAGTGTTACATCAGTAAAAGGGGCAGGAGGGGGATAATTTGTCATTGAATAACTCTTGAACTACAACTCTGACGGAATTGAAATAACACTCTCCAAAGTCCAAATACTATGATGATTAATTAGAGCTGCTTTTATTATTAAACATTACTATCCCTTTAAGTAAAAATATATTACATGGGTGTCAAGGTCAAAGATAACAAAATTATATCAAAATATAGACAATTATAATATTTTATAATAATAACAATGCATAGAGAACACATTATGCTACAGCCATTTCAGAATATAAAAGTATTTCTAAAAGCTTGCTACTTTGGGCAGCCAGAGAATATTTCTTAGATAAAAACATTGTAATGTCCTTTCAACATAATCAGTTGGGCAGGTTCAATACTTCTATCCTCTAGCAGAGTGCGATCCTTCTCTGTTTCCATGTATTGATTGCTTTCTGTAATCGAGCTGAACAAATATAAAATTCCCCAATTGAATCCTGGAACGCCACTGATATAAACCTAAACCTTGTTAAATTTATTGACAGAACAGTGAAATAAATTATGATAGGTCCAGAGGGAATGTTTCAGGTCATTGATTTCTTTAAGGAAATAATAAAATGGTGGACGAGCAATACAGGCCTCCCCCCACTTCCCCCCTTCTCTGTATCTTACTCCTGAAATAATAGAAAAATATGCTTACCGTCTGCTGTGCGTAGAACGGAAAATTGTCCTTTGCTCCCTGAGGAAGTTCATGTCAAGCATACATTTGTGCACAATCTACTTTTATTTCAGTTAATAGAATGGACTCTCAGCAGAGGCGGTAGAGTCTAGTAATTAAGGGAATTTAAAAATTCTTCACTCACAAGGTTACCTTGAGCATGGGCAACCTGAGACAGGGTTTCCTTTTGCCCATTCGCACCCTTTTTTTCTTAATCTGTCAGGTCAGAAACACAGAGCTTGAGCACCTCTGTAATCAGTAATGCTTATTCCTATTGTGCATATGACCATACCAAGAGTGGGTATCCTTCTTTCCTCCAGTTCTTATGGACCGTTGGCTGCTGAGGGCACTGTAGTCCAACAACACATGAAGGGAAAACAGTTGCCCACTCATGCACTATGCACAGGAACAGGGACGTGCACAGACATTTTGGGGGGGCAGGGGCTCAAATGAAAAAAGGGCACTTCTCATAATTATTATTTTTTTTGTTAAAAGGGCACGAGGGCACTTTGGACAAAAAGGGCAGGTGCTCAAGCCCCCCTTGGTGTCTATGTGTACACGTGCCTGCACAGGAAACTGCAGTGGGTTCAGGGTTTATCACTGCACAAAAACAGTTCCAGTTTTGGAAAACCCCATCTATTAATTAAGCTTGGAGGTTTTACAGCAGGTGGAGAAAGGCCATTCTGAGTCTCTCACTGTAGATCTGCTGTCAAATTTGCATATGGACAATATTTACAATATTTTCATGGACATATCTATCAGTATGGATCCTAGCTAAATTTACTATTCATTGTCTGGTCTCATAGTACTTATCAATAGTAAGTCCCTTCTGGTCCACTAATTGTCTCTCCACTAAGCTCCCAACATACACAGAGGCCTAGGTTCTAGGTAATGAATATGATAATAGCTCACTTAACCCTTCAAATGCTAGAGAGGTCTCCAACATAATGCTTTGCAATGCAATGGAGAGCTCTCTAGCATCCAAGTGGTTAAAAAATAAATATACCTGTTTACCCCTTCTCTCAAAGTTTATTAATGTTGATAGTAGATTTGCACAATGTTAAAGGGGAACTGAACCCTAGGAATAAGCTGCTCTTAATTTAAAAGATTAACCTGCATAGGTAGATGTCATTCATAAACCAGTCACGTATATAAAGAACACTACATTGTGGAATTACCAGGGAACTTTAAGAGTTTGACACTGAGACTCAGGGTTTTGACCAAAATCTCAGGGTGAAGGGTGAAGGGCCAAATTCTAATTCTCAGGGTAAGAAACTTATGTGTTATCTACTAAATTATTTTCCCCAATTAAATGTTTCTTTAGTTTCTAAATTCATGCAATTTGTACCAAAACAATAGGGAGAGATGTCCTGTTTGTGTTGTTTAGGCAGTGTGATATCTAAATTTTAGCACGTTAAAGGCTCCTTGTGGACCGGGTGGATCCCTCTGCGTTAGAGAAAACAGGTACATATTGCATAAAATCTACATTATGGGAAACTTTAAGGGTTAATATTTCAAAGATCTCAGGGTCAGCTCATCTTGAAAGTTCCCAGGTATGCATATATAATGCAAAACACACACACACTGATACACCCAAAACAGACTAACATACATGCACACAATCAACACCCCACCCCACCACACACACATCTTTGTTAAAGTCTGCCTACAGGACACACCTCATCACAACAAACATTAGACATCAATAGACCTTGATGACTTGTAAGGAACACTAGTCTTAACCCCTTAGTGACCGGTCTCGCTCACACGCGGCCATCACTTAACGCCTGGCTAAGATTTTTTTGTTTTTAAATTAATCCAGAGTCCCCAAACAGCGTGTAGCCGCGCGGTGATCCGGACTTCCGGGACGTACATGTATGCCCTCTGTCACTAAGTGACAGTTTTTGTGGGATGTACATGTACGTCCATTGTCAGGAAGGGATTAATCAGATCAGATTGTACACTGAAACTACTGGCAGAAAAATACAAGAGTGATCAAGTAAAAATAAAGGGTATATAAGTGAAGAAAAACTACTACTACTAATACAACTTCTACTAGTTATAGTATTATCCACTGTGTAGATTGCCAGGCCACAAAAGATCAACCTTTTATTGGAGCAAATTACAAGCTGTAGTGAGTAGTGGAAGTAAAGTACATAGATACAGAAGCTAAGTGTGTACTCCTGAGGTATTATTGTCTTCCTTTAGGTCAAGATGATTCAGCTGACTAAATATGTTTCTGAAACTCCCGACCATTATACTGTTTGAGTCAAAACCAGAAGATAACTTTGTTATGACCCACCAAAGTCTACCACTTATTCAAAGTTAGTGTTGTTCGTGCTATCACTGGACAATACCAACACCCCTTAGGAAGAAATGTGACTTGGGCAGTAGTAAACAGCCTCTATTTCAAGTGGAAGGGTAATTGCATAGAAAATTGACACAACCGGGCACCTGAAACAATCTAGGAGATATCCTGAAATATGCCATGTACTTTACATCTACATACTCTTTAATAAACCAGCCGTCCAAACAAGTTTCTTTTAGCCGACTACTTTATCTACAGAAGAACGTCTCATGGTCCCATTCAAAACATTATTTTATTCATTCCCTGCCTTCATTGTTAAGCCTTTGTTACTGTGTTTCTCCACGTCAGTCCTCTGGACACACAAAGACCAGAACTGAGAATCACTGTTTTATTATGGCATTCTTTTGATGGGGATATTCACGACTGTACCTGCTGTTTGGCTAAGCTTGTGCCAGTGTTTACATCTCACTATGAAGCTAGCTGAATATTTGCCATTTTAACGAGACATTAGTGAATGCTGTTTGAAGGACACCTACCAGTCCTTGTGGTAAAGGGATAGTAATGTCAGAAAAAAAAGTTAACTATGGTAGATACAATTAAAACAGAGTACTTGCACTTATTCATATCTCTCAAACCATAGGGAAATAAAGTTCTCAGCTCCCTCCCCTTTCTGATTGACAAGGTGTAAAGCTGTCAGAAGCAGATTCTGGTTCCTGGAATAGATGGTGGCTCCGACATATCGATACCTAAAAATAAATACTTCATTGGAATGGTCTACAACGTGTACCTGGTTTGCAAGCACACGTTGTCGACCATTCCGATGAAATATTTTTCTTTAGATATAGTTATATCGGTTCTACTGAAGAGCCGTGTCTGGTCAAGTGACCAGAATCTGCTTCTGACAGCTTTACAGCTCGTCAAGCAGAGATGGGAGGGAGCGGAGAACTTTTTTTTCCTTTATTATGGTTTGAGAGATAGGAATAAGTGAAAGTACTCTCTTTTAATTGTATCTACCATATAGTTAATACTTTTTTCTGACATTACTATCCCTTTAAACTTCATGGAATATATCATGCTTACACTTTAGTTTATAAGTTAAGTGCTTACACCTACAATAGCTTGACCAAATACTGAGTTTTCACAGCAGACTTTATTCAATGCTAAGTTTTTACACATTGAACAGACTGTATTGTGTGCCCCAAATTATCAGGGAGATGGAGATCCACATGTTCTAGACTAACAGGTCTCAACCCGTGCCCACTAACAGGCCAGGTTTTGAGGATTTCCTTGTAGAGCACAGGTGAATTAATCAGGTTGAATGAGACACTGATCAACACACATATTCTAGCAGGGAAATTCACAAGTCCTCCTGGCCTGTAAGGGGACCCTTAGGGCATGGGTTGATAACCACTATTCTGGATAATATTATACTAAAGCCAGACTGTATCCTTGACTGTGGTGGGATGTTTTTGCCAGTGGACCTTGGACAGCTGCTTACAATCCTATGGACTAACATGTTCTTCTTACCTTAATTGTTCCCTATTGTTATAGATCATAGTAACTGGATGAACCGGAAGGAGTGTCCATTAAATATGTGCTGCTAAGTTATCTGTAAAGGCCCTCTTAACAAGGGTGACCAAAGCACAGCATTTTGAATGCTATGTTAAATGGACAAAATGTAACAATCTAAAGTCCGTATGTCTGCTGATATGGTCAACTAATGTAATACGCGCAAGTTGCAAGCCAATCAAACATCCTGTAATTCTGAGGCATTTCACGCAAAATGCATCCAAGTTGCATTGTGATTGAGCTTTGAATTCTATGGGGCCACCATTCAGAATGTTCACATAGGAGAGATTGGGATTTGCAATGCTCTCCATGACTCTCTGACCCAAGTAGGCTCCAGCCAATAATATATGACTACTTTTGATGTGGGATAGCTCCTATCACATCAATGCCACACCCACATTTGTAGAATATTCAGGGGAACACAGGCGATCAAAGATGAGTAAACAAGTGGCTTGAATGGCAATGCATTCCAGAACTGGTTAAGTTGCATGTATAAATATGACCTTAAAGCCAAAGACTAATTATTATTGCTTCTATAGATACACTGCAATCAGACTTCCATGTCCTAATAGCATAGTTATAGGTAAGGGTATTCCTGTAAAGAACAGGCTTACCTGAAAACACTAATGTCTCACTGAAAGAATGACATTGTCCCACACTGTGCACTTAGTCTTCCCAACCCAAAAAAATAAATATTTACTATTACAAATATGATCCTTGTTACTCTGCTAACTGGTAGCACTCTTGCAGAATAACACAACTATCTTTCAATTTGTTTGCATACAGTTAACACTTACTGGAATGCTGATGAGTTTTGGCATCTACCTCCATGGGAGTTTCTAGTTACTGTCTAAGCAAAATAAACCCCCAGTTTTAAAGCTTAAAATCCCAGGTCTTGGTGCCAAAGTGGTACTTGTAATGTTGCTAACTGCCCTACTAGTAATGGTGCAGTAATAATATCTTAAGATGTCTGTCAAATAAATTTAGAAGCGGGACTGGGAAGAAGGGGATAGCCAGATGATTTTAAGTTTGGTATTTGCAAATTTTAAATGGTACATGCTAACCTCTCAGTGGTTTGCAAACATGCTCTGGGACCAGTAAAAGGTCAAGATTTGAGGATTTCAGAGCCT
The DNA here is from genome assembly GCA_037306005.1 of Rhinophrynus dorsalis. Classification (NCBI taxonomy): domain Eukaryota; kingdom Metazoa; phylum Chordata; class Amphibia; order Anura; family Rhinophrynidae; genus Rhinophrynus; species Rhinophrynus dorsalis. The sequence continues at coordinate 215,235,428 of CM074719.1, read as the reverse complement.
CAGCACAGGAACCTGAATCAAAATGGCTGAACCTCTGATTAGTACAATTGTGCTGAAACAGAGAAATCCTCAAGTATTGCCCTATTAATGGGCCTGAAAGACAGGTATGAGAACCATAACTCTAAATGATGAGTGTAAGAGAATAATTTTGCTACTGGGAATTTTGGGAAATAGTAGAGCACTTCTGGGGCAAAGTCCTCAGGACAACCCAACAGGTCAGGTTTTCAGCCATTCTAATTATTCCATCTGTGTATAATTAGGGATATCATTAAAATGTCACCTGTTGTTGTCTCCTGAAGACTGGAATTGGGAATCACTGCCATAGAGAGAGAATGAAAGTGTTGATTTAAATGAGTCTTTTAAACTCCTTGAATGCTAGAGCAGACCCATACCCATTGAGAAATAATGTATTGGAAACCTCACAAGCATTCAATGTGTTCAAAGCCCCATTTCAATCAGCAGTTATTTTCGTTTTTCTCTTATAGTGTGTTTGCTTAAAAATCAGTCCTTTTTTGATTTTGTGAATATAGCCCAGACTTTAAGGTCACCTACGCCCTTACAGACCCATCACATGTTATATATGGTGCAGTCCATAAGTATTTAGACAGTGACACACTCTTTGTTGTGACGACTCTGTACTCCAGCACACTGGATATGAAATAAACAGTAACTAAAAGGATAAAGTGCAGCCTGACAACTTTAATGTGAGGGTGTTTACATCCATAAATGATGAACTCTGTGGGAATTAAAGCCCTTTTTATAAATAGACCCTCCATGGGAATCAAAAGTAATTAGACAATTGGCTGTTCATCTATTTCTTGGCTAGGTGTGTGTGCGTAGTTGCATCTTTAGTTCATGTACAAGAGAACTAGCAAAAGGTCTAAAGGGGATTCTAGGTGTGACATTTGCATTTGGAGTCTGTTGCTGGATGCTGTTGTCTCTCAACATAAGGAGCAAAGAAGGGTCAATGCCAGTAAAGCAGGCTGAAAAATCAGAATACGTTGTTCATAGACATAGCCAAAACATTGTATGGTACGTTGTTAAGAAGCAAAAATGCATAGGTGAGATCAGCAATAGAATTTGACCTGGTAGACCACAGAAGACCATTGTAATGGATGACCAAATAATGGTTGCAATTGTGGAGGAAAACCCCTTTTCAAATCTCAAACAGATCAAAAACACTCTTCAGGATGTAGATATAGAGGTGTCAAAGAGAAGACTACACCAGCATCACCACAAAAGGTTATCACAAGATGCAAACCACTGATAAGCTTCAAGAACAGAAAAGTCAGGATACAGTTTGATAAAAATGACATCAAAATCTGTAGAGTTCTTATGGACAGATGAAAAGATTAACCCTTACCAGAATGATGAAAAGAGGAAAGTGCGGAGAAAGAAAGGAATTTCACATGATCCAAAGAACATTAACTCATCTGTGAAACATGGTGGAGGTAGTGCTATGGCTTGGTCATGTTTGGCTGCCACTGTAACTGGTTTACATGTCTTTATTGATGATTTGACTGCTGACAGCAGTATATAGAAACATATAATCTGCTCAGATCCAACTGAATGACTCAAAACTCATTAGATGGCACTTCAAATTGTAACAGGTCAATATATAACAGGACAATATATATTGCTAAAGCAACCATGGAGATTTTCAGAGCCAACAGGTGAAATGTTCTTGACTGGCCAAATCAATCACCTAACCTGAATCCGACCAAGTATTCATTTCACTTACTGAAGAAAAAATCACTTACTGAAGGCTGAAGGGAAAAATGCCCCAAAACAAACAGGGACTGAAGCTGGCTACAATACAGACCTGGCAGTTCATCACCAGAGAAGATACCTTGTTGATGATGGGTTGCATACATACATTCAGGCAGTCACTGAATGTAAAAGATTTGGAATAATGTTTTAAATATGATGGGTTTGTTTAAGATTATGTTATTTGACCAATTACTATATGGTTTACAGTTTAGGATATAAATACCCTCAAATTAAAGCAGTAGGCACTTTATCCTCTTAGTCATTGTTTCATTCCATATCCAATGTGCTGGAGTACAGAGCCATCACAACAAAACGTGTGTCACTGTTCACTGTATGTGCGGGAAAGCTTTCAGTTTATTTTTGCCTGAGCCAATGCCATTATATATATATTATATATTCTTTAAACCCTTGAATGCCAGAGGTGTAGCAAATGCACTGCTTCTCAAAATATCTGTAACCCTCTGGTACGCAAAGGTTTTATAATAATGCTTTTACGTTTCTTGTTTGTTTTTGTACAGTGTGAGTTTTACAAAGTTCAAAATGCTGTAAATAGTATGCACCTTTCAGTCAAACTAGAGATCGATCTGTACAGTACACTAGTAGCCTACTTTTTATTTTTTAGATAACAAGAACAAAAAATAAGTATTGAAGACTTACAGAGTGAAAGAGTTAATTTCCATATAAAGAGAGAGACATCACACTAGGACCATTTAACCAACACAATCAACAGTATAACAGTATTGAATGGAATGACCTTGTACAGACAGAAATGACTTTAAAACCATAACAATTGCTGAACCGTGGATACATTTTTTCATTTAAAGGAACAGTACATTTTGTTAAATGAAAAAAATGTTATAGGATTATTCTTGCTTAGTAATACAAAGGTTAATACATATCAAGCATTTTTTTTTACATTAAACTGCATTTTTTGATTGTGGTCACCTGGTGATGCTGTTCTTCTTGCTTACTATGGATAGCCGCATCAGTATATAAGACCAAAAAGGCATAAAACCATTATTTACTGTAATGGTGTATTGCCTTGTTAGTGGCACATAAAGATGTATTCCCCTGCTGGTTTCATATATAATATCAGGTTAACAAATTAACAGATCATCGTCATCAACTTAGCATAACCTACTGGAATAGCAACCAAGAATATAGCCCAACTATCATAAGTTATATTTAATGGGTTACTTTCTCATTGACCTGGGAGATATATTTATAATGTAAAAAATCTTATATCTCCCTAATTGCCTTTTGATGCTTATTTTCACTTCTTCACTTACTGAGCATATCCTGTATCCCCCATATATCTCAACTGACTTTATCCTATAAGTTAAACCACTGCATACTTGAAAGACTAGGGACAAGGTCTCCAAATAATTTCTTGAATGCACTTGAGGTCTCTTTAGAACCCAGAGGGTTATCTATCCCACTGTCACAATGGAAGTAATGTTATGCAGAGCATTATCTTTATTTTGAGCAGATATTGGAGTAGATGTTTCTTAAGGGGATTAAAAAGATTTATAACACACACCCATATTTTATAACTATATCAGCTTATTTAACCAATTCTTAAATTATGAAGATGTTTGTAGCATCTACTATAAATTTCCCTCCATTGTTTCACTTTCATAGAACTTTATTTATCTAAGCTGACAATATTTTTATATCTGTATCTAACGTTACTGTTCCTTTAAAAGTCAATGACCACATCCACAGAATATTTTGCTTGTTGCAACCTAATTCATTATGTGCTGTTTACAAAACACAAAAGATAAGCTATTCTGGACTGTACCAATTGAACCATAAGGGAGAAATACAAATTTCTGTTGATTCGACCCCTAGAGCTTTAAACCACTCAACTATACCGGAGACCTCTTAGCATTTAAGGAGTGAAAAACTATTTAAATCAGTCTGAATTTGGGAAATGTTAATTTTTTGCTTAAGTTGTCTTTGATAGGCTACAAAATTGTTTACATTTCTGTATCAGGCCCATTTAGTTCGCTGTGCTATACAATTGCATTATTATTGACTAATGTAAAAGGCCATGTACACAGACCAGCAGAACTTCACCTCCCAGCATTCTGTGTGTTTGGGCAGTCTCTACTGTGCATGACTACATCGGACAAACATACATCTGGCCTGCGTTCAGGCAGTCTCCACTGCTCATGACTGCATCAGACAAACAAACATCTGGCCTTTTATTATATTAAGATATAGGGAGATTAGCAGCAGTAATTACATCCTGCTGGCAGCAAGACCTGAATTTTAGGCATGGAACCTGCAGGGAGGTGCATCAATGTACATTTAAGAGGTGATAAAGATATGCCTCTAGTGTGATATATTCAAGCTGGAGACATTTTATTGCGGGGTAATCAATTCTCAGACCTCCAGCTGTTGGTACTACAACTCCCATCATTCCAAACCAGACAGTGACTTGTTGGGGATGATGGGAGTTGTAGTCCCTAACAGCTAGAGATCCAACAATTGACCAGTTCTGTCAGTGCATAGCCTTTATAAAATAACATAGAAAAGGGAGACTTTATCACACTGTAGAAGTTATCACCTCTTTATCATACCATAGTGCATCTCCCGCCTGGACTTTAGCTCCAAGAACCAGTACTCAGCATTGTCCTGTTATGAACAAGTTGCAAGACGATAGCAGCTGTGACTGAGCAGAGTGGACTCTGAGAGAGAGACATGAAAGACACAAGGGGCTTGATTCTATTACCAACGCTAAAGAAAACAGGCGTTGTGTTTTTTTAAGTCAGGTTTTAGTATCTTATTACCCAACTTGTGAAAACAAAATCAGCGGTAATTACACACACCGCCAGTCAAAAAAAAGCCCATAGGAAACAGCTGAAAAGAACATGCAAGTAGCATTCTATTACCCACGCTCAGTATTACCACCTGTTTTGTGGTTAAATATTCTGTCTGTAATCCTACGCCTCACAGGTGAGGAGTAGAAGCCACAACGACAGTTTCAAAACCATCGTTGTTCGAATAAAAGCAGTGCAGAATACGGTATACAGCATAGAAATCTGGCATAGAGTGCCCCCCTTTGACATTTTAATCCCCCTTTGAAATTTGAATTTCAGTGCTTTCTTTCACCACTTTAATTCGACAAATATTGTTCACATTCATCATTTTACCCCCCCTTTAAAATTCAACTTACAGTGCTCCCATGACTTTCTTTCTCCATGTAAATTCGACATTGTTCTCCTCCAATTTTTTACGACATGCCCTTGTTGTATTTGTATTGTATAATTAACCCTATGCGTACCAGAGAGGTAGCAAGGCATTGCAATGTGTTTGATACCCCACTGGTACTTATAGGATTAATAGGCAATTATTTGTATGAAATGTAATTTTATTTTTTGTTTTTTGTTTATTTATTTGTTTTTTAATTATATGTTCCAAAAAAATTCAGACCTCAAAGGAGCATCAGGACCCCTCCTGACACCCCCTTTTGGATAGATGATCCATGTTAGGGGGGTGTCACGAGGGGCCCTGGTGGCCCCCTCGAGGTCTAAATTATATTTTTAACACAAATACAATAATATATATTATTAGAAAGCCCATATAACATATGGTACACATATGTTATATGGGCTTTAGTGACAATGCCGGCAATTGTCGCATGCATTTATCACCTGTCCTTCTGGATAGGTGATCAATGCTAGGGGGTGTCATGAGGGGTCCTGATTCCCCTTTGAAGTCTGAATTTTTTTTAAAACATATAATTAAAAAAAAATAAAGAAATAAAATTACATTTCATACTCATATACAGGCAAGGTATGCAGCTGCATACCTTGCCTATTAACCCTATGAGTACCAGAGGGGTAACAAACACATTGCTATGCGTTGCTACCTCTCTGGTACTCATAGAGTTAATTATACAATACAAATACAAAGAGGGCATGTCGTAAAAAATAGGAGAAGAACAATGTAGAATTTAACTGGAGAAAAAGTCATTGGAGCACTCTAAGTCGAATTTTTAAATGGGGGGGTGGTGTTAAAATGTTGAATGAGAACAATATTTGTCGAAATTAAAATGGTGAAAGTAAGCACTATAATTCGAATTTCAAAGTGGGGTTAATATGTTGAAGGGGCACTCTATGTCGGATTTTGATAATGTGAGGAACACATCTAAGCTAAACTTGATCTTTCTGTCCTCAAACGTATGCATATTTCCTTGGACTTTGATATTTTGTGCTTTTTTTTTAGGCCGTAGTTGAATAAAAGCAGACACCACCAATTAGTTTGTAGAAATATGCTGTCTACGCCACTTTTGTTTTACCATGGTTCTGCAACAGAATACCGGCGTAACACTTGTTTGCAAAATACACGTTGCTTGTTTTTATGTAATGCTGATTTTAGCTCAGGTAATAGAATCGAGCCCCAGATCAGACAGAGATGCAAAAAGCACATGAACCACAACGATCAAAATAACGAGAAAAACAGTAAAAAACAGCAAAACAGTAACATGATTTGGACTGTAACTGTATACGCCTGTTACAGTCCACCAGTGATTAAAATTTTGTGTTCTAACACTCCATATTAAAAGAACAGTAAACTTTTTTTTATGAAAAAATATATAGTCTAGGACGTTTCCTCTTGAGTAAGATATGGGTAATCACACTGCTGAGAGATGCATATTTCCAGAGTTATTACTGTTTAAACCTATGTTTTTTACATTAGCTATGCCTTCTAGTGGTCAAATTCCAATTAGTTATTTTGTTACATTCTATGGAGAGGAAAGTCAGTGGGCGAGATGATGGTAACTGAAATTTTCTGTAATCAGAATAAAAAAGTTCTTACTCCATGGTCCGTCAATTCTCAGACATGCTTCCATCATTTTTTGCATTTAATTCCGCCTCTGGCTCTGAAAGGGTTAAAGGTAATGCTCATCAAGATCTTGTTACAGTCATTTTAATTCTTTAGACACATTTTCAAATATGATGAATTTACTTCTGAAAATATTGTCATTCCCTTACCACCAACTCATGATCTGACAATTTTTTCATTATGACGACTTTTTGAACATCTCCTCCAGTGACTTACAGTTCTCCATAGAATGTGCTAGAAACTGCCTGTCACTTCCTATCTGTTAGAGCTACCAGGAAGTAAACACTCAGTAAATTCACTTCCTTATTATTTGAACTGTTACAAATTTTGAATTGCATCTCCACAGCAGTGGAGATTAGTGTTGAGCGAGCACCCCGATGCTCGGGTGCTCGGGTGCTCTGACCGAGCACCCCCTGAGGCTCGAGTGCTCGGCCGAGCACCCGAGCCCCATTCAAATGAATGGGGCGACACGAGCATTACACCAGGCACCCCCTGCTCTGATGAGGGGAGGGTGCCTGGTCAATGCCCCCCTTCATCTCCGCTATGCCCCCTTCATCTCTGAATGCCCCCTTCATCTCCGCAATGTCCCCCTTCATCTCCGCTATGCCCCTCTTCCACAATGTCCCCCTTCATCTCCGCTATGCCCCTCTTCCACAATGTCCCCCTTCATCTCCGCTATGCCCCTCTTCCACAATGTCCCCCTTCATCTCCTCTATGCCATAGAGGAGATGAAGGGGGACATTGTGGAAGAGGGGCATAGCGGAGATGAAGGGGGACATTGTGGAAGAGGGGCATAGCGGAGATGAAGGGGGACATTGTGGAAGAGGGGCATAGCGGAGATGAAGGGGGACATTGTGGAAGAGGGGCATAGAGTCTATGCCCCTCTTCCACAATGTCCCCCTTCATCTCCGCAATGCCCCCTTCATCTCTGCAATGCCCCCGTACCTCCAGTCCCTGGTGGTCCAGCGGAGCGTCTTCAGATCTGTGCCTCTTCCGGCACAGATCCCCGCCACCCGAACATGGCGGGCGAGCACATGGCGGTACTCGACGAGTACCGCCATGTGCCGAGCAGAGCGATGCTCGAGCCGATCCGAGCATCGACCGAGCACGCTCGCTCAACACTAGTGGAGATGCAATCAGGTGTAATAAAGCAGAGATGACTTCTCATGTATGAAAAACTCTCAAGTTCCCATGTTAGTCTATGAAGCCAGTGCATTAAGATATCCACTACTTCAGTGATCTTAGTGCATAGGCCCCATAGGTGTTTAGAACTCTGGAGAAGTCATGTCTACTTTGTCACCTCTTTATCATACCTTAGTGCATAACGCCCCCCCTGGAGGTCCTCAGGTTGCCCGAACCTGTACTAAAGGAATAAGGTAATAGCCTATTGTTGAGATGTGCTTCTGTCAAGGTTGTTTTAGTGAGCTGTCAGGCCACACATTTTATCAGTTTGGTAGTTAGATGTATTACCCTGTTTGGTTCATCAAAAGCTCAAAATGAAAGTGGTGCAACTTTGGGACCCATCAACTGCACCACAGATGACAAATAAAACTTCCCATTGATTTAAATAACTCTTTTAACTCCATAAATGCTATAGAGGTCTCCAATGCATTGTGAAGCAATGATTAGCTATCTCTTTAGCATTTAAGGGGTTAAACGTGCATTTTAGAATATAGGGAATTTGTAGGAATTATTATTTGATCCCTGTGGTACGTTTGGTTTGCACCAGAACTGCTTTATTATTATTTTGTGCATATGTTCCTTTAAGCACTGGAGCAGTTCTCATAATATACACTATTTCCCCTATGTTTGGGTAGAGAGGAAACTTAAATGTACTTGAGAACTAGATATGAGTGAAATCATTCTGTGAGTTCAGTATTCATACAAGACATTCTATTTCACATCTGTTCTTGAGAAACAGATGTTTCTTTTTGTGTTTCATTTGCTGTTTCAATCCATCATATTACTGAAACAATAATCACGTGATATCCAGAAAAAAAATACAGGTTTGCCTACCTTCGATTGTCAATCAAACAGGTTCCTGTCTGGGTAACATGACTGAACAAGGTAGGTAAGAATCTTCTTCGTGATAATAGGAAGACATGACTGCTGAATGACTCCCTTATCTCTCCCATTTGCCCCTGCACTGTCTTTCCCCTTCAACCCTGCTTTGTCTCTTCCCTTCTCTGTTTCTCACGTATTCCCACCATCTCTCCCATACTTCTACCCTTCCTCTCTTTCATCATCTCTTTCATTTCAGCTCTCCGCAGCTCCCTCTTTCTTGAAAGGTCCCATACTCCCCTGTCCATCAGTAGTTCATTCTGGATCTATTTTGACAGGCCCAGAATTTTCTCCAGGTCCTCCTCATCAATCTGCAAAATTAATAGTAGATGTTTCGCCCATCTCTCTTAAGGGCATGATAGATAAACCCAGACAAACTGTATGCAAAAGTGTCATCTATCTCCTCTTTGCTCTTCTATCCTCAATCAGAATGTTTTCTAAGGCTTCATAGTTCATGAACATGCTCAGGAAAGCTTTTTTTCTCTCTCTCTTTTAATGTAAACTCCACTTGTTTTAAAAAGCCCAAATTAAATCTGTTTTGGCTTTAGATCAGATTTCTTGCTGAGATCCATTTCACCCAAGATGCCACTGCACCCTCCGCTGCGACGTTCGGCAATTTCAGGAGGAACCCTCGCCTGGAAATAATTAAGAGTGTTGAATTTGGAAAAGTCGTGCTCAATTTCCATTATGGGATGAGCCTCAGAGAGCAAGGAAGTTCACGTAGTGAGAAGCACAGCTTAGAGGTCTGTGAGATGCTGATTTGCCAGTTTAATATGTACACAACAAGTTGTAAAGTTGCGGCAAAGAGTGAAACGATGGGGACTGCTTGAAACTTTGAAACAGCTGGAATGGCAAAATGTGGAGCTCAGCAATGCAATTACTACACTAATAATACAATAAAGCAACAGGCTTAGTGTGTTATATGTGCAGCCAGTCTGGAAACTGTAATGTGTTGCACTTCAAGGAAGCTTTTAGAGAATGTTTTCATCTCTACTGGCATCTGATGTCTCCAGCTAATGGACCTCCTGCAAAGTGCATGAAGTTTAAAATCCCCTTTACTTGCCATTCTGTTTTGTTTTTAAAAGATAATATAGCAGGAAAGCGAATGTAAAGAGAGGCAGACTGTAGGCATGCCAGTGGTGTATGCACCACTGTACCCTGGCTTTAACAGACTCCTGATTTTATTTCTCTGAGTCAACAATACAGGGATTTAACCCTTTGAGTAAAGCAATGCATTGGCCACCCCTTTGGCCCTCAAAGGGCAAAAGGCCTTTGTTTACTAAATAACGTTGGGTCATATACACTAAATAACAGAGTGGCCAGAGGGGACAAATAAAAATTCCCATTTACTTAAATGTTTCTTTCAATCCGTTGAAAGGTAGAAATCACTCCAATGCTTTGCAATGTCTTGAAGACCTATCCAGCAATCAGGATAGAATGAAAGAATGAATGAATGAATGAATGAAGGATAGGATTAAAAGCCCTAATTAAAGCAGATAGATTGGGAGGTTTTGATTGGTTCTCTGGGTGAAGACGTCTGTTTCAGAATTGCTTCACCTTTTTTTGTCAAATGACCTGCTGTGCAAAGACCATGAGCTGGGCGATATCATGAGTATCTTAATGTCCTGTATGACAGTGACGTGTTCAAGACATTGCTTCTAAATATGATTGTGATATCTGTTGCATCTAAGGCAGGTCTGGGCAACATGAGGCCCTCCAGCTGTTTAAGACTACAATTCACATCATCCCCCCCAGTTGAAAGTGCAATTTTTTCATCCAGTTCGTCCATCCTAATTAATCTCTACCTACCTACATACCTACATGAACCTATCCCAGCAGATGAAGGTTGCTAAACAAATCTACCCTGGATTGTGTTTCTGACATAATGTCATAGATGTTTTGGTGTTACTTCGTATTCATAATATCACATATTCAGCAGAAATGCAGACAGAAGCATTTAAGTATAGAGGATATGAGGGTAGATTGTTAGTTTTGTGCTACTTTAAACTAGAGAAGAACCCTGGTTTAAACCTGACTGAAAAATTGCCAAGGTTATGCTTAGGGTTCCCACCTATCTTTTTGACCAGGACAGTCTGTTTGTGTCAACAGTGTCAGAGTTTCAGAGGTTCTAAAAACTGAACAGATTCAGTTTCAAGCTCTTGTGCCATCACTGGTTAGATCACACATCTATCCCCAAAACACTAATTCTAGTTGGCTGGTCCTGCAGCTCTCTACTGATTTAAATTGAAAAACAAACAGTGTGATGAACACACACTGAGACAGAATATAATTAAGTGTTTTGTTCACGGCATGGTAGCCTCTCAGGTGCTGCTCAAGTCACGTTTTTCACTTCCATGTGCCACTGCACAGAGGACATTTTAATATCCATATCAGACTGGTCCCGCCCTCATACAGACTAGCTCTAAAATATCAGGCAAATCCTCTGTGCATGAGAGAGACAGCACAACTCCAGACTTACGTTTCAGGCAATGTGGGACTCGGCAGTAGGGTGCAGCTGATTCCCTCTAGGTACATAGAGAGCAAAGGCCTATGCCTATATACCCTGCCACTTAGGGAGAAGGGAAAAACAGAGTGTGATGACAGCACACCGAGACAGAACAAATGTAAGTGTTTTGTTCAAGGCATGGTAGCCTCTCAGGTGCTTCACAAAACATGTTTTTCACACTCATGTGCCATTGCAGACAGGAAATTTAAATATTTATATGAGACTCTCACCCTCAGACAGTAGAGCTCTGAAATGTCAGGCAAATCCTCTCTGCACAAGAGAAACAGCACAAACCCAGATTTAAATAGGACTTTTAATCCAATCAATGCTAGAGAGGGTCCCAATGCATTACTTACATAAAATAGGCCTGTAGGGTATAAATTAATATTACCATTGGAAATAATTATAACTTTAGAAACTGCCCACCAAAAATATGGCACATTGCTCTGCCTTTAGCACAAAGTAATGTCCACTAGACACCATTAAACCCCACATGTTCCCATTTTTATTTGTTCATTTTTGATTGTCATCCCAGTTTGTGCAATACCCTATGAATATTTGTCATCCATTTGAACTTATTAGGTTTTTTATTCCTTGAAAGTGGGAAAAGAAAGTTAAGTTACTTGTACTGAAATTCACCTCGTCAACACTTTTCAAACATATGTCCTCTAAATGGCTTAAGGCGAATGTTGTAAAAAAACAAGTACAACTACTTTTTAAAGTCATTATATTTAGTGATCGTTCGTTGACCTTTTCCAGTAAGCATTGTTAAAAACAGTCTTTTTCCACAATTTTTTATCATGGGCTGAAGGGTTTCAAAATTATAAACGGAATGTGTTCAAGGGACACTAATGTCCAATAATAACTTTCTGTTTTGTAGATTTAAAAACAAAAAACAAATTATGTGGCGCAAATCCCATGTTTGAGAGATATTCACATCTAAAGTTCCCCCCTCCCTCCCCTTCTCCTGACATCAGCGCTCTACTGACAGCAGAAGATCCCGGTCCTGGGACCAGCCAGCGGCTCTTCAGCAACAGCGGAAAATAATTACTTCATTGGAACGGTCTACAAAGTATGCCTGGTTTGTAAGCACACTTTGTAGACCGTTTATCACGGTGCCCGTGATTGGTGCATTTCCTTGTCAGTTACCTGTAGGGGGCTCTCCACTGGCTGCCTGCCTTCAGCCTGCCCTGTGTTGCCTATTTAGACTGAGCTTGGGCACCCTTTGGTTGCCCTTTCATGTTGTCTCTATGCTACCTGCACCTGCATTGGATTCCTGAGCTTCCTGGGCTATTTCTCTGTTCCTGCTCATCAGTGATCACCTGAGTTCCTGTTCACCAGCTTCCCTGGTTCAGCATCCATTCCTGATCCGGTTGGGGTTGCTGTCTCTACTGCTGTTTCCTGCTGCCGTTCCTGATCCGGTTGACTGCCTGTAGATCTGTTTCCTGTCCTTCAACAGCTGTGTTCCTGCTCCTGGATCGCCTGCAGTGTGTCCCTCTTCTCCAGTCGCCCTGGCGACATTTTCATTCACTTATGTTCCACTCTCCAGTATGCGGGTACTGGTTCGCTCCACATACAACCGGCTGCTGTTGAACCGGTAGAGTTCTAGGTTTACTCCAGTATGCGGGTACTGGTTCGCTCCATGTATAACCGGCTGCTGTGGCACCGGTAGAGTTCTGGTTACTCCAGTATGCTGGTACTGGTTTGCTCCACGTTAACCGGCTGCTGTGGCACCGGTAGAGCTCTAGGTTACTCCAGTACGTGGGTACTGGTTCGCTCCATTTATAACCGGCTGCTCGTTGTCATCTGTCAGCACCGGTGGTGATTGGGTATCCCCAGTATGCGGGTACTGGTTCGCTCCACATACAACTGGCTGCTGTTGCACCGGTAGAGTTCTAGGTTTCTCCAGTATGCGGGTACTGGTTCGCTCCATGTATAACCGGCTGCTTACTATCATCTGACAGCACCGGTGGTGTTCTAGGTTACTCCAGTACGCGGGTACTGGTTCGCTTCACATACAACCGGCTGCTGTTGCACCGGTAGAGTTCTAGGTTTCTCCAGTACGCGGGTACTGGTTCGCTCCATGTATAACCGGCTGCTTACTATCATCTGACAGCACCGGTGGTGTTCTAGGTTACTCCAGTACGTGGGTACTGGTTCTCTCCATGTATAACCGGCTGCTTATTATCATCTGAAAGCACCGGTGGTGGTTGGGTATCTCCAGTACGCGGGTACTGGTTCACTCCATTTACAGCCGGCTGCTTGTTGCACCGGTAGAGTTTCCTCCTCCAGTACGCGGGTACTGGTTTGCTCCATGCATAGCCGGTTTCTTTTCAGTCCTAGACAGCTCCGGTAGAGTCTTTGTTCCTCCAGTACGCGGGTACTGGTTCGCTCCATGCATAACTGGTTGCTGTTCGGTCCTAGACAGCACCGGTAGACTTGTTGTTCCTCCAGTACGCGGGTACTGGTTTGCTCCACGTATTAACTGGTTGCTTGCTGCGTATTCCTCAGCACCAGTAGAGATTGTGTTCCAGTCCAGGCTGCCTTGCCCGGTATACTGGTAAGGTCGGTAGAACCTATTCCACATTGTACCAACTTAAGGTTGCCTTACCTGGTATTGGCAAGGCCGGTAGAGCCTATTACTATTCGTTGTACCAGTCTCCAGGCTGCCTTGCCTGGTATATTGGCAGGGCCGGTAGAGCCTATCATTGATCGTTGTACTAGTCTCCAGGCTGCCTTGCCCGGTATATTGGCAAGGCCGGTAGAGCCTCCTTTTCTCCGTTACTAATCTAGGGCTGCCTTGCCCGGTATATTGGTAAGGCCGGTAGAGCCTTTTCCATCTGTGCCAACTAAGGTTGCCTTACCCGGTATTGGCAAGGCCAGTAGAGCCCGTGTTACATTCTGTATACCACTACTCTTGCTACTATGCATTGTCATTAAATGTTGTATGTGTATGCTACCCACATGGGTTTCCATTAAACTTTTCAATAAAGTTGTGTTTTATCTTAACTCTGTGTCTGAGAGTCATAACTAACCGTGACACCGTTCCAGTGAAGTAGTTCTTCAGGGGATGTATCACCTCTATATAACTTACCCTAGATAGTTAGGTTATAAACCATAAAGGTTTGAGAGATAACTGAAGGCAAAATTCCCTCCTCCATTCCCCTTCCCTGAAGTCAGTGTTGTGCTGACTGCAGGGAAATCCGGTCTTACTTTAATCATGCAGCTCTGCAGCAGAGCCTTGATCACGTTAGTGACAAAGAATTATTTCACTGAAACGGTCTTCTCCATGTGCTTGCAAACCAAACACATGTAGATGACCGTTTCAGTGAAATAATTATTTTTCACTAACAGGATCTCAGCTCCGCTGCAGAGCCGCAAGCCAGTCGTATGACAGACTTCCCCTGCAGTCAGCACAACGCTGACTTCAGGGAAGGGGGAGGGAGGGGGGAACTTTGCCTTCGGTTATCTCTCAAACCATAAAGGTTTGAGAGATGATCCTTGGGGCTATTACATTATTTTACAAATATGTACAATATGGTGGATAGTAACAATAAAGTATTACTATCCCTTTAAGAAACACCTGCACTCTCCCTATATCTATCCAACAGTATGTCACACTTCTAACTCCCTCCTCTTCCTAGAACACCCTGACCACATAGCCTTCCTGTGACACTCTTTTATACTAGAGTGGAAAGAGAATAATTGTGTGGAAATAGGTGTAACATTATACATGGTTTTGCAAATTATTTCAAGCTTCCATTAAATTTTTACACTGGGCAGTACATTGTTGGAAAAGCGGTATTTTAGAGGTTTCTGTAGGAATTCCAGTGGAAGGTGAAACGTGCTGTTTTCCACTTTCTTTTGTTTTGGTTTTAGGTGAAAAATTGTCTCTCTTTGCAACCCAAATCTCTCAGTCCATCTTTCCCACCCTAGTGTCCCACTTTTTAGGAGGCCAGACTGTGTGGTGTGTATAAGTGTATCACATTTCTACATAGCAATAAATCTCACATTATTGTTTATTTAAATTTCAGTATATGTGTTTATAAAGTAGTCTGTATAAATAAAATACTTTGATCTCGCTCTAAATAATTTATTTAGATACACAAAGATATGTCAATAGGTCATGAAATAAACTCAGTAATGCCCCCCCCCCAGCCACTCCATGTTAATACCACCTAAAACAAAAATGTCCTTCTTTTGCATTTGAAATGTTAAGAGGTGTGCACTAGTAGCCATAGAAGTACATACTGACTGCCTCAATAGCCTTCTCCCTCTAGTATCTATAGAGCCACACATTCTAACCCCTCAGCTTTATCCCACTACACTGGTAGTCATAGAATCACACATACAGATCTCCCAGCCTTGTCCAATTGATAGAACCATGCATACTGACCCCACAGCCTTGTGTCATACGTCCAAACATACTGAATTTTCTCCCCCAGCCTTGTCACGCTGGTATCCATAGAACTACACATACTCACCCTCCCATCCTTGTAGTGGAAGCTTTGATAGCCTTAGAACTGCACATACTGACCTCAGGTCTTTTCCCCATGCACTTGTAGAGATAATATCACACATACTGTCCTTCTAGCCTTGTCCCACTGGTTGCCATAAAACCACACATACTGACCCCCCCTTATCAGCCTTTTCCCCATTGGTATCCATAGATTCACATACACTGACCATCTGGACTTGTCCTACTGCATTGGAGTCAGAGAAACACAAATATTGAATCTGACCCCAGTCTTACAGTGGGAATTCTTGTGTCTATAAAGAGCATAGGTGGAAAGTTCTCACAAGAAATTAATTGGCTGCAAAATGAAAAAAACTGTATGTATTCTCTTTCTTTGCACTGTAATTTCTGTGTAGAAAGTGATAAACTGTATCTTTTTCCACACAATTTTCTGAGGAAAAAAAAACAAACAAAAAAAAGAACTTTACTCCCATCTCTCTGGCAGCAAGACCCACAAATTTAACCATAATACCTGAGATTTTAGCCCCTCAACCAGCACCTAGTAAGGAACAGTAGCCTTAAAGGGATAGTAATATTTCACAAAAAAAGCAGCCTTGAATAATTTTCATAGTATTTGGGCCGTGGAGAGCGTTATTTCAATACTGTTCAAGAGTAAATTAATGATAAAGTATTCCCCTCCTGCCCTTTTACTGATGTAACGCTGCTCACCTCAGATCAGCAAAACTGTTCGGATGGATCACAGCAAGGGACAATCTTCAGTGAGCATAAAGAAAAACCTGAAAAATCTGACAAGGGGGGCAGGGTTTTCCTTATGCTCACAATAAGAAGATTGTCCCATGATGTGAGCTGTCTGGTCAAGAGACCTGATTCCATATCTGAGGGGAGGTAGCTTACACTAGGTAAAAGGGGTGGGAGGGGGATACTTTATCATTCAATTACTCTTGAACTACAACTCAGACAGTACTGAAATAACACTCTCCATGGCCCAGATACTATGAAAATTAATCAGAGCTGCTTTTTTGTGAAACATTACTATCACACAGAGCCTTATTCATAATGCTAAGGAGGTGTGGTTCTGGAACAAACCAGTTGTATAGCAGATTTGAAAAGAAAATCCTCTGTATTTTCATTGACATAAATGGGGAATTTAACCACTTGTTTGCTAGTGAGGTTAAAAGTCCCATTTAAATCAATGGAAGCTTTGGTGCAGTTGGCTTGTTTCAGATTTGTACCTCATCGCCTTGAAGAGTAAGGCCTGCACTTTTTTATACCTCTCAAAGTATTATGCAGGTTCCATCTGTTGTGCTGTTTTTCTCTCAAGCAAAGATGGTTTGTCTAACATTTTGAAGCTGGACTGTCCTATGGGCAGGACCAATCTGATATGGACCTGGACATTTCTTCTCTGCAGTGGCTAATGGGAGTGAAAAAACATGAGCTGAGCAGCACCTCTCAGTGTGCTTTCATCGTAATTTTTGCATGTAGGTCTCTCTAAGTTGGAAGGGCATCCCAGGTATACTGTAGATATTTGCTGCATGTGTCTAGAGGCAATCAACTGTACCACAGTGATAAGGCCCATGTAGTACAAAATATATATATATATCTGTGGTTGTGCTGTTTGTGTTTTACAGGGAGGATTTGCCTGACATATCTGACCAGGACTGTTTTTGTGGGGTACCAGTCTGATATGGACATGTAAAATTTGTATCTGTAATGGCACATGGGAGCAAAAGAATACTTGATCAGCACCTAAGAGGACACAATGCGTTAAAACAAAACATGTTATTTTGTTCACTCTAGGTATGAGCTCCTCACAGTTTTTGTTTGTAGGTCCTCTTCAGTTGTACGTTCATCCCCAGCATGGGCCTTTGCTTTCCATGTGCCTAGATGAAATCAGCTGTACCACACAGATGAAGCTCACATTGACCAAAATCTTTTGAGCTGTTTTTCTCATGCAGCAAGCCTGTGTCTGACATTTCTGAGTTAGACTGTCTGTGGGTGGGAAGAGTTTTATCTGGATATGGAAAATTTTACTCCTGATCGATCCTGTGGCTTTGTCTTACTACCCGAACTGTGCATGACCCTGGCTTGTCCGACTACATGCTCTGTTTTGACCTTGGCTGTGGCTAACTACATGCTTTGGCTCTCGACTGTGGCTTGTCTGACTTACGCTCTATGCTGTCCTTCGCTCCAGTCTGACTACCTCCTGTCTGGGATAGTTGTGGGCATGCTCCATCGGTGTAGTGCAACTGCTACCTCCATGGTAGAGTTGCTGGTTGCCTCTCACTCCGTTGCCTCCATCCTGTGCCACTGTATCCGTTACCTCCTGGGACTGTTGTGCAACCCTCCGCTTTGTAGCCTATGTACAGTACTGCCTTCACATACTTACCAGTGTTGCGGCTGGCTACGTTCCACACTCTTTCCTCCATACTTTGTCTACCTAGTAGACCGGTTCTGTGACTCTTTTGGAGTACTAGTTACTCTCTGTTTCTCTCCTCCTACCCTTCGTGGTAGAGTCACTACTTCGAGACATCTGTCTGGATGTCTCGTGTCTGGGAGTTTAGCTGTCACTCCAGTGATCAGGTTTCCTGGCATTCCAGGTTTCCAATTGCTAGGTATAGAACCAAGCCTGGTTCTGCTTCCATCTATCTCTATAGGCTACTGAGAACCGGTTACAGTTCAGTGTCAATCCTTGGATAGTGGACTCGACACTGTCCTCATGCCTGTTCCTACAAAGGTTGGGGAAGTGCTTACTCTTGCTTATCTTAATAAACTGGTTAAACTTCACTGTACCTGTGTCGTGTGTATTATTTACTCTGGTGTCCGTGACACCTTTCTCTACTTTTGTCAAGTGTGAATCAGCTGCACCCTGCTGAAAAGGCTCACATAGGCTAAAATGTATTTCTGTGCTATTTCTCTCATGCAAAGAGGATTTGCCTGACATTTCAGAGCTTGACTGTCTGAGTGTGGGACCAGCTCAAAATGGACATGGACATTTCCTCACCATAATAACACATGGGAGTGAAAAAACATGACTTGCACAGCACCTGAGAGGCTGTTATATCCTAGAATAAAATACTTTATTTTGTTTAGTCTCATTCTCTGCATTTGTCACAATTTTTGCCTGTTTTTTTCCTGGATCCACATTTCATTCTAGCTTTATACACCTCACAATTTGGATTAGCCCTTACATCTCCAGAGTTTGAATTCTGCATTGGCATCTTTATTTTCCTACTGTAACTGACTGAGATTCCATTCTACTAGAACTGAGGTGGCAAAAGAATTAGAAAAAGGCTTTTTTTCTAGCCTTTTTCAACTTTTTCTATTTCATTCAATTGGATATGTATGTTGATTTTTTCAAATTAGCATACATATTGAAATGGCACAAAATAGCATTGATAAAGACCTATCTGCCATTACATATAAGCAGAATTACCTTTGTAAGCTGCTCTGTCCAGATGGATAGGCCTTTCCAGACTCATCAGCTCAGGATTACCAAGCTTGAAAAAATTGACTATGTGACTAAAAAGGTCATTTCCACCACAGCCCCCAAGTGTCTCCATTTGCACTCAAACACCTTCCTCCCACTCAAACTGTCCAGCATCAGAGGGGTTAATTAGAAAAAACATCATACATATATGGACTGCCCCACCCAGTAGTCTAACAGGTCTACTATTAACTGCTCCATTACCAGATTGCCTGACATACCAGATAGCTCAGCAATGGAAGGGTTCAACTTTATAAGGTAAAAAAATAATTAAATAAAAGGCACAAATGACCTTAAATAAATATTATACATTCCGTTGGCTGATTTTTAACTGTTTTGTTGTGTTAAATCCCCAACTCCAACAATCCTCCAGAGACAACTACTGAAGAATACTATAAAAAACCCACAACAAACAAAATGCATCTAAGTGCAGAATTATTCAACACCTTGATTTGTGGCCCTAGTTTTAACCCACAGAGTCTTATGCTTTCCAGTTTTTCAGGGGCAATAAGAAAGATATAAAATGAACAGTTTAAAAAGTCTTAATTTACACCGAAGTTGGTTCTGCTATCCGCCCGTGGCTGGACTAATCAGATGATTGAATCTTCATGTACATTCCACCTTCGAAATGCATATTATTCCAGTGTACCTCCATTCAGCCTTCATGAGTGGTCAGTATACTCATGGATTCCCAACATCTCTCTCCATCCATGTGGTCTAATCATGCTTTCCACCCTATATTCTCACATCAAAAATGGGATGGCCAAGGTGTCCAGAAAATAAAAAAGCAGGGCTGCATATCATCATATGCCAAGTAAACCCAGTCTAAAATCCTTAAAAGTAAATGCTTCTCTATATCTAAAAACAGAGTGTAACTGTTTACAATTTTAAAATTTCCATATGAATATTTGTATGTATATTTAATAACATGTAATATATATATAAATATAATTTCTCAATTTGTATAAATAAGCAACCCTCTACTGAAAACTGTCCAGGACATACTTGAAAACGATAGAAATCTCAATGTATTCTTCCTGGTAAAACATTTTCTAAATAAATAAATAAATAAAACAACTTATTTTCTAGTTCACATATCTAAAGATGGTAGGAGAGCTTCTTTGGTGGGTTAGTAGTCAGGTAGAACGAGTGGGTGTTATCTACCCCCCCCACACACTTTATTTCTCCTCATCTCTCCTACTCTTTATCTCCCTATTTCCATCTCACCCTTCTCTCACTCCATCTAACATTCTATAGCTCTCACATTCCCTGTTTCTCACAATTTCTGCAGCTCTCCTACCTCCTCTGTCTGCCATAAGTGTCCTTGGGCTGAAACTGAATGATCTGTGTCCTATGCTTTGCTCACTTTAGTGACATAGTTGCAATTCATAGTTTCAAATCAGTGCCCAATACACCTTATGGTGCTGTTAACATGGAGCAGATCTAACAGCTATGGGTGACTAGAATGCAGTTTGCCCTGGCAACTAATAATGGGCGCTGAAGAGTTGTAGCAGTGAAGGTCTAGACATCATCCAGTGCGGCTACCCTGTAGTCCAAAAACAAGGGTGATTAATCTGTTACAATGTTGTTTGCAACAATCCAATCACAGGCTGGCCTATGTGGTTGCCAACCAATCAGATAATGCTGACATCTATGTGAGCCAACCACCAGCTTACATCTCCCACTGTATCCTGTGTGTAGGTAAATGCAGTACACAGGACACAGGCAATACAAACCTGGATGCAGTGTCACTGCTTTGATATCACCTGTGTGAATAAGGTACTAAACTGATAGCAGTATTCTTTACACCTTTGAAAATAAAATGGGAGTAGGTAACATTTGGTTCTCTAGCTGTTGGCGACTACAACTCCCATTATCCCCAACCAGCTACTGGCTGATTGGGAATGATAGGAGTTGTAGTTCCCAACAGCTGGAGAGTCAAAGGTTGTCCATAACTTAATAGAGTAATTTCCATCTCATTATAAAGTGACTAGTGTAAAAGCCCGTGTACACGGGCCAAGGTCCGGGTGATGCTAACCCTTTGAGTGCCAGAGGGGTAGGCAACGCATTGCCGACGCAGTCATGCACTGTAGATACTGCTCGAAAGCACAGAATGCTCCCAGCACAGAACTCCCAGCATTCCTACACCTCCCAGCATTCTGTGCTCCAAGCATTCTGTGCATTCGGGCATACTCTACTGCGCATGACGGCTTCTGACAAACATCCTATTATATAGGATGAGTTAAAAGGATAGTAATGTCAGAAAAAAAGTATTAACTATATGGTAGATACAATTAAAAGAGAGTACTTGCACTTATTCGTATCTCTCAAACCATTATGGTTTGAGAAATATAGGAAAATAAAGTTCTCTGGTCCCTCCCCTTTCTGCTTGATGAGCTGTAAAGCTGTCAGAAGCAGATTCTGGTCGCTTGACCAGATGTGGCTCTTCAGCAGCGCCGGTATAAGGATATCTAAAGATAAATACTTAATTTGGAACGGTCTACAAAGTGTGCCTGGCTTGCAAGCACACCTTGTAGACTGTTCCAATGAAGTATTTATTTCTAAATAGCGTGATTTCAGCTCTGCTGAAGAGCCTCTGTCTGGTCAAATGACTGGAACTGCAGCTGTCAGCTAGATGGCAGACTTGAGTAAAACAGGCAGGAAAAGGTAATTTTAGCAAGTTATATCTCTTAAACCATAAAGATTTGAGAGATAAGACTTACAGTGATGTTAATCTTTTTTTAATGTCTACAATATTAAATTAACTTAAAATTAACCATTACTATCCTTTTAAAGATGCTTCCAATATTTGAGGGGTTAAAAGGACATTATTTTTGTTAGCTTTCTGGGCATTGAAGATGTGCTATAAATAACATCCTAGTTTCATTTGAAGATATTTCCATATTCATATGCTTTAAGCACTTTCCTTCTTTTTATTTTTGTAGTCATAAAAACATTTACAGTACAGTACAGTACATTTAACCCTCTGAGTGCCAGAAGGGAATCCATCACATTGATTTGCACACCCCTCTGGTATGCAAGTGGTTAAAAAGATGAAATCTACTTTATTATACAGTATAAAAGCAATGCAAGCTATTTTGATCTTAATTAGAGGATATTAAACAACAGTTCTGTTTATTTAAGTCTTTCTGTCCCAATGCTGAATAGATAGAAATAAAATAAAAAAGAGAGAGAGAAAGAAATACATTTTTAAACATGACCCACAGGCAAATATAATATTTATACTTATTTATCATCCCAGCTCACTCATCAGACCCAAAACATGTCTAATGAGCTGAAATTGCCAAACGCCTCTCTGGGTTGTGTTGTTATATATACTGGTTTAACTACAGTCCTGTTTGCCTCTGGTTTCAACACTGGGACTGCTGCAGGCAATAATGGTAAGAAGAATACTAAGGGACCCGTGTCGACAGAAGTCCCAGCAGGATTGCACTGCAAAACTGCCAAGCACAGGAAAACATGACACTTGTGAGGTACATGGGGCAAAACGGTTAAAAACATAATGATTTCCTGGAGAAAAGGGAGGTTGATGTTCTAAGAAGAACATGGTTAATTTTGGAGCAAACCAACTGCGCTATAGGAGACAATATAAACCTAGGCCAGATTCCCATTGATTTAACTCGCTTTGCAGTGCGTTCTGTACTCCTCTGGTACTCAAAGGGTTAAATGGGGCTTTTACACCATTGAATACTAACTTCAAGGGGTTTAATTTTCCCACTTTATTCAATTAGAATTTTTATTCATACCCTTTTTTGCAGTTGATTTTCCCATAAAATAACTCAATTTCTTTCTAGAACATCAACCTAAGGAAGAGGACAAACTTAACCCTCTGAGTGCCAGAGGATTGGGCAACTTAATCCTTTGAACTGCACGCCCCCTGGCACTCAACGAGTTAATTCTTCCAAATCTTGCTACTGCCTCTCTGTGAAGTTGCTAGGTTGCCAAAGCCCCACCTAATAGATTATTAGATCACACTCACAATCCAATTGTTTTATTACTAGACTAATTAAAGAGCCCGTTACATGGGCCACAGTGCCACTGGCAGCCGGTCGTGGGGCAGTCATGCGCAGTACAGCCTGCCTGCGCCGCGGCTGATACAGAGCTCTCTACTGCGCATGACTGCAGCACGCGCAGCAGTCTCTAATGCACATGACTACGTTGTTACATACATTTTAGCGAATTATTATATAGGACTAGTTGAACAGCCCTTTACATGGGCCACAGTCCCACTGCCACACGGTCGCGGGGCAGTCACGGAGCCGCAGAGCAGGCAGTCTCTACTGCCCATGACTGCAGCACACGCAGCAGTGTCTACTGCACATGACTATGTCGTTACATACATTTTAGCGTATTATTATATAGGATGGGTAATCATATTACACCATTACAGGTCTTTAACCATGAGGCTTTGGGCTTCAACCTGCTCAGCCAGTACCCAGCCATGTCCCTATGGGCCCCCTGATCTAGGGGTACAGATTGATGTGATCAAGCCTTTTTATTTAAAATTGTAACCCTCATTGAACCATGACAATCAAAGTCATTGACTTCTTGAAGATGATGGGAGTTGCAGTCCAAGAACAGCTGATGGGTCATTACCCCTACTCTAGCCCAGCAATACTTCAGAACCTATATTATCATTACTCAGTTGTTTGAATGCAAATGGATGAATATGGGCCCTACTTGTATTCAAAATGCTTGTCATACTACGTAGAATTGGAGAAAACCAACTGCGGTAAAAAAAAAATCTCCCAAATTATGCTTACTGAGAACTGATGTAATTCTGGGCCAAACCAACTGCGTTATGGGGGAGAATGCATTTTCATGAATGAAAATGGAGATTTTAACCGTTTGAACATCACAAAGGTCTTGAATGCAGTGCTTCACGATGCACTGGAGACCTCGCTAGAATTGAAGAAGTAAAGAGTCCTATTTAAATGAATTAAAATGTTTTATGTCCCCAATGTATTAGCTGGTTTGATCCAGATCTGCTCCAGTTCTCAATGTGTCAGGCTCGCACAGATAATAATCGCTAACATACTAGCTTTCAGTAATCCCCCCAACTGACACTTAAAGGCTTATGTACTAAAAAGAATTGGTACAATTCTGGTCCAAACCAAATGCAGCATAGGGGACAAATACAAATGCCGAGAATTTTCATTTATTTAAATGCAAGATTTAACCCCATGAATGCTACGCAGGTGTCCCATGAATTGCTTCTCAATTCATTGGAAACCTCTCTATCATTAAAATCGCCATTTAAATCAGTGGGAATTATTTGTTCCCTATGGTGAAGTTGGTTTAGGCCATAATTACAGCACTACTTAATACATCAGCCTCTTAGTTTCTAAACCTGATTGGCACTATTTGCAGCTTCATGAACAACCCAGTTCTTTTGCCATCAGCAAGAAGTCAGAATGAAACCTTTGGGATGTTCTGTCATGTTCCCTTATTGCTTGACACAACTTTCACTAGAGTGTAAGCCAAAGTGACAGAAAATCTTTTCCATTTAGAGTTTGAAAGGTCATACACATACTCAACACAGACCTGTAATCTCTGATCTGGTTATCTGACCCAACTCCCAGATTGGAGACTTCAATGTCGCTCACACCTAGCTCACAGAAGGGTGACATTTATATTTCTTTTATACAATATTCCAGAGGCATTTTAACAAAAGGGTAAAGTGGACACCTGCTAGGTGCCCAGTGGTGAAAGAGAATTCCCGCAGTCAAGGAGAAACTCTGACTGTTATAAAATCCAGTATGGATCTTTTTTGGATCTCCATCTGCACAATGATCAGATACACATAATACAATCTAATCAATGTGTTACGCAACACGCTAAACAACAATGCGATTGTTACTGTACTTCTAAGAAATTCACTATATTGAAACTGATTACACTCACCCCTTTACTTGAGGGCTCGGTGGGCCTGGTGCTGCCCCCATCAATCGTAGCAAGCGAATTCCATAGACAAGAGGACTACTGTACGGGAGCGCTCATGGAACCACTTCAGTGAAGTGTAACCACTTTAGTTGTATAAAACTTTCAGTTTAAAATCATCAAACGTAACGTTATCCCACATGGGGGGATACAAAAAACAAACACATCCGCCTAACGTGTTTCGTGCATAACAAGAACACTTAATCATATAAAAGTTTTATACAACTGAAGTGGCTACACTTTGCTGAGGTGGTTCCATGAGTGTTCCCGTACAGTGGTCCTCTAATCAATGTGTTACACCAGATATGAAAACTCAGCATTGTGTCAAGTTGGGTATAAAAAGTCATTATTATGTTAAGCTACCGTAGATGTAAGAACTTTTAATTGTGTGAACCTTAGGGATGAACACACACCGCTGACTTTTTTATAAGCTCCTATGAGTTGGAGTACTACATTTTAAAAGGGGAGACATACAGCTGTAGCAATTATTTAATCCTATGGATGTGTAGCAATTAGTGTTGAGCGAGCACCCCGATGCTCGGGTGCTCGGGTGCTCTGACCGAGCACCCCCTGAGGCTCGAGTGCTCGGCCGAGCACCCGAGCCCCATTGAAATGAATGGGGAGACACGAGCATTACACCAGGCACCCCCTGCTCTGATGAGGGGAGGGTGCCTGGTCAATGCCCCCCTTCATCTCCGCAATGTCCCCCTTCATCTCCGCAATGTCCCCCTTCATCTCCTCTATGCCCCTCTTCCACAATGTCCCCCTTCATCTCCGCTATGCCCCTCTTCCACAATGTCCCCCTTCATCTCCGCTATGCCCCTCTTCCACAATGTCCCCCTTCATCTCCTCTATGGCATAGAGGAGATGAAGGGGGACATTGTGGAAGAGGGGCATAGCGGAGATGAAGGGGGACATTGTGGAAGAGGGGCATAGAGGAGATGAAGGGGGACATTGTGGAAGAGGGGCATAGCGGAGATGAAGGGGGACATTGTGGAAGAGGGGCATAGAGTCTATGCCCTCTTCCACAATGTCCCCCTTCATCTCCGCTATGCCCCTCTTCCACAATGTCCCCCTTCATCTCCGCAATGCCCCCTTCATCTCCGCAATGCCCCCGTACCTCCAGTCCCTGGTGGTCCAGCGGAGCGTCTTCAGATCTGTGCCTCCTCCGGCACAGATCCCCGCCACCCGAACATGTCGGGCGAGCACATGGCGGTACTCGACGAGTACCGCCATGTGCCGAGCAGAGCGATGCTCGAGCTGATCCGAGCATCGGCCGAGCACGCTCGCTCAACACTAGTAGCAATGCTTTTGGAGACCTCTCTAGCACCCAAGTGGTTAAGAGGGCCACAAATTTATACTTTTCCTATTGTCCATAAGGTGCCTTAAATGGACCCGTAATATCCACTATAAACCTATACCAGGGGTAATCAATTGTTGAACCTCCATCCATCATCTCTAATCAGCCAACAGTTGTTGTAGTCTCCAACAGCTTGAGGACTAATAATTGACTATGCTTGTCCTATAACTCTGTCAAGCATGCTGTATATAACTTGTTGTATTAGCTTCTCCAACCTCTACTGAAAGGCATTTCTATATATGAATGAAGTACTCTTTCAGAACTGTTGTATTTCCTAGCTTAAAGTTGTTATCACAGACTGAGAACACTACCTCGCCTAGCAATTCCGCATCATGAAAAAGTATTTCCATGTAGTAGAATAACTACAGGGGGCCTGGATGGGCCATGCTTGGCCCAACCAATTTGAACACAGACACCCACTTTATTTTACTGAATGCACTTTTTTCTAAATGCATTTTGAATTTGCCTCCTATGTGATGTCCATAGGAAGACCAGCCAGTGATGTGATTTCTATTCTAGTATATCTCTCCTAAGCTTGCTAAATTAAGAGCTGGATCCCACTGCATATAATTTACATTTTTATTAAAGAAGAAATTTGTAGATTAAAAACAGTGATAACGTTTTTGCCAGCAATGGAATGCAGAGCTGCAGAGGAGTGAGCCAGAATATATTAATACCTACAAGGGGCACTGGTTTTATGTACTGTGCATTTTTATTAGCCATTGGTTATTTTTATTCTGGGCCATATACCCTCTAGTAAATCTTATTATCGGTGTTACTGAGCATTCCCTCATACATGCTAGCCATCTTTCTTTTGTGTATACATTACCTGGAAGCAATATGCTAAAGATGTTTCTAGCATTCAAGAAGTTAGCCCTTCTGCTGGCACCATGGGGTAAGCAACAGATTTCAGGGCCCTCATGCAATGGAGGGGTTAATGGGATGTAGGATGGGTGAAGGAATGGTGGAGAATCAAAAGAGAGAGAGAAGGAATGAATGGGAATAGAGTGAGGGGACAAAAAAATGTACTAAAAGAGAAGAACAGAGAGGAAGGGAAAGAGATTGCATTTTATAGGGAAAATCCTTTTTGTTCAGTGCAGTATAAAGTAATAGAAAGCGTGACTGAAATCATTCGCATTCCTTAACCCCTCGGCCGGCACGTAAGGGCCATGTAGCCTTTTTTTTTTTGCAAATCTGATTCAGGGCTCCCTGAATGGCATGCAGCCGTGTGGTAAGCCCTGATTTCCAGGACGGTCCTGGCACGTCATGGGTCCTTATGGCTCGCCGATCTATGGCATGTCAGGACTGTCAAGGGTCTTTAAGGGGTTAATACACACTCATTTAAAAAGATATTATACATCTCATTTTACTCCACCCAATCCTTACAATGATGTTAGCTCTATCGTTGAGGGTACTGTCTTAGTCGATCGATAGTTTACCATGACAATGCATTCAGTACTCACTCAAACAGAGACATCTGTCTCTGTGTGAGCAATTTTAATGAGTCCTGAGCAGGGGTGGGCGAAAAGAGTGCACAATTTTGCCTTTCCACCTATGCAAAAATGTTCTTCTTTTCGCCTATTTTAACAAATGTTTCTCCTATTTGTTTTGCCTATATTTCCTATAGGTACTACAATTTCCACTGTAATATTACTTACTCTGAGGGTTGAAGTTTAGAAATAAGTGGCTGAAAGTCAAAGTGGTGAGTCCTATGGCAAAATATTGCTTGAAAAATGTGTTAGTATGCAGAATGCATTTGTCCTTTGCCCACAACACTTTATTGCTTAAGTGACACTGGCATATTTTCAGGATGATATCAAGTAATAAAAAAAATAAAGTACAATCTACAATGTGGCAGATATGTATTGCAGTGATGGTGTTGGGGGACTGGCATGGTGTGATTTGTGTATGTATTTTTACCATTGTCATACTCTATCCTCCTTCTCAGATTATTGACACATATTACTTATCGGTCATAGCAGTGGTCCCAAGTAGAGTAGATGGTGGCAGCCCTTCTTCACATCCGTCCTCCACCTCCTCATCTGTGCTGCTGTTAATATATTTGTCCTGGCTTTGTCTGTCATGTGTGGTTTCTGCTACTACTACAACTACTGGAGCTGGATGTTGATGTAATTCTACTGCCACTACTACTAGGTGTCAAAGGTGAAGCACTTATAGCAGCAGCACCAGAGGTACTTGTCATATCTAACACAACCTGTGTTGCTGGGTACTCAAAACAGGTGTGTGTGACTGAGTGGGACTTTGAAGAGGCAATGATGCTGAGGATGACTGATAGGGTGACTGTGTGCTTTTTGACATCTGCACTTGTCCAGGGTCAGACTGTAAAATGGCTTTCTCAAACAGTTTATAGACAGGCACAGTGTTCCTTAAAAGTGGCGGACGATACTGCCTTTGACTTTCTACTAACCTTATAGCCCTGTCATCATCCTCCCTCTTAACTTCTGTATCTGAACAAGAGAAGGATGCTTGAGGGATATATTGTAGATCTGCATCATCAACAGTCATCATTAGGTCAGCCTCAGCAGCACCACTTGACAGTTCTTGCCCACTACTACCGATATATTCCTCTAAGCTTTCTTTTTACTTTTACTATAACAAAATTCACTACTACTTTGAAGACAGGTGTTTTGGTGTCTCACTGTCTGATGCAACAGGTGGTTCAGCTGCTACACCTTCCTCTATTATGCTGTTGCCAGCATCATCAACACTAGAATCTGACTTGTTGTCATCTTCAGTGTTCTTCTTATATGGTTCTATATTTCTACTGGCACTGGTGGTGCTGGACCTAGTTTTGCTGGGACCTTGACAAACTGCATACTCCCTTGGAGTAAAGGGATCATCATCATTGATTGCACACGCTGCAATAACCATTGTTACAGTAGGTTTTTGAACTATTACTTTACTCTCGCGTCCCTACACTACTCCACCCCTTCCCCTTGTGCGTTTGCTGGACATTCTGCAACTACACTGTGTTTTTTTACTGTACAGTGCACAACACAACTGATGAATCTGTATGATGCCTTGCCTAAGCCCAGTCATCTGTCTGTCACTGTCACCTAAGATATTTCGTTTTTTATTCTTTTTCATTTTTTTTTATTTTATTTATTTTATTTTTTTAAGTTGTTCACCCTGTTGTCTTATCACAGTCTGTCCAAAAAAAAATTATAACTGAAAAAGAAAATCAACAATGTCTTTCCCCAGACTTCAACCCCCCAGCACAGGGACAATAACAGCAAGATCAGCAAGTGAATAGGTCCCTAGCTGCCTGTGTCTTGCCAGTCAGTCACATGGAATTTTGGAGTATCTGGGGGTCAACCTCCTTCCGCTCTTCTTATCCCCTAGAGTGCCCCCAGACTCCCCTAATACAGAGAACAAATGTCCTACATAAATGACTTCCTAAACTAAGCTTCAATTCCCCTTTATTTGCCTATCTCCTCTAGCTCAAAAACATGCTGCTCTGTCCTCTCACAAACACAGAATGGCTGCTGTGAGAGCCTGACAGCCTTTTATATGGCTGTAGAAAACTGTGTGGTGTAGAAATATTTTTCTTCCTATTGATTTCAATGGGCGGAAAAGGTGGAAAAAAGCGAAAAAACTGCACTTTTTGCAGGAAATTTTTTGCCAAGAGGAAAGTGTCATTATTTGCCGATTTAAGTTTGAGGTGAAAATTTTCGCCCATCCCTAGTCCTGAGCTTTAATTTGCTCTCATGGAAACCCGATTTAAAGGGATAGTAATACTTGTGCATATTTGTAAAATAATTTAATAGTCCCCAGGTTCATCTCTCAAACCTTTATGGTTTGAGAGATAACTGAAGGCAAAGTTACCCCTCCCTCCCCCTTCCCTGAAGTCAGCATTGTACTGACTGCAGGGGAAGTCTGTCGTACGACAGGCTTGCGGCTCTGCAGCTGAGCCGAGATTCCGTTAGTGAAAAATAATTATTTCACTGAAACGGTCTTCTACATGTGCTTGGTTTGCAAGCACACGTAGAAGACCATTTCAGTGAAATAATTCTTTGTCACTAACACGATCTCGGCTCTGCTGTAGAGCCGCCTGATAAAAGTCAGACCGGATATCCCTGCAGTCAGCATAACACTAACTTCAGGGAAGGGGGAGGGAGGGGGCGGGAGGGGGAATTTTGCCTTCGGTTATCTCTCAAACCATAAAGTTTTGAGAGATGAACCTGGGGGCTATTAAGTTATTTTACAAATATGTACAATATGGAGGATAGTAATAATAAAGTATTACTATCCCTTTAATACATTACATTGCAATATAAATTAAAAAAGAAATCTAAAGCAATTAAATTACTTAAAGAGTCATTTCCACAGTGGAAAAATGGAGCAATTCTGGTTCAAACCAGCTATAAAAGATATGTTTTTTTTTTCCCAGTTATTAAAATGGGACCTTTAACCCTTGTGTCATTGGTGACCGCTCTTGAATTCAAAGGATTAAAATCCCCATTTTACTCCTTGGATTGCTGTTGTTTTCTCCAGAATTGTTAATCTATTTCTTTGGTGATATGTTCTTAAATTTCCACTACAGATTTCATAGCTATCATCCAAGAGTGGAATAGATTTTTTTGTATTTCTACACTGGCAACAGGACTATCGCAGTCTCTTACTGAATGGAGGTTAATTCCTCTTTTTTACTAATACTATATATACATACACACTGCCTCTGTTAATAAAAAAAATCTGAATGATAAATAATTAAGTGCAATTTAAATATTCATATGTTTTCGGGGGGCAAGGCCTTTTCATCAAGCGTCTACTGATACATTAGTTAAACGCTGGGTATTTTTCCCTGGTTCACTCACTGGTACAAAGACAGAGAGACAGGTGGTTAATATATATCTACAATATCCCATCTAGATAAAGTACAATATCATAAAGATCTGATGCATAGAAGGCTGCTTAAGGCGATATTAGAAACATTAATTCCATTTGACTAATCTTAATATATATTTTATATGTTTCAGTCTTGAAATATCCGTACGGGAGCATGTCCTCATATTTAGGTGTATTTTTGCTCAAGCTAGAAAATGAGTAACTTCCAATCCACTGGATGAATATTAACCTCTTGAGGACTGGAAAAGTGTGCAATGCATTGATTTGCAATCTGTCGCATGCTCTTCTGGTGCTCAAGGGGTTAAAATAGTTGGTGGTTAGGGGATGCTTTGTTTTACTGTACCTGGCCTTACATTAACCCTTTGCAGGTCAGAGAGGTATCCAACACATTGCAACGCAATGCGTTAGCTACCTCTCTGGTATCAAAAGGGTTAACACTTTAAAAAAAAATCATTAGTTGTTTCCTTATACTTGTGATAGCTGTGCATTTTTGGTAAGCAGTGTTTAATT
This sequence comes from Rhinophrynus dorsalis, assembly GCA_037306005.1. Taxonomy (NCBI): domain Eukaryota; kingdom Metazoa; phylum Chordata; class Amphibia; order Anura; family Rhinophrynidae; genus Rhinophrynus; species Rhinophrynus dorsalis. The sequence goes on along the minus strand of CM074719.1, from coordinate 215,203,576 downwards.
ATTTTGTTGCGTTAATTCTTTGAGGGCCATTTGGTACTCAAATGGTTTAATGTTTACTTTACAGTCAACAATCTGTGATCATACCTGGGAACTTCTTAGTCTGGGCTCCCCAGCCCTGTGGTGAGGAAAAGGTGAGTGAAATGACGCAATTCACATCATAAAAGGGATGGGGCTTAATTGCAAGTGGGGGGGCTGGAGTTTAAAAAAAATAGCTAGACTAGCCTGGGGAAGGAGGAGAAGAGGCCGGGGAGTGGGAGGAACTCAATGGGAGGAGGACAGATGTGGGCAGTGTTTCATCAGAAGCTTCCCACATCAGATAATACCCCATCTGGTGACTAGCTGCTCAGTAGTGCTAGTCACCAGCATAATTACCTGGTTAAATAGAATGATACCCTGCTCCTGGGCTGACAGACAGTAGAGAGTGCAGACATCTTTCCATAGTGACGTCTGCAGGCCCTCACTGTCAGTCCCAGCCAACTCTAGGAGGTGTTGCTGGGAGCTGTTCGGCTGCAAAAGGGACTGACAGTGCAGGCGCGCAGACGTCACTGTGGAAAGAGGTCTGCGCTCTCTACTGCCTGTCAGCCTCGGAGCAGGGTATCATTCTACTTAACCAGGTAATTATTCTGGCAACTAGCACTACTGAGCAGCTAGTCACCAGATGGGGAATTATTTGACATAAATTTTAAACTAGGTGGTAGTTCTGCTTTAAGTACCGAAGTGTATGCAACACATTGTGAATCAATGCGTTGCTCAGCCCTCTGCACCTAAAGGGTTAGATTCTCAGCTGGCAATGCACAATAACAAGGAAATCCTACTGCAAATAGCAAAATGTATTATTTGTCAACACTTAGATCTGCATCATGTTGATTAGAATCAAAATTGCCAGGCTCCAATAAAGGTTCAGATTTATTTTGCCCAATAAATACAGCAGATTAAAAGAAATAGAAAATTCTCCTCTCCCACCCTTACCTCATGGGTGGTAATCTCTAATCAATATGAAGGCACATTGGCATGAGGGTTCAGCAGTCCCCTTGGTTGTTATTTGAATGTTCTTCTTAGCAGAGAGCAATCAATTAATTGCTACATCCAGGGATTGTAGTTATGTCAGTAAACTTGTAAGAAACACTAGATTAAAAAACTGCACTGACTCTGTGAGCACTGACATAACTAAATACACTGCCATTGTAGGGCCAAAATGAAACCTTTGAGTGCCACAGAGGTGCATTGGATACCTTTTTGCCACTCAAACGGTTAATAGATTGGGCTATGTAATGAACATTCAAGGAACAACCCAGGGGACTGCTGAAAACCCATGTCTATGTGTCTGCTTAGTAATTACAAGCTATCACAAGGGCTGCCTAAAGGGGTTTACAGGCAGTACCTATGTATGGGTCCTGGCCAAGGAGGGGGATCCACTGCAGCTCAGGCTCCCTGACAGAGGTGGACTGGTCTTGGGGGTAGTTTCCCCCTGGCCAGGTCTTGACCGGTGCATTTTTGAGCTGCATGCATACAGCAAGTGATGCTAAATGTGCATGTGTATGTGGATTCCTGCCACATTCAGTGTGGAGCATTCCACAATTCCGTAACATAATCTTCCATTGGCTGGTCTGGCGCTGGCCCCTTCTAACAATAATTTGAGTGAGGAGTGTGGCTGCCTGCCAGAGCCATGATGATGGAATCCTGCAGGCTGCCCAACCCATTGGGGAGGAGAACAATGGATGGGCTTACCGGAATCAGACCAATACTACCTGCCTCATGTGATGCTGACTAACAGTGATGTTTTGCAATTAAAAAAAAAATAGCTAAAAATGTATAGGTGGGGGTGCATTTTACATTTTCTACTTGGAGTTATATTGTCTAGAATGACAATGTACACATGCAGAAAACTAAAGTGCAGAATCCTATCCATTAAGGTGTATGTACACAATATAGCGAAGTATATGTTAAGCACCTAAGCACCCATGTGATATCACTCAACAGCATGCATGTATTAGTGCATAACGGTGAATAGTACCTGTACTGCACGTCCTGCTTTAAACACCACTGGAGTAGACATACAGGATATGTGCCATGTTACCCTTTACTATGGTTGTATATAACCTAAACCTGGATGGACAGCATAGGTACACCCAGAAGCACCCTTACTTCAATGTCAGAAGAGTTTTGTGCATAGGTGCTAAGCAGATGCACTACAAGCTTAACACCTGATACATCTGTGTGGAAATAGTCTCTATATCACACTGATACATTCTCAAAACAGATAGCAGCACTCAGTGTTTGTTAGTTGAGTCTGTATCTGCAATGTAACCTGGACTAAAATAAGCCAGACTTCATGTCAAATTGACTCATTAGAGGATGGTGTGAATCTACTGCCACTCTCATGTCAATCACAGTCATTTCTTTTGAACTTCAGGAGAGTTCTGTTTCAGAACATTTTTATGCACAGTGCTTAACTATATGACCTTGACATCTCTTGAAGAGGTCAGATGAGATTTTTGATATCAAACATGAATAGCTTTAAATTGACAGCCGGAATTATCTGAGTGGAGCAGGGTAATTAGCATGTTGGTCTAGTTTCCAGGGTATATTTGATGGTCAGAAAGTCACTATACTGTTTAGCTATTCTAAGTTTGTTGCAGAATTAGAAGAGTTCACAGGTACATTTCCAATTATGTATATCAGAACCAAAAATAGAAGTTGTGTCAAAATGATTTTTATTAGAGCAAAAGCAATGAAAAAAAAAAGATCAAAATTACATTGTGATTGATTTGTTTTAATTATGAAATCTTTTGTTCCAAAAAATGTTGATTTTACCACCGGTCTTTAATTGTTCAAATGGAATGGCCTGGGACCAGTTTGTACCTTACTGCTTCAAATGGATTATCCACTACTAAAAAAAAAGCCTAATTAAACAAGTGTGGAATAACAAAAAAAAATCTGTTCACTCATTTCTTTATAACATTATCTCTTGCCAGTATATATTATTTAAAATCCAGTAGGTATTAGTTTATCTAGTTAATCAAAAATGTGGCACTTCTAATTGATCTGGTTCAATAAAAGCTGTGCTCTTATGGACTGACCTCTGACATACCATGGCCCTGAATTCACATCCCCAGGATGCAAATCAGAACTCAGAGAGAAAATGAACGAGATTGGTTGATTTTACTTAAAGTCATGTGGGAAATGTGGTTCTTGGAGTAAATCACTTTTGCCTGCATATGAAGAATAATGTTTGCCTCAGAGGTATATTAATGACCTTGCTGCTCTCCACTAGGGTCCCTAATATCAACCAAAAGTTATGTGGGATGATATTTAGTCAATGTGGCGAAGAAACAAATTGATCTAGTCATTTCTGTATGAGTACTAACAAGGCTGTGAGTTTAACAGATGTGAAAAGATAATAGAAAGCAGAATGCTTACATCAGAACAGGTATCTTGAACACCAAATGTATTGTTTTAAAGGGATAGTAATACTTCGTTTTAACTTTATTTTATTTTGTAGGCATTAAAAAAACATGGAGAATGATATAAGTCTTATCTCTCAAACCTTTATGGTTTAAGAGATATTCACAAGCAAAGTTTCCCCTTCCGCCCCTTTTACCTAGTGTAAGCCATCTCTTCTCAGATGTGAATCTGGTTGTAAGACCAGACAGATAACAGCAGGGGACGATCTTCTTTGTATGAAAACAATGAAAGCCCTTCCCCCCCTTGACAAGTTTTTCAGGTTTTTCCCTTATCTTAATTGAAGATTGTCCCTCTCTGGAGTCTACCTGAGCACCTCCCTTCTGATTTGGCTGAACGGGGGGGGGATACTTTGCTTGTGAATATCTCTTAAACCATAAAGGTTTGAGAGATAAGACTTATATCGTTCTTCATGTTTTTTTAATGCCTACAAAATAAAATAAAGATAAACCGAAGTATTACTATCCCTTTAAAGAAGAAGTAGCACGTCCTGATAGCAATGCTCAGTTTACATAATGTTACCCTTGTGCCTTTCATTAAGAGATAACATCTTCAGTTCATCCTGGATGTCATGTGCATGTATGCAGACATGACAGGTGAGGACAGTTTTTTTTTAAATGTATCAAGTAGAGAGCATACACTTACTTAAAGGAGTAGTAAATATTTTTTATGAAAACATATATGTTATAGAGCTTTTTCTGCTGAGTAAAACAAGGGCACTCCCACTTCTGTCAGTTGTTTTATTCAAAACTTACAACAGTTTAAATAATCATGTCCTGAGCATGGGGTATAGGTCCAAGAAATACACAACACACCTTTTATGGATTTTGAAATAGGCCGCAGCTTTATTATCTCAAAACATCATAATAAATTAACACTTTAATATCTTATCCTTTTCCTCCAACATTGAGCCCTTGCCAATGTCCATCTCTTATAGGCTAACCCAGCCTATACACCTTTGAGCCGAAGACTCCAAAACCCCCAAATTTTTCTCCTTAACCGCACCTCATTAGCTGGTCAATGCAACTCAATGAGGCCGGCTTCTAACCCGCGACCAAGTCTGGGTGTCCTTAGACATAGGCCGCTGGCCTACCATCTACCGTAACCTCCCCCATCTTACTACCACTCTATACATTGGCAAGGGCCCAATCCCCCACAAGGGACTAACGAGTTAACCTACAATTTAGTCCCACCCCCTTATAAAGCTACGGCCTCCTCCAAAGCCTCAGCAAGGTCTAGGTTAAAAAAGTCTAAACCCATATCATTAGGGTGAATGCCATCATTCCGAATCAGATTGATAGAAGGATCTTCAAACACCCTATGTCTGATTGCCAGACCACCAATCTCTACTACAAATTTCGAGATCCTCCTATTCAACTTGATCCGGCTCTTGTCCAAAGCCCAGCAATTCCTTGCTCCCATCCAGCATCTTCGAGGGAGAATTTCAGACCAAATTATCTTTGTCCCTGGAAAATGCTGGGTCAGCTTCCGAAAGTCCTGCCTAATGGCTTACCTAAGCTCCCATCCAGGAATACATCCTAGATCATTACCCCCTAGGTGCACCAGCAAAACCCTTGGGACTACCCCCCCCCGGCCCGTACCAACCGAAGAACCTCCGGAACCAACTGGGGCCAACACATCTCCCTATACCCGTGCCATACAACCCGGCCTGCAGATAACAGAATATTCATTTGGAGTCCACTCTCCCGAACCTCAGCCCGCCGGCTGGCCCAGAAGATGAACGCATGTCCAATTATCCATAGTTCCCTGGATGCCGCACCTGTAAAGAAAACAATTGAAATAAATAATACAAGACCCCTAACTCTTTAAATCCCTAAAACTCTGTGAGGCCTAACATATGACAAAAACCATTGAGAATCCCAATGCCCAATACGCTTAATGGTCTCAGATCCCAACCCTAACCTAGACGCCTCCATAGCCGCACCTATTCTAAATGAATGCCCACCAAAATCTCCAGCTGGAACATGAAGAACTGAAAGACAACGTTTAAACACCGACAGAAACTGAAACCTGGTCAAAACTACACCGTCTCTATGGACTAACAATGATTCACTCAAACCCGGTCTCATTTCTAAATACCGTCGGATACAATGAACCAGGCACAACACCAAACTCAGAATAGAAAAAAGAGTAACCCACGACCCCACCCCCAAAGAATCAGTTTTTGAACGCCTAATACGAAACTCTTATGAGTCATTTCACAAACGAACATCTCCAAACAATATACCCCCTGGGCGACCCTTTGACGAACTCACTAACTCTCCTAAATGCAATGCCCCAAAAAACGCTAAAGAAAACGCTGCCCCAAAAAGAATAACTTCATAAAGATCCAAACATACCCCTTCCAATGCACGCAACAACTTTTCCAATAATTGAAATGTTACCAGACGTCTTGAATCTAATTAATTCTTACCACGACGTAAGCCCTTAAATGCCTGCTTTACCACAAAATCTTTGGTTAGATCCCTCCATCCCCTTAATTTAAAACCAAAAGATAAGCTCGACACTTTACCTGAAATCGACGAAGGTGAAATTCCTGTAGAAAACCATTCTCATATTAACCACAACAGGACATCCCTCCTTTCCAAATCACCATTCAAACTCCCAACCATATTTTCCAGACAAAGCCAATCACTCCAAACTGCTGAATACCACGCCCAAGTGGCCAGCGACACAGAATTCTTCACCCAGTCTGCCACTGCACTCTGCCAAGGTCCCACAGGAAAGATGGGAAAGGCGTACCCGTGGCCTTCGCCCCCGGACAGGCCTTCCGAAACGCTGGTTCCTGAAAACGAGACACGCATCAACAGCCACATTCAACACACCAGGCACATGTCATGCCCTGAAGGTAACATTCAGTCTCAAACACATTAACACAAAATAGCGGAGCAATGACAATACAGGAGGAGAAGAAGCAGTGAGAGTATTTACCGCCTGAATCACTCCCATGTTGTCTGAATTAAATAATACCTTACTATCTCTCAATCTATCCCCCCAAAGTGTCACTGCCACAACCAAAGGAAACAGTTCCAAAAACAATATATTCTTAGTAAGACCCCTTCTTTCCCAGGCCAAAGGCCACCTCTCTGCACACCAATCTACTCCAAACAAAGCCCCAAAACCCATAGACCCAGATGCATCTGTATACAACTCAAAATCCTCATTAGTTCTACCTAATCCTTGCCAATACGACCTCCCATTATAACCTGCCAAAAACATTTCCCAAACCCCCAAATCCTCCCGCTTATCAGATGACATCCGAATATGATGATGAGGACGAACAACCCCCTCAGTTGCTTGGGCAAGACACCTATTAAAAACCCTACCCATTGGCATTATTCTACGAGCAAAATTCAATTTTCACAGCAAAGACTGAAGGGCTCAAAGGGTCACCTTCTTAGCCAACCTACAAGCCACCACTTCAGCTTGCAATGCTTCCAATTTATCACAAGGTAGCCTACATTCCATGCCCACTGAATCAATCTCAAGACCCAAAAAAATGCAAAAATGTTGTAGGACCTTCAGTCTTTTCTGCCGACAATGGGACCCCAAAATTCAAGCAAACCTGTTGCAAAGTAATCAGCAGCTGTCTACAAACATCCTTACCTCCGGGACCCACACACAAAAAATCGTCCAAATAATGTAAAATGGATGAAAAATCAGACTCCCTACGCACTACCCACTCCAAAAATGTGCTAAAGCGCTCAAAAAGCACGCATGAAATTGAACAACCCATGGGAAGGCATAGGACGACATAGTAATCATCTCCAATCTTAAAGCCCAAAAGATGATGACTCTCCGGGTGTACCGGAAGAAGGTGAAAGGCCAACTCAATATCAACTTTAGCGAACAAAGCCCCCCGACCCGCTTTAACAGCCAACTCCACTGCCCTATCAAATGACGTGTAGGAAACACTACACAAAGCCGGCTCTATGGCATCATTAACAGAAGACCCAAAGGGTACTGGAGGCGTAAGGTCCTAAAAGTTCATTAAAGGAAACGGGCAGCAAATGCAAGCCTGCCGCCCGCATGGGAAGATGGGACCAGAGCTAAAGACAGGCAGAGTGCGGTATTCAAAGGCAGCAAGATAAAGTAAGGCTTCTATGGACATCGGATCGCTCTGGGGGGGAGGGAGGGAAGGTAGCCGGCAGCAATTTTTTTTTTTTGTAAGGGGGGAAAACAAGGGTGCGTATTATACATAGGCACTCTTGTTTTCCCCTAAATCTTGGGCATAATATACACCTGCGTATTATACACAGGTGCGTATTATACCTGAGATTTTACGGTATATATTTTAAAAAAGTTTTCTGCTCCTTTAAACCTTTAAGGGCCAGAGGAGTACATAATGCATTTTGAAGCACCCCTCAGATCCTTAACGATATGACTACCATGTGCACTGGACTCTGTTTGTTCTGCTAGTAATTTTCATAAATACGACATCTAAGACTGATTGATTACATTATTTCTTGAATCAAGGAGCAAGGAACAAATGCACAGGATTTATTAAGATTTTCTGTCAATAGTATGGTAACTGAGGTATTATTATTAGGAGATGTTACTTTCACTTTAATATAGAAGTTGTCAAAAGATAACAATGGCTGGGCCCACATTGCAAATGTTTTCCTAACTGATATTACCTCAAGCCCTATTATGCTTACCCAATCATTTTTAACCCTTGTAAAACAATGTGCTACTCTCCCATCTTGTCCAGGTTGTACAGGTTTAATTCTGCTGGTAGAAGTATTTCTCACAAATCCATAGATTCTGTCACAATCAACCTGCTGACATGATAAACATATTAGGCCTTATGCACAAAACAATGCATTGTATACCCCTCTGGCACTCATAGGGTTAAACCCCAAGCAGGAAACCCAACTGCATCATAGGAGACAAATAGAAGAAAAAATAATTTGAATGTTTTGGAGACCTCTCTAGCTTCCAAGGGGTTAAAAGCCCCATTTAAATTAATGGAATTTTTTATTTGTGCAGATGGTTGAATCCCAAATTATTTCAGTTCATCTTAGTACATAAGCCTCTTTCTGAATCTGTCTCTGATATATCCTTCCCTTTTATATTCTGCTGAATAATGAAAATGGATAATAATGCCTCATTATGTTGCTCACCCTTTATATTTTAACATTTAATTATTATTAAGAATAACATTGGTAAATCACAAGGTATGTCCTACTGTTACAACATATCTCAAGTCTTTGGTGGAGAAAATAAATCTATATTGATGTGAAGTGAGTAACAGTCAATAAATCAATTTCTTATAGGTTATTTGCTTTGGTTGCCTCTGGCAGTCCTTGGAACATTATGGTCTTTCAAATTTAGGCAGGGCACCATAACATGGTTTAGCTCAAAAGAAGACTCTTGCTTGTAGTGTCATACGGCAGTCTATGGACAGATGTGGTCAGTTAACCATATATCTCCATAGGGATGCTGTGGCAACAGCGTCATGATAAGATGTGAAGACCCCATATGAAGCCATTGTCACAGCGATACGCATTGGGGGATGTGATATATTACTTATACTATTCCCTTTGTGTTTATTCTTTGCTACATTTGAAGCTAAGTATACCTTGATACATTTTGTCACTTTGCTTTGTCACTTTATTGCACCTGTTCATTGTATGCCCCTTTTAGGCTGGCTCAGTATGTCTGGAGCCTTCTAACACATTTTTTTGCTTGGTATATAGTGTCAGATATCTCATTACTCCACGGGGTATAGTTCATCATTATCTATGTACCCGCCTGTACCATTTTCATTTTTATTGTTTTTAACTGTCTTTTGTGTATTTATGTTTTATACTTTTGTAATAAAGCTTTTTTTCTATTTTTTTTTTTTTTTTTTTATGAAAATTTGTGTGTCTCAAGTCAATAAGTTCTTGTTTAGGGTGGGCCTTGGACTCTCTTTTTCCTTGTAAACCCCCATTTTGATTTCATGTTAGTTATAGCTTATGGGTACACATACAGTACTTTGATATTATTATTTTTGTCCATTTATTTGCGTGTGTGCAGCAGAGTTTTTTGTGTAGTGATAGGACATGAAGATACTGCACACAAAAAAATTAAGTTTCAGCTGCAATAACTTTTAAATAAAACATCTTTCAGCAGTAGGAATAATCTTGTTTTACTTAGCAGGATATACCCAGCAGTATATATTTTTTCAGTATTAAGCATCACTATCCCTTTAATGAAAGTGAAAGATTCTGTGCTATCCCACCTCTATTTTCCCATCCAGTTGAGGTTATAGTAGACTTGCCATCTACAAAGTATTTGTCTCATTAAATTTATCTATTCAAATTTCCTATAACTTCTGCTTTTTAGTTTTCAATCAGATCAGAGGTTTTAAATATTTTCATTGAGTATTTGGAGAATCCTATCTTAGCTGTTCTCTGATCTGTCTGATAAAGCAATACATAGTTATTTACTATCACGGTGCCGTGATTCAGGCTTTGGCTACCTGACTATTCCTGTAGTGGCTGGTGGCTACATTCTGGTTGTGGACTTCCTGGTTGCTCGCGCGTCATTATGCTCTCTATATTTTTATAGGCTATGCTCACCTTAGCTATTGTAACTCCATCTCCTTAGGAGGCCATTTAAGCTACGTTCGGACATAGCCTGATTGCCCTTTTGTGGTGTTCCTGAGCATTATTGTTCTCTGTTGTGATCTGTTTCTGGCTGCCTTTCCAATTTGTGTATGACCTGTGGCTTTGTCTGACTACCCGATTAGTGTCTGAACCTCTGGCCTTGTCTGACTACCCAGTCCATGCTCGATCCGGCTTGTCTGACTAACTGCTCCGTGTATGATTCTTGGCCTGGCTGACTACCCGCTACGTGCTACACTGGCTCTTTCTGACTACCCGTTTTGTGTATGACCTCGGCCTGCGTATCTTACTACTATATTTGGACATCTGGGTGTGAGTGCTGGTGGGTTAGCGGCTCTGGCCGTTCATATTGCCCAACGGTCCTAGCGTTCTAGGACATCCGTAGTAGCCTAGCGTTCTAGGTTACTTTAGCCTTTTCTTGCTCCCTGCTTGTGTGCCTTACCACTTACTGTTCGTGGGTTGTGCTTTCATCCTGGTTCACACTCATCTGGAAGCAGTCTGGCTACATTCAGTACTGTTTCTGTAGTGGAACTTGTACTGTCCCCACGCCTGACCCGGAAGGTTGGGGAAGTGTGTTTATTATTTATTGTCTGAAATTCAATAAAATCTTTATTTTATTCTACCTGTACCTGTCAGAGTATTTATTTGTCTAGCAGTCCCATGACATTTACATGTCCATAAAATCATGTCTCTGTCCACCTTCTTAGGCTGCTAGAATAAATGAACATCAAGGAATAATCATGCAAATCCTTTCTATACTGATTTAGATCATACATACAATTTACTACTTATTACTTCGACATTCTCAGTATTTTTTTAAGTTTTTCTTCTGGACAAATATGATTCTGTGCTAAAATAGGTACTACAGTCAATCGTGTTTATGCCGCACCATCATATCATTCCTACATCATACCTATTTATTAATTTATCTACTCTGACAGTCCTTTCATTCATGCCAAGGTGGAAGACAGTATAGGAGTGCTTGTGCATTTTGGGTATCCCATTATGTACTAACATAGTTACTTACTCCATTTTCTTGCTCATGCTATAGTGGAAGTCTTTAGGACCACCATTAAAGAAAAACTGTCACTTTGCTACTAATAGGTAATTTTGAAAATATTTAAAAATCACCTATATATTTTTTTAATCAAAATCAATAGATTATTAAATATTAAGCTATGTTTAATTCTCAGTTTATGCAAATGAGCTAGTACTTATGATAGGGAATGGCAGTTGGGATAGGGAGAAGTGTTGAATGTTAGTATTTGGCTGCCATAACTAACCCCTTAAGGACCAGCAGTCCTGGGACGTTTCCGTCCCTCAAGGACCACTTTGATCCTTGCAGACGCGCTTTGGGGCCTGAAAGAGATCGCTCTAGTCTTGGAGAGGTCAATTTTAGACCCCATTTTTACTTACAGCGCACCTGGCGGAGTGCTGTAAGTAAAAAGTATGTGATGTGCTATGACCGTCATCGGTCCTTAAGTGTCTAATCGTACCATCTAATGTTCATAAAGTAAATGAAGCTAAAATATTTTCTAAAAATAAAACATGACTAACATAAATATAGGTGAAATTTAAATCAGTTATTTTGTACAAAGTAAAAGGTGGGCTTTAATGCCTTAACTATGGTGGAATGTGTGCTGGTTATATGCACAAAATGGGTCATACACTCTCATACAAACCCATATGCATGATTTTTTAGAATAATGTCAGTGCATAAAAGAGCTGTGATGGTGCATTCATACATTACCCACCTGGTCTTCAGAACAGTATAATTAGGAGTGTAGTTACCAGAACACTTCACTCTATAATGGTGTATTGCCTTGCTAGTGCCATGTATTGGTGCAATACTCTGCTGGTAGGATTTACTGATATGAAAAAAAAGTATATCGACCTGACATAACCTGGATGAAGATCTATAAGGTTGCATCCCCATTTCTCTTTGCTAATACCTTATGGCTGTCTTTACTGCCTTGCTAAACCCTGTTGATATCTTTACTGTATTTCTTGGTGTTTTTGGAAATTCCAGTATCCATCAATTACACCCTTGGGATCCTGTGAACCATGCTGCAAAATAACTGCATCCTCTTATTGATTCAGAAACCACTGGGACCTTGTGACCTTCACCTTTGAACCTCTCTCCAGAACTTGCTGGATTAAAGCTGTATAGGGATTTCCTGACCCTTGCAGCTGGTTAGGTCATGAAGAAAAACTACTTACAGTCCAATTAAAAACTCAGATCACTGCACTGTCTTTGAACCTGTGCAAGTAATGACCATGAATACCATATATTCAGTGAGCTTTGGGTATATATAATATATAAACATGCACACATACACACACACATAGCATGTCTATAAATCAAAAGTTTTTACATCTATCTGGTATAGCTACTAATAAATAAATATTAAACATAATCCTTTAAGGATCAGAAGGGTTGACAATGCATTGCAAATCAATGTTTTGCACCCCCTCTGATTCTTAAAGGGTTAAATATATGTTTGTTCAAGAGCTATTGTTTAAATCAAATAATTTATAAGCCTTATTGGACCAATTCATCAATTTACTTACATATAAGCAGATTGGGGACATTTTTGTGATGGGTAGACCACTTTTTTCTTAGATAATTACAAAAATCAGGAAAATGTCAGAAGAAGACTTTATGATATCATTCACAGTCAACAAGGATGACTATAGTTAAGACACGCTAGACAATTGTCAACCCTTTGAATGTTAGAGGAGTGTGCAATGCATTGCATTGCTCTGGCACTCAAAGGGCTAAACAGATACCTGTTAACGTAGAGATGTTACCCAAAGGAATTTTTAGTTTGTTTTACAGATAATTACAATCTGCCTATATATTGTACTAGATATTTTCTATAATCTAAATCGTTGTTTAGAAATAAACCTTTATGGTTGGTGGCAATTTGGCACTTTATGCAAATTGTTTGCATAGTATGATAATTAGATAAGTCGTAGCCAGACTTATTACTCACTGTGTTATTAGAAATGTTGATCTAGCACACAAACTCATTAGAATAAAGCGTGACTGGGCCACAAAAACATTAAAGTTAAGTTCTCAAAAACTAAAATTAACCAAACGTATCTGATGCTGATAGGTCCGCTGTAAGTGAGTGTAAAGCATTTCAAATATTCATCTACAACTTGGCTTATGCACTAAGGTTACATAAAGAGAAAAGTAACTCTTCAATTCTAATGTTATTGTATGGAACACTGCGTGAGACTTATAAAAGTGGAGTAGAGAAAGAAATGTTTGTAATCTGTGCTAAAACTAAAATTCAGCATTCTTAAAGAGGAACTACCACCCCTTAGCAACATGGCCCCAAATAATTACCCATCTGTAACTAGCTGCTCAGTAGCGCTAGACTCCAGAATTATTAACGCGTTCATGAGATTTATAGACTGCTCCGGGAATGACAGGCAGTAAAGCGCGCAGACATCTTTCCATAGTGACGTCTGTGCACCTGTGCTGTCAGTTCCTTTTGGAGCTGAATGGCTCCTAACAACGCCTCTTAGAGCAGGCTATGGAAAGATGGGTAATTATTTGGGGCCATGTTGCTAAGGGGTGGTAGTTCTGCTTTAAAGAAGCTTTAACGCAACATAGTTGTGTTTTTGGAAAAGTGATGGTACAGCTGACGAAAATGTATAAATGTCGCTAACTGTGACAATTTTGTGAAAGAATTTTTGCCAGAATCTTAATGCTAGGTATAATCTGTTCTTTAGCATTCCAAGCATTTACAGAAATTTAAAATTATAGACTCATAAGCAGATCACAGAAAATGCAATACTAACCCATAGAGAAATATGTATCAGATAAATTGCAAGAAATAGGGACAAATAGCGTATATACTAAAATATAGTCAATTAAGTATTTTGTATACTGAATAGTGACTTCTTAGTGACACATTAATACATATGTCCTTGTACATTTCATGGTTTCTGATAGGATTTTATTTGCAAATTGCAGCATGTTTTTATAAAAATTATACATATGGATGTCTCACTGTTACTATTTAAAACATGTATTCCAATAATATGTGAACCTTTAGGGACACATTGAGACATATTGTATCAACAGATGCTATGCCAGTCATAGACTATGAGGATCTAGTGCATGCTTTTGTGCCACAAATCCATCTTGGTAAACTCAGAACTGTATAATTCATTATGGTGCTTTGTCCCCCAATGTAATTGCACTACTCATCATTGTGATATGTTTATAGAACTAAAGTGGCTAACACTCAAATCTAGACATACACTTCAACTTTCTTGCCTAGTTTATAACCACTTCTCTAGAAAGCCATCAGACTATCTGAGCAGTATGCTCACTCCAACTCTCAAAACTAACTATATCTTCTTTATCACGGTACCCGTGATCTGGGCCTATGGCTCTACTTATCTGTTCCTTCTGTGCTCAATGGCAGCATTGCCAATCACTGACTTCCTGGTCGCTACGCGTGTCATTTGGTGAGCTCGCTATTTTTAAGGCTAGGCTGATTTGGCTGAGCGTTGCTCCACCTCTCCGATAGGCCTTATATGCTGCATTCTGTCCTAGCCTCAGTGCTCTTTCGTGGTGTACCTGAGCACTCTTAGTCTTCTGTTTTGATCTGTTCCTGGCTGCTAATTCCGAGTTGTGTATGACCATTGGCTCCATCTGACCCGATCTGTGCTTGTATCCCTGGCCTCGTCTTACTATCTGCTCCGTGCTTGACTCCTGGCTCTGTCTGACTGCCCGATCCATGTATGACCTTTGGCCTGGCTGACTACCTGCTCCGTGCTATACTGTGGCCTTATCTGACTACCCGAATAGTGTATGACCTTGGCTTAGTCTGTCCCTATCTGTGCTTCCTTGAGCCTGGCTCGCTCCGTGCAGGCTCAGGGGCCTGGTCGCTTCCGGGTGTGTTCACACTGTAGTCCAGCACGCTTGGTCCTATTGGTCCTAGCGTTCTAGGACGTTTGGAAGTTCCTGTGTCCCCTAGCGTTCTAGGGTATTGTGTCGGTTGACCTTAGCGTTCTAGGGTGTCTGGGCCTTCAGTCTCTGCATGCTAGTCAGAGCTCGTACGCTTACCACTCTGCACTATTCCAGTGGTTCTGCTTTCTGTCCTGGTTCACTTCTTATACTCTGAATGCATTGTCTGGCTACGTTCAGTGCTGATCCTAGTAGTGAACTGTGTACTGTCCTCATGCCTATACCCGTGGAGGTTGGGGAAGTGCTTATTGCCATCCTGATTGCATTTGTTCTTAAATAAACTATTGATTGTACCTGTACCTGTCAGAGTCTTTATTTGTTGAGTCACCCCGTAACACTCTTCTACACTGCTAACAACTCACAGATCATCCCACAATCTGCCTTCTCCTTCAGAGCTCGGAAACCTGGAATAACCTACCTGATCTTCTTTCAGTCTAAAATCCCTAAAAATAATTGTTTCTTTGTATCTAAAAACAATATAGGAGGCAAATATAGTTTTGGTACCTTTATTAGCTAACTAAGCTGGGATCTGCTACAACAGGAAATCAAAGAACAGCTTAGTTAGCCAATAAAGGTATCAAAAACTATATTTGCCTTCTGTATTTCTACGGCTAACACGGTACCAACTCTCATCTAAAAACAATATGTAACTGAATTTATTTATTTTTCTTTGTATAAATATGTAACTTCTAACCATAAAGCACTGTAGGACATAATTAAAAACAAGATAAATTACAGTGTATTCTTCCTGGTAAAACAATTTCAAAATAAATATGCACCTAGGTAGGTACAAAACAGCAATATACATAGTATGAACTATTTTAACCCTTTCAGTGCCAGAGGGGTACGGAATGCATTGCAAAGCAATGCATTCTGTACCCCTCTGGCACTCAGTGGGTTAACAGATGCCATAGCAAGTGTAAGGCTGCTCTAGCCTTAAACTACATGTATGGACTATTACATCAGATTATATTAAGTGCACCACTACTCAGTAACAGACGGTGGGGCAAAGCAGCTAGTACAATCACAACAAATGTAATTTCATTTATCTCTTACAATGTCTCAATGCAGGCGTTTCTTCACTTTTTGCCTTTACCAAAAGACTGTACACATATTCATTGTGCTTCCTCTAATTATCTTTGTTTATTTCAGTATGCACTTTAATATTGCGCAATACTTTGGTCCTAGGAGGTCCTGTCCAATTGTTAGTTCACTTTGATCTCCAGGAAGGGCTAAGCCAATAAACATGTCACTGTCATTCATATATTTTGGTCTTAGGAAGGACTTATCTCTTAAACATATCACTATCATTAGTGCAGTTTGATCCTAAGAAGGATTCACCACTTAAACAAATCCTTGTCATTAGTATACTTTGATTTTAAGAAGGACTGACCCCTTAAACATATCATTGTCATTGTTCACTTTGGCCCTAAGATGGATTGACTCCTTAATAACATCACTGTCATTTGTACACTTTAGTTGCCATTAGTACAGTTTGCCCCAAGAGGTACTCATTAAACATATATATGATACTAGCACTGGCTGGTTCTCTTATGAATGTAACCTTTAAACATGTCACTGTCATTAATACATGTTGATCCTGGGAGGAACTGACCAAATACATATGCCTGTAGCATATTTCTTAAAGGAGGGTCAACCTTTGTGCATATGAAGACTGATCTCTAATAGTCTCTATGGACCTTACTGTTCAAAAAATGGTTGCCTGAAAATTTAGATCTAAATTTAAAGTCAATCGTGTCACAATTTTAACACCATAATGTTCAATCATATAATGTCATTTTTTGAAAATGTGAAGGTCTTAGAAGCTTCTAATCATAAAACATTCAAATAAAGATTCTTTTTGCAGATATTTTGTACAAAACAAGTGTGAAACAATTATGCGGAAAAGCAGCAGCACTGTAGGGGAGAAATAAAAATTTAAATGGTGCCTTTTACCACTTAGGTAGTGCACTGGAGATGTCTCTCTAGTATTCAATGTGATAAAAGTCCTATTAAATTAATGGTAATTTAGGATATTTTATTTTTCCCGTATGGTATTGTTGATTTGTTGCAAAATTATTACACTTTTCTTTGGAAGATATTTTTGGCGTTAAAAGGGGAATTAATGTCAAAGTAATTTTTTTGAACATTTGATTGTTTTTTCATTAATATTGACCACATTCATTTTTAAGACAATATCTCTAAAATTGCCTTTCCTGGCATTCAGTAGTGAAAACAAATTGCCTTTATCTTTCTGAAAATGTGTCTTTTTAAAACAAAAATTAATTCTGAAGTTAATGTTTTTTTTTCTTTTTTTAAATATAACTCTTTATAATGTCTTTGACGGTTTTAAAAGAGCTTTAAAAATCACTTATCTTTATGTTAGCTATTCTTAAAATTATTTTATTACATATTTTGTTGTATTTATTTGTCAATGTATGCAAATTAGCTAGTACTTCCTGGTAGGAAGTCACAGTTGGAAGAGAGAGTGGAATGTTATTACCTGACACACCAGACTGTGCCAGCTGTACTGCTTAATGTGGATAAACTAACAAATAAATACAGTTAAATACCTCTTAAATAGGGATGGGCGAAAGTTTTACGACTCAAAAGAGAAACAAGAAAAAAATTGTACTTTTTCGCCAAGCAGGAAATATTTCATGAAAAGTGTTTTTTCTGCTTTTTTTCCCACCTAACTCATTTCATTGTAATCAATGGAAAGACAGAATTTCTCCCCACCACATTGCAGGTTTCTTTTCTTATCTCACAGGCATATAAAAAAAGGTGTCAAGTTCTCACAGCATACCATTCTGTGTTTGTGAAAGGAAGAGAAAGAAGAACATTTTAAGCTAGAGAAGACAGGCTAATAAAGAGGAGTTGAAGCTTAGTTTTCAGAGTCTTGCAAGCAGCAACTCTGTTCTCTGTTTTAGCGGAGTCTGTGGGACAAGAAGGGAGAAAGGCGTTTGACCCTAATTTCCCCAAAATTCAGTGTGACTGACTGGGAGACACATGTAGCCTTGTTCCAAGTTTCTTCCTGCTCTGGCTTGTATCTCTGTCCTACGGGAGCCTGGGGGTGTGAGAAGGGAGCAAAGTAGAATTACCCCAAATATCACAAAATTCTGTGTGACTCATTGGGAATACACAGGGAGAAACATTCCACATTTCTTCCTGATCTAGCTGTTATCTCTATGCTAGGGTATCCTGTGTGTGTGAGAAGGGAGCAAAGGTGGTTTTTCTCCAAATACCACAACATTTTGTGCAACCAAGTACACACAGGCAACTGAGATCCAAGGTCCTTCCTGATCTGGCTGATTAAAATAAACAAAAACATTATTTTTAATTGATAAGTGACAGCGACAGGGACCCTGATGTGATAGGTGACTGAGGCAAGCTGATGCTAGATGAGATAGAGTATTTTGTAGAGATTCAAGGCAAGACACCATACACAATCAGCTCTATTGTGTATTTTACAGTAAAAACACACATAGTAGTGTAACGGTTTGTTCAACACACAAACACAGTAGTTTTGGATAAAACACAATTTTATTAAACAATTAAGATCACAATAACCCTCACAGGTCCCGTAATATACACTTAATATAGTACAGCCACTAGACAGGTTATACAGAGGTAAGCCCACACAGGTCCAGTATAAGTAAAGAGTCCATAGAACAATATACTGACACAGGACAGGCAGATCTTGTGTGAGTCCCAGTATATCAGTACTGCATGGGTTATTAGTAGTGTTGAGCGAGCATGCTCGGCCGAAGCTCGGTTCGGCTCGAGCATCGCTCTGCTCGGCACATGGCGGTACTCGTACGAGTACCGCATGTGCTCGCCCGCCATGTTCGGGTCTCCTCCCCGCACGTTTCGCGGCTGCTACGCAGCCAATAAACGTGCAGGGAGGCTCTGACATCAGTGTAATGCCAGCAGCCATGTTGGCTGCTGGCATTACACTGATTGGCTGGCCAGAACCCGTGGTCGGGTGCTGTATAGCACCTGACCAGCGAGTTCGGCTCAGTCTTAGCCAGGGAGAGATGAGGATAGGAAGGAAAAGTCAGTGTAGGGAGAAGAAAAGCAATTGTGAAAAAAAAAAAGACCCAAAAGTCCTTTTTAGGACTACTGTGTGTGGGGGCAGCAGTTTATTTTGTGTGGGGGGGCAGAGAAAAAAAAAAAAATCTTCATATATTCTGTTCACTGTGCCTAGCCGCAGATTAGCAGCACATTCTGTTTAGTGTGCAAAGTTGCAGATTAGAGCACATTCTGTTCAGTGTGCAAAGTTGCAGATTAGCAGCACATTCTTTTTAGTGTGCAAAGTTGCAGATTAGAGCACATTCTGTTTAGTGTGCAAAGTTGCAGATTAGCAGCACATTCTTTTTAGTGTGCAAAGTTGCAGATTAGAGCACATTCTGTTTAGTGTGCAAAGTTGCAGTTAAGAAGCAAATTCTGTTTACTGTGCAAAGTTTCAGAATAGGAAAACATTCTGTTAAGTGTTCAAACTGTAAAATATCAAAGTCACATATTCCATTCACTGTGCGTAGCCGCAGTTAAGAAGCAAATTCTGTGTACTGTGCAAAGTTTCAGAATAGGAAAACATTCTGTTAAGTGTTCAAACTGTAAAATATCAAAGTCACATATTCCATTCACTGTGCGTAGCCGCAGTTAAGAAGCAAATTCTGTTTACTGTGCAAAGTTTCAGAATAGGAAAACATTCTGTTAAGTGTTCAAACTGTAAAATATCAAAGTCACATATTCCATTCACTGTGCGTAGCCGCAGTTAAGAAGCAAATTCTGTGTACTGTGCAAAGTTTCAGAATAGGAAAACATTCTGTTAAGTGTTCAAACTGTAAAATATCAAAGTCACATATTCCATTCACTGTGCTTAGCCGCAGTTAAGAAGCAAATTCTGTTTACTGTGCAAAGTTGCAGAATAGGAAAACATTCTGTTAAGTGTTCAAACTGTAAAATATCAAAGTCACATATTCCATTCACTGTGCGTAGCCGCAGTTAAGAAGCAAATTCTGTGTACTGTGCAAAGTTTCAGAATAGGAAAACATTCTGTTAAGTGTTCAAACTGTAAAATATCAAAGTCACATATTCCATTCACTGTGCGTAGCCGCAGTTAAGAAGCAAATTCTGTTTACTGTGCAAAGTTTCAGAATAGGAAAACATTCTGTTAAGTGTTCAAACTGTAAAATATCAAAGTCACATATTCCATTCACTGTGCGTAGCCGCAGTTAAGAAGCAAATTCTGTGTACTGTGCAAAGTTTCAGAATAGGAAAACATTCTGTTAAGTGTTCAAACTGTAAAATATCAGTCACATATTCCATTCACTGTGCGTAGCCGCAGTTAAGAAGCAAATTCTGTGTACTGTGCAAAGTTTCAGAATAGGAAAACATTCTGTTAAGTGTTCAAACTGTAAAATATCAAAGTCACATATTCCATTCACTGTGCGTAGCCGCAGTTAAGAAGCAAATTCTGTTTAGTGTGCAAAGTTGCAGAATAGGAAAACATTCTGTTAAGTGTTCAAACTGTAAAATATCAAAGTCACATATTCCATTCACTGTGCGTAGCCGCAGTTAAGAAGCAAATTCTGTGTACTGTGCAAAGTTTCAGAATAGGAAAACATTCTGTTAAGTGTTCAAACTGTAAAATATCAAAGTCACATATTCCATTCACTGTGCGTAGCCGCAGTTAAGAAGCAAATTCTGTTTACTGTGCACAGTTTCAGAATAGGAAAACATTCTGTTAAGTGTTCAAACTGTAAAATATCAAAGTCACATATTCCATTCACTGTGCGTAGCCACAGTTAAGAAGCAAATTCTGTGTACTGTGCAAAGTTTCAGAATAGGAAAACATTCTGTTAAGTGTTCAAACTGTAAAATATCAAAGTCACATATTCCATTCACTGTGCGTAGCCGCAGTTAAGAAGCAAATTCTGTTTACTGTGCACAGTTTCAGAATAGGAAAACATTCTGTTAAGTGTTCAAACTGTAAAATATCAAAGTCACATATTCCATTCACTGTGCGTAGCCGCAGTTAAGACGCAAATTCTGTTTACTGTGCACAGTTTCAGAATAGGAAAACATTCTGTTAAGTGTTCAAACTGTAAAATATCAAAGTCACATATTCCATTCACTGTGCGTAGCCGCAGTTAAGAAGCAAATTCTGTTTACTGTGCACAGTTTCAGAATAGGAAAACATTCTGTTAAGTGTTCAAACTGTAAAATATCAAAGTCACATATTCCATTCACTGTGCGTAGCCGCAGTTAAGAAGCAAATTCTGTTTACTGTGCACAGTTTCAGAATAGGAAAACATTCTGTTAATTGTTCAAACTGTAAAATATCAAAGTCACATATTCCATTCACTGTGCGTAGCCGCAGTTAAGAAGCAAATTCTGTTTACTGTGCAAAGTTGCAGATTTGCAGCACATATTCCGTGTAATATGAAGAAGGCGGGTAAAAAGGGACGGGGAAGTGGACGTGATCCTGAAAGTTCAGGGCGCGGGTCAGGACGCGGAGAAACTGTGCCTGGTGCCAGAGCACAAGACAGAAAGACATCCACCATACCTAGCTTCATGTCTCATTTTACAGGGCGTCGCAGGACATCACTCTCGAGGTCCGACCACTGCGAACAGGTGGTCGGTTGGATGTCAGCTGATACTGCTTCCAGTCGGTTAAGCACCACCCTGTCTTCCACCAAGTCCACTCTCAGTAGCCAAGAGTCTGGTCAACATAATCCTCACTCTGATCATCCTTCCTCCCACCATAGAGGATCTGGTCAAAGAAGTGATCCCACACTGGGATATAGTGAGGAGCTCGTCTCATCACCAATCCTTAATTTGAACCTCTCTCCAAGCACGCTTGCAGAGGAACATGACATCTTGTGCCCTGATTCACAACCTCTAGAGGGTACCCAATCACAAGAAGATGACAGATGTGAACGGCATTTAAGGTCAAAGGAAGTGGATGATGATGATGATGAGACACAGTTGCCATTAAATCAACCACTATTACTGTCTCAAGACCTTGATGAGGAGGATGATATACAGTTGTCAATGACTGAGTATGTGGTGGGATCAAGACATGAGGAGGATGATCAGAGTGAGGAAGTGGAGGAGGACTTGGTGGACGATGAGGTGACTGACCCCACCTGGGAAGGTGGAGAGCCGAGCGATGACAGCAGTCCTGAGGGTGAGCCATCTGCAGCACCGCAACAGGCTGGAAGAGGCAGTGGTGTGGCTACAGAAAGAAGGCGGACCGCACCAAACCGGCCCGCAAATGTTCCACGGAGCACCCCCTTGCGTAAATCTCCCTTGCCAAGGGGTAGGTGTTCCGCGGTATGGCGTTTTTTTAAGGAAAGTGCGGACGACAAAAGAATTGTAGTTTGCAACCTGTGCCACACCAGAATGAGCCGAGGCATGAACACTAGAAACCTCACCACCACCAGCATGATCCGACACATGGCATCCAAGCACCGTAATAAGTGGGAGGAACGCCTGGATCGCCCATCTGTGTCTGCAGGCCACACCACTGCCTCCTCTTCCCCTGTTTTCGGTGCCGGCCAATCGCCTGTCGAAGGCGCAGGCCCGCATACCTCCCGCCCTGTACCTGTACCATCTGAAGCACCATCAGCGACCACATCCACTTCCCTGTCCCAGCGCAGCGTCCAGATGTCGTTACCCCAGGCATTTGAGCGCAAGCGAAAATACCCAGCCACCCACCCACAGGCCATAGCACTAACCTCACACCTTTCCAAATTACTGGCCATCGAAATGCTGCCATTTAGGCTTGTGGAGACTGAGTCCTTCCGCAACCTGATGGCAGCAGCTGTCCCTCGGTACGCAGTCCCCAGCCGCCACTACTTTTCCCGGTGTGCCGTCCCCGCCTTACACCACCATGTGTCCCGTAACATCACCCGTGCCCTGACCAACGCAGTTACTGGGAAGGTCCACTTAACGACTGACACATGGACAAGTGCTTGTGGCCAGGGACGCTACATTTCCCTGACGGCACACTGGGTGAATGTCGTGGAGGCTGGGAGCGACTCGGACCCTGGGATGGCACAGGTGCTACCCACGCCGAGGATTGCGGGCCCTACCTCCATCAGGGTTTCCGCCAGCACCTACGTTATTGGCTCCTCCTCCTCCGTTTCCACCTCCGAATTCTCTGCGCGCAGCGCCACTCACCCATCAGCCGGTAGCTGGAAGCAGTGTAGCACTGCAGTGGGAAAGCATCAACAGGCCGTGCTGAAGCTGATCTGCCTTGGGGACAAACAGCACACGGCCTCAGAGCTGTTGCAGGGGATTAGTCACCAGACCGAGCAGTGGCTCTCGCCACTCAACCTGCAACCAGGCATGGTTGTGTGTGATAATGGGCGTAACTTGATGGCGGCTTTGGAGCTCGGCAAGCTCACACACGTACCATGCCTAGCGCATGTATTTAATTTAGTGGTTCTGCGATTTCTAAAAACCTACCCCAATTTGCATGATCTCTTGACCAAGGTGCGCCATGTGTGTGCACATTTCCGTAAGTCATCAACAGCTTCAGCCGGCCTGTTAAAGCTGCAGCAGCGCTTACAATTGCCAGCTCACCGGCTGCTGTGTGACGTGAGCACGCGCTGGAACTCCACCTTCCACATGTTGGCCCGGCTTTGTGAGCAGCAGAGGGCAGTAGTGGAGTACCAGCTGTTACACGGTCGTCGCCTCTCCGTTCAACTTCCTGTAATCAGAAGTGAGGAGTGGGAATGGATGTCAGACCTCTGTGAGGTTTTACGCAATTTTGAGGAATCGACACAGATGGTGAGCGGCGATAACGCTATTATCAGTGTAACCATCCCACTTCTGTGTCTACTGAAACGCTCGCTGCTCACAATTAAAACCGACGCTTTGCATGTGGAAGAGGTGGAAATGGGGGAGGAAGAGCTTACACAAGGTGATAGCCAGAGCACCCTCACTTCGTCTTCTCAGCGACAATTGGAGGAGGCGGAGGAGGAGGAGGAGGAAGACACGGTTGCCTCCGCTACAGAGGGTAGCCATGGAACTTTAGTTCCATCTCTTCAGAGTGGGTGGGCAGAAGAGGAGGAAGAGGATGAGGAGATTGAGAGTCATCCTCCTGGTGAGGACAGCGAAATCTTGCCTGTTGGTACTCTGGCACACATGGCTGACTTTATGTTAGGCTGCCTTTCCCGTGACCCACGCGTTATACGCATTTTAGACAACACGGATTACTGGGTGTTCACCCTTCTGGACCCCCGCTACAAAGAGAATTTCTCATCTCTCATTCCTCCGGTGGAGAGGACAAGCAAAATGGTGCAATACCAGAAGGTTCTTGTTGAAAAATTGCTCCAAAATTTTCCATCTGACAACGCTGGCGGCAGAGTACGTGCTACCTTGGCCAACAGAGAAGGGGAGAAAAGGGGAGCACACAGCAGTTCCGACAAAGGCAGGGCAACACTCTCCAAGGCGTGGGACACCTTCATGACACCCCGCCAGCACCCTCACCCTGATGCGCAGCCTAGTGTCACAAGGAGGGAAAAGTTTTGGAAGATGGTGAAGGAGTACGTAGCAGACCGTGTCAGCGTCCTCAATGATCCCTCTGTGCCTTACAACTACTGGGTGTCCAGGCTGGACACGTGGTATGAACTGGCACTCTATGCCTTGGAGGTGCTGGCCTGCCCTGCCGCCAGCGTTCTGTCTGAGCGGGTATTTAGTGCTGCTGGTGGCATCATAACAGATAAGCGTATCCGCCTTTCCACCGAAAATGCTGATAGGTTGACACTTATAAAAATGAACAAGGCCTGGATTTCCCCTGACTTCTCCACTCCACTGGAGGAAAGCCCCGGAGGAACATAAAGTGACTTTATATATGTTATTTACAATGATGGGAATACTCTGTATTCCCATTCACCCCTTCCACCCAAAAAACGGGTATATGGTTGACTCTCTTCCATATACCCTGGGATATAATTTTTATATAGGGCCAGCTCACCAGCGGGCCCTGTGATATAATTTTTATATAGGGCCAGCTCACCAGCGGGCGCAGTTTGACAATTTTTGTATAGGTCAGCTCACCAGCGGGCCTTCTCATATAATGTTTTATTGGGTCAGCTCTCTAGCGGGCCCTCTCATATAATGTTTTATAGCGTCAGCTCACTAGCGGGCCTTCGCATATAATGTTTAGGATGGTCAGCTCCGCAGCAGACCCTCACCCATAATGTTTTGGATGGTCGGCTCAGCGCACGTTTCCCTCTTAATCATGGCCCCAGTTCAGAAAAATCGAGGACATTTTTGGGAGAATTTGTCTTTGCGCACGTTTCCCTCTTAATCATGGCCTCAGTTCAGAAAAATCAAGGAAATTTTTGGGAGAATTTGCCTCTGCGCACGTTTCCCTCTTAATCATGGCCTCAGTTCAGAAAAATCAAGGAAATTTTTGGGAGAATTTGCCTCTGCGCACGTTTCCCTCTTAATCATGGCCTCAGTTCAGAAAAATCAAGGAAATTTTTGGGAGAATTTGCCTCTGCGCACGTTTCCCTCTTAATCATGGCCTCAGTTTAGAAAAATCAAGGAAATTTTTGGGAGAATTTGCCTCTGCGCACGTTTCCCTCTTAATCATGGCCTCAGTTCAGAAAAATCGAGGACATTTTTGGGAGAATTTGCAGATGATATACAAGTAAATATACAGCAAATACTGTTTGGTAACAATTTTTCGCCTAAAGTCGTTTTTATCTGCCTTTTTGTGTGTTTTACGGTCAGTCTGTAAAAATGGCGTACTACGGGCGAAAGATGGTTCCCAGCAGCGATGTTGGAGTCCAAGATGCATCCAGACATCCTCCCTATGCTGTCCCTGAACCATTTCTGTGGTGTTTCCATCATTTTCTGCCCTTTTCCTATGGACCAGGCACCCTCCCCTCATCAGAGCAGGGGGTGCCTGGTGTAGTGCTCGAGTCCTCCCATTGACTTCAATGGGGCTCGGGTGCTCGGCCGAGCACTTGAGCCTCCGGGGGCGCTCGGTCAGAGCACCCGAACACCCGAGCATTGGGGTGCTCGCTCATCACTAGTTATTAGCAGACAGAGAAGGTTGACAGGCCCTTGTGTGGTAAGGCCTTTTAAGAAGCTCAAACAGTGGTGAGAGCTTTAATACGTGTAACACCCAAGATACTGGATACCAGACAATTGTGGACTGCCTTAGCAGTAACGGAGGCTGAGCAACCTGAGCACTGCTGTAGCAGTAACAGAGACTAGGCAACGTGAACACTGCCGTAGCAGTAACAGAGACTGAGTGACTTAGACACTGCTGTAGCAGTAACGGAGACCAAGCAACTTGAGCACTGCCGTAGCAGTAATGGAGACTAGGCAACTGGATACTGCCGTAGCGTTAACAGAGACTGAGAAACTGAGGCGCTGCCGTAGCAGTAACGGAGACTGAGCAATAGGGGCACTGCCGTAGCAGTAGCGGAGACTGAGCCACTTGATCACTGCCGTAGCAGTAACGGAGACTAGGCAACTGGGCACTGCCATAGCAGTAACGGAATCTGGTCAGCGTGGGCACTGCCGTAGTAGTAACGGAAAACTGAGCAACTTGCCCTGAGAGGCACCCAACCTGGTACGTTTCATAAGGCAGACCAGTAGGAATGTCGCTGGGGTGACGCGGAGGCAACCAAGACCAATCTGCACAGTTGTCCACAGACAGCAAGAGACAAGCACTACCCTTAAACGGAGACCGGAGACCGGTCAGAGCGTTCAGAGGAGGCAGCAGCCCAACTGGGTGGAATCACAAAGAACAGGAAAGTAGAACAATCCAAGTCGGTACACGGAGCAGGAACATCAGCCAATCCAAGTCGGTACACGGAGCAGGAACGTCAGCCAAGCCGGGTCGGTACACGGAGCAGGAATGTCAGCCAAGCCGGGTCGGTACACAGGAGATGACAAGCAGAATGGTCAGGCAGTCCAGGTCGGTGCATAGGCAGGAAAAAAGATGCAGCGTAGTCAGGCAGACCGGGTCGATACACTGAGAGCACACAATAATCAGGAACAAGCGCTGGTACTGGAACACCACGAAAGGATTTGCCAGAACCCAGTATTTAAGGACAATACTGGGCAGGACAATCACAGTTCAGCCAATAAGTGTTAGGCCGGAGTGTAAACTGACAGAATGTCGCTGAATAGCACGGACACCGTGATAAGTAGTTAAGTAATGTGCAACAAACACACAAGGGGTGTGTGTGTGTGTGTGGGGGGAGGGTGAAAGGATTAGGAGCAGTGCAGTGGTGTATGAGTAAAGTGGAAGTCCAAAACCTGACTACAGCCATGGTTTCTGCAGCATGTGCAATAACTGATGGTGATCCTTCTCCTCCTGAGGAAGATGTAGTTTATCAAAGTCCCACCAAAATTTCCACCAATACCAGCACTAGTACTATTAACAAACCATCTAAATACACTGAAGATGACAATGAACTGCATTCCAGCGTTGATGACATAGTGTAAGAAGATGTAGCAGGACAATCAACTGCTGCCTCTGACAGTGAGACAAACAACCAAAAAAACGCCTGTCCTGAAAGTAATAGTGAATGTTGTGAAAATTCCTCAAAGAGGAAAAGTAAAAAGAAATTGTTGGAGATCTTTAAAAGCCTGGAGGAATATAATAGGGGAAGAGGCATTGCTGAGTATGACCTAATGACTGATATAGATCTAGAATATATATCCCTCCAGCATCCTCCTCTTTTTCAGATACAGAAGTTGAGAGTGAGAGAGAGAATGACATTAGCTGAAAGGCAAAGGATCAATTTTCTACCACTGAAAAGGTGAACTGTGCCTGTAAACTGAGAAAACAATCAGAAAGTCTGACCCTGGACAAACAAAAATCACAAAGATCTGTGTGGAGGCAGCATAATATCCTCCACAAGCAATTATTGTCATTGTGATTAATATCCATGACAAAGTTCCAATGTGAGTATATTTCTAATCTTTGTACTCCCATCGATGGTCAAGATTTCAACACTATGATTCTCTCCCCTCCCTTTGTGTTTAAAGATCGCACAAACTGTACATTCATCCTGTCAGTCATCATCAGCATTATCACCGCTTTCAAGTCCAGGCTCCACTCAGAGACACACAAACACACACACACACACACACACACACACACACACACACACTAGTGTTGACTAACCAGCAGCAACAACACAGGCTATTAATATCCATAACCTTAGCTATGATGAGTGCTTTTGCTGGTTTTGTAAGTGCAGCACCTGTGACAACTAGAATTGCAGCGATATCTAGCCCCAGTAGTAGTAGCAGCCTCTGAGGATGGAACATCACAGCATATTAATTGCATAATATGTAGATACTCCACTTAAGATCCAAAACCTAAGCATGTTGCGATCTGTTGTCTGTGTAAAAAGCATGTGAGCAGGGGAAAGCAGGCTCATACCTAGTCACCTCCTCAATGAGTTCCCGCTTGAAGCACAACCATAGGTCTGACTGGGAGACACACCATCAACAGGTCAGAGGTGCAACAGCTAATAGCAGCAGAAGTACTCCTAAACGTTCCTGGGGCTCTGGGGTGCATAAAAGAAATGATGTTGATGTGTAAGAGATTGTTCCATGATTTTCTGCTCCTGCTACAGAGGAGTATGATTCTGAATATGTGTTTGTATATTATAAGATTCATAGATTGCCTACACATACTGCTACCACCCCCACCTCCTCCACAAGTCATACCATTAAAGCAATAAAGTTACACAGTTCTTCTACTATATATTGCCATCCCACACTTACTAAGTTCCTAGAAAGAACTTAAAACCTGCACAAAACAAATGCAAAAATATGCCAATGGAATAATAAACTTGCCAAAATGTTGGTGGTTGATATGCTACCCTTTTCGTTTGTTGAAAACAGAGGCTTTAAAGAACTGATGTTATGTGTTGCACTCTGCTGGAATATTCCAAGCTACAGTTGTTTTTCAAGGCCATTGCTACTTAAGCAGGCAGTTAGTGTTGTGGGCAAAGGCACTCAGCCTGCTAACAACCCTTTCAAGGTATATGTTGTTACACTCACAATTTTTACTTTCAGTTATTTATTTTTTCACTTCA
The DNA here is from genome assembly GCA_037306005.1 of Rhinophrynus dorsalis. Lineage (NCBI taxonomy): Eukaryota > Metazoa > Chordata > Amphibia > Anura > Rhinophrynidae > Rhinophrynus > Rhinophrynus dorsalis. Next base: position 215,174,399 of record CM074719.1, on the reverse strand, counting down.
TCACTCAAAAGAAGTAGTATTGTAGTCATAGAAAACATAGACAAAATATGGACAAATTTCTCACGTTTATTTACGTATTTATTGACAGTGGCGAAAAGAAGAAAATGTTATGTATTTCAATGGACGGGAAGTTTTGTGAAAAAAGTAGAAAATCTTTGGGAAATTTCTTTAAATTTTCTACCATCTCTACTCTTAAACTATAGATTTAATTAAAAATGGCTAACCTAAATATATGTAATTCTGAAAGCTCTTGCAAAATCATCAAAGTCAATATAAAGGGTTAGTTCCACTTTAAGATTACTATTTCTTTTGCACATAATGCTCAATGAGCCCTGAATTCAAATAATTTTGAGGCAAATCAGTTGCACCATAAGGGACGCAAATGAAATTCCTTAAATTTCCATTGATTTAAATGGGGGTTTAACCATTTGAGTGCTAGAGAGGTCTTCAGTGTATAGCTTAACAATTGTCTGGAGAACTCTTTAGCATTCAAGGCATTAAAAGTCCCATTTACAAATATACAGTTTTAGTTTTGAACACAGGGCCTTATTTACAAAAGAAAAGATAAAACTCTTCTGTTCTACTAGTCTAAACTTCTCTACTCCTTAACCCTTTAAGCGTCAGATGTGTTGCATACCTTTCTGGGACTCAAAGGATTAAAGCCCCTATATATTCTCCTCTTTAGGGGGTTAAATGCGCAATTTAACCCTTTGAGTGCCAGTGAGGCAATGTGTCGGATACCGCTTTGGCCCTTAAAGAGTTAAACCAACGGAAAAGTATATTTGTCACCTGTGGTACAGTTGGTTTGACCCAGAATGACTCCTGTCCCTTTTAGAACATATGGTCCTATAAGTCACTATTTGCAAACATTTCAATTTGCTTTGATAAATACAGAGAAACACATTTTACATTCTTACCTTTCCTTTTAGGTTGACATATAGCACCCTGAAAATATATATTAACTGATGTTCCACGTAAAGTGTAATTGTGGACACTTCAAAATGTTGCCAATGTTCTGAGAAGGAAATATTACAAAGATGACTTTGCCTCTTTCTTCTGTATCAAACTGTCTCTTTACTGCTTAGACACAGTAAGAGCATGTCCTATGGTAATTACAGGGAAGAAACCAGCTGGGCATAAATCTAGAAGGCTTTTTGGCCTTGTCAGATTAAAACTTACCTATCAACCCGCTCCAGTCCTTTACATCTTCCTAAATCCGCGCTGGTGGCAGAATTTACGACCAGGAATTGCATTTTGCAAAATGATTAAACTTCCCAAACATCCATAAAAAAGTTGCAAGCGGTTGTTCTATGGGTTTTATTTATTTTATTTTTTCCTCACAGGCTGCTTAATTTATAAGGTTAGGGGGAGTTAGGGGAGGAGGGAGTGGGGGAGGATGGTATTAATGGATCACAGGCAAGCAGAAATTCTCAATTTCTCTCTATCTCTCTCTCACTTGGTTTTAGTGTTTTGTATATGGTTGTGTTGTCATGTACTATAATGGATTAGTCATGATAAAATACACAAGTGGGTGAATATACAAATCTGCCAGCACAGCTCATCTGGTGTTAACCTCCAATGCCAGTGGCTGCACTGCAGGATATGCATTAGAGCAGTGGTTCTCAACTCCTGTCCTCAGGACCCACTAACAGGCCAGGATTTGATGATTTCCTTGTTAGAGCACAGGTGAGTTAATCAATGTGAATGAGCCTCTGATCACCACACCTGTGCTCTAGCACAGAAATCCCTAAGTCCTGGCCTGTTAGTGGGTCCTGAGGACAGGAGTTGAGAATCACTGCATTAGAGTGTATGATCATTGTAGTGCATACCAGTACAAACTTGGCTGTCTTTAAAGGGATGTAGCCTTTTATTTGACCCTACATATTCTGCAAGAGCATAAAATGTAAAGTCAAATTGTGTACACTTTTCATTTTTTTTTGCTCTTCACTTTTTTTTTATACGTTTAAATACCTGACAGGGAGGACACTGAATTTCAGTACCTAAGGAGTTATCTGTCCGTGACAGAGGAAGTAGGGATATTTATACAATGATTGAGCTCCACACTGTTTGTGGCTTTTCTACATTGTTTCACTGTTTTTTTTTCTTTGTTGCACTTGTTTTGCCTTCACAGCTCCACACAGAATGCTTTTCAGATAGCTCCCTCTCAGGGATATAAAAGTGTAAAAAAAAGAAGTGAAAAATTTTTATGCACTTGCACAATCTATAAAGTCAAAACAAAAGGTTACTATTCCTTTTAAGACTTGAAAGCCCACAATCATCTTACCCTTGTTGCATAGCAAGAGCAGGGAAATGTAAAACCTACCATTTCCTCTATATATATCTTGTTTAACCCCTTAAGTAGCAAGCAGACCAGGGGTGGGGCTCTCTAGAGGACCAGGGCACTTTTTTTTCACAGCTGCATTCTGGGATCACAGATGAGCTGCAATCCCAGAATTCCATGACGTCACACCAGTCCTTAACGGACATGCGTGAAGGTCCTGCCACATCACGTGTTGTTAAGGGATTAATACATGGAGCTAAACAAGGCCTAGAGCAGGGATGGGCTATGTGAAGCCATTGAGCTATTCAAGACTACAATTTCCATTATCTCCAGCCAATCATTTGCTTGCTGGAAATGGTGGACATTGTAGTCCTGACCAGCTGGAGGACCACAGGTTTTCCATCACTAATGTATGGGACAGGAATGTTCCAAAACACCCACAGTCTGCCCTACTGCTCCCTCCTTGGTGAAAAAGATGTTAAGGGGAAAATTAGCTTAGTAAACTGGTGCAAGTAGGTGTAGGGTTAGAATATTGATTCTAGTACCTGTTTCTCTGCAGAATCATATTTGTACATTGACTCCAAGGAGCATTATGTGCTAAAAAAGAACTGGAGAGATTCTGGAGCAAACTAACTGTGCCATAGGGGAGAAATGAAAATTCCCCGAATTCCAATTCATTTAAGTTGGCCTTTAATGTACTGGAATGCTAAATAGGGCATTCAGTGCATTTCACATCAATGTATTGCAGACCTCTCTATCATTCACAAGGTTAAAACACCCATTTAAATCAATTGACATTTTTATTTTTTCTCTGTTTTGTAGTTGGTTTATTCCACAGTTTCTCCAGTTCTTAGTACATCAGCCTCAAGAAGCTGTTGCACTGTCGATTTAACCCTTTCACGTTATCATGAGATGTTAATAATTCAGATAGCAGGCCTGGGGATATTTGATTATTACACTATATAATTCAAGTGCTGAAGGACTGCAGACAAGAGAATAAGCTGCTTAGTAGAAAATGTGTGCATTTTATAATAGAAATGTCAGAGAAGGGCAGTCAGTATTAATGAATCTGACTCCAGATAATCAGTGATTAGGGTCGGTAAAAAATTGGCTTCTGTCCAATGTTAAGTCTATGGAGGGAATGCCATGGCCGGTATTTTTTTTAAGAAAAGGTGGCAGTGATCTATTAGAAAACCTTCTTTTCACACTTGGCTCTTCCTATGTCTAGCATGGCTACTGGGTATAGATATTGTCAGATCACACTAGAAGGTTGCACTGCATTTCATCCCTTTTGGTCCCAGATGATTTGCTAGGTTCCCAAAAGACTCAGGGCTTGGGCCAAACTAATACTTTATTAGTGAAATGTATTGCCCATTAGTTTACAGGAGATTGGCACAATTATATGCAGGGGTAATCAATAAATATAATTTGGTAGAATGCGTTGCTCCTTGCGTGCATAACATGCACATGTGCAGTAGAGACTGCCCGAATGATGCAGTCATGCTCAGTAGAGAGTGGACGAGCGCGTCGGCTTCCATCTGGAGAGGGCGCTACAAACGGCCCACCGCCTGTCTCTGCTCCCAGCTCCAGGGCAGCAGCAGAGGCCGCTGGGTGGCACTTTGGCCCGTGTACATGAGCATTTATACTAGTCCTATAGCATAAAGTCGTAGAATGCATGGCTCACTATGTATGTAACCGCACATGTGCAGTGGGGACTCGCAGAATGGGCTGATCTGGAGCAGAGAGCTCCGGAAGGCTGACAGCCTGTCTGTGATCCCGGCTCTGGGGCAGCATCGGAGGTGGCTGGGTGGCAAACTGACACCCAGCACCTCCACTGCTGCCCCGGAGCTGGGAGCACAGACAGGCTGTGAGCCATCCAGAGCTCCCCGCTCCAGATCAGCCCATGTATATGGGCTTTGTAACTAGTTTTATTATAAGAAAAGTATCAAGTCACCTTGTTCTGTAATTGCAAAATAACCTGTTGGTGGCTTTGAATGGTGTAGTGGTGCTTTTCTGGTCTCATGTAATACTAGAGAAAAGGGACCAGAATTACGCTGGCCTAAGCTGTCATTGCTTTAACCCTTTGAGTGCCAGAGGAATATGGAATGCATTGCTTTCAAAGGGTTAAGCTTGAGACCTGGGGCTTTGGTCTCTTTTAACAGTGACAAGCAAAGCCGCTGGGTCTTATGTTCAAAAGAATGATAGGTTCTTTCTGGGTCAAAACAAATGCACAAAAAAAAGACACATACAAATTTACTAAATCCCCACTGCATTCAAGTGGGTGTTTTAACCACTTCAATGCTAGAGAGATAGCCAGTGCATTCAAGAGGTTAAAACACCCATTTTAAATCATTGGGGATTTTCATTAGCCTCCTGTTTCACAGGTGGCATGACCCAGAATAACACTTTTCTTTTGAACATAGGACCATGTATATAATTCCCTCCATTATGCATGCAGAACCAATCCTCCTACCTCTCCCTTTGCAAATCAATTATAAATAGTTTGGGCAGGATGCCAGATGTCTCACTGTAGCACCTTTCTGGTTTTCGACACATGGATTAAAGAACAAACTGACTACACGTTTGCTTTAGCAGATGGTAATTGAAAAACCTTGCCCTAGTCAGTGTGCTGCAGAATGCGTACTCAAACAAGAACCAAGGAGTGTGACATAAGTGGACCACTGGAACCGTTAGCTACAAAACATTCTGGTGCAAGGTCAAGCTTGCATATATCTTGCACTAACACTCTCCCAAAGTACCCAAACCTAAGATTCTAATGTTCAGTATAAAGGAAGTATGAAGAACCTCTAGACGGGGCCTCACTTATACCTCAGTTATTCCCAGGTATTGTAGAGAAGGTACCCTCTGTGCCTCCGCTCTTCATATTATTTATGGTTAAAAGATCATCCCTTTCACCCTTTAAGGAACAGAAAGATGTGTACTGTATTGACAAACAGTGCATTATACACATCTCTGGTACTTAGAGAGTAAAAAAAATGACAGGTGAAAAGTGCATGCTGACTGACAATATGTGAATCAAGGCCATGTAATGGTGCTAATCTCCCAATATTAAAGTGGTGTAACTGGGCTGCAAAGTGCACTAATATTGCATAAGGGGAAGAGAAGACACCATCATACATATGTGAAAAAAGAGAACATAGAAGACGTCAGAGATGTTTAACTAGGCTCATGAGCTTGCAAGAGTATACAAAGAGCTCATTATGACTGTGTCCTGCACCCAGGTTGCAATCACAAGTGCCACAAACATAGGAACATTGATCCATTTTCTTGCTCATGCTGTAGTGGAGGGGTTTGGGTTTGCTCTCACTATACAATGGTGGAGCATATGTGCTGGCATGCAGTAAAGCACTGACATACTTAGAACATAGATTCTCAACCAAGGTGCCATTGCACTTTGGCGAAACACAGATGTCCACTTAGGGTGCCCCCTTTCTTCCATAAAGACACTGACAAAAATGTAAATGTTTACATTAAAATTCATATTTTTAGAAACTGATACGTACAATATGTTTGTTTATATTATTTTGACTGGGAGAGCTTACAATAACTATGCAGGAGACTAGTAGAGTAAAAATGATACCTTTATTGGCTGAGTGGCATTGGATGCAAGCTTTGAAGGCATCTAGGTCTCTTCTTCAGGCCTAATATTTTGCCTGAAGAATGGATGTGGTTGTCTTGAAAGCTTGCATCTACAGCCATTCAGTTAGCCAATAAAGGTATCATGTTCACTCTACTAGTCTCCTGCATTTTCTATGGCTAACACTGTGCCATGCTTTACCCATACAATAACTTTGTTTACATACTTGTAATCTTCATTACATCCTTGACAAATGACATATAATAATTTAGGGGTTCCCCTAAAATTCCAGAATTTTGTGTTAGGGGTGCCTTTAGCTTGCCCATTGCTTTAGAACATACCAGCAAATGAACAGGTAGCAAAGCAGTGTCCAAGTACAAAAAGGAGCTGAGCCATACATTCTCCCCAGTATGTATCAGAGACACATAAAGCAGCATATGTATCAAGGCAAAATCTTAAAGAGATAGTAATGTTTCACAAAACAATCATCTCAAATTAATCTTCAGAGTGTTTGGGCCATGGTGAGTGTTATTTCAATACTGTCAGAGTTGTAGCTCAAGAGTAATTGAATGATAAAGTATCCCCCGCCTGCTCCTTTTACTGATGTAACACTGCTCACCTCAGAGCAGCAAGGTGGTGTCCAGATGGATGGCAGAGAGGGACAATCTTCAATTAGCATAAGGAAAAAAACCTGAAAAACCTGTCAAGGGTGGGGAATGGTTTTCATTGTTCTCACAGTAAGAAGATTGTCCCTTGCTGTGAGCTGTCTGGTCTCAAGACCAGATTCCACATCTGATTGGAGGTGGCTTACAATAGGTAAAAGGGGTGGGAGGGGGATACTTTATCATTAAATTACTCTTGAACTACATCTCTGACAGTATTGAAATAACACTCTCTGTGGCTCAGATACTATGAAGATTAATTGGAGCTGCTGTTTTTGTGAAACATTACTATCCCTTTAACAAGAGGTTTTTCTTTATACATATATACATATACTGTTGTTTTGCTGTTTATTTACTAATCTTTTGTCTTCACACATAAACTCCCTTGTGCTTGATACATAAATACTAGTGTTGAGCGAGCATGCTCGGCCGATGCTCGGATCGGCTCGAGCATCGCTCTGCTCGGCACATGGCGGTACTCGTACGAGTACCGCATGTGCTCGCCCGCCATGTTCGGGTCTCCTCCCCGCACGTTTTGCGGCTGCTGCGCAGCCAATAAACGTGCAGGAAGGCTCTGACATCAGTGTAATGCCAGCAGCCATGTTGGCTGCTGGCATTACACTGATTGGCTGGCCAGAACCCGTGGTCGGGTGCTGTATAGCACCTGACCAGCGAGTTCGGCTCAGTCTTAGCCAGGGAGAGCTGAGGATAGGAAGGGAAAGTCAGTGTAGGGAGAAAAAAAAGCAAAATTGTGAAAAAAAAAGAACCAAAAGTCCTTTTTAGGACTACTGTGTGTGGGGGCAGCAGGTTATTTTGTGTGGGGGGGAAAAAAAAAAAAAAAAAAATTTCATATATTCTGTTTAGTGTGCAAAGTTGCAGATTAGAGCACATTCTGTTTAGTGTGCAAAGTTGCAGATTAGAGCACATTCTGTTTAGTGTGCAAAGTTGCAGATTAGAGCACATTCTGTTTAGTGTGCAAAGTTGCAGATTAGAGCACATTCTGTTAAGTCTTCAAACTAAAATATCAAAGTCACATATTCCATTCAGTGTGCGTCGCCGCAGTTTAGCAGCACATTCTGTGTACTGTGCAGAGTTGCAGAATAGGAAGAAATACTGTTAAGTCTTCAAACTAAAATATCAAAGACACATATTCCATTCAGTGTGCTTCGCCGCAGTTTAGCAGCACATTCTGTGTACTGTGCAGAGTTGCAGAATAGGAAGAAATACTGTTAAGTCTTCAAACTAAAATATCAAAGTCACATATTCCATTCAGTGTGCTTCGCCGCAGTTTAGCAGCACATTCTGTGTACTGTGCAGAGTTGCAGAATAGGAAGAAATACTGTTAAGTTTTCAAACTCAAATATTAAAGTCACATATTCCATTCAGTGTGTGTCACCGCAGTTTAGCAGCCAATTCTGTGTACTCTGCACAGTTGCAGAATAGGAAGAAATACTGTTAAGTTTTCAAACTCAAATATTAAAGTCACATATTCCATTCTGTGTTCGTCACCGCAGTTTAGCAGCCTATTCTGTGTACTCTGCACAGTTGCAGAATAGGAAGAAATACTGTTAAGTTTTCAAACTCAAATATTAAAGTCACATATTCCATTCAGTGTGTGTCACTGCAGTTTAGCAGCCTATTCTGTGTACTCTGCACAGTTGCAGAATAGGAAGAAATACTGTTAAGTTTTCAAACTCAAATATTAAAGTCACATATTCCATTCAGTGTGTGTCACCGCAGTTTAGCAGCCTATTCTGTGTACTCTGCAGAGTTGCAGAATAGGAAGAAATACTGTTAAGTTTTCAAACTCAAATATTAAAGTCACATATTCCATTCTGTGTTCGTCACCGCAGTTTAGCAGCCTATTCTGTGTACTCTGCACAGTTGCAGAATAGGAAGAAATACTGTTAAGTTTTCAAACTCAAATATTAAAGTCACATATTCCATTCAGTGTGTGTCACCGCAGTTTAGCAGCCTATTCTGTGTACTCTGCACAGTTGCAGAATAGGAAGAAATACTGTTAAGTTTTCAAACTCAAATATTAAAGTCACATATTCCATTCTGTGTTCGTCACCGCAGTTTAGCAGCCTATTCTGTGTACTCTGCACAGTTGCAGAATAGGAAGAAATACTGTTAAGTTTTCAAACTCAAATATTAAAGTCACATATTCCATTCTGTGTTCGTCACCGCAGTTTAGCAGCCTATTCTGTGTACTCTGCACAGTTGCAGAATAGGAAGAAATACTGTTAAGTCTTCAAACTAAAATATCAAAGTCACATATTCCATTCAGTGTGCGTCACCGCAGTTTAGCAGCACATTCTGTGTACTCTGCACAGTTGCAGAATAGGAAGAAATACTGTTAAGTTTTCAAACTCAAATATTAAAGTCACATATTCCATTCAGTGTGTGTCACCGCAGTTTAGCAGCCTATTCTGTGTACTCTGCACAGTTGCAGAATAGGAAGAAATACTGTTAAGTTTTCAAACTCAAATATTAAAGTCACATATTCCATTCTGTGTTCGTCACCGCAGTTTAGCAGCCTATTCTGTGTACTCTGCACAGTTGCAGAATAGGAAGAAATACTGTTAAGTTTTCAAACTCAAATATTAAAGTCACATATTCCATTCAGTGTGTGTCACCGCAGTTTAGCAGCCTATTCTGTGTACTCTGCACAGTTGCAGAATAGGAAGAAATACTGTTAAGTTTTCAAACTCAAATATTAAAGTCACATATTCCATTCTGTGTTCGTCACCGCAGTTTAGCAGCCTATTCTGTGTACTCTGCACAGTTGCAGAATAGGAAGAAATACTGTTAAGTTTTCAAACTCAAATATTAAAGTCACATATTCCATTCAGTGTGTGTCACCGCAGTTTAGCAGCCTATTCTGTGTACTCTGCACAGTTGCAGAATAGGAAGAAATACTGTTAAGTTTTCAAACTCAAATATTAAAGTCACATATTCCGTGTAAGATGAAGAAGGCGGGTAAAAAGGGACGGGGAAGTGGACGTGATCCTGATAGTTCAGGGCGCGGGTCAGGACGCGGAGAAACTGTGCCTGGTGCACAGTGCAATTAGCAGTTTAGCAGCCTATTCTGTGTACTCTGCACAGTTGCAGAATAGGAACAAATACTGTTAAGTTTTCAAACTCAAATATTAAAGTCACATATTCCATTCAGTGTGTGTCACCGCAGTTTAGCAGCCTATTCTGTGTACTCTGCACAGTTGCAGAATAGGAAGAAATACTGTTAAGTTTTCAAACTCAAATATTAAAGTCACATATTCCATTCTGTGTTCGTCACCGCAGTTTAGCAGCCTATTCTGTGTACTCTGCACAGTTGCAGAATAGGAAGAAATACTGTTAAGTTTTCAAACTCAAATATTAAAGTCACATATTCCATTCAGTGTGTGTCACCGCAGTTTAGCAGCCTATTCTGTGTACTCTGCACAGTTGCAGAATAGGAAGAAATACTGTTAAGTTTTCAAACTCAAATATTAAAGTCACATATTCCATTCTGTGTTCGTCACCGCAGTTTAGCAGCCTATTCTGTGTACTCTGCACAGTTGCAGAATAGGAAGAAATACTGTTAAGTTTTCAAACTCAAATATTAAAGTCACATATTCCATTCAGTGTGTGTCACCGCAGTTTAGCAGCCTATTCTGTGTACTCTGCACAGTTGCAGAATAGGAAGAAATACTGTTAAGTTTTCAAACTCAAATATTAAAGTCACATATTCCGTGTAAGATGAAGAAGGCGGGTAAAAAGGGACGGGGAAGTGGACGTGATCCTGATAGTTCAGGGCGCGGGTCAGGACGCGGAGAAACTGTGCCTGGTGCCAGAGCACAAGAAAGAAAGACATCCACCATACCTAGCTTCATGTCTCATTTCACAGGGCGTCGCAGGACATCACTCTCGAGGTCCGACCACTGCGAACAGGTGGTCGGTTGGATGTCAGCTGATACTGCTTCCAGTCGGTTAAGCACCACCCTGTCTTCCACCAAGTCCACTCTCAGTAGCCAAGAGTCTGGTCAACATAATCCTCACTCTGATCATCCCTCCTCCCACCATACACGGTCTGGTCAAAGAAGTGATCCCACACTGGGATATAGTGAGGAGCTCGTCTCATCACCAATCCTTCATTTGACCCTCTCTCCAAGCACGCTTGCAGAGGAACATGACATCTTGTGCCCTGATTCACAACCTCTAGAGGGTACCCAATCACAAGAAGATGACAGATGTGAACGGCATTTAAGGTCAAAGGAAGTAGTGGATGATGATGATGATGATGAGACACAGTTGCCATTAAATCAACCACTATTTCCGTCTCAAGACCTTGTTGAGGAGAATGTTATACAGTTGTCAATGACTGAGTATGTGGTGGGATCAAGACATGAGGAGGATGATCAGAGTGAGGAAGTGGAGGAGGACTTGGTGGACGATGAGGTGACTGACCCCACCTGGGAAGGTGTAGAGCCGAGCGATGACAGCAGTCCTGAGGGTGAGCCATCTGCAGCACCGCAACAGGCTGGAAGAGGCAGTGGTGTGGCTACAGAAAGAAGGCGGACCGCACCAAACCGGCCCGCAAATGTTCCACGGAGCACCCCCTTGCGTAAATCTACCTTGCCAAAGGGTAGGTGTTCCGCGGTATGGCGTTTTTTTAAGGAAAGTGCGGACGACAAAAGAATTGTAGTTTGCAACCTGTGCCACACCAGAATGAGCCGAGGCATGAACACTAGAAACCTCACCACCACCAGCATGATCCGACACATGGCATCCAAGCACCGTAATAAGTGGGAGGAACGCCTGGATCGCCCATCTGTGTCTGCAGGCCACACCACTGCCTCCTCTTCCCCTGTTTTCGGTGCCGGCCAATCGCCTGTCGAAGGCGCAGGCCCGCATACCTCCCGCCCTGCACCTGTACCATCTGAAGCACCATCAGCGACCACATCCACTTCCCTGTCCCAGCACAGCGTCCAAATGTCGTTACCCCAGGCATTTGAACGCAAGAGAAAATACCCAGCCACCCACCCACAGGCCATAGCACTAACCTCACACCTTTCCAAATTACTGGCCATCGAAATGCTGCCATTTAGGCTTGTGGACACTGAGTCCTTCCGCAGCCTGATGGCAGCAGCTGTCCCTCGGTACGCGGTCCCCAGCCGCCACTACTTTTCCCGGTGTGCCATCCCCGCATTACACCACCATGTGTCCCGTAACATCACCCGTGCCCTGACCAACGCAGTTACTGGGAAGGTCCACTTAACGACTGACACATGGACAAGTGCTTGTGGCTAGGGACGCTACATTTCCCTGACGGCACACTGGGTGAATGTCGTGGAGGCTGGGAGCGACTCGGACCCTGGGATGGCACGGGTGCTACCCACGCCGAGGATTGCGGGCCCTACCTCCATCAGGGTTTCTGCCAGCACCTACGTTATTGGCTCCTCCTCCTCCGTTTCCACCTCCGAATTCTCTACACGCAGCGCCACTCCCCCATCAGCCAGTAGCTGGAAGCAGTGTAGCACTGCAGTGGGGAAGCGTCAACAGGCCGTGCTGAAGCTGATCTGCCTTGGGGACAAACAGCACACGGCCTCAGAGCTGTTGCAGGGGATTAGTCACCAGACCGAGCAGTGGCTCTCGCCACTCAACCTGCAACCAGGCATGGTTGTGTGTGATAATGGGCGTAACTTGGTGGCGGCTTTGGAGCTCGGCAAGCTCACACACGTACCATGCCTAGCGCATGTATTTAATTTAGTGGTTCAGCGATTTCTAAAAACCTACCCCAATGTGCATGATTTCTTGACCAAGGTGCGCCGCGTGTGTGCACATTTCCGTAAGTCATCTACAGCTTCGGCCGGCCTGTTGAAGCTGCAGCAGCGCTTACAATTGCCATCTCACCGGCTGCTGTGTGACGTGAGCACGCGCTGGAACTCCACCTTCCACATGTTGGCCCGGCTTTGTGAGCAGCAGAGGGCAGTAGTGGAGTACCAGCTGTTACACGGTCGTCGCCTCTCCGTTCAACTTCCTGTAATCAGAAGTGAGGAGTGGGAATGGATGTCAGACCTCTGCGAGGTTTTACGCAATTTTGAGGAATCGACACAGATGGTGAGCGGCGATAACGCTATTATCAGTGTAACCATCCCACTTCTGTGTCTACTGAAACGCTCGCTGCTCACAATTAAAACCGACGCTTTGCATGTGGAAGAGGTGGAAATGGGGGAGGAAGAGCTTACACAAGGTGATAGCCAGAGCACCCTCACTTCGTCTTCTCAGCGACAATTGGAGGAGGCGGAGGAGGAGGAGGAGGAGGAGGAAGACACGGTTGCCTCCGCTACAGAGGGTAGCCATGGAACTTTAGTTCCATCTCTTCAGCGTGGGTGGGCAGAAGAGGAGGAAGAGGATGAGGATATTGAGAGTCATCCTCCTGGTGAGGACAGCGAAATCTTGCCTGTTGGTACTCTGGCACACATGGCTGACTTTATGTTAGGCTGCCTTTCCCGTGACCCACGCGTTGTACGCATTTTAGACAACACGGATTACTGGGTGTTCACCCTTCTGGACCCCCGCTACAAAGAGAATTTCTCATCTCTCATTCCTCCGGTGGAGAGGACAAGCAAAATGGTGCAATACCAGAAGGTTCTTGTTGAAAAATTGCTCCAAAATTTTCCATCTGACAACGCTGGCGGCAGAGTACGTGCTACCTTGGCCAACCGAGAAGGGGAGAAAAGGGGAGCACACAGCAGTTCCGACAAAGGCAGGGCAACACTCTCCAAGGCGTGGGACACCTTCATGACACCCCGCCAGCACCCTCACCCTGATGCGCAGCCTAGTGTCACAAGGAGGGAAAAGTTTTGGAAGATGGTGAAGGAGTACGTAGCAGACCGTGTCAGCGTCCTCAATGATCCCTCTGTGCCTTACAACTACTGGGTGTCCAAGCTGGACACGTGGTATGAACTGGCACTCTACGCCTTGGAGGTGCTGGCCTGCCCTGCCGCCAGCGTTCTGTCTGAGTGGGTATTTAGTGCTGCTGGTGGCATCATAACAGATAAGCGTATACGCCTTTCCACCGACAATGCTGATAGGTTGACACTTATAAAAATGAACAAGTCCTGGATTTCCCCTGACTTCTCCACTCCACTGGAGGAAAGCCCCGGGGGAACATAAAGTCACTTTATATATGTTATTTACAATGATGGGAATACTCTGTATTCCCATTCACCCCTTCCACCCAAAAAACGGGTATATGGTTGACTCTTAATCTTCTCATCCTCCTCCTCCTCTTCCATATGCCCTGTGCTATAATTTTTATATAGGGCCAGCTAACCAGCGGGCCCTGTGATATAATTTTTATATAGGGCCAGCTCACCAGCGGGCCCTGTTTGACAATTTTTATATAGGTCAGCTCACCAGCGGGCCTTCTCATATAATGTTTTATTGGGTCAGCTCTCTAACGGGCCCTCTCATATAATGTTTTATAGCGTCAGCTCACTAGCGGGCCTTCGCATATAATGTTTAGGATGGTCAGCTCTGCAGCAGACCCTCACCCATAATGTTTTAGATGGTCAGCTCAGTGCACGTTTCCTTCTTAATCATGGCCTCAGTTCAATAAAATCAAGGAAATTTTTGGGAGAATTTGCCTCTGCGCACGTTTCCCTCTTAATCATGGCCTCACTTCAGAAAATCAAGGAAATTTTTGGGAGAATTTGTCTCTGCGCACGTTTCCCTCTTAATCATGGCCTCACTTCAGAAAATCAAGGAAATTTTTGGGAGAATTTGCCTCTGCGCACGTTTCCCTCTTAATCATGGCCTCACTTCAGAAAATCAAGGAAATTTTTGGGATAATTTGCCTCTGCGCACGTTTCCCTCTTAATCATGGCCTCACTTCAGAAAATCAAGGAAATTTTTGGGATAATTTGCAGATAATATACAAGTAAATATACAGCAAATATTGTTTGGTAACAATTTTTCGCCTAAAGTCGTTTTTATTTTCCTTTTTGTGTGTTTTATGGTCAGTCTGTAAAAATGGCGTACTACGGGCGAAAGATGGTTCCCAGCAGCGATGTTGGAGTCCAAGATGCATCCAGACATCCTCCCTATGCTGTCCCTGAACCATTTCTGTGGTGTTTCCATCCTTTTCTGCCCTTTTCCTATGGACCAGGCACCCTCCCCTCATCAGAGCAGGGGGTGCCTGGTGTAATGCTCGAGTCCTCCCATTGACTTCAATGGGGCTCGGGTGCTCGGCCGAGCACTCGAGCCTCCGGGGGCGCTCGGTCAGAGCACCCGAACACCCGAGCATTGGGGTGCTCGCTCATCACTAATAAATACCAATAAGTCACTCAGCATTTTGGAAGCAAATGAGTTCCTTACTTATGTGTGTTTACCTCTTTAAATCTGCCTTCCATTTTAAATACAATAATTTAGCACACTCTATTGTACATCTCAACAAATCTCAACATTCCAATTTTCTTTAAATCGTTATCATTAACCTAATAACCACAGAATTTCCTTTTTTTTTAATTTTTAAGACACAAAGCTGACATTTTTTTTCACTCCCGCACTAATTAAAGCCATGCTGATTTATCCTTGAATGAAATCCAACATTTTCTCCCTGGAGCATAATATTTTTGCTTCTAGTTAATTGAATTCAATGTGCTGTTTATGATGTATTTTTAAGAACCTCTTAAATACAAACTTAGATTGCTCTGTTCATTAATTTTGAATTTCATCTTGTGGAAACGCAGTTTTATCTGTTGGGAAGGATGGTGGATATCAATTGGCAATTTTAATAAAAGCCCAACTGCTTTTTAATAACTGGAGTTAAAAGGCAGTAGTTATTATCACTGGCTAATTAAAACATTACGTTGTTAACTGGTGTCTTTCTAACCGTTGCCAAAGAAATCAACATTTTTCTTTTAATTTCTTTTCTGTAGCTATGGGAAGACAATGGAAAAAATGCATTTCTAAAGTAAGTAATCATGCCTAACGGTTGTACTTTTCTTAAACTCTTGATCAATGTAATACACTAAAATATATTTAGCTGATGATGTACTAAGCACAACTGGAGAAACTCTGGGGTAAGTCAGCTGCATCATGGGAGCCAGATTAAACATTTCCATTGCTTTTCAATGATTTTCAATTCTAGAACTGTCTCCAGTTCAATGAAATGTAATGAGTTGGAAGCATCCCTCGTATCCAAGGAGGTAAGAAACTATTTAAAGTAACAGGCAACCTCCTTTTTGACTTTATGTATTTCCTAAGTGTATTAAGTCAGATTGCCTATGCTATTCTTTTTTATCATCATCTATAGTCGTATACACTTGTCCCTAGCAGGGAACTCATTGTGGGGGAAATTCAATAAGCGGTGATAAAGAGGTGATAAAATGGAGATAACTTCTCCAGTTTATCACTTCTTCAGTTCCTGTGTTATTCTATGGAGCCTATGCACTAAGAGCTCCAAAGTTGAAGAAATCTTAGTGAATAGGCTCCATAGAATAACATAGGAATTGGAGAAGTGATAGCACTGGAGAAGTCATCTCCACTTTATCACTTCTTTATCAACTCAGTGAATCTTCACCATTGAATTTCAGTTTTCAGGGAGCTTTCTCTCAGGGACAGTGCAATTAGGAATAGTAATACAATGTTACGTTATCCCTATAGCAGTAAAGCCTGCTTCCACTACAGCATGCAAAGCACTCAGTGCTGCAGGGATAGTGCAACGTTGCATAATTTTCCCTGATTTCATTGTTCCTGACAGAGTTCTCTGGAAATAAAAATTTAATGAGCTCCCTGTCAGGATCAAAGAAAAGCATGGTAGCGGTACAAGAATAAAATGCATCTTGAAGCCATTAAAAATTAAACTTAATGCCTCCAGTCCCATCTCTCAAACCTTTATGGTTTGAGAGATATTCTGCACTGAAGTTCCCCCCTTCCCACCCCTTTCCCTGATGTCAGCGATCTAGCTGGCTGCAGGGGAATCCGTTCCTGGGACCGGTGGAGGCTCTTCAGCAGAGCCTAGATTGCCAGATAGAAAAATAAATACTTCACTGCAAACCAAGCACACATTGTAGACTGTTTCAGTGAAGGATTTCTTTCTCAATAACGAGATGTTGGCTCTGATGAAGAGCCTCCGTCGGTCCCGGGACCAGATTTCCCTGCAGTCAGCTAGAGCTCTGACGTCAGGGAAAGGGGGGGGGGGGGACTTCAGTGCCGAATATCTCTGAAACCATAAATGTTTGAGAGATGGGACTGGGGACATTAAGTTTATTTTTTTAATGGCTACAACATGCATTTTAGTAAAACTTTGACCATACCATCCCTTTCAGCTCTATGGAGCATTTTTATTGTAATCACAAAAAAATGAGTGTTTGTGATAACAATAAAAATGCTTAATAGAACGTAAACATTTTATCAGTGTGCCACAAATCTTTTCTTTGATCCAGTATATTGGAACATCTGTAGCACTGGCCACAGGTAACCTGCATCAAGAGACCTTGGAGTGCTAGGGTTAGAAATTACATTTGGATCTATTGACTCAGCTCCCTGACAGGGATACAAACATGTAAACAAAATAGGTGTTGATGAAATCAATATAATAAAAAGTATAAGCAGTCTGACTTCATATATTATATGCTTGGAGAATATGAAAAAGTGAATCAGGATCATGATTGTAATTTAAAATCAATGGGAATTTGGGGAAGTTGTATTTGTCCCCAAAGTTTCTGTTGGCTTGTTGTAGAACTGCCTCCGTTCCTCTTAGTTCATAAGCCCAGGCACGTGCACACAAAGGGGGGGGGGGATTGAGCACCTGCCCTTTTTGTCCAAAGTGCACTCATGCCCTTTTTTAAAATATATATGTTGAATAAATAATTAGGAGAAGTGCCCTTTTTTTAATTTGAGCCCCTGCCCCCAAAATGTCTGTGCATGTCCCTGCATAAGCCTCCTAATATTTAAACGCTAAAACACATGCATATCCCACTGGCACTCAAAGAGTTAAATAAAAAGTCTCCGCTCTTGTTCAAGGTCACACCCTTATTGCCCAAAAACTTTTTTAGAGTGAACTTCTAATTCTACAGCACTCTAACAAAAATGTTTCCTTTATATGTAAGTATGAATATGAACTGCCGCACACACACCTCAAATTTAGCTGGGTACTTCCAGACCAATCTTCTATCCAAGTAATCCTCACCAATGAAGTTGAGCACTCGCCATCTTTAGATAAAAAGACTCTCTTTACTCAAACATTAAAATTGTTACATCTAACGTAATGTTTCAGTCCTGTTTAGGACTTTCATCAAGGACATGTCTTTAAAGGTACAGTAATGTCCCATGAAAAATGCATAGAGTTTTGTAGAGGTTAAAAAAATAAACTATATGACACAAATCCTATCTCTCTAACTTCTATGGTTTGAGAGATATCCTCCGTTAAAGTTCCCCTCTCCCTGCTCTTCTCCTGATGTCATCTGTAAGCTGACAGATGGAGTTCCTGGTCAGGGGACCGACAAGTGGCTCTTCAGCAGAGCCGCAATAGCACAATTTAAAAATAAATACTTCTTTGGAATGGTCTACAAAGTGTACCTGGTTTGCAAGCACACTTTGTAGACTGTTTCAAAGGAGTTAGTGATGAGCGAGCACCCCAATGCTCGGGTGTTCGGGTGCTCTGACCGAGCACCCCCGGAGGCTCGAGTGCTCGGCCGAGCACCCGAGCCCCATTGAAGTCAATGGGAGGACTCGAGCATTACACCAGGCACCCCCTGCTCTGATGAGGGGAGGGTGCCTGGTCCATAGGAAAAGGGCAGAAAAGGATGGAAACACCACAGAAATGGTTCAGGGACAGCATAGGGAGGATGTCTGGATGCATCTTGGACTCCAACATTGCTGCTGGGAACGATCTTTCGCCCGTAGTACGCCATTTTTACAGACTGACCGTAAAACACACAAAAAGGAAAATAAAAACGACTTTAGGCGAAAAATTGTTACCAAACAATATTTGCTGTATATTTACTTGTATATCATCTGCAAATTCTGCAAAAAATTTCCTCGATTTTTCTGAAGTGAGGCCATGATTAAGAGGGAAACGTGCGTAGAGGCAAATTCTCCCAAAAATTTCCTTGATTTTTCTGAACTGAGGCCATGATTAAGAGGGAAACGTGCGCAAAGGCAAATTCTCCCAAAAATTTCCTCAATTTTTCTGAACTGGGGCCATGATTAAGAGGGAAACGTGCGCTGAGCCGACCATCTAAAACATTATGGGTGAGGGTCTGCTGCGGAGCTGACCATCCTAAACATTATATGCGAAGGCCCGCTAGTGAGCTGACGCTATAAAACATTATATGAGAGGGCCCGCTAGAGAGCTGACCCAATAAAACATTATATGAGAAGGCCCGCTGGTGAGCTGACCTATATAAAAATTGTCAAACAGGGCCCGCTGGTGAGCTGGCCCTATATAAAAATTATATCACAGGGCATATGGAAGAGGAGGAGGAGGATGAGAAGATTAAGAGTCAACCATATACCCGTTTTTTGGGTGGAAGGGGTGAATGGGAATACAGAGTATTCCCATCATTGTAAATAACATATATAAAGTCACTTTATGTTCCTCCGGGGCTTTCCTCCAGTGGAGTGGAGAAGTCAGGGGAAATCCAGGCCTTGTTCATTTTTATAAGTGTCAACCTATCAGCATTGTCGGTGGAAAGGCGGATACGCTTATCTGTTATGATGCCACCAGCAGCACTAAATACCCGCTCAGACAGAACGCTGGCGGCAGGGCAGGCCAGCACCTCCAAGGCGTAGAGTGCCAGTTCATACCACGTGTCCAGCTTGGACACCCAGTAGTTGTAAGGCACAGAGGGATCATTGAGGACGCTGACACGGTCTGCTACGTACTCCTTCACCATCTTCCAAAACTTTTCCCTCCTTGTGACACTAGGCTGCGCATCAGGGTGAGGGTGCTGGCGGGGTGTCATGAAGGTGTCCCACGCCTTGGAGAGTGTTGCCCTGCCTTTGTCGGAACTGCTGTGTGCTCCCCTTTTCTCCCCTTCTCGGTTGGCCAAGGTAGCATGTACTCTGCCGCCAGCGTTGTCAGATGGAAAATTTTGGAGCAATTTTTCAACAAGAACCTTCTGGTATTGCACCATTTTGCTTGTCCTCTCCACCGGAGGAATGAGAGATGAGAAATTCTCTTTGTAGCGGGGGTCCAGAAGGGTGAACACCCAGTAATCCGTGTTGTCTAAAATGCGTACAACGCGTGGGTCACGGGAAAGGCAGCCTAACATAAAGTCAGCCATGTGTGCCAGAGTACCAACAGGCAAGATTTCGCTGTCCTCACCAGGAGGATGACTCTCAATCTCCTCATCCTCTTCCTCCTCTTCTGCCCACCCACGCTGAAGAGATGGAACTAAAGTTCCATGGCTACCCTCTGTAGCGGAGGCAACCGTGTCTTCCTCCTCCTCCGCCTCCTCCAATTGTCGCTGAGAAGACGAAGTGAGGGTGCTCTGGCTATCACCTTGTGTAAGCTCTTCCTCCCGCATTTCCACCTCTTCCACATGCAAAGCGTCAGTTTTAATTGTGAGCAGCGAGCGTTTCAGTAGACACAGAAGTGGGATGGTTACACTGATAATAGCGTTATCGCCGCTCACCATCTCTGTCGATTCCTCAAAATTGCGTAAAACCTCACAGAGGTCTGACATCCATTCCCACTCCTCACTTCTGATTACAGGAAGTTGAACGGAGAGGCGACGACCGTGTAACAGCTGGTACTCCACTACTGCCCTCTGCTGCTCACAAAGCCGGGCCAACATGTGGAAGGTGGAGTTCCAGCGCGTGCTCACGTCACACAGCAGCCGGTGAGCTGGCAATTGTAAGCGCTGCTGCAGCTTCAACAGGCTGGCTGAAGCTGTAGATGACTTACGGAAATGTGCACACACGCGGCGCACCTTCGTCAAGAGATCATGCACATTGGGGTAGGTTTTTAGAAATCGCTGAACCACTAAATTAAATACATGCGCTAGGCATGGTACGTGTGTGAGCTTGCCGAGCTCCAAAGCCGCCACCAAGTTACGCCCATTATCACACACAACCATGCCTGGTTGCAGGTTGAGTGGCGAGAACCACTGCTCGGTCTGGTGACTAATCCCCTGCAACAGCTCTGAGGCCGTGTGCTGTTTGTCCCCAAGGCAGATCAGCTTCAGCACGGCCTGTTGACG
The DNA here is from genome assembly GCA_037306005.1 of Rhinophrynus dorsalis. Taxonomy (NCBI): domain Eukaryota; kingdom Metazoa; phylum Chordata; class Amphibia; order Anura; family Rhinophrynidae; genus Rhinophrynus; species Rhinophrynus dorsalis. Next base: position 215,153,660 of record CM074719.1, on the reverse strand, counting down.
CTTCCCCACTGCAGTGCTACACTGCTTCCAGCTACCGGCTGATGGGGGAGTGGCGCTGCGTGCAGAGAATTCGGAGGTGGAAACGGAGGAGGAGGAGCCAATAACGTAGGTGCTGGCGGAAACCCTGATGGAGGTAGGGCCCGCAATCCTCGGCGTGGGTAGCACCCGTGCCATCCCAGGGTCCGAGTCGCTCCCAGCCTCCACGACATTCACCCAGTGTGCCGTCAGGGAAATGTAGCGTCCCTGGCCACAAGCACTTGTCCATGTGTCAGTCGTTAAGTGGACCTTCCCAGTAACTGCGTTGGTCAGGGCACGGGTGATGTTACGGGACACATGGTGGTGTAATGCGGGGATGGCACACCGGGAAAAGTAGTGGCGGCTGGGGACCGCGTACCGAGGGACAGCTGCTGCCATCAGGCTGCGGAAGGACTCAGTCTCCACAAGCCTAAATGGCAGCATTTCGATGGCCAGTAATTTGGAAAGGTGTGAGGTTAGTGCTATGGCCTGTGGGTGGGTGGCTGGGTATTTTCGCTTGCGCTCAAATGCCTGGGGTAACGACATTTGGACGCTGCGCTGGGACAGGGAAGTGGATGTGGTCGCTGATGGTGCTTCAGATGGTACAGGTGCAGGGCGGGAGGCATGCGGGCCTGCGCCTTCGACAGGCGATTGGCCGGCACCGAAAACAGGGGAAGAGGAGGCAGTGGTGTGGCCTGCAGACACAGATGGGCGATCCAGGCGTTCCTCCCACTTACTACGGTGCTTGGATGCCATGTGTCGGGTCATGCTGGTGGTGGTGAGGTTTCTAGTGTTCATGCCTCGGCTCATTCTGGTGTGGCACAGGTTGCAAACTACAATTCTTTTGTCGTCCGCACTTTCCTTAAAAAAACGCCATACCGCGGAACACCTACCCCTTGGCAAGGTAGATTTACGCAAGGGGGTGCTCCGTGGAACATTTGCGGGCCGGTTTGGTGCGGTCCGCCTTCTTTCTGTAGCCACACCACTGCCTCTTCCAGCCTGTTGCGGTGCTGCAGATGGCTCACCCTCAGGACTGCTGTCATCGCTCGGCTCTACACCTTCCCAGGTGGGGTCAGTCACCTCATCGTCCACCAAGTCCTCCTCCACTTCCTCACTCTGATCATCCTCCTCATGTCTTGATCCCACCACATACTCAGTCATTGACAACTGCATAACATCCTCCTCAACAAGGTCTTGAGACAGTAATAGTGGTTGATTTAATGGCAACTGTGTCTCATCATCATCATCATCCACTACTTCCTTTGACCTTAAATGCCGTTCACATCTGTCATCTTCTTGTGATTGGGTACCCTCTAGAGGTTGTGAATCAGGGCATAAGATGTCATGTTCCTCTGCAAGCGTGCTTGGAGAGAGGGTCAAATGAAGGATTGGTGATGAGACGAGCTCCTCACTATATCCCAGTGTGGGATCACTTCTTTGACCAGACCGTCTATGGTGGGAGGAAGGATGATCAGAGTGAGGATTATGTTGACCAGACTCTTGGCTACTGAGAGTGGACTTGGTGGAAGACAGGGTGGTGCTTAACCGACTGGAAGCAGTATCAGCTGACATCCAACCGACCACCTGTTCGCAGTGGTCGGACCTCGAGAGTGATGTCCTGCGACGCCCTGTAAAATGAGACATGAAGCTAGGTATGGTGGATGTCTTTCTTTCTTGTGCTCTGGCACCAGGCACAGTTTCTCCGCGTCCTGACCCGCGCCCTGAACTATCAGGATCACGTCCACTTCCCCGTCCCTTTTTACCCGCCTTCTTCATCTTATACGGAATATGTGACTTTGATATTTTAGTTTGAAGACTTAACAGTATTTCTTCCTATTTTGCAACTGTGCAGAGTACACAGAATATGCTGCTAAACTGCGGCGAAGCACACTGAATGGAATATGTGACTTTGATATTTTAGTTTGAAGACTTAACAGTATTTCTTCCTATTCTGCAACTGTGCAGAGTACACAGAATGTGCTGCTAAACTGCAGTGACGCACACTGAATGGAATATGTGACTTTGATATTTTAGTTTGAAGACTTAACAGTATTTCTTCCTATTCTGCAACTGTGCAGAGTACACAGAATGTGCTGCTAAACTGCGGCGACGCACACTGAATGGAATATGTGACTTTGATATTTTAGTTTGAAGACTTAACAGTATTTCTTCCTATTCTGCAACTGTGCAGAGTACACAGAATAGGCTGCTAAACTGCGGCGAAGCACACTGAATGGAATATGTGACTTTGATATTTTAGTTTGAAGACTTAACAGTATTTCTTCCTATTCTGCAACTGTGCACAGTACACAGAATATGCTGCTAAACTGCGGCGAAGCACACTGAATGGAATATGTGACTTTGATATTTTAGTTTGAAGACTTAACAGTATTTCTTCCTATTCTGCAACTGTGCAGAGTACACAGAATGTGCTGCTAAACGGCGGTGACGCACACTGAATGGAATATGTGACTTTGATATTTTAGTTTGAAGACTTAACAGTATTTCTTCCTATTCTGCAACTGTGCAGAGTACACAGAATGTGCTGCTAAACTGCGGCGACGCACACTGAATGGAATATGTGACTTTGATATTTTAGTTTGAAGACTTAACAGTATTTCTTCCTATTCTGCAACTGTGCAGAGTACACAGAATATGCTGCTAAACTGCGGCGAAGCACACTGAATGGAATATGTGACTTTGATATTTTAGTTTGAAGACTTAACAGTATTTCTTCCTATTCTGCAACTGTGCAGAGTACACAGAATATGCTGCTAAACTGCGGCGAAGCACACTGAATGGAATATGTGACTTTGATATTTTAGTTTGAAGACTTAACAGTATTTCTTCCTATTCTGCAACTGTGCAGAGTACACAGAATGTGCTGCTAAACTGCGGTGACGCACACTGAATGGAATATGTGACTTTGATATTTTAGTTTGAAGACTTAACAGTATTTCTTCCTATTCTGCAACTGTGCAGAGTACACAGAATATGCTGCTAAACTGCGGCGACGCACACTGAATGGAATATGTGACTTTGATATTTTAGTTTGAAGACTTAACAGTATTTCTTCCTATTCTGCAACTGTGCAGAGTACACAGAATATGCTGCTAAACTGCGGCGAAGCACACTGAATGGAATATGTGACTTTGATATTTTAGTTTGAAGACTTAACAGTATTTCTTCCTAATCTGCAACTGTGCAGAGTACACAGAATGTGCTGCTAAACTGCGGTGACGCACACTGAATGGAATATGTGACTTTGATATTTTAGTTTGAAGACTTAACAGTATTTCTTCCTATTCTGCAACTGTGCAAAGTACACAGAATATGCTGCTAAACTGCGGCGAAGCACACTGAATGGAATATGTGACTTTGATATTTTAGTTTGAAGACTTAACAGTATTTCTTCCTATTCTGCAACTGTGCAAAGTACACAGAATATGCTGCTAAACTGCGGCGAAGCACACTGAATGGAATATGTGACTTTGATATTTTAGTTTGAAGACTTAACAGAATGTGCTCTAATCTGCAACTTTGCACACTAAACAGAATGTGCTCTAATCTGCAACTTTGCACACTAAACAGAATGTGCTCTAATCTGCAACTTTGCACACTAAACAGAATATATGAAATTTTTTTTTTTTTTGTTTTTTTCCCCCCACACAAAATAAACTGCTGCCCCCACACACAGTAGTCCTAAAAAGGACTTTTGGTTCTTTTTTTGTACAAATTTGCTTGTCTTCTCCCTACACTGACTTTCCCTTCCTATCCTCATCTCTCCCTGGCTAAGACTGAGCCGAACTCGCTGGTCAGGTGCTATACAGCACCAGACCACGGGTTCTGGCCAGCCAATCAGTGTAATGCCAGCAGCCAACATGGCTGCTGGCATTACACTGATGTCAGAGTCTCCCTGTACGTTTATTGGCTGCGCAGCAGCCGCAAAACGTTCGGGGAGGAGACCCGAACATGGCGGGCGAGCACATGCGGTACTCGTACGAGTACCGCAATGTGCCGAGCAGAGCGATGCTCGAGCCGATCCGAGCATCGGCCGAGCATGCTCGCTCAACACTAAAAGGAGTATTTCTTTTTAAATCACACTATTGCGGCTCTGCTGAAAAGCCTCCCCCTGTTGGCCGACACGGATCTTCTTCTGTCAGCTTTACAGCCGACATCAGGAGAAGGGGAAATTTAGCTGAGGATATCTCTCAAACCACAGTGGTTTGAGAGATAGGATTTGTGTCATATCGTTTCTTTTTTAACCTCTACAAAACTCTAAGCATTTTTTTATGGGACATTAATGTCCCTTTAACAAGACTGAAATGTTATGTTGGATGTAGCAATTTTAATGTTTGAGTGAAGAGATAATTTTTGTCTAAACATGATGAGTGCTCCCCTCTCTTTCCCCATTGTCTTTCTTCCTCCCCTTGCCTTTATTCACCCTCTCCCCTTTGCTTCATAGTACCCTTACCTCAGTGGTATTACTATTGCAGCTCCATTTCAGTAGTAAGCTCTGTGGTATTACTAATGTAGCTCCATTGGTATCACTAGTGTATCTCCATTTTAAATATAAGTTCTCTTATATCATTAGTGTAGCTCTATTTCAGCTGAAAGCTCTGTGGTGTCAACAGAGTAGCTCAACTTCAACTGTAAGCTTTGGTATCACTAGCGTAGGTCCATTTCAGCTGTAAGCTCTGTGGTATCATTCATTTCACTTAATTGTAAGTTCTGTTATTACTAATGTAGCTCAATTTCAGTTGTAAGCACTGTAGTATCACTGTAGTGGCTACATTTCAATTGTGAGGTATGTGGTATAACTAGTACAGCTCCATTTCAATTGTAGGGCTTGGGGTATCTCAAAAATAATTGGGTTGAATATATATAAATAATTAAAAGTTAATAATTGGGTTGCCATATTACATTGTATATACCTGTTTTTTCAAATATGTATTCACCAAACAAACCTCCTATCCATGGCAAATTTTAACTATTGGTATCTCCAAAATAGTCTCCCTGCAGAAAATTTGGCACTCAGGACCAAAACCATTCGCCGTCACTACTAGAACATAATGCCTCTTTAGTTCATACAGCTACATACACCCTTCACTTATGTTAAACCTTTAATGCCAGCAAACCCAGTAGGCCTTCCCAATTTCATGCATAGGAAAACTGAGTTCCACAACATGCCCTTCAGTATTTGTGAGAGGAAGTGCGAGCAGGACATTTGTCAGCTAGTGAACACAGGCTAATTAAAAGGAGATGAAGCTTAGTTTAGGGTGTCTTGTAGGCAATACATTTGTCCCCTCATTAGGGGAGTCTAGGGGCACTGCTTGCAGATGCCAAGTGTGACTTAGCCCCCCCTGCAGTTACACTTGCCATCATCTCCTCCTCCTCCACCTCTTTCTCCTGAGTATCAAAAGGCACACTGATAGCAGACCTGTCCTGCTCACACTGCTACCCACATCTTTCTGGGCCTTTGCTGAATATGACACTCTTTTCCTGATATGATTTAGGGGGAGAGGGAATCATTGGGTCTGGGGAATCAGGACACCCAGACCCTTCCATGCTAGTAGTGGTCACTTCTCCTCCTCTGACTCACTGGAGGCTTCACAGTCATTCCATCTCCTTTTTTTCTTTTTATTATGGGTGCTCTTAGTGTTAACACTATCAGCCTCTTCTAAACTTATTTCACTAAATAAATTGCTAGGAAATTTACTTATCCCACCCCCCTCTCTCTAGCTGTTTTTTTTTCTGTTTCACTTCCTAGAAATAGTCATGGTTTTGGTGTGAAAATGCAAAGTACATGTAGTAAACGAAAGGGAAGTTTGTATGAAAAACATAGTGAACATTTTTTTGGTGTAGGTGCAAAGGAGACATTTTTAAGGGGTTTGCTGAGGACACATTTTCTAGAGAAAAATCCGACAACCACGTGGACCAGAACGGGACCTTTCACCAATCCATAATTTCCACTACATCTTGCTTAATTCACAGACTTTAAACAAGAAACAGAGAAAACAAATAACCCAAAATGCCTATACACTGCCCACTGCCATCCTTTATGGAGAATATTTGGAGAAACTAGCTTAGTAAATTGGCATTAGGCAGGTGTAGGGCTAGGAAAGCAATCGTGGTGCTTTGGTTAACATGTAATTGTATGAATGCTTTCATACAACTTCAAATGAAAATGTGTCATATATTCTAATATCATATACTCAGTCAGCATTTGTGTAAAAAAATGCTTCTTAGGTGCAAAAGTTCATAAATAAATGTAGATGCAGGCTAGAGGCTACATTAACTATCAAGCTTGTCAGAGAGATTATCTTTGTTTTATGTTTTATTAGTGTCTTTAAAATGAACTCTTCATATTTCATTTCCCATAGGCTAAGTTCACACAGGACTTTTTTTGCTGAACACCCAAAATTGCGTAACCTTGCTTAAAAATGACAAGAAAAGGAGACAAAACAGGAACGCCCCTGTATATCTCAGTTGGTATGTTGAATTTGACCACCACCAGCACCAATAGGTGTAAATTCACAAAAGTAATGGTTGGAAGACTGACTTATGCCACCTACAAAAAATCAGACAGCTGGGAATTTGTAATAACTTCTCCCAGATACAGTATAGCAGCTTCAGTGTGTCATTGCAAGGCAGCTCTCTCCAAAATGCTCTCCCAAGTGGCACATCAATCCCACAAAGACAAAAAGAGGAGAGGATACCAAATAATGTAGTACCTTAAAATACTTTGTGGCAAAAGGTGAAGGAAACATACTCACAATGGTATTACAGATAGTGGGGCCTTGACAAAGTGCCGTAAGGCACAAAACAGCTGTTGGCCTACATGTATTGAAGATTTTCCATCTACCTCCCCTGTCTGCAATGCCATGGCAGTGATTGTGTTGAATAAACAAACTGTTATGGGTATGTGCCAGCTTTCTCTCTTTTCTTTACATGATCATTGATTACCTGTTGGATGATTAGTTTGTTGCCTAAGTACCGGCTAGCTGAATCATACAATGAGAATGTTTTCTTAAGTGTGTTGAATAAAACTCTGAAAATCTATATAGCTTTACCCTTTACCTAAGAATACACTGCACTTTTGTTGGCTTGCTTTATATTTGGATCACCGTGTAACTGATTCTGTTCTATTTGTGGAAATTTTACTTTGTTGACTTGTCTTTTTTTTGTAGTTTCGTCAACTACGTTACGATGGCCTGGATCACATTAGAGCTGAGTTTTGATGTCAGTGCGGCTTTTTTTTTTTTTTTTTTTTTTTTTAAATTTGCAAATTTTCCAGTATGACAAAATGAACCATTACAACCTGCACATGTTGGAAGTTCCAAAATAAGCATTCTTTAAATGGATAGTAATGTTTCACAAAAACAACAGTTACAATTAATCTTCATAGTATTTGGGCCATGGAGAGTGTTATTTCAATACTGTCAGAGTTGTAATACAAGAGTAATTGAATGATAAAGTATCCACCTCCCACCCATTTTTCTGATGTAACACTCAGAGCAGGAAGACTGTCCAGATTGATCACAGAGAGGGATAATCTTCAGTGAGCATAAGGAAAATCTGAAAAACCTGTCAAGGGGGCAGGGTTTTCCTTATACTCACAGTAAGAAGATTGTCCCTTGCTGCGACCTGTCCAGACAAGTGACCAGATTCCACATCTGAGGGGAGGTGGCTTACACTAGGTAAAATGGGTGGGAGGGGGAAACCTTATAATTCAATTACTCTTGAACTGCAACTGTGACAGTATTGAAATAACACTCTCCATGGCCCATATATTATGAAGATTAATTGAAGCTGCTTTTATTGTGAATCATTACTATTCCTTTAAATGCAAATAATCTACCATCAGAATACCTGGTTGAACATAGAAAGAAGACAAAAATGCTCCCAATTGCAACAAAGATTTAGTTTCTATATAGACGGAAAATGCTAATTTGGAAGTTGATATGGAAACTTCTAAATGATTGTGGTGAAACAGTAATATTCTGTAACCCTTTAAATGCCAGTGTCAAATATGTAAGAAAATAAAATGGCAATATATAAATGTTTCTGCATTATTTCAATAGATATTCTCAATCACAAGATTACTACAGAATTGCATTGTATTAAATATTAACCCTTTAAAGACTACTAGAGGCATTACTGCACAATTCATTGAATACGCTCTCCTCCTTAAGGGGTTAAACAGAAAGGGTGCAAATATATTTAAAAGAAATAATGGTTCGATTAGAGGAATTCCTTTAAACTTGAATCTAGACTTTCAACGCATCAGTATTTTACACAGCAAAGGCTAAATTTGGGCACCTTATTAGCTGAATAAAGTTTCAAGTTGTTGAAGCAGAAATTGCCCGTACAGGAGCTGCAGTGACATAAGAAATCTAGGTGTGTTACAATGTAGTCACTTTACTTTTTCCAATGGATTGAAATAGTTTTACCAGGAAGAATACATTGAGATTGTCTCTCATTTTCAAGCATGCTCTGAACTCATTTTATCTACCTCAGAAGGGTGAAAGGCTAAACTGACATTGCCAGGGCTAGAACCTTCGACCTTAACAGATTTGACAGCTGGTGCAATAACCAACAGAGCCATTTCACCTATGGATTGTATGAATGGCTTCCAATGTACTTTGAACTGTGCTTCCTAAAAATCTGATTTGCAGTATTGCGATGGCTTGAACCAATGAAAGCTCCTGAAAACCTTTTTTTTTTCTTCTGAGAATGTGGCACCAATTAGCTGAGATATAATTGAGGGCTATGTGGGTTAAAATAAACATTTAGTGGGTTAAAATAAACATTTAATTCAATGGCAATCTTGGTAAAATATTTATATGTCCCCTATGGTGCAGGTCGCTTGCTCCTGAATTCCTCCAGTTTACTTAGTGCATCAGTCTCACAGCAGGACTTTAACTGTATCTCAGAGTCATGTGACTGTCCATACACCTAACAACAGTATGCAGTACAATCTTGCATTGTATTTGGCTATGAATGGGTCAACAGAGTTAACAAGATCCTTCCATTAAAGAAAAATTGCTTTCAAGAATGAGTGTATTTCTGAGCTTGACAGCCTCAGACAGCCTTTCAGTGTAGATTTCCCAGGGCGGGAAGGTATATCATTTATTTGTGGTCACATAAAAAAATCAATGCTCTTTAGTCTAAGTGGCCAGTATTTATTTAGTTTTAGTGTTGTTTAATTCCAGACATCAATTAAAGATGGTGTAATGCCTACAGTAGCCCCTGTTTGCTGTGTGTCTTTACCTCATCTGTTTGATATCTTTGCTCCTTTGCCTTCTGATGTAATTCAAAGATAGGGACTATCGATGAGAAAGTCTTATAGATACAGGTCTATATGCACAAAGACTCAAGTGGAGCAATTCTTCTTCAATCCCAACAACAACACAGAGAACAAATAAACACTCCTATTCTATTAACCCTTTGAGTGCCTGAGGGGTGTGGAAAGCATTGCAAGAGCTCAAAGGGTTAAACAGGGCTTTGAGCTCCCGAAGCCAGCAAGATATCCTACACATTGCAGTATAGGTGGGTGTTAAAAATCCCATTTAACCAGTTAAGAACCAGTGGGATGCGCCCTGCTGCTTAAAGGATTAAATCAATGGGAATGTGTGGAATTTGTATTTGTTCCCTATGATGTAGATGGTTCATCTCTGAACTGCTTCACTTTTTACTTTGTACATATGACTCACAATCTTCACTGTTATATGTAAGAGCCAATATATCATCTGAAAAAGGAGATACTTTATAGCTGTCTGGGACCCCACACTACACGTCCCGATCATGCTTGTCTAGTAGATATAGTGGGTGGAATGTACAAATGAGATTCTGTACTAAAATAGGCACTGCAACTGATTATTTAGTGTTACACCTATGTAACACCTATTTTCTAATCTGCTGCTTATGCCAAAATGCTCCTCTTTAAGCTACTTGTGCCAAGTAGAGAACAATAGGGGAGTGTATGAGTGTTTCAGGGTTTTTTCATTACTTTGTATCTTTTTTCTCACTGTGTACAACTTACAAGACACAGAAGAAATTGGTGTAAAATTAGTTAATTTTACAGACTTTGCTTTTGGGGCTTGCTATTTGTATGTATGTATCTTTATTTATATATCACCATACATATACACAGTGCTTAACAAAAGTTGAAATAATACAAAAATACAGAACAGGGTTAAGAGCATTCAGCTTAAGTGCAATCATTACATTATTCGTGGGGGAAAGTGCAGCAAGGGAATCCTAGACTGGCAAAGGGACCCTGCCCCAAGGAGCTTACAATCTAAACTGAATTCATAATGACAAGCAGAGACAGTGGGAGGAGGATTAAAAGTGCAGGTAGAATGTGTGGTGAAAGAAGTGCAGAAGTATTCTGCTGTGACTGTCAGTGTGCAAGAGGAGGACATTGCTACTGAGATGCCTCCCTGAGCAGGTGGGTTTTGAGGAGATACTTGAAAGTGATGAGTGTTGATGATTGGCAAATGGTAATTGGGAGGGCATTCCAGAGTCGAGCAGGAGCCAGTGAGAAAGCTTGTAGTCGAGAGATATCTCAAGTTGTGTAGGGAGAGGACAGGAAGAACCGTTGAGAAGACCGTAGGGGACGGGAAGGGGTGTAGCGGGAGATAAGAGGCGAAATGTAAGAGGGTGCTGAGGAGCAGAGAGACTTACAGGAGAGGAGGAGAATCTTGTAAGAAATACAATACTTTATAGGTAGCCAATTGAGGGATTTCAGTAGGAGGTGAGATGGAAGGTATCTGGGAGCAAATGTGGTGACTCTTGCGGCTGAATTGATAACAAACTGAAGTGGAGAGAGATAAGAAGCAGGAAGAGTAGAGAGTAGAATGTTGCAGTAGTCAAGTCTAGAGAGAATGAGTGCCTGAGATAGTGTTTTAGCCGTTTATATATGCAGAGGAACCAACATAATTTTGCAATATTTTTTAGGAAGAAGCGACATGTTCTAGTGATAGCTTGGATATGGGGGGAGAAGGTTAATTTAGAATCAAGTATGACCCCAAAACAGCGTGCTTTAGATACTGAGTGTATGGAAGAGTTTTCTATTGTGATGGAGAAGGGGGCTGGTGGATGGGTTTTAGGAGGGAACACCACCAGCTCTGTCTTAGCCATATTAAGTTTAAGGTGGTGGTGGGCCATCCATGATGAAATGGCTGAGAGACATTGAGTGTCTTGAGACTGCACAGCTGTAGGTCATTTGTAATTTTTGTTACGGCTGTCTCAGTGGAATAGTTGGAACCGAAACCTGACTGTAAAGGATCAAGAAGAGAGTTTGTATTGAGAAAAAAGATTAAGCGGGAGAATACAAGGCATTCCAATATCTTGGATGAAAAGGGGTGGAGTGAAACCTGACGGTAATTTGAAAGGCAGGTGGGGTCGAGTGAGGGTTTTTTGAGTATAGGTCTGACTATTGCATGTTTGAATGAGGATGGAAAAGTTCCGATAGAGAGGGAGGAGTTAAAGATATTAGTAAGGCTGGGAGCAAGAGTAGTTGCAAGAGCCTTAACAAGGTGAGAGGGTATGGGATCTGAGGGGCAGGTAGTGGGTGGAGAGGAGGATAGTAAAAGAGATACCTCCTCCTCTGTTGTAGGGGAGAATGAGCTGAGGGTTGCTCGGGGTGGACTAGGAATCAGAGGTATAGGAGGAAAGGATGTAGAGGGTATTGTTTGTTGGATGGACTGTACCTTATTTTTGAAAAAGTCAGCAAAGTCCTGTGGAATGTTGAAGAAGGAGGAGCAGTTCAAGGTTGGGGGTTTGAGAATAGAATCAAAGATTTTAAAGAGGTCACGGGGGTTAGATTTGTGGGTAGTGATGATGTCAGAAAAGTATTTCTGTTTAGTCTGGGTGAGAGCTGTGTTAAACCAGGATAGCATGAATTTATAATGGTGGAAGTTGGCAACAGAATGAGACTTTCACCAGAGACGTTCTACAGCTCGACAACAGGTGCGTAGCATACAGGTTGTTGAATTTAACCAGGGTCTGGAATTCCTGTGGCGGGACTGTCGACGTTGGATGGAAGCATGCAGGTCCAAGGAGGACATTAATGAGGTGTTATATTCGTGGACCAGAGTGTGTATGTTAGTAGCAGTAGCAGTAGGGCAGAGAGAAGAGAGGGAAGTCTGCACAGTCGATGCCGGGTCTGGTAGTTTGACTGAGTGTAGGTTCCTGGTTAAGAAGGGTGATTTAGGGAGGGCAGGTGAAGGTGTGTGAGATAGTGTGAAGGAGATAAGATGATGATCAGAGAGTGGATATGGGGAAATTATGAAGTCAGAGACTGAACAGTTTCTGGTGAGAACTAGATCTAGCCAGTGACCATCCCTGTGAGTGCTGGCAGCAGTCCACTGTTGAAGGCCAAAGGACAAGGTCAGAGAGAGAAATCGGGAGGCACTAGATGAGGATGTATCATAAGTATGCAGGTTGAAGTCTCCAAGGAGTAATGTGGGAGTGTCTGAGGACAGAAAGACAGACAGCCAAGTTTCAGATTCATAGAGAAAGGAGGAAGGGTTGCTTGGTGGTCTGTAAATCACGGCTACCAGGAGAGGGACAGGGTAGAGCTGGACTGTGTGCACTTCAAAAGAGGTGAAGGAGAGTGATGGAGGAAGGGACAGAGGCCTGGAGCGGCAAAGCTGAGAGAGAAGAAGTCCCATACCCCCTCCCTTGCCATCAGGATGAGGAGTGTGAGAGAAAGATAAGCTACCATAGAAGAGAGCAGCTTCAGCAGATGAGTCAGAATGTGAGAGACAGGTTTCAGTGATAGCGAATAGGTTTAGAGAGTTAGAGAGGAATAGGTCGTGGGTAGGGTGGAGTTTGTTTAGTCGAGAGTGAGCATTCCATAATGTACAGGAGAAGGGTGGAAGGGTGGAAGGGATGGGGGGAGGCAGGGAACAGCTAGCAGATTTCTAGGGTCTGCCCCACAAGAGGTGCGGGTAGGCCTCAATCTAGGACGGACACAGGTGAGAATGTAGGTGGGACCAGGGTTGGGAGAGATGTCACCTGCAGCCATGAGAAGAGTTGTTTAATGCTGGCAGAGCATGTACAACAGTATGCACTAAAATGTTGGTGCATATGAATACAGCTACTGTCTAAACACAGAAAGTGTAGACACAAAAAACTCATGCACGTTGTAAACCAAATACATAATACCCTATAGCGCCTAGAAGCCTAGAGAAGGTGCTACAGAGGAAATGTATAATTAAAGTGAAAAGAAAAAAGATAGCCCTAGCACTCTATATAATAATAAGAACTAGTATTTATACAGCATCTTTCTCTCAGTGGGACTCAAAGTGCTTTTGGAATTAATGGATTCAGCAGCTGAATAATAAATGTCATTATTATCCAATCAACGGTACTTATTTTACCAACCACAGAAGGATAAAGGGCTTAGGTGACCCTGCCTGGATTCAAACCTGCAACCTTAAGGTTTGAATAGGCTCTGCAGTCAGGACGTTTACCATTGAGCTATCACGCCATGTGCACAAAGGACAAGGTATATATTAAATCAGCTTTTATTGAATGTTACTACAGTAAAATAATTGTAACATGAGATAACACAGAACTGCTGGGGTATAATCTGGCTTGCCACATAGAAAGAAATATAAAACACAAAAAAACAAAGAGGAAAAACACCCAAAGCATGTAACAAGGAAAAACTCTCAATGGGCTCATAGAGCAATATGAAATCCTTATTGATAAGAATAAACAGTCCTTAATGATAAGCTGAGTATGCTTGTACATTGACTATACTGAGGAACACATCGGCATATATAAAATTTGGACTGCAAAAAGATTGCTACACATATGCATTTAAACTGAAAGGCAAGATCCTATGGATGGAAAACTATTTAGTATAGGAAAAATATATACTGCAGAAAATGGCAGAATTGTCCCTGTTGGGACTATATCATGCCTAATAGAGCTTGAATACGGTATTAAAGGGATAGTAATGGTTAATTTTAAGTTGATTTAATATTGTAGACATTAAAAGAAGAATAACATCAATGTAAGATTTGTGAGATATAACTTGCTAAAGTTACCTTTTCCTGGCTGTTTTACTCAAGTCTGCCATCTAGCTGACAGCTGCATATTCCAGTCATTTGACCAGACAGAGGCTCTTCAACAGAGCTGAAATCACACTATTTAGAAATAAATATTTCATTGGAAAGGTCTACAAAGTGTACTTGCAAGCCAGGCAAACTTTGTAGACCCTTCCAAATTAAGTATTTATCTTTAGATATCGTTATATCGGCGCTGCTGAAGAGCCACATCTGGTCAAGTGACCAGAATCTGCTTCTGACAGCTTTACAGCTCGTCAAGCAGAAAGGGGAGGGACCAGAGAACTTTATTTTCCTATCTCTCTCAAACCATAACAGTCTGAGAGATACGAATAAGTGCAAGTATTCTCTTTTAATTGTATCTACCATACAGTTAATACTTTTTTTTCTGACATTACTGTTCCTTTAATATCATGCCTCAGTATAACAAACAAAAAAGTGCTAAGGTCCTGGTTGTGGCTAAAATTATACACTATTTTACAAAAAAATCATTGTAGATCTAAGGAGCAGCACTACGTGGCAAAAATAAGTATTAAAGAATCACAAAACGCTGATGAGTGTTTCACCAGAACTTCATCAAAGGGCAAGATGTGATGTCTCCTATGTAGTAGTCTTATGGCCATGATCTCTAGCAGCATAACGAATTTTAAACTGAGGAACCTCAATGTACATGTCCAGTATCACAACTAGACGGGGCAGTGAGAGCAATGGGTTGTAAATGGTAAAAATCATATCATCTGCAAAGCTAACTACCTCAGCATGAATGGAATGGCGTAATTCTGGAGTTGTGACAAACAAAGTATAATAGAGGTTCTAAGTCCAGAACAACTATAAAAGGGGATAACTCTGCCTGGCACCATAAGCATTGGGGATGGGATCCAATTAAAAAGCCATTAACATTAACTGTAACAGATAGGGAAGAGTATAAACTAAGAATGCTTCGTTACCCTCTTGGTCCTAACCCCAAGAAGAAAGAAGCTCCAATAATTAAGGCCAACCTAATCTGCTGAAGGCCTTTTCTGCATCAACAGAGACCAGTAAAGTCTGAATCTTCTGTATACAGGCTGTGTGTATCAGGAAAATCACTATAGAGGTATTGTCTTTGGTCTCTTGACCAGGGACAAATCTTGCCTGGTTCGGGTGTAAGAAGGCAGTCAAGCGCAGTCTTAGCCTATCAAGAACCTAACTTAACATTGTTATTCAATGGGGAAATAGGGTAATAGTTGCTACCACCAGAGAGATCCTTTCAAGGCTTTTGTATAACCACTATGTGAGCTTCTAAGGCTTGTGATGGAAAGGAAGCTCCTTGGGTTATGTAGCTGAGCATATCTAGGAGGTACAGAGCTAAAGTGTCATACATACATAATTATTTCTTATAAAAGGACAGGTCAGTCCGTCCACACCTGGACTCTTGCCAGATGGAGTGGTCAGTATGGCAGCTGTGATTTCCTGTAAAGTGAACGGCATTTCCAATAGATCAAGAGTATACATCGGTAAGTGGGGTAGCATGGAGGATTGTAGAAAGGAAAGTATTTTCTATGCAAGAGAAGAAGCTGACAGACTAGGATCCAATAGAACTAAGTTAGAAAGTGAACTATAAAAGTCTCTAAAGACATCAGCCACAGTGGGGAAAGATATATGAAAAACATAAGAGTCATCCCTGCTCTGATGGATGAAGGCCTTGTGTTGCTTAATTCTAACGAGTTTGGCCAGAATTTTCCCACATTTATTCCCATGCATGTAGTGACAACATTGGAAGGACTTCACAGCAGAGGCTGATTGAAATCTATCTATCTGTCTATCTATCTATCTATCTATCTATCTATCTATCTATCTATCTATCTATCGAAAGCTGCTTTCATTGTCAGTCCATTGCAGGATGAAGGCCTCCTCAGCAAGCTGAGGGTGTGGACCATAATCTGTCAGGCTGGTACGATACGGGTTGGCAGATATTTAACCCTGTTGGGGACTAAAACCTGTGATCATGAGGTTTGAGCAGATTCCATATCTGATAAAGGTCTCTAAGGCAAAACTGTTGACCGTTTGATATCATATCTTTGCCAATAAAATTAGCTTAAGAAGTCCAAAGCATGCAGCCCCTCCTTGTCCTTTTCATTATGGGAATGTTCACCTGGGCAGTTGTTTATGAGGAGTGAGTGCTTCCACCAACTTTGTCTTACACTATATATTTAGATAAAGACAGCTATGTAAAAGGCACATGTCTACATTTTATAATTCATAAAGGCAGCTACATAAAATGCACGTTTAGAGAAGACTTTCTGCCGAATCAAATAATAAAACAGTTCCTGCTATAGGTATATATTTCCATTTTTATATAATTTTAGGATATTTGCTTTGCAGTTGTGCTGGGTGAATTCTTTTTCCTAAGCTTAGATGGAAACATTGTGGCATCTGAGCATCAATTTGGCTTGTTAAAACTAGAGCACATGCCCCCGATATGTCCTCATGTACATGTTGGATTAATTGTGGGAGAGACTGACCTCCACTCAATGATATCCTACAAAGAAACATTTCCCCCTTAGCAAGGATTTCAGACTTCTTCAGCTAAACCTCAAATAAATATTACTACCAGCTGTGGGGTTAAATTATATAATTTATATCTTTGCAATGATTGGCCTTGACAAAACAATACCTTTAAAACACACGTAAGTAAATTATAGACTTGGCAAGTGCTCAGCTGGTCTCAGAGCTTGGAAGAAGGCCAGTCACAAACAGAATAATCTGGTTTTGATATTAAATACCAGCAAAAATATTGATCACACAGACTAGTGTCATTCTCCACAATAAAGCAAGGAGAATGCTCCAAGACACTGAAAATGTCTTTCCTTAGAGGTTCATTCTGATGTGGGTCAGAAAGTAAAACCTCCCTTATTATGTGGAAACGCTCCCCTTCAATGCTAACAATTTCTCCAGCGCATTGAAAAGCATTGCTTTAAGAACCAGAGGCTTTTACATTGCATTGTAAATAAATTATTTGTATACCCTCCTGGTCTTTAAAGGGTTAAACGTCATCATGGATTTAACTTGGAAGATCTGTGACTTGTGCACTTCCCATGGAATGGATAGTGATCTGTGAATTTATGTTTGAGACTGGGGATACTTGGGATGTGTTTCTGTTGGTACTGTACTGGTAACTGAGAAACAGAGCATTTACTAACTAACCAGTGACCTGTTCTTCAACTCCATTTTCCTCTAGGTCATCTATACCTTAAGGCCCATATGTCACTGCACACAAACCACACATGTCCCCATGTCCTAGGTCATGGAGGCTCCAAATACATCACCATGGATAGGACCTGTATTGGAGCTAGCCAAGCCCAAAGAACATTCTTGTGGGAACGCTCCCAGTCCACCAGGTGGTCTGCAAGTACCAAGAGATAATATTAGCTCTGAGTACATATCATAGCCCTACGGACACTGCTGCCTCTCCAGGCAATTTTCTGGAGAAACAGAATGGATGAGATGGGGTTAAACATTGATCCCATTTTGAACCATCCTGACATTTCCCTCATTGCCTGATTAAGATCCCCCAGGATGTAGATCCTCATCCGATTGGTTGCAGAGGGGGTGAGCAGGGGGATTTTGAACTTGAGAGTGAGTTCTATGAGTTCTGGGGCATACATACATACCTCTCAAATGTCTTTAGGGACCCAAATCACTCTGCCCTTTTTTCCCACCCTGGTGTCCCTCTTTTTTAGGAGACCATACTGTGTGGTTGTGTGTAAAAGTGCATGACTTTTCAATGTATGTTTTCATAAATTAGTCAATGTACATAAAATACTTTGGTCTTGTTCTAAATAATTTATTCAGTTACACAAGAGGTGTCAATAGGTCATGAAATAACCTAAAAATTCTCAGTAATGCCCCGCCCACCAGTCACACCCTCAGCAACACCACCTAAGACACAAGTGTCCCTCTTTAGTCATTTGAAATGTTAAGAGGTATGTAAATACCCTGGGCTAAGGTGCTGTTTTGTTTTATTACTTGCTATTGATTATGTCACCACAGGGTGAGCATAAGTCCTAGGACATGCTCCAGGACTCCAAGGCTTATCCTATATAATAATTCGCTAAGGTTTGTCAGAAGCCATCATGCGCAGTAGAGACAGCTGAGCGCGCTTTAGTCATGCACAGTACAGACTGACCACAACGTGGCTGTTACGGAGCGGGGATCTCTGAATTCAGACCGGAGTTGCACAGAGAGAACTCCGGTCTGAATTCGGAGCGATTCGCTCCGTATCAGCCGTGGCGCGGCCAGTCTCTATTGGTCATGCCTACAGAGGTGGAACTGTGGCCCGTGTAAACGGACCTTTCAATTTGTTTTCAATAAACAGCTTGTAAGTTTAGCCTGATCCTCTTAATTCTTCACCAGATCCACAACGGTGACCTCAGTCAGCACAAGGTCTTCTGCTACAATAAGTATTAATCGATTGTCAGTAAAATTCATTTTTTATTTTCAACAATTGTAATACTAGAACAATTGTCTCTCCTGTTAGCTTTTTGTTCTTCTCAGGTTCATTTTACATACCATGCTGATACTACATTATTTGGAATCAGAAAACAGAACATAGTTTTGCCAAATGTGAATTCAAAGTGTTAAACCTAGACCAAACCTGGAGATAACGGTGAGTGACACCATAGAGTGACGTCACTTTTGTTGCTGTTTTTATATACACATGCATCAATGAGCTGAAGTGATTTACAAAAACTGCAGCACTGTTCTGTGTTTATATTTAAAGGGATAGTATTGTCAAAATCTTAAAAAAAAAATCAGTATTGCACCTATTGAAAAATTATACTAAATGCCCCAGTCCCATCAATCAAACCTTAATGGTTCGAGAGATATTCACTGTTAAAATTGCCCCCTCCCTCCCCTTTCCCTGACATCAGTGCTCTAGCTGACTGCAGGGGAATCCAGTCCTAGGACCTGGCGGAGGCTCTTCAGCAGAGCTGAGATAGCGATCTTGAATAATAAATACTTCACTGGAACGGTTTACAAAGTGCTCACTTTGTAGACTGTTCCAGTGAAGTATTTCTTTTTCAAGATCGTGATCTTGGCTCTGCTGAAGAGCCTCCGCCAGTCTTGGGACTGGATTCCCCTGCAGTCAGCTAGAGCACTGACGTCAAGGAAAGGGTGGGAATATCTCTCAACCCATGGGACTGGGGGCATTTAGTATAATTTTTCAGTAGCTACAATATTGATTATTTTAAATATTTTGACAATACTATTCCTTTAATGCACTGGAATGCTTTTCTGTTTAAGGGATAGTGTTACATTTTATCACTATCCCTGCTTTCACAGTCCCTGTCACAAAGTTCTTGGGAAACTGAGATTTATGGAACTCAGTGTACCTGCTTTTTACCTGGGTAGTCCAGGTTTAGGCTTCCCTATCCAGATTTCTAAACACTGTTGTGGTTTCATGGGCCCTTAATCATGGACAAAATAATCTGCAAGGTGCTGCCACAATCCCTTTCCTTAATTACTAGCACCCAATGTAGAAGTGTGTCGGACATCCCTCATGGGCTCACAGAGTTAAAAGGCTGCAGAGCCGCTAGTTCGGCCCTTGAGAAAAAATAGTTTTGTTCAAGCTGTGTGCTCAGAGTTCATTCAGGGCTGATAAGGATTCTCTCCCACAACCCCTTACACTGACTCCTGTATTTATTGCACATTTTCTGTGTGCTGACTTACAATCTAATACCAGCCACAACTACCCCTGTTTCCTGCTGCATCTCAGTAGCACAGGAGGCAGCACAAGAAGCAGTAGAAGTGGTCTGTTAGCCAAGATCACAAAATCTTCCAGTTAATGCCACTTTTACCAAGGAGAGGACCAAGCGTGGGCAGTCTATGGGCATTTTAGGACACCTCTTTCCTATGTACCCAGCTTAGACCAATGTACTAAGCAATGGCATAGAAGAACTGGAGTAAATGTTTGCTCTTTGCCTGCGAATGCTATGGGGCAGGTGCACAAGGCTTCCTGGCATCATACCTCCCAACATTTCAAATTTCCAAAGAGGGACACTTGTGCTTTAGGGAGTGTTGCTGGGGGTGTGGCTGGTGGCTGGGGCATCACCGAGAATTTTTAGGCTGTTACATGACCTATTGACACCTCCTTGTGTAACCTAATAAATTACATAACAAAACGAAAGTATTTTATTTACACAGATTAATTTATAAACATATACTGACATGTATACAAAGAGTAATGTGAGTTTTATTGCTGTAGAGCAGTGTGATCCACTTATATACATACCACACAGTCTGATCTCCTAAAAAGAGGTACATCAGAGTGGGAAAGAGGGACAGGGGGATTTGGGTCTAAAAGAGGGACTGTCCCTCCTAAAGAGGGACACTTGGGAGGCATGTGGCATTAAAGTCCAACACTGGCAGAGTGTGTCTGTTGGTTTTCACTACAGTGATCATATGCTGTAGCGAATAACATTAAGTGCAGCCAGTGGCATTGGAGACTAATGCCAGGTGCACTGCTGCATTGGTGAATATGTGCATTCCCCATGTGTTTTTCTTTGTGACGGGGGGGGGGAGTATGTTAAGGAAGGGGGGGGGTGCAAAGGGGAGATAGTCCTTATCAGCACTGCATGTACTGGGTGAATTCTGAGAATGACTATTTAATAAACTGCAGAATGTCTGCTGTTATTTAACCATTTAATTTCCAGAAATGCCCAAAACATATATTTATTTGTGATACCACAGCTCTCTTGTGTTTAATGTGACCATGCTGTTTTTGTTTGCCTTCCTATTCTCTATTACACATGTCTCCATCTCCCTCCTCTCTACTCTGCATCTCATGCCATGTCACTCTCACTTGCATTTTTCCTGCCAGCTCTCCCTATCCTCTAGTTTTTTGCACTTGTTGCTCTCTCCTATTACCTCTCAGTTATCCCATCTATCCCTCCTTGCCTCTCTCACTTGCATCTCTGTCACTCTGCTTCTCTCAGTTGTGCCTCTCTTCATTGGGTAAAAGGTGAAAAATCTCCCTCAGGTGTTTGTATTTGTGTGTGTGCGTGTATTTGTGTGTGTGTGTTTGTGTGTGTGTGTGTGTTTGCGTGTGTGTGTGTTTGTGTGTGTGTGTATGTCTGTGTGTTTGCGTATGTGTGTGTGTGTGTTTGTGTGTGTTTGTGTGTGGGTGTGTGTTTGTTTATGTGTGTGTGTGTGTGTGTGTGTGTCCGTTTGTGTGTGTGTGTTTGTGTGTGTGTGTTTGTGTGTGTGTGTGTATGTGTGTGTGTGTGTGTGTGTGTGTGTTTGTGTGTGTGTGTGTATGTGTGTGTGTGTATGTGTGTGTGTGTTTGTGTGTGTGTGTGTATGTGTGTGTGTGTGTTTGTGTATGTGTGTGTATGTGTGTGTGTGTGTGTGTATGTGTGTGTGTGTATGTGTGTGTGTGTTTGTGTGTGTGTGTGTGTATGTGTGTGTGTGTATGTGTGTGTGTGTGTGTGTGTGTGTGTTTGTGTGTGTGTGTTTGTGTGTGTGTGTGTATGTGTGTGTGTGCGTGTGTTTGTGTGTGTTTGTGTGTGTGTGTGTGTGTTTGTGTGTGTTTTTGTGTGTGTGTTTGTGTGTGTGTTTGTGTGTTTTTGTGTGTGTGTTTGTGTGTGTGTGTGTGTGTGTGTGTGTGTGTGTTTGTGTGTGTGTGTGTTTGTGTGTGTGTGTGTGTGTGTGTGTGTGTATACACTGTTGTGTAAAAGGTGCAAAATCTAGCTCAGTATCAGGGACATGTAAAGTGATATGAAAAAAAATAGGTAAAGATGAAAAAAATTAACAAAAGTATAGTAAATTTGACTTTAATTTGCTGACACTTTAAAATATTTTGTCTTACATGGTAAAGGTCATAGTTAATAAAAACTGAGTGTAACACCAGTGGCTGCACATAAGGTTATGCACAACAGCACATGAGCTCTGTAGTGCATACCAGTGGACTTGTTCTACCATCATAGGACCTTACTGCCATCAAGTCCTGTATACCTGCTCCATAGCAGGCTCATGATGACTTAGAAGTTGTCAGTAGTCTTGTCTATGCTGTGTTAGTATATGGTGTAGAATTCAGTGCTGAATAAAGGAACATAGAGAAACACCCACACACTGCCTCACTATTCTTATCTTGATGCAATCAGCATAAAGGGGATGATTTTGGGCTACATGGCTTAGTAACTTACATTAGGCAAGTATAAGGAGACAAAATTAATTCTAGAACCTTATTTAGCAAGGAATCAGCATCATACATTCACCCCAATATATTTCAATGCTCCAAATTCATTCCATTATTTCATTAATCAATTCAATGTCCTCAAATTGCATCTCAGTACAGCCAGTAATCATGTAGGATCCCAAATTTGTCTATTGGAATGTCCACAAAATCTTATAATAACACCTAAATCAGTTCTAATTTGTTTATCTAACTTGTTGCAGTAGATTTCTAACATTCCTATAGATAAATGACAGGCAACATAGATTTTGCGAGCAGCATATACTTGCTATTGGTTTTTCAAGCACATCTATTTGTCAGATGAGTTATGCCTTCAAACGGAGAATTTGGCCTTGAATCAGAAATTCATAACCCCCACACACACACACACTGCTTCAAAGTCAATATGTTTATTTTGGGGATATATATATATATATATATATATATATATATATACCCCGCAGACATGAAGGAGCATCCATTTCTGTATCAGCCGCGCCGCAGGAAGTCTCTAATGCGCATGACTGTGGCGTTACACACATTTTAGCGAATTATTATACAGGATAGAGAGAGAGGGGGGTTTTGAAGATACAGACTCCAAAAGATTGAGACTAGTATACTTAGAAGAAATGGAGCATGCAAGAAGCTAAAAGTTCCTTTAAACCAATGGCAATATACAATGTTTCATTTCTCCCCTATGGTATTATTTATTTTTTCCCAGAATGCCTCCAGTTTCTACAGAAACCACCCCTGTTTCGTACCCAAGGTGTTGTACCAAATACAGCTTCCACTGCCCTGTACAGTTCTTTCCTGTATCATCATTGCATAGAATGTGCTGGGTGCTGGTTCTGATGCTCTATCACATACGTGAATGACATGTATTGGGATGGATAATCCATCACACAGAGGTAGTCATTCTGCACCACAACACAAATGACATAGACAGACATTGAAGTGCAAGCACTAGATGTTTCATGCATCCATTGCTGACATCAGAGGGGTCAAATTTTACCCTTTTAGCACTAACAGTGCCATCATATATACATCCAGATTTATAATCAGAAAAGACATAATAACCTCAAGCAGTGCAGTGTTTTTTTAAATACACAAGTCTCTGCATCTGCTAGTGGGAGGCAAGGAGTGTGCAATGACCTGCTGACCCTATGACCCTAAAAGGGTTGAGAGACCTTACCCTATTTGTGGAACATATTATAGAATCAGCTGTTAAAATGTTACATAGTTAAAATCTTCCCTTTGCAAGTCCCATATGCATTTCAGATTTTTCAGAATGGAAAAGAACAACGTACTATGCTTTGTCTTGACTAGATAACAACACTAACAACCACAGAACAATAGCAGTGCTATAAATCCTTTAATATTCAAACACTCTTTCTCTTTGTTTTCCCTTTTCCACTTGATGTGAATAGGCATATGCTTTAATTACAATAATCTTTTACGATATAGTGGACGTTCCATCATGTTGAAAGGATTTACATGCCTCTCGTATTAAATATTTACATACAAAAGGTTCTGGTAGGTGTGTGGAAATGATAAATTATGTAGAGCGGCATTGGTCTAGGCTAGAGCTAAGAGACCCAAATTGTATCATTATAATACATTATTCACATATAATGCATCTATGCTCTGCCATTAATGTTGCCCGCATGGAATATGAGAGAGTGGAGCAAAGGATGTGAGTTATAAACACACAACTGGGGTAGTGACTTGCAGCCAGATAAGTGTCAATTAAATTTCAGCTGCTACCTGGGTCAAACAAGTGATCACAAAATGAGCATGTTATAGAATAGGGCCAGAAGAGGACAGTGGGAGACATGGCTGGATTTCCTATTAGGTTGAGTAGACAACTGTCTATGGCTCCAGATTTTGAGGTTTTCCTCAGCTCTGCTGGCCACACCCACACTGTGAGTTGTGGGTGCAATCAGTGCAATCTCATTGCCCCTTAAAACATTTATATATCTTTTTACTGGTGATTATTTAACCCTTTCAATGATGGTATAGAGGTTATATAAGTATTAAGTCTAAATATTTTTTAATTTGATAGAATGGTCAGTTTACATCAGGGGTAGGCAACCTTAGGCTCACTAAAAACTCGAGACTACAACTCCCATCATCCCCAACCAGTCAACTGCTGATTCGGGTTAATGAAATTGTAGACCCCCAACAGCTGAAGATGCAAAGGTTTTCTTTCCATAGAGTAGATGGTCCAATTGGTTCTTTCCTGCTGTCAGAGTCTATGTTTAGATAGATAGCTATGGGTAAGATGGTATATAGTGAGGGAGTAAGTAACATGAAAAGGGACATAGTGAGTGTCATCAGAGCTGGTGCAAGGATTTTTGCCACCCTAGGCAAAACCTCATTTTGCCGGCCCCTTGGCTGCGCCTCTCTCTCTCCTCAGTTTCTAAACACAGCAGCAGCCTCTTTATTCATCATTGGCTCTGTATACCATACACTCCTTGGCTCTGTATACCATACACTCCTTGGCTCTGTACACCTTACACCCCTTGGCTCTGTGCACCTTACACCCCTTGGCTCTGTACACCTTACACCCCTTGGCTCTGTACACCTTATACCCCTTGGCTCTGTACACCTTACACCCCTTGGCTCTGTGCACCTTACACCCCTTGGCTCTGTGCACCTTAAACCCCTTGGCTCTGTACACCTTATACCCCTTGGCTCTGTACACCTTACACCCCTTGGCTCTGTGCACCTTACACCCCTTGGCTCTGTGCACCTTACACTCCTTGGTTCTTTGCTCCTTGCACCCCTTATCTATGTGCTCCTTGCACCCCTTGGCTCTGTGCACCTTACACCCCTTGGCTCTGTGCTCCTTCCACCTCTTGGCTCTGTGCTCCTTGCACCCTTTGGATATGTGCTCCTTGCACCCCTTGGCTATGTGCTACTCGCACCCCTTGACTCTGTGCTACTTGCATCCCTTGGCTCTGTGCTGCTTTCTCCCCTTGGCTCTGTACACCTTATACCCCTTGGCTCTGTGCTCCTTGCACCCCTTGGCTCTGTGCTCCTTGCACCCCTTAGCTATGTGCTCCTTGCACCCCTTGGCTCTGTGCTCCTTGCACCTCTTGGCTCTTTGCTACTTGCACCACTTGACTCTGTGCTCCTTGCACCCCTTGGATATGTGCTCCTTGCACCCCTTGTCTATGTGCTACTCGCACCCCTTGACTCTGTGCTACTTGCATCCCTTGGCTCTGTGCTGCTTTCTCACCTTGGCTGTGTTCTCCTTGCACCCCTTGATTCTGTGCTAATTGCACCCCTTGGACATGTGCTCCTTGTACCCCTTGGCTATGCGTTCCTTGCACCCCTTGGCTCTGTGCTACTTGCATCCCTTGGCTCTGTGCTGCTTTCTCCCTTTGGCTCTGTGCTACTTGCATCCCTTGGCTCTGTGCTGCTTTCTCCCCTTGGCTCTCTGCTCCTTGCACCCCTTGGCTCTGTGCTACTTGCATCCCTTGGCTCTGTGCTGCTTTCTCCCTTTGGCTCTGTGCTCCTTGCACCCCTTGGCTCTGTGCTACTTGCACCCCTTGGCTCTGTGCTACTTGCATCCCTTGGCTCTGTGCTCCTTGCATCCCTTGGCTCTGTGCTGCTTTCTCCCCTTGGCTCTCTGCTCCTTGCATCCCTTGGCTCTGTGCTCCTTGCATCCCTTGGCTCTGTGCTGCTTTCTCCCCTTGGCTCTCTGCTCCTTGCACCCCTTGGCTCTGTGCTCCTTGCACCTCTTGGCTCTGTGCTACTTGCACCACTTGACTCTGTGCTCCTTGCACCTCTTGGCTCTGTGCTACTTGCACCACTTGACTCTGTGCTCCTTGCACCCCTTGGATATGTGCTCCTTGCACCCCTTGTCTATGTGCTACTCGCACCCCTTGACTCTGTGCTACTTGCATCCCTTGGCTCTGTGCTGCTTTCTCACCTTGGCTCTGTTCTCCTTGCACCCCTTGGCTCTGTGCTCCTTGCACCCCTTGGACATGTGCTCCTTGTACCCCTTGGCTATGCGTTCCTTGCACCCCTTGGCTCTGTGCTACTTGCATCCCTTGGCTCTGTGCTGCTTTCTCCCTTTGGCTCTGTGCTCCTTGCACCCCTTGGCTCTGTGCTCCTTGCACCCCTTGGATATGTGCTCCTTGCACCCCTTGGCTATGTGCTACTCGCACCCCTTGACTCTGTGCTACTTGCATCCCTTGGCTCTGTGCTGCTTTCTCCCCTTGGCTCTGTACACCTTATACCCCTTGGCTCTGTGCTCCTTGCACCCCTTGGCTCTGTGCTCCTTGCACCCCTTAGCTCTGTGCTCCTTGCACCTCTTGGCTCTTTGCTACTTGCACCACTTGACTCTGTGCTCCTTGCACCCCTTGGATATGTGCTCCTTGCACCCCTTGTCTATGTGCTACTCGCACCCCTTGACTCTGTGCTACTTGCATCCCTTGGCTCTGTGCTGCTTTCTCACCTTGGCTCTGTTCTCCTTGCACCCCTTGATTCTGTGCTAATTGCACCCCTTGGACATGTGCTCCTTGTACCCCTTGGCTATGCGTTCCTTGCACCCCTTGGCTCTGTGCTACTTGCATCCCTTGGCTCTGTGCTGCTTTCTCCCTTTGGCTCTGTGCTACTTGCATCCCTTGGCTCTGTGCTCCTTGCATCCCTTGGCTCTGTGCTGCTTTCTCCCCTTGGCTCTCTGCTCCTTGCACCCCTTGGCTCTGTGCTACTTGCATCCCTTGGCTCTGTGCTGCTTTCTCCCTTTGGCTCTGTGCTCCTTGCACCCCTTGGCTCTGTGCTACTTGCACCCCTTGGCTCTGTGCTACTTGCATCCCTTGGCTCTGTGCTCCTTGCATCCCTTGGCTCTGTGCTGCTTTCTCCCCTTGGCTCTCTGCTCCTTGCACCCCTTGGCTCTGTGCTCCTTGCATCCCTTGGCTCTGTGCTCCTTGCATCCCTTGGCTCTGTGCTGCTTTCTCCCCTTGGCTCTCTGCTCCTTGCACCCCTTGGCTCTGTGCTCCTTGCACCTCTTGGCTCTGTGCTACTTGCACCACTTGACTCTGTGCTCCTTGCACCTCTTGGCTCTGTGCTACTTGCACCACTTGACTCTGTGCTCCTTGCACCCCTTGGATATGTGCTCCTTGCACCCCTTGGATATGTGCTCCTTGCACCCCTTGTCTATGTGCTACTCGCACCCCTTGACTCTGTGCTACTTGCATCCCTTGGCTCTGTGCTGCTTTCTCACCTTGGCTCTGTTCTCCTTGCACCCCTTGATTCTGTGCTAATTGCACCCCTTGGACATGTGCTCCTTGTACCCCTTGGCTATGCGTTCCTTGCACCCCTTGGCTCTGTGCTACTTGCATCCCTTGGCTCTGTGCTGCTTTCTCCCTTTGGCTCTGTGCTACTTGCATCCCTTGGCTCTGTGCTGCTTTCTCCCCTTGGCTCTCTGCTCCTTGCACCCCTTGGCTCTGTGCTACTTGCATCCCTTGGCTCTGTGCTGCTTTCTCCCTTTGGCTCTGTGCTCCTTGCACCCCTTGGCTCTGTGCTACTTGCACCCCTTGGCTCTGTGCTACTTGCATCCCTTGGCTCTGTGCTCCTTGCATCCCTTGGCTCTGTGCTGCTTTCTCCCCTTGGCTCTCTGCTCCTTGCATCCCTTGGCTCTGTGCTCCTTGCATCCCTTGGCTCTGTGCTGCTTTCTCCCCTTGGCTCTCTGCTCCTTGCACCCCTTGGCTCTGTGCTCCTTGCACCTCTTGGCTCTGTGCTACTTGCACCACTTGACTCTGTGCTCCTTGCACCTCTTGGCTCTGTGCTACTTGCACCACTTGACTCTGTGCTCCTTGCACCCCTTGGATATGTGCTCCTTGCACCCCTTGTCTATGTGCTACTCGCACCCCTTGACTCTGTGCTACTTGCATCCCTTGGCTCTGTGCTGCTTTCTCACCTTGGCTCTGTTCTCCTTGCACCCCTTGGCTCTGTGCTCCTTGCACCCCTTGGACATGTGCTCCTTGTACCCCTTGGCTATGCGTTCCTTGCACCCCTTGGCTCTGTGCTACTTGCATCCCTTGGCTCTGTGCTGCTTTCTCCCTTTGGCTCTGTGCTCCTTGCACCCCTTGGCTCTGTGCTCCTTGCACCCCTTGGATATGTGCTCCTTGCACCCCTTGGCTATGTGCTACTCGCACCCCTTGACTCTGTGCTACTTGCATCCCTTGGCTCTGTGCTGCTTTCTCCCCTTGGCTCTGTACACCTTATACCCCTTGGCTCTGTGCTCCTTGCACCCCTTGGCTCTGTGCTCCTTGCACCCCTTAGCTCTGTGCTCCTTGCACCTCTTGGCTCTTTGCTACTTGCACCACTTGACTCTGTGCTCCTTGCACCCCTTGGATATGTGCTCCTTGCACCCCTTGTCTATGTGCTACTCGCACCCCTTGACTCTGTGCTACTTGCATCCCTTGGCTCTGTGCTGCTTTCTCACCTTGGCTCTGTTCTCCTTGCACCCCTTGATTCTGTGCTAATTGCACCCCTTGGACATGTGCTCCTTGTACCCCTTGGCTATGCGTTCCTTGCACCCCTTGGCTCTGTGCTACTTGCATCCCTTGGCTCTGTGCTGCTTTCTCCCTTTGGCTCTGTGCTACTTGCATCCCTTGGCTCTGTGCTCCTTGCATCCCTTGGCTCTGTGCTGCTTTCTCCCCTTGGCTCTCTGCTCCTTGCACCCCTTGGCTCTGTGCTACTTGCATCCCTTGGCTCTGTGCTGCTTTCTCCCTTTGGCTCTGTGCTCCTTGCACCCCTTGGCTCTGTGCTACTTGCACCCCTTGGCTCTGTGCTACTTGCATCCCTTGGCTCTGTGCTCCTTGCATCCCTTGGCTCTGTGCTGATTTCTCCCCTTGGCTCTCTGCTCCTTGCACCCCTTGGCTCTGTGCTCCTTGCATCCCTTGGCTCTGTGCTCCTTGCATCCCTTGGCTCTGTGCTGCTTTCTCCCCTTGGCTCTCTGCTCCTTGCACCCCTTGGCTCTGTGCTCCTTGCACCTCTTGGCTCTGTGCTACTTGCACCACTTGACTCTGTGCTCCTTGCACCTCTTGGCTCTGTGCTACTTGCACCACTTGACTCTGTGCTCCTTGCACCCCTTGGATATGTGCTCCTTGCACCCCTTGGATATGTGCTCCTTGCACCCCTTGTCTATGTGCTACTCGCACCCCTTGACTCTGTGCTACTTGCATCCCTTGGCTCTGTGCTGCTTTCTCACCTTGGCTCTGTTCTCCTTGCACCCCTTGATTCTGTGCTAATTGCACCCCTTGGACATGTGCTCCTTGTACCCCTTGGCTATGCGTTCCTTGCACCCCTTGGCTCTGTGCTACTTGCATCCCTTGGCTCTGTGCTGCTTTCTCCCTTTGGCTCTGTGCTCCTTGCACCCCTTGGCTCTGTGCTACTTGCATCCCTTGGCTCTGTGCTGCTTTCTCCCCTTGGCTCTCTGCTACTTGCATCCCTTGGCTCTGTGCTGCTTTCTCCCTTTGGCTCTGTGCTCCTTGCACCCCTTGGCTCTGTGCTACTTGCATCCCTTGGCTCTGTGCTGCTTTCTCCCCTTGGCTCTCTGCTACTTGCATCCCTTGGCTGTGTGCTACTTGCATCCCTTGGCTCTGTGCTCCTTGCATCCCTTGGCTCTGTGCTACTTGCATCCCTTGGCTCTGTGCTCCTTGCACCCCTTGGCTCTGTGCTACTTGCATCCCTTGGCTCTGTGCTCCTTGCATCCCTTGGCTCTGTGCTACTTGCATCCCTTGGCTCTGTGCTCCTTGCACCCCTTGGCTCTGTGCTACTTGCATCCCTTGGCTCTGTGCTCCTTGCATCCCTTGGCTCTGTGCTGCTTTCTCCCCTTGGCTCTCTGCTCCTTGCACCCCTTGGCTCTGTGCTACTTGCATCCCTTGGCTCTGTGCTACTTGCATCCCTTGGCTCTGTGCTACTTGCATCCCTTGGCTCTGTGCTTTCTCCCCTTGGCTCTGTGCTCCTTGCACCCCTTGGCTCTCTGCTCCTTGCACCCCTTGGCTCTCTGCTCCTTGCGCCCCTTAGCTCTGTGCTCCTTGCATCCCTTGGCTCTGTGCTCCTTGCATCCCTTGGCTCTGTGCTCCTTGCGCCCCTTGGCTCTGTGCTCCTTGCATCCCTTGGCTCTGTGCTCCTTACGCCCCTTAGCTCTGTGCTCCTTGCATCCCTTGGCTCAGTGCTCCTTGCATCCCTTGGCTCAGTGCTCCTTGCATCCCTTGGCTCTGTGCTCCTTGCGCCCCTTGGCTCTGTGCTCCTTGCATCCCTTGGCTCAGTGCTCCTTGCATCCCTTGGCTCAGTGCTCCTTGCATCCCTTGGCTCAGTGCTCCTTGCATCCCTTGGCTCTGTGCTCCTTGCGCCCCTTGGCTCTGATTGCCTTTTACTACCTTTTTCTCTCTCTTTGCCTTCTATAGTTTTCCTATCACACTTTTATCTTCCAGGTCCCTCATTCCGTTCCTCTCTCCCCTCCTGTTTACACACCCACTCTCTCTATCATTTCTTGTAAGCAGAGTACATTGCCCACCCTTCTGGCGCCCAAAGGGTTAAGCTATTTTTCCCCTCTCCGTTCTCTTTCTTACTCCCTTCTCTTTCTTTAAAACAAACTCCATTTCTTTTATATTTTCACCCTATATCAGTGACTCCCAACCCTATCTCTCTTTGAATAAATCCTGTATATATTATTGCATCCTTCCTCCGTTGCTGCTGCTTCTTCTTTCTTTTACCACATTTTGGCGGCGCCTCTCTCAGGTGCACATCTACTGGGGGAGCAGAGCCACTCGCTGTCGCACTTCATTGGCTGCTGTGTGGTGAAGAAACTCTCTTCGGTGTCTTCACCACACAGCAGACTCCAAGGTGTGTGCAGCTGTGCCCTGCTCCCCAGTAGATGTGCGCCCTAGGCCGGCGCCTACCTCGCCTATAGGTGGCGCAGGCCCTGGGTGTCACAGGGCATGATTGGTGAAACGGGAGAAAGCCGAATATGGCTGACGTCAAATGTTACATGCCATTTTTAAGATAATATAGGTGTCATGGGAAAATATCTTTCATGGTATGTGAGATGAAGGTGATAGTGTGTAGGTGACTTCGGAGCTGCATATTATAGTGAGTAATTGCATTAAGTAGCTAGCAGTCCTCCTACTGATTCTGAATGTAACTCTTGAGAACATACTAGCACCTGTAAAGTGGAAGAAAAGACTACAGTGGATCCAGGAAATTCAGGAAGAAAGACTTTGGGAGAGATCAAAGAAGAGTTAATTTGAAAAAGAAATGGAAGAGGGGAGGAACAGGAGCACGTAAATGTTTCACACTAGCCATGAGTGAAGGAAATGTTTTCTCTGTTCTCAAAATTCAGTTACTGACATCATTTATTGTTTAACCCCTTGGATGCTAGAGGGGTCACTAATTCAATGCATTAGTGACCCCTCTATCATTCTAGGAGTTAAAGGGATAATAATGTTTCGAAATAAAATCAACTTCAATTAATCTTCATAGTATTTGGGCCATGGAGAGTGTTATTTCAATACTATTGAGTTGTAGTTCAAGAGTAATTGAATGATAAAGTATCCCCATTCCGCCCCTTTTATTGTTGTAACACTGCTCACCTCAGAGCAGCAAGACTGTCCGGATGGATTGCAGAAAGGGACAATCTTTAATTAGCATAAGGAAAAACCTGAAAAACCTATCAAAGGGGGCAGAGTTTTAATTGTTCTCACAGTAAGAAGATTATCCCTTGCAGTGAGCTGTCTGGTCTTAAGACCAGATTCCATGCCTGAGGGGAGATGGCTTACACTAAGTAAACGGGGCGGGAGGGGGATACTTTATCAGGGCTCAAAATTTCAAGTCCTGAGCTACTAGCCAGGCCTGAAAAGTTACTCGCCACCAGTTTCCACGCTTAGCCCCACCCATATCCCTGCCTTTTACCCCACCCATAACCCCAGTGAAGCAAAGACAGGGCAATACATGCTTCAATCTAGATGAGCATTAAATGTCAAATAGATATTAAAAAAAAAAATTATGTTCAACAGAAAGGGATGGCTGCACCTCCAGAAATTAATCTCCTTCAATATTAGAGCACTGCCATTTGCCAACTCCCGTCTGTTAGCACAAAAATATATATACCCCACACTATATAACACAATATAGCGCATGATATATACTGTTAACCATCAAGTGTCTGGAATGATTCCACTGTAAAAGCGAATCAAATACTTCCAATTTGGATGTCCTTGTTTGAATACCTAACCCAATGAATATTTGATTCGCTTTTACAGTGGAATCATTCCAGACACTTGATGGTTAACAGTATAAATCATGCACCATATTGTGTTATTTAGTTTGGGGCTTGGGGGTATGTGCATTTTTCTGCTAACACACAGGAGTTGGCAAATGGCAGTGCTCTAATATCAAAGGAAGGATATTAAGTTTTGGAGGTGCAGCCATCTCTTTCAGTTTAACCCTTTGAGTGCCAGAGGGGTTCACAAAGCAATGCGTTGCATACCCCTCTGGCACTCAAAGGGTTAAGGGTTCTTAGCTATCCTCTTCCTCTCCTGTCTGTTACCCCTTTCCAGAGGGTTAAGTTAACAGCAGGTTACAGCTGGCTCTGCATACAGGGCTTTAATTTCCACTCGCCCTGACTCAATTTCTCCTTGCCAAATGCGAGGAGGAGAGTGGAAATTTTGAGCCCTGACTTTATCATTCAATTACTCTTGAACTACAGCTCTGAGCGTATTGAAATAACACTCTATGGCCCAAATGCTATGAAGATTAATTGGAGCTGCTTTTATTTGAAACATTACTATCCCTTTAAAACCCTATTTTTATGAATAGGGAAATCGTTGGATCTCTTGTCCACTAAAGTGCAGCTGAGCTGGCCCATAATTGGTTTACTTAGCATTTATACATAAGGTGCACACAGTTTGTAAAGTATCAAATATTCATAGAGAAACTCATATGAGCAAAGTGATGATGCTATGTAACATGGGATTACATATGAAGAGAAAACTATTTACCATCACAGCGTAATGTGAACCAATGCTAGAAGAGCCTTTTCTTCTTACCAAGTCCATAGTGGTAAAATGTATTGCACTGCATTGCATTGCAGATATAGCCACTCCCAACTGCTGTCTTGACATTTTGGAACTGAAATTTCTGTTGATGGTATCAGTCTGATATGGACATGGAAATGACCTTTCTGCAGTGGCACATGGGAGTGCAAAATATAACTTGAGAACCACCTGAGAGGCTGCTTTGCCTTGGAACAAAACACTTTATTTGATTTGATTTTAGGTCTTTGTAAGTTAGGTGGGAAACCCAGGAATAGGCCTTGCTCTCCATGTGCACTACACCGACTAGGCCCACATATGCTGAAATGTATGTCTGAAGTTGTGCTGTTTCACTTGTGCACAGAGAATTTGCTTGACATTTTGGGGCTGGAATCTTTGCGGGTGGGACCAGTCTGACAATAATATGGATATTCCCTCTCTGCAATGGCAAATGGGAGTGAAAAACATGATTTGAGCAGCACCTGATGTGCTGCTATGCCTTGGAACAAAACACTTTTTTTTTTTTTTTTCTCTGTGTGTGCATGTCACAATTTTTCTTTGTAGGTCTCACTAATTTGGAAGGGAATCCCAGGCATGAACCCTTGCTCTCCATGTGCCTAGAAGTATGCACCCCACTGACAAAGTCCACATATCCTAAGATGTATGTCTGTGATTGTCCTGTTTCTCCCGTGCAGAGATAATTTGCCTGACATTACAGAGTGTGGGTGGCACAAGACTGATATGGACATGAAAATTTCCTCTCTGTAATGACACATGGGAGTGAAAAATGTGACTTGAACATGACCTGAAAGGCCACTATGCCTTATAATAAAGTACTTTATTTTGTTCCTTCTCAATGGGTGCTCATCACAATTTTTGTCTGGAGTTCACTCTAAGCTGGAAAGAGATCCCAGTCATGGGCCCTTGCTATTCATGTGCCTTGAAGGAATCAGCTCCACCACACCAAAACGTATGTCTTTGGTTGTCCTGTCCTGGAAGCTTGAGTTGGGGAGAGAGGAGGAAAAAACAAGAAAAGACTGGAGAAGCTTATAGTGCAATAGAGTGGGGAGATAGGAGAAAACAGGGGGAAAGACTGGTGATGGAAAGAAAGAAGGGGGAAAGACTGGGAGAGCTTGAGGGGGTTGAACCAGTGGTGGAGAAAAAAATGGATAGACTGGGAGACAGAGACGTGCTGCAGGACTGAGGGAGAGGGAGGGGGGTTGAAAGACTAAGGGTAAAGAGAGGGGGAGAAACTGCAGGGAAAAAAGGCTCGGGGACATAAGACTGGGAGAGACTGGTGATTAAAAGTGGAACAAGGTTGGGATGTCACACAGTACATGTTTGGGTCTGAGACTACCACTGGACAGATGAACAAGGGTGTGGTTTCAGACAATGTATGTGTGGGTTTGAAACTACCAGTGGGATAGTAGAACAAGGATGTGATGTATGTATGTATGGGTCTACGACCAGTGGACAGAAGAACAAGCGTCAGATGCCAGTGTATATTTGGGTCTGTGAACACCAGTGGAACAAGGCTGGTGTGTCATAATTCATTCATGAGGGATACTGGGGGAAGGAGAAGTAGGGGGACTGTGGGAGAGAGGTTCAAAAACTAGAGGAAAATGGAGCTCGGGGAGAGAGAAAAGGGAAGAGAAGTGGCAACTAGTGGAGAGAGGTGGAAAAGACTGTATGAAAGAAAGGGGTAAGACTAGAGAAGACATAGAAATGGGCAAAAAGATTGGGGGATTGAAAGAGGTGCTAAAAGAACAGATAAAGAAAGAGGGGATAAAAGACTGGGGGAGAAGAGAAAAGTACTAGTGACTGAGAGGCTAATGGTGTCATGTAGTGGTGCATTGCCTTGCCATTTTCCAATAGTGCTGTATTGTCCTGTTGGTTTCCTTTAATGGTGCATTGCCCTGCTTGGCTCCTCTAATTGTGTATTGCTATGCTGGATTCCTATAATGGTGTCCTCCCCTGCTGGATTCTTTTAGTGGTGTATTGATCTGGTGGATTCCGATAATGGTATATTTCCTGGATTATGGATAATGGAGTATTCCTCTTCTCTGTCTCCTGATGGTTTGAGGGTGTGTATAGGAATAAGGGGTGTATAGGAGAGTGTGTGTGTGTGTGGGAGTGTGTGGGTGCATATTTTTGAATTAAACAAACTGAAAAAGAGAGGGAAAAATAAATAAATAATAGCCCTGCAAATTATTCACACCTGGTCCAGCAAACTCAAGAAGTGGCCCTGATGTGAAGGATGTTGACTCTTTTTTTTATATTACTTTTTAGTGACAAATATAACTGAGTGTCACATAGGGTGTCAGTCCAAATACATAGGTTGTTGTTATAAGGATATATACAGTGCCATCACATTGACTGGAAAATGCACTTCTTCCACAAAACAAGTGGCATTGCAGCTGCCTCAGAGAGTCACTGTCACATTGATAGTCATTTGTTATGATTTATACATGTTGAAAAAAGCCAACCTATTCCATATTACTTGATCTCATATAGTCATCTGCCAATCCCTACGTTACACTAAATATTATTTCTTCTTCCAGATATCCCACAACATTTTGAATTTGTGAATTTGCTAATAAAAAGTAGAATATTATAACTATACACATGAAAAAGGAGACTGAAATTGAATATCCTTTGGCAGTGGATAAATTAATTACTTGAAATTCCACACGCGCCAGCAACTCAAGAATAACCCATCCTTAGGAGCCAGAGGAAGAGTTAATCTATCATTAATGACACTGCAGCCTCAACCATCAGCAAATCTAAAAGGGGGTACTGGCTTAGGGGATCATCCGACTCTCCCCTTTTCACCTTCACAAAAAAATTATTAAGCAAAATCCTTTATTTCCTCATCTTCAGCCCAGTTAAATAGGACACTAAAAATCTAAATAATAAATTCAGGGACATCTCAGGGGAGGGGGGGTGCTAATGGGGCTGAAACCCTGAATATGTGTGATGATCTGACAGACTAAGCGCCCAATGTAGGCTGCCTGGTTAGACTCTGTGAAGTGGGTTCACCAATCACCATAAAGAAGCAACAGACGTCTATTAATATAATAATAAGACTTAGAACACAACAACATACAATGCATAGTATACTGCAAGGCAGGCCACAGTGGGTTAAATGTTTGAGAACGATGACTTGAGTACAAGGCTGGCTTGTGGTGGCTACTCTCTGGGATATATACAGTGGCAACAAAAGAGAGAACAAAACAGAGGCACATCCTTTTGTAGAATCTCAATAAACAACATCCTCCAGCAGAGTATACCCAATAGATGGATACTCACAAACATTGATGCTGTGATTCTACCAATGCAGTACATATCTTTAAAGAAGAACTATCATCAAAATAAAATTGCCACCCAAACCCTTATTAACATAGCTTTAAGCATATGCATACTTTCATTAAGCTGAATAAGTTCGGCATTATTGAGGAAAAACAACTTCTTCAGCAGGCACAGGGGAACAGATAAAGCAACCTATCTACAGTTTAAGCTGTAGATGTTGTATAGAAACACAGAAATGACAGGAAGCAGAATAGTCAATGTTCAACTGGTGGTCGCTGTGGCCAATGCTCTACTGGAGGTCGAAGTAGTAGATGTGCAACTGGTGGTCAATGGGGGTTAATGTTTGACTGGTGGTCGATGATCAACTGAGGGGCCAAGGAAAAGGAGCCCATCAGGGTTTAGACAAATAGGAAGTCAGGAATGGGTGGGTGACAAAGTATCAAGCAGCAGACAAAGAATGGTCGATAAAGGAGCCAGGATCAGAAAACAGTCTAGCAAAATAGTAGCTTGGGGCAGGCAGAAATGGAGTTGAGTAATTGGAGCCAAAGTTGGAGACAGGAAAACTGAGAACACAGTGCCATGTTGTAGATCAGGAAGGAATTCAAAGAAAAAGCTTGGTCACAACAAGATCACACAGGAACTACACTTGAACTACAGTATGTCAATGTGCAGCCCCAATTGCAGCCCTGAATAGAGACTGTGGTGTAACTGAACTATTGCAAGAAACAAGGGACCTGAATCTGATCCACATAGCACGCAGTAACGCAGTGAATGCTGGGGTTTTCAGTTAGGGCCCTACTTTCAAACTTTCACTGAGAGGCTGCATCCTCATAGCAAGTTTGAGAGTGGTATCCCAAGAGATGAAGAAACCCCCATCATGCACCACGATGTGGCATGTCCGTCACACACAGGTCCCCTATTATAACAGAGATACCTCTGGGATGCTGTATCACAGAGGAACACTGGATGGCATTGACAGCAGACAGGTACTATAATGAGGAATCGGAGATAGAAACAGACTATTCCTCCAGTTGAAATGGAGAAAGGACGGGGCGTTCCCTGACAGACAAGAAGAAGAGGGTCAGAGAGCCACAGTGTGCCTGGAGGAGAGACTGGGGCACATAGGGAAAAGCAAGGAATGTGAGCTGGTGCTTTTTACCCCTTAATTGCTAGAGAGTTCATCATTGCATTGAATCACAATGGGGGGGTTATGCATTAAGGGGTTATATCTCTTCTCCAATAGCTATGTTAGTCTATAGAGCCTATGCGCTAAGACCTCCAGTGTTGAACAAATCTTAGTGCATAGGCTCCATAGAATAACAGAGGACTTGGAGAAGCGATATCACTGGAGAAGTTATCTCAGCACCTCTTTATCACGCTTTAGTGCATAAACCAAAATGTGTTGGTGACTACTTTAACACAGTGGGCCTTATTTATCAAACTAAAGAGGTGCAATTCCGGAGCACCACCAATTTTGCAACAAATCAACGCCATCAATTCTGAAGTAAACTAACTCCACCAATTCAGGAGCAAACCAACTCTGCCAGTTCTCCAGCAAACCAGCTCCACACGTTCTGGAGCAAACAAGCTCCACTAATTTTGGAGCAAAACAACATCAATTTTGGAGCAAATTATTTCCATTGATTTTGGAGCAAGTCAGCTCCACCAGTTCTGCAAATTCTATAAATTTCCATTCTTTGATTTAAATGGGTCTTTTAACCCCTTGAATGTTGGCTAACTCTCCATTGCATTGTTTCACAATGTGTTGGTGACCACTTTAACATCCACACATACACACACTGGGCATAAGACCCTATCCCATGTTATAGGGGAGTTGATTTTGTGGGATGTTTGACTTACTACAGATCCTATATAATAATTTGCTAGGATGTTTGTCAGAAGCCGTCATGCACTGTAGAGACTGCCCGAATGCACAGAATGCTGGGAGTTCTGTGCTGGGAGCATTCAGTGCTTTTGGGCAGTCTCTACAGTGCATGACTGCTTCAGCGGCAGGACACAGAGCAGGACCGGCCTCTTAACCCTTTGAGTGCCAGAGAGGTATGCAACGCATTGTGAAGCAATGCGTTGCATACCCCTCTGGCACTCAAAGGGTTAACATCACCTTGACATTGGCCCGTGTACACAGGCTTTTACACTAGTTAATAGATAATGAGGCAGGTTTAAGGGGGGTTCAAATGACTATTACACTATCCAAAAGAACAGACAGTAAGCAATATCTCTGAAGTTGCCCTACCCAACACACTACACGTTGATTGGAGAAAGGATGTATAATGCAATTAAAAAAAAATGTTAATTTTCTTTTTAAACCAAGGTTTTTAATGTTTACCCTTCTACTTCCCGAAGCGCCCACTATTTACCACAAAGCAATGAACTGTGGTCCTCTCATGCAATGGATGTGTTATAGCAATGTTTTTGGTGTGTGGAAAGGGTTATAAAAGGCACAGGTTGATATTTGTTTTGGAGTTCATAATAGTTCTGATGACAAGACACAACCTATTACTTTTATTTTTATGGTGGTGAGAAGTGCAATGTTCAGTGAACTCAAGCTAAAACAGTTTAGCAGCATTAGAATTATTACTATTATTCTTTATTTATATAGCGCAAACTAATTCCGCAGCAGTGTACAATAGGGAGCAGCAGATGCCTTTGCTTTGTGAGATCAACTCTTCTGATTGCCTGCTATGCAGCAATTGCAGCCAGCATCCAAAACGCTGCTCACGTGACCATAATCTTAACACATTGTTCATCAAGGATATATTTTGAACCCTGTGGCAACTTTGCGGACATGGCAAGTGGGATGCCAAACTAAAGACCTAATTAAAATGAGGAATTAACCCCTTAAAGAGATAGTAATATCAGAAAAAAGTTTTAACTATATGGTATATACAATTAAAAGAGTACTTGCACTTATCTGTATCTCTCAAACTGTTATGGTTTGAGAGATACAGGAAAATAAAGTTCTCTGGTTCCTCCCTTTTCTGCTTGACGAGCTGTAAAGCTGTCAGAAGCAGATACTGGTCGCTTGACCAGATGTGAGTCCTCGGCAGCGCCGATATAACGATATCTAAAGATAAATACTTAATTTGGAACGGTCTACAAACTGTGCCTGGCTTGCAAGCACACTTTGTAGACAGCTCCAATGAAGTATTTATTTCTAAATAGCGTGATTTCAGCTCTGCTGAAGAGCCTCTGTCTGGTCAAATGACTGGAATCAATTAAATTAACCATTACTATCCCTTTAAATTCTAGAGAGTCTCTAGCACTCAGCGGGTAAATATCCAAACACCTAACACAGCTTATAGACAGGCAATGAAATGCATTGTATGCATAACCCTTTAAGGACCAGTGGGCTGTTTAAAGCATTGCAAAGAATTAAGTTGTCATTCTGCAAGACTTCACAGGAACCAGGTCAACCCTGCAGTGTGTGTTTTTCATAGGCATCCTGTGAGATCTCATCACATTAGATATACTTGTCAAAAAGCCCACTTATGTTACAGTGTCCCATGGCTAAAGCATTTCTCTTCTATTGATGGCCATCATTTCCAAACTGCTACACTGTTAATAAGCTAAATTCATTTTACAGTTGAAGAAACAGTCCCTATTGAGTTTATTTTTATTTTTGCTGTAGAAATCAAATGTTCTATTATTATTGACCCTGTTTTGCAGGCTCCGGGGCTGGATTGCTTTGAAAAACACTTGCAAACTGCCATAGAAATAACATTTTGCTTGGCGTGTTCTCCTGCTTTCACAACGCTACCAATAATCCCTTTGGCTATCCCATCCAGGTGTCTCACAGCGCCCTTGGCCATCTTTATATTTGCCGACTCATCCATTTTTCTTCCCCCTCCCCTTGCTTTACAGTCCCAGATAACATCTCAGTAAACAAACTCTCCGTGTCAGCGCTTGTTACAATGCTTCTCTCTTCCAAAAAAACAAAAAAGTATAAATATGGTTATTGGTTCAACCCTTTGAGTGCCGGAGGGATATGTAAAGCATTGCTCTGCATTGTGTTGCGTACCCCTCTGGCACTCAAAGGGTTAAGCACTGATATGTCAAAATGTTTGAATAAGTAACACTTTTTTTACTCTGTTTTCACATCTGTATTGCTCACACTCTCCCCCAAAAACCAATAAATAAATAAATAAATAAAATAAGTCTATCTGTCCATCTGTCTATCAATCTACTGATCTGTCTATCAGTCTGTCAATAGTGCATATATTTTTAATCGCCTTCTTTCTCCCTGATTAAAGCACACAGCATGATGATTATACAGTTTATAATTATGTTTAACATATATTATGTCTATCAGACATCACATGTTAGGTAAAGGGCAATATGTTCAAAGACAACAGTGGAGCAATCTGAATCAAGCCAACTAAACCATAGAGGAAAAGTAAAGATTCACTTTGATTTAACTGAATACAAGAGAGGTCTCCAGTGCATTGCAAGGCAATCTACTGGAGACTTTTCTAGCATTCAAGACCTTAGAAT
Organism: Rhinophrynus dorsalis; assembly: GCA_037306005.1. Taxonomy (NCBI): domain Eukaryota; kingdom Metazoa; phylum Chordata; class Amphibia; order Anura; family Rhinophrynidae; genus Rhinophrynus; species Rhinophrynus dorsalis. Next base: position 215,112,477 of record CM074719.1, on the reverse strand, counting down.
CAGGATTTAAAAGGATAGTAATACTTTAAATGTAAAAAGGGGTTTATCCCCCTTAATGAAAGAAGGGTTCTTTCACTGCTGTAAAGTTTTATATGCAAAAGATATTACACCTCAAGCTTGAATTTTTGTAGGTGCAGCACCACAGTGACCTGAAATTGTACAGTGGTGCTGTTGCTATACCATATTATGGACAGCTCTGGTCAGTTGACCATAAATCTCCATAGAATGGTATAGCAACAGCACCACTATACAATTTCAGGAGACTGTACCTAAAAAATAATCCAGTTTGAGCTGTAATAACTTTTAAAGTTGCTGTAGATCATCAGATTACCCACCCCTAACCTGGAATGCCCTCATCAAAATACAGCACATGCAGAAACATGATTTCTGTTTGTTTGTTTATTTTGTTACAGATATGCCTCTTGTCTGATTTTCTCCTCCCGGCAGCACTGTCCTTGGTCATATGTATGTTGGTTTACTGTTTTTTTTCCTGCTCCTATTTTTCATGTACATTATATTCTTACTTAGTATCTATGTGTGATGGTTCTGTTTTGTGGTGTATTATTACCAGAAACTCCTAATGACCCTTGTGAATTTTGCCTTTGTGCCTTTGCTCAATCAGTTCTGGATGTCAAGCCTTAGAGGAAGAAATGACAGTTGGTCACAATATTTTTAAAATGTAGAAGACAGAGTGAATGAACCTACCTAAGATTACCATGTGCAGATGGCAGAGTGGCCTCCATAACTGACTGAAAAGGCACGGGGCAACATTTTCAGCATTAAACTCTAGATTCCATGCTCTTACTGTCACAGCTTACCTAGACTCCAGCATGATTACAGGAGCGAGGCTTCAAGCAGGCTGCAGGCCTCTGTTTTATCTGTTTTCTTACTGTAGTCTCCTCCTACCTACTTCCTACTTCCTTTCTCTGAGCTGCTCCTCCTACTTCCTGTGGAGGGGTTTATAAGGCAGACTGAGGCCTGACTCAGATGCCCTTGCGTTGTTGTTCTTAGGTAAAATACGCAAGGGCCATGAGTTCAGACGGTGATGGTAATGTAGTTTTCCAAAGCATCCTGGATAGGATGGAGACACTGGGTCAAAGACTAGACCAGTTGTCTTTAGCCACCAGTTGTGTACAAATTTGTTCAAGGTTTGCAGTACACTGTGAAACCATCTGTTTGTCACTCAATTTCCATCATGGTATTGTCATCTTTTGACATTTCCTTTCCAAAGTAAACATACTTGTCCACTCCTAGTTCTTGTCCATCTAATGTGATTTTCCTTGGTATGGTAAATTTATTAAACATGATGTGCATTTTGTTGATATCTTCAGACCAAAATTATTGGTTTCCTGTTGTAGTTCTTCAATACATCGTTGCATTTCTTCACTTAGTTTTACCATTAGGGCTTTTCCATGTCCATTTTCTCTGGGCCGTTTTCCTGAAGAATGAATTCATGATGTACAAATTTGGTTCTTTTGCAAATTTGATCAATTGGTTTCCTCTATTGTCTCTTTTTCCAGTTCCATGTAAAATGATCGATTTTTCATCATTTTGGATCTTACCACTTCTTGCATTTAAATCTCCCATTATAAGTTTGTAGTGCCAATTGTCCTGTTTGTAGAGACATAATAAATAATCATTAAATTCTTCAACTTCATCATCTCTATGGCTACTTGTACAGAATGCGAATGATTTGAAGAACATAGCGGCTTCTGAGTTCGATAGAACAGGAAACTATTGTTTCAGAAATACTTTCTAGTTTTATGACTGAGTCTGTCAGTCTTTTGTTAATTAAGAATTCAATTCCTGCCCATGATCCATCATTGGTTCCTTTATAGTATAGCCAGTGCCCATCTTCAATATATATCAAGATGGACACTCACGTGAGACTTTGAACGGGTGGCAGTTCTTTTAACCAGCAGTTCGATAAATTGCATATAATTACAGCTGGTGCAGATGTGACAGAAAAGTGAGGAGAGGATGAGCACTACTGTGACCTAATGGAGGTTTCAGATAACACGAGTGGCCATAACTTTATATTGTGTACAGCAGAAATACTTAACATTATTGCCAGTCACTTAATTATATAACAAATAAAACTGTGTCATAAGGAAAAATAAAAATCCCTGTTGGTTTAAATGGGTTTAACAGGGGTATTGGAGGTTGGAGACCTATCTAGCATTCAATGGTTTAAAAGTCTCATTGAAGTTAATTGGAATTTTCATTTGCTCCCTTTGTAGATGCAGTTTCTTTGCTCTAGAATTGATCCACATGTATCAAAGCAATGAAAACAATAATAGAATTCAATTAATCTGAAGTTCCATACCCTTAATAGAGCCCTTGCACCTATAACTTGCACAGATTAAAGTAAATGCAATAGGGGCATGCCATATTTGCTGTTTCTTTTAAATGTAGTGTATAACTGTATGCAGTGTTTAGAGGTCAGCACCTATTGCTGTGGCAGGTAATTGCCACTCTTGGTGGTGGGGTACTATGTATAGATATGTATTCACTGAGCTAAAAAGTACAATCCTGGAATAAATCAAATTCACCAAAGTGGTTAAATAAAGTTTCTGTTCATTTGAATGGGACTTATAACTCCTTGAATGCTTGAGAGGTCTTCAACGCATTCAAAGGGTTAAACATTTTAGATCAGCAAGTGCTTTAAAAATGTCTATTTGTCCTACAGTGCAGTTGGTATTGACCCATATTTGATTCACATAGCCTTCATACATGCATACATACTGTCCGCACAGTTTTTAGAATTTGTATTTGTCTCCTATGGTGCAGTTGCTTTGTTCCAGAATTGTCCCTCTACAGCTTATTGAACAAAGAGCCTACTCCCAAGCGTTTTATTATACTTTGTTCTCTTTGCCATGACATGTGACCAAGACTTTTTTGTAAATTAGCTTGGACCTTATGTTTCCTTAAAAACGATATACATATTTTTGGTTATTTCACAGCTCTTCAAAAATCCAAGCACCCATCAGAATGTCAGAGGGTATCGGTGTGATCTGTAGTAAGCATATATATATATATATATCCTATATTATAATTCACTAGGATGTTTGTCAGAAGCCATCATGCGCAGTAGAGATAGCTGTGCGCACTGCAGTCATTCGCAGTAGAGACTGCCCTCGCTGTGGCTGATATGGAGCGGGGCGCTCCGAATTCAAACCGGAGTCTTCTTTGCGCACCTTCCTGGGAACAAGCGGTCCCAGAAAGGTGAGCAGAGAGGACCACAGTCTGAATTCGGAACACCCCGCTCCATACCAGCCACGTTCGGGCAGTCTCTACTGCGCACGACTTCAGTGCCGCCAGTGTTGGCCCGTGTACACGGGCTTTAAAACTATATACATATATATATATATACACTAGTTGAACAGCCCGTTACACGGGCCACAGTGCCTCTGGTAGCCGGTCGCGGGGCAGTCACGCGCAGTAGAGACTGCCCGCGCCACTGCCGATACAGAGCTGGACGCTCATTCGGAGCGCCCAGCTCTGTATCAGCAGCGGCACGGGCAGTCTCTACTGGGCATGACTGCCACACGCGCAGCAGTGTCTACTGCGCATGTCGGGCGTTACACACAATTTAGCGAATTATTATATAGGATATATATATATACATACATACATACATCTCTCACTTCTTTTCTTTCTCCTTCTCTCTCTTCCCTCTCTCTCTGCCTCTCTTTCTCTATCTGTCTCTTTGTCCCTCTCTTTCTCTGTATCACGATGCCCGTGCTCCCCTTGTTAATTTCTGTCAGTCTACACTGTGCTTTGCTCCCATTGGCTATTCTGTGTTTGTCCCGCCCAGTATGGCTTTTATATACTGGGCTCTGGCGCCCCTCCGGTGCCCTTTTGTGGTGTTCCTGTACCAGTGCTTGTTCCTGCTCAGTTATTCCCAGTGTACCGACTTGGCCTGCCTGACTACTCTGCATCTCGTCTCCTGCCTGTGCACCGACCCGGATTGCCTGACCATTCTTCTGTGCCTGCTCCTGTGTACCGACCCGGCTTGGCTGACGTTCCTGCTCCTGCATACTGACCCGGCTTGGCTGACGTTCCTGCTCCTGTGTACCGACCCAGCTCGGCTGATGTTCCTGCTCCTGTGTACCGACCCAGCTTGGCTGACGTTCCTGCTCCGTGATTCAACCCGGCATGGTTGATGTTCCTGCTCTGGCTGCCTCTGTGTCGCCTTGGCGACATTTCTATCCATCATGCAATTGTGTCTCCGTACTGCTCCTGCAGAGTGCAAGTGGCCTAGTCTCCGTTACTGCTATGGCAGTGTGCCTTTGGCCTTGTCTGCGTTACTGCTCCTGCAGAGTGCAAGTGGCCTGTCTCCCTTACTGCTACGGCAGTGTGCCATTGGTTTTGTCTCCGTTACTGCTCCGGCAGATTGCAAGTGGTCTGGTCTCCGTTACTGCTACAGCAGTGTCATATGTTGCTCAATTCCTGATATTACTCTGGTAGTTCACGTTTGTTCTGCTAACCTATTTCTGGGTGTTACATATCCTTAAGCTCTCTATATGGAGTGAGCTCCATCACAGACCTCTCTTCACATGGGACTGTTTACACTCATTGAAGACCATTAACCCATGCAGTACTTTTCTCTGGGGAATTCATTGTATTCTGCCTGACCTGTGTCAGTATATGCTTTTATGGACTGTATGGTTATATTGGACCTGTGTAGGCATATGTATATGTAACCTGTCATGTGTCTGTATTATTCTGCTTAAATACTACAGGACCTGTGAGGGTTATTATATTACTGTGATTTCAATAAAACCGTGTTTTATCCTAAACCACTGTGTCTGTGTGTCAAACAAACCGTTGCACTCTGTCTGTCTGTCTGTCTCTCTGAAATGCTTACTACAGATCACACCGATACCCTCTGACATTATTAAAACTAGTATCTATCTATCTATCTATCTAATGTAATTATTTATTTAGTAAATACACATAAGCAAAAAAACTGGTTAGTGCTAGTGATTTACATATTCTGGGAGGAATGTATGAATTTAAAAATTACACCCTATTTGCTGTGCTCTACTATGGTATAACTTGACCTCAATAATACTTTAGTGTGTACCAGCAGACACTACTCCATTACATGGCTTCTTCAGGATCATGTTTCATGTGGACACTGCCATGGGGACTTGGAAAAGGGGATTCCCAGGTTCAGGTGGCAGTTATAGTCCAAAAACAGCTGGAGATCACATGTTTCACATATCTGGATTAGTGAGAAATTTGGAACAGAGAGTGTCACAAAGCTGACAATGTTTTGGTTCTTAAAGCCCACTCATTTCTGCTGCCTTCACCAATTAAAACTAACTTCTAACAAGGGAATGACTGTTGATGTAGTATACTTGGATTAGACAAAAGACTTTGATAGTATGCCTCTCAACAGGTTACTGCATGAATTAAATGGTTTCAGTTTAGGAGGTGATACCTATGCATGGATAGAGAACCGGTTAAATGATAGATGATAGTTGTACATGGAACCTTTTAAGATGGTCTAAACTTGTAAGTGGGGTGCCACAGGGCTTGGTCGTGGGTCCAAAGCTTTTTAACTTGTTTATTAAAGTGAACGTATGACCTTGAATTTTCTTTACATATTAGAAAACTTAATTCAAAACTGCCTATATGTCATGTTAATCAAAATTTCAGCAAATGTATAGTTTAGGAAATATTCACACTTTAATTTCTGGGCAGAAATGAAAGTGAACTGATACTGCTCAAAGCTTAATTAGCATATGAACCATCACTGAAACCTTCATTAGCATATTACATGTCATGGAAAGGGATTCATTAGCATATGAAATGTCAATGGTTCCACGTGGGTAACATAATTAGCATACTATAGTATAAGGTAACTATTGTGAATATGTCCTTAACTGTACTTTTGCTGGTCTTTTGCATAATATGATACATAGGCAGTTTTTCATGTAGTTTTCAAATATGCAAACTTGATTTAAGATGAAAGTTCCACTTTAATGATCTAGAAGTGAGTATGCCTCAATCTTTGCTATTGACACTACACTGTATAAGGAAATACATACAGAGCAGAATGTTTTTTCTTTACTGAAAGATTTGGATAAACTGAGTGAATGGGCAGAAAAGTTGCAGATTGCATCTTCTGTACTACTTTCATCCCGATTCGAGTATCTTTTTTGGGTCTTGGAGACTTTCAGATGTCTGTGTTATGGTTTATTTGGAATGGCAGGCATCCTAGAGTGGTGAAACATGTTTTGTTCCTCCCAAAATGGCCTGGGGGCCTGGCCACTCCAAATCTTCATGTTTATTATCTTGCCTCTTATTCAGGCAGTTACACTCTTGGTTCCCCCCAGGGCCACATACTGTAGTTGGATATAGAACATCATTGTTCCCCTCGAACCACACTTGGGAGTTTGCCCTGGTCGAGTAATAGAGCCTGTTCTAATACTTCACCTCTTTTGCCAACTGTCACTTTCCAATTACACATTTTTAAGGCAGCTTGTAAGTGATTCCCTTCTCTCACTTCTTCTCCCTTTAGACTGATTCCGCTCTTTGGGAACTCCCAGTTTCCCCCAGATCCACAATCTTTCTGTGGGTGGAATAGTGCCCAGGGCCGGATTTGCCATTAGGCAAAGTAGGCACCTTCCTACAGGCACACACCACCGAGGGGCACCTGCCACTGGGATTTTTTTTTTTTTTATTAAAAAAAAAAAAGTAGCCACCTCGCTGGCGCTGTTTCCCCCGTTCCCTATTTCCTACCTCCCTGGCAGTACATGTCTGTGCCTCCTTGGCACAGTCCTGTAGGTGGTGAGCTCCCTCGTCGCATCTTTAGGAATGCAGAGCGCTGGGAGATAACATCATCTCCCAGCGCTCTGCATTCCTGAATAGGAGACTGCGAGGGAGCTCCATCTGCTACAGGACTGTGCCAAGGAGGCACAGATGACAGATCTCCTACCAGGGAGGTAGGAAACAGACCATGTCAGGGCAACATGGAGATGGTGGAGGCAAGTTGGAGCCGAAGGGGGGCAATGTGAGGGCAACATGGAGATGGTGGGGGCAATGTGGAGCTAATGGGGGGAAAGTTGGAGCTTATGGAGGTCAATATGGAGATGGTGGGGGCAATGTGGAGCTGATGGGGGGCAAGATGGAGCTGATGGGGTTGGGGGCAATGTGATGGGATATGGAGATGATGGGGCAATGTGAGGGGCAATTTTGAGATGATAGGGCAAAGTGAGGGGCAATATGGAGATGATGGGGAGCAAGTTGGAGCTGATGGAGCCAATATGGAGATGATGGGGGCAATGTGAGGGGCAATATGGAGATGATGGGGGCAAGTTGGAGCTGATGGGGGGCAAGGTGAGGGGCAATATGGAGCTGATGGGCATTGTGGAGGTGTCCAGTAGAGTTGGCAAATCGGGGGGGGGGCGCTTCACAGTTCTGTGCCTACAGGCTCCTGAGATGTAAATCCGGCCCTGATAGTGCCGGTGTCTCCTCAGTGGGCTATAGTCTGAGTGAGGGTTCTTTAATGTCCTTCAAATCTCTTGACCTCTCTCCATGTCTCCATGTCTTACACTCCTTGGCTCCTACTTTATCATTTCCTCCACTTACATTATTTGAAAAAATTAGCTCCAATCCTGGGGCTCAACATCATTTTGTCTCCAGGTACTATACACTGTTGCTCTCTTCTAATGTCCCTGTCAGTTGTAAATATATGAAGACTTAAGAGAGGGGCATACTCTGGTGGTGTTGTACCTGAGATCGCCTTTGATTGAAATGGGGCTTTTAATCCCATGAATGCTACTAAGGCCTCCAACACTTTTGCAAAAGCTCCATTTAAGGGGAGTTTGGGAATTTCTCTTAAATCAAAGATTGTTATTGCTTCTCCTATTTGGTGCAGTAGGTTTGCTCCAGATTCACACCAATATCTTAGTACTGTAGCCTCCCTACATAATTAAACAATGCTTCAGGCAGACTATACTGACTATGGACTCGGGAGGGCAAAAATGAACACAGAATGGTACACACACACACCATGGCACCATTGGAATCAAATTGCCCTCCAACAGGAACCACAACAAGTGTTGGGACCTAATTTGTGGCCCAACGTTCATCGTGGTTTTGAAGTCCCATAACGCATGCTAAATAGAGTGGGACATGGGAAGATCAAAGGAAACCAGCTAACGGTCTCTGTCTGACACAGTGTCAAACACCAAGCATGAGCTGCAAACACAGTCACCCTCCCACACAATAACCCTCTCCTTGACCCTACACTACCATTAACATGAACAATAAAGTGTACCCATACTAGCCCCTATCCTATCACCAACAGTTGGAATACCTACTTCACATCCTGATGTCCAGCAGGGTCTTCTGCACCCTGTAGATGTTAGTTATTTTCACAGACATCAAGTTTATGTGTCTTTAAGGGAAGGGGCATGACCTGCAAAAGAGTCTGATAAAGTGAGTGTGTAGCAGTGTATGTGTGTGTTTGTGTGTGCGTGGGGGGGGGGGTGTGTGGAGGTACATGCAGTTGATAGGGCCTAAGGCAGCAGGAACCCTAAATACATCACTGACTACTAATATATTGTCCAAGGTTTCCAAGCAGACACAAAATGAATAGACTGGGCTGGTTTATATTTGATGTTTCTATATCGGTGGTCAAACTAGATATATCAATATCATATCATATAAAGCTCAAATTATATGCTCGGTATTTATATTTTATTGTATTTCTACATAAATCTCAGAAATACAATACATCACCTCAGGATAGATACAGCTAACCCCTGATGAGGACAAGGCTGAACACCTTTTCTGTTGAAGGCTCCTGAACTAGATTCTTAATTAACAATTCTAGAGCATTTTACCTCTCAGCAAATAACATATTGGCTCCTTCTCCTCAAACGGGTGCCAGGAATTCTCAGGCCAGTACTTGCCTCAGTCAGCCAGGATTGATGTGAATCAAGCACCAGTTTCTCATTCCCACTTTAAAGCATCATACTCATTCCTATCCCCCCACTTTTCAATTTGATTCAAACAAATTATGTTGGAGTGTCTTCTGGAGCTATGTTTGAATACAAATAAACATATTTTTTAAAAGGTTAGTAAGCCTTTAATAAGATGGATACATAAATGTTTATTTATTTATTTATTTTGACTCAATATGCACTTTGCTTGGATTACTGTAACCAATTGCTCTGCATATAAACTGGAACTGAAACAAAAAAGTAAGAGAAATATAGTGTCTTCTGCAATAACTTTAAAATAAAGTATATTTCAGTAGAGGTAGTGCCTTTATTTTTTTTTTCCCTAGAAAAAACAAAAGTACCCCTTGCCTAATCAGTTCTGTGTGTAGAAATAGAAAATGGCATTCATAATTTAAAACACAGTAAGAACCACTTATTTCTATAAGTATACTACAACTTTAACATAACCTAGACCAATCACGTTAAGAAAACTCAAATCTGAAAAACCATGAAATTTAGAAACTTACTTAGTATACAACAGATCTTAACAAAGTTACTATAATGTTTTTATTGGGAAATTGCCGGTATAGTCTTACTGAACTGACCAGTTGCCATCAGGGATTTCCATGGAGACCAGAAGTAATAGCACAGGATTGTGGGAGCTACTGACTGGTGTCAGGAAAGTCTAGGGAGACCTGAAGTAATAGTATAAGATTGTGGAGGCTACTGACCGGTGTCAGGAAAGTGTAATACAGACTATGGTGTGGATGTGGTCTGAGTAGGAGCAACAGAAAAAAATATTTGGATGCGGCAAAGGCCATACCTTTTGGGTTTAAAGGACCAGTAAACTTTTTTTATGAAAATGTATATATATATATATATATATATATATATATATATATATCCTATAACATAAAGTGGTAGAATGAGTCTCTCACTGTGAGCCGTAACCGCACATGTGCAATAGAGAGTCTCTACTATGCATGTGGTGCATGTGTGGTTTCGCACACAGGGAGCTTAGCTGAGAGCCATCTGGAGCTCCCCGCTAAGGATCAGCACGTTCGGCGAGTCTCTACTGCACATTACTTTTCTGCTGATGAAAACAAAGGTACTGCTACTGCTGGGAGATTTTTCTTTCACAAATGATTATAGCTCAAAATATTTATTTTTTTATTATCATACTAGTGTAAAAGCCCATGTATACGTGCCAAGCTTTGGGTGATGTTAAGAGGTCAGTCCTGCTCTGCATCCTGTCGCAGACGCAGTCATGCACTGTAGAGACTGGCCGAAAGCACAGACTGCTCCCAGCATTCCTACACCTCCCAGCATTCTGTGCGTTCGGGCAGTCTCTACTGCTCATGACGGCTTCTGACAAACATATTTATCAGATTATAATATAGGATTCTATTATGTTTGTGATGGATAGCTGTAGTCACTGAATTAAGCTGTCTAATAGAGTACATTGTAAGAAAAAAAATAGCCTTTTAGCCACTAGTGATGAGCGAGCACCCCAATGCTCGGGTGTTCGGGTGCTCTGACCGAGCGCCCCCGGAGGCTCGAGTGCTCGGCCGAGCACCCGAGCCCCATTGAAGTCAATGGGAGGACTCAAGCATTACACCAGGCACCCCCTGCTCTGATGAGGGGAGGGTGCCTGGTCCATAGGAAAAGGGCAGAAAATGATGGAAACACCACAGAAATGGTTCAGGGACAGCATAGGGAGGATGTCTGGATGCATCTTGGACTCCAACATTGCTGCTGGGAACGATCTTTCGCCCATAGTACGCCATTTTTACAGACTGACCGTAAAACACACAAAAAGGAAGATAAAAACGACTTTAGGCGAAAAATTGTTACCAAACAGTATTTGCTGTATATTTACTTGTATATCATCTGCAAATTCTCCCAAAAATTTCCTCGATTTTCTGAAGTGAGGCCATGATTAAGAGGGAAACGTGCGCAGAGGCAAATTCTCCCAAAAATTTCCTTGATTTTATTGAACTGAGGCCATGATTAAGAGGGAAACGTGCGCAAAGGCAAATTCTCCCAAAAATTTCCTCGATTTTTCTGAACTGGGGCCATGATTAAGAGGGAAACGTGCGCTGAGCCGACCATCTAAAACATTATGGGTGAGGGTCTGCTGCGGAGCTGACCATCCTAAACATTATATGCGAAGGCCCGCTAGTGAGCTGACGCTATAAAACATTATATGAGAGGGCCCGCTAGAGAGCTGACCCAATAAAACATTATATGAGAAGGCCCGCTGGTGAGCTGACCTATATAAAAATTGTCAAACAGGGCCCGCTGGTGAGCTGGCCCTATATAAAAATTATATCACAGGGCCCGCTGGTGAGCTGGCCCTATATAAAAATTATAGCACAGGGCATATGGAAGAGGAGGAGGAGGATGAGAAGATTAAGAGTCAACCATATACCCATTTTTTGGGTGGAAGGGGTGAATGGGAATACAGAGTATTCCCATCATTGTAAATAACATATATAAAGTGAGTTTATGTTCCCCCGGGGCTTTCCTCCAGTGGAGTGGAGAAGTCAGGGGAAATCCAGGCCTTGTTCATTTTTATAAGTGTCAACCTATCAGCATTTTCGGTGGAAAGGCGGATACGCTTATCTGTTATGATGCCACCAGCAGCACTAAATACCCGCTCAGACAGAACGCTGGCGGCAGGGCAGGCCAGCACCTCCAAGGCGTAGAGTGCCAGTTCATACCACGTGTCCAGCTTGGACACCCAGTAGTTGTAAGGCACAGAGGGATCATTGAGGACGCTGACACGGTCTGCTACGTACTCCTTCACCATCTTCCAAAACTTTTCCCTCCTTGTGACACTAGGCTGCGCAACAGGGTGAGGGTGCTGGCGGGGTGTCATGAAGGTGTCCCACGCCTTGGAGAGTGTTGCCCTGCCTTTCTCGGAACTGCTGTGTGCTCCCCTTTTCTCCCCTTCTCGGTTGGCCAAGGTAGCACGTACTCTGCCGCCAGCGTTGTCAGATGGAAAATTTTGGAGCAATTTTTCAACAAGAACCTTCTGGTATTGCACCATTTTGCTTGTCCTCTCCACCGGAGGAATGAGAGATGAGAAATTCTCTTTGTAGCGGGGGTCCAGAAGGGTGAACACCCAGTAATCCGTGTTGTTTAAAATGCGTATAACGCGTGGGTCACGGGAAAGGCAGCCTAACATAAAGTCAGCCATGTGTGCCAGAGTACCAACAGTCAAGATTTCGCTGTCCTCACCAGGAGGATGACTCTCAATCTCCTCATCCTCTTCCTCCTCTTCTGCCCACCCACGCTGAAGAGATGGAACTAAAGTTCCATGGCTACCCTCTGTAGCGGAGGCAACCGTGTCTTCCTCCTCCTCCTCCTCCTCCTCCGCCTCCTCCAATTGTCGCTGAGAAGACGAAGTGAGGGTGCTCTGGCTATCACCTTGTGTAAGCTCTTCCTCCCGCATTTCTACCTCTTCCACATGCAAAGCGTCGGTTTTAATTGTGAGCAGCGAGCGTTTCAGTAGACACAGAAGTGGGATGGTTACACTGATAATAGCGTTATCGCCGCTCACCATCTGTGTCGATTCCTCAAAATTGCGTAAAACCTCACAGAGGTCTGACATCCATTCCCACTCCTCACTTCTGATTACAGGAAGTTGAACGGAGAGGCGACGACCGTGTAACAGCTGGTACTCCACTACTGCCCTCTGCTGCTCACAAAGCCGGGCCAACATGTGGAAGGTGGAGTTCCAGCGCGTGCTCACGTCACACAGCAGCCGGTGAGCTGGCAATTGTAAGCGCTGCTGCAGCTTCAACAGGCCGGCCGAAGCTGTAGATGACTTACGGAAATGTGCACATGCCTGGTTGCAGGTTGAGTGGCGAGAGCCACTGCTCGGTCTGGTGACTAATCCCCTGCAACAGCTCTGAGGCCGTGTGCTGTTTGTCCCCAAGGCAGATCAGCTTCAGCACGGCCTGTTGACGCTTCCCCACTGCAGTGCTACACTGCTTCCAGCTACTGGCTGATGGGGGAGTGGCGCTGCGTGTAGAGAATTCGGAGGTGGAAACGGAGGAGGAGGAGCCAATAACGTAGGTGCTGGCGGAAACCCTGATGGAGGTAGGGCCCGCAATCCTCGGCGTGGGTAGCACCCGTGCCATCCCAGGGTCCGAGTCACTCCCAGCCTCCACGACATTCACCCAGTGTGCCGTCAGGGAAATGTAGCGTCCCTGGCCACAAGCACTTGTCCATGTGTCAGTCGTTAAGTGGACCTTCCCAGTAACTGCGTTGGTCAGGGCACGGGTGATGTTACGGGACACATGGTGGTGTAATGCGGGGATGGCACACCGGGAAAAGTAATGGCGGCTGGGGACCGCGTACCGAGGGACAGCTGCTGCCATCAGGCTGCGGAAGGACTCAGTGTCCACAAGCCTAAATGGCAGCATTTCGATGGCCAGTAATTTGGAAAGGTGTGAGGTTAGTGCTATGGCCTGTGGGTGGGTGGCTGGGTATTTTCGCTTGCGCTCAAATGCCTGGGGTAACGACATTTGGACGCTGTGCTGGGACAGGGAAGTGGATGTGGTCGCTGATGGTGCTTCAGATGGTACAGGTGCAGGGCGGGAGGTATGCGGGCCTGCGCCTTCGACAGGCGATTGGCCGGCACCGAAAACAGGGGAAGAGGAGGCAGTGGTGTGGCCTGCAGACACAGATGGGCGATCCAGGCGTTCCTCCCACTTACTACGGTGCTTGGATGCCATGTGTCGGATCATGCTGGTGGTGGTGAGGTTTCTAGTGTTCATGCCTCGGCTCATTCTGGTGTGGCACAGGTTGCAAACTACAATTCTTTTGTCGTCCGCACTTTCCTTAAAAAAACGCCATACCGCGGAACACCTACCCTTTGGCAAGGGAGATTTACGCAAGGGGGTGGTCCGTGGAACATTTGCGGGCCGGTTTGGTGCGGTCCGCCTTCTTTCTGTAGCCACACCACTGCCTCTTCCAGCCTGTTGCGGTGCTGCAGATGGCTCACCCTCAGGACTGCTGTCATCGCTCGGCTCTACACCTTCCCAGGTGGGGTCAGTCACCTCATCGTCCACCAAGTCCTCCTCCACTTCCTCACTCTGATCATCCTCCTCATGTCTTGATCCCACCACATACTCAGTCATTGACAACTGTATAACATTCTCCTCAACAAGGTCTTGAGACAGTAATAGTGGTTGATTTAATGGCAACTGTGTCTCATCATCATCATCATCATCCACTACTTCCTTTGACCTTAAATGCCGTTCACATCTGTCATCTTCTTGTGATTGGGTACCCTCTAGAGGTTGTGAATCAGGGCACAAGATGTCATGTTCCTCTGCAAGCGTGCTTGGAGAGAGGGTCAAATGAAGGATTGGTGATGAGACGAGCTCATCACTATATCCCAGTGTGGGATCACTTCTTTGACCAGACCGTCTATGGTGGGAGGAAGGATGATCAGAGTGAGGATTATGTTGACCAGACTCTTGGCTACTGAGAGTGGACTTGGTGGAAGACAGGGTGGTGCTTAACCGACTGGAAGCAGTATCAGCTGACATCCAACCGACCACCTGTTCGCAGTGGTCGGACCTCGAGAGTGATGTCCTGCGACGCCCTGTAAAATTAGACATGAAGCTAGGTATGGTGGATGTCTTTCTTTCTTGTGCTCTGGCACCAGGCACAGTTTCTCCGCGTCCTGACCCGCGCCCTGAACTATCAGGATCACGTCCACTTCCCCGTCCCTTTTTACCCGCCTTCTTCATCTTACACGGAATATGTGACTTTGATATTTTAGTTTGAAAACTTAACAGTATTTCTTCCTATTCTGCAACTGTGCAGAGTACACAGAATAGGCTGCTAAACTGCGGTGACGCACACTGAATGGAATATGTGACTTTAATATTTGAGTTTGAAAACTTAACAGTATTTCTTCCTATTCTGCAACTGTGCAGAGTACACAGAATAGGCTGCTAAACTGCGCTGACGCACACTGAATGGAATATGTGACTTTAATATTTGAGTTTGAAAACTTAACAGTATTTCTTCCTATTCTGCAACTGTGCAGAGTACACAGAATAGGCTGCTAAACTGCGGTGACGCACACTGAATGGAATATGTGACTTTAATATTTGAGTTTGAAGACTTAACAGTATTTCTTCCTATTCTGCAACTGTGCAGAGTACACAGAATAGGCTGCTAAACTGCGGTGACGCACACTGAATGGAATATGTGACTTTAATATTTGAGTTTGAAGACTTAACAGTATTTCTTCCTATTCTGCAACTGTGCAGAGTACACAGAATAGGCTGCTAAACTGCGGTGACGCACACTGAATGGAATATGTGACTTTAATATTTGAGTTTGAAAACTTAACAGTATTTCTTCCTATTCTGCAACTGTGCAGAGTACACAGAATAGGCTGCTAAACTGCGGTGACGCACACTGAATGGAATATGTGACTTTGATATTTTAGTTTGAAAACTTAACAGTATTTCTTCCTATTCTGCAACTGTGCAGAGTACACAGAATAGGCTGCTAAACTGCGGTGACGCACACTGAATGGAATATGTGACTTTGATATTTTAGTTTGAAAACTTAACAGTATTTCTTCCTATTCTGCAACTGTGCAGAGTACACAGAATAGGCTGCTAAACTGCGGTGACGCACACTGAATGGAATATGTGACTTTAATATTTGAGTTTGAAAACTTAACAGTATTTCTTCCTATTCTGCAACTGTGCAGAGTACACAGAATAGGCTGCTAAACTGCGGTGACGCACACTGAATGGAATATGTGACTTTGATATTTTAGTTTGAAAACTTAACAGTATTTCTTCCTATTCTGCAACTGTGCAGAGTACACAGAATAGGCTGCTAAACTGCGGTGACGCACACTGAATGGAATATGTGACTTTGATATTTTAGTTTGAAAACTTAACAGTATTTCTTCCTATTCTGCAACTGTGCAGAGTACACAGAATAGGCTGCTAAACTGCGGTGACGCACACTGAATGGAATATGTGACTTTGATATTTGAGTTTGAAAACTTAACAGTATTTCTTCCTATTCTGCAACTGTGCAGAGTACACAGAATAGGCTGCTAAACTGAGGTGACGCACACTGAATGGAATATGTGACTTTGATATTTGAGTTTGAAAACTTAACAGTATTTCTTCCTATTCTGCAACTGTGCAGAGTACACAGAATAGGCTGCTAAACTGCGGTGACGCACACTGAATGGAATATGTGACTTTAATATTTGAGTTTGAAAACTTAACAGTATTTCTTCCTATTCTGCAACTGTGCAGAGTACACAGAATAGGCTGCTAAACTGCGGTGACGCACACTGAATGGAATATGTGACTTTGATATTTTAGTTTGAAAACTTAACAGTATTTCTTCCTATTCTGCAACTGTGCAGAGTACACAGAATAGACTGCTAAACTGCAGTGACGCACACTGAATGGAATATGTGACTTTGATATTTTAGTTTGAAAACTTAACAGTATTTCTTCCTATTCTGCAACTGTGCAGAGTACACAGAATAGGCTGCTAAACTGCGGTGACGCACACTGAATGGAATATGTGACTTTAATATTTGAGTTTGAAAACTTAACAGTATTTCTTCCTATTCTGCAACTGTGCAGAGTACACAGAATAGGCTGCTAAACTGCGGTGACGCACACTGAATGGAATATGTGACTTTGATATTTTAGTTTGAAAACTTAACAGTATTTCTTCCTATTCTGCAACTGTGCAGAGTGCACAGAATAGGCTGCTAAACTGCGATGACACACACTGAATGGAATATGTGACTTTGATATTTTAGTTTGAAAACTTAACAGTATTTCTTCCTATTCTGCAACTGTGCACAGTACACAGAATAGGCTGCTAAACTGCGGTGACGCACACTGAATGGAATATGTGACTTTGATATTTGAGTTTGAAGACTTAACAGTATTTCTTCCTATTCTGCAACTGTGCAGAGTACACAGAATGTGCTGCTAAACTGCGGCGAAGCACACTGAATGGAATATGTGACTTTGATATTTTAGTTTGAAGACTTAACAGTATTTCTTCCTATTCTGCAACTCTGCAGAGTACACAGAATGTGCTGCTAAACTGCGGCGAAGCACACTGAATGGAATATGTGACTTTGATATTTTAGTTTGAAGACTTAACAGTATTTCTTCCTATTCTGCAACTCTGCACAGTACACAGAATGTGCTGCTAAACTGCGGCGACGCACACTGAATGGAATATGTGACTTTGATATTTTAGTTTGAAGACTTAACAGAATGTGCTCTAATCTGCAACTTTGCACACTAAACAGAATGTGCTCTAATCTGCAACTTTGCACACTAAACAGAATGTGCTCTAATCTGCAACTTTGCACACTAAACAGAATATATGAAATTTTTTTTTTTTTGTTTTTTTCCCCCCACACAAAATAACCTGCTGCCCCCACACACAGTAGTCCTTAAAAGGACTTTTGGTTCTTTTTTTTTCACAATTTTGCTTTTTTTCTCCCTACATTGACTTTCCCTTCCTATCCTCATCTCTCCCTGGCTAAGACTGAGCCGAACTCGCTGGTCAGGTGCTATACAGCACCCGACCACGGGTTCTGGCCAGCCAATCAGTATAATGCCAGCAGCCAACATGGCTGCTGGCATTACACCGATGTCAGAGCCTCCCTGCACGTTTATTGGCTGCGCAGCAGCCGCAAAACGTGCGGGGAGGAGACCCGAACATGGCGGGCGAGCACATGTGGTATTCGTACGAGTACCGCCATGTGCCGAGCAGAGCGATGCTCGAGCCGATCCGAGCATCGGCCGAGCATGCTCGCTCAACACTATTAGCCATGTATTGGTTCTGTTGCAGTGGGAGTATCCTGTTTTTACTCAACCAGCAGGAAAGGCCCTATACTAGATATGTTTTCATAAACAAATTCAATATTCCTTTACCCCTTTGGGTGCCAGGGGGGTATCCAAAGCATTGCAAAGCAATGCATTGGATACCCCTTTTGCACTCAAAGGGTTAACCCCGTAGATGTTAGCAAGGTCTCCTCTCTAGCATACAAGGGGTAAATTTGGCTGGTAGCATCTAATGCTTCCTGAAGTAGGAATCTACATCACACATATTTTTACCTTGACTTGGGTAACTGTACACATAAAATGTATGACTTAGAGCAATCTCATACTGAGAGCTTGCCAAAGGGAAATTAAATTAATCACACTGAGAAAAATCACTGTTTTGGCATTGTTACCTATGAACTAAGCTATCTATGCTGAAAATTCTCCATTTAACACCTCTCGTGTCAAAGGGAGGTTGGAAGAGTATAAGTGTTTCTATGCATTCTGTTCCTCTTTACCCACTTCTTGCTATATATCAAAAGGACACAGATGAAACTTGTGTTAAATGGGGATAGTCAAAAGTCAATTTTTTTCCAGTTGGAATTTTCCAGAAAAATCCACAATTTGCTATTTTTTCACAGAAGTTCCTGTGCCTAGAAACCCCATGACAAATCCAACTTTTCTCTAACCCAAAGAAATTTCCCATGAGAACTTTGATGGTTTCCCCGTTATGTCCAAGAATTCCCACCGGGAGGGTCTTACGCAGTATGTCTGGTTCTATGGCTACCAGTGCAGTGAGAAAAGGCTAGGATGTCAGCATGTGTTGTTGTATGGGTACCGTATGGCTACTAGTGCAGTGAAACAAAGCTAGAAAGTGAGTAGTATATGTGGTTCTGTGGCTGTGTTGCATAACATGATGTTCTCAAGCTGTTTCCAGACTAAAACTTTCACCATTCCATGCTAATAATGGCACAGAATAATGATGTATTCTTGAAGAAGCTGGAGGGCCTGAGATTACCCATCTCTATGGCTACCAGTGCAGCGGGACAAGGCTAGGGTGGTTAGTATGTGTGGTTCTATGGCTGCCGTGGTAGATAGCTTTAGGGTGGAATGGTTAGTATGTATTATTCTATGGGAATCAGCATGTATAGTTCTGTGCCTACCAGTGTAGTGGGAGGATGCTGGTAGGTCAGTACGTGGGGTTCTATGGCTGCCAAAGGACAAGGCTAAGGCTGTTAGTATGTGTAGTTCTATGGCTGCCGTGGAACAAAGCTTGGTAGGGTTAGTATGTCTTATTCTGGCTATTTTTGGACACGTATGGGGATCAGCATGTACGGATGTATGGCTGCCATTGCAGTTGGGGGATGTTATGAGATCTATGGCTACCGTGAGAGAAGGCTGGGGGGTAGCAGGGTTAGTATGTATTATTCTATGGCTACCATTGGACTAGGCTGGGGATCAGTTTGTGTAGTCCTCTGCAGTGAGATGAGGATGGAAGGTCATTATGTGTGGTTCTATTTCTGACAAGGCTGTGGGAGTTATTGTGTGTGGTTCTATGGCCACTGTATAACAAGGCTGGGAGGGGTTATGGTTAGTAAGTATTATTCTATGGCTATTGTTGGACAAGCCTGGGGAATAATATGTGTGGATCTATGGCTACGAGTGCAGTGGGAGGAGGTTGGGAGGTCATTATGTGTGGTACTATGGCTACTGTGGGGCAAGAGTGGGAGTGTTAGTATGTGTGGTTCTATATTTAAAGCTGGACAAGGTTGATAGTTAGCATGTGTGGTTCAATGGCTACCATGAGACAAGGTTCATAGTGTTAGTATTTGTGGTTCTGTGGATACCAGTGATTTGGGATAAGGCTGGGAACAATATGTGTGGTTCTATGGCTGCAAGTCCAGTGGGAGAAAGCTGGGGTGGGGGAATGTGATTTGTGGCTACCGTGGCTACCATGAGACAAGGCTGGGGGGGGGGTCAGTATGTGTGGCTCTATGGATATCAGTGGGGCAAGGCTCGGGGTGGGGTCATTGTGCCTACTTGGGACAAGGTTGAGGAGTCAGTATGTATAGTTCTATGACTACCAGTGCAGTGGCACACAACTGGGGGAGGGACAGAATGTGTGGTTCAGTGGCAACCACTGGGACATGACTGGGGGTAGGTCCATGCTTCTAGCAGCTGTCTTTTTTCCAGAACAGACTGACATAATTCATTTGCAACTTGGAAGTCAAAATGTGCAACTTTTCACATGATATAACAGGGTTTGGCTCAACAACATGTGAGACTGATTCATTAAGATGAACTGGTGTAATTCAAGGGCAACCCAACTGCACCATTGGTTTCAAATAAAAGTTCCCATTGATTTAAATGAGAATTTTAACCAGTTGACATTAGTGCATTGCAGCTAGTATTCAAGGTGTTAAAAAAAAACATTTAAATGTAGCAGGGTGCCCATCTGGTATAGTTTTAGTAGCCTGATAGAGTATTGCCCTTGGGTGTATCCCTGGGTGTCATCATTGAGGTGGAAACTGTGCCTGTATGGGAAAGATCCTAGTCCCTGATTGGAGAGAAGCATGACTCAGAAGTGGAAGTTCCAGTAAGGGGCAGCATTGGGTCCTCTAGATAGGGAGGTTTCCTAGGTCTGGGGCTGCATCCCAGCACACAAGGTAAATGGTCAGGGTCTCCTCAAGGGGTCAAGGTGGATTGTATGGAAGGTGCTGGACCAAGTTCCACTAAAGCAGGTTTGTAGCCAGGACATACCAAATAGGGTGAGGCCAAGTCATCCATGAAATCCCTAACAAAAGGAAGGGAAGCTGAAGAAGTAATTTGGCAGACTGTCATTTATTTCAAATTGTTTTGCTGATGTTAAGTAAAAGTTAATTGTTTTTGGAAATCCCAGCACCCATTTGGGATTCCACCACACACTAACACAGATCCAGGAGAGCCCTGGAGAGCGAGTGAATATGTAAATGATGTTCGCTTAAGGGAGAAGGGCCATTTGGAGCCTCAGTAGAGTCAAATGGAACTGTTTCAGGACTACTCTGTTGGTAAGGGTGTTCAACAAGCCAGTGGGAGTTTTGGAAATGTTTATTTGTTCCCTAAGGTGTAGATGGGTGGCTCCAGAATTACTCCTCATTTTAGTAAATCTGCCAGGGCGGCTCACTTTGTACTGGTATGTTGGCCTTTTTCTCCTCTGCCTGCACTATGGGGTATGTACTAGAGCGTATGATGAATTTAGAGCATACAAGATTACACACCCCTCTGTCATTATAACTTTAGTGCAAGTAAGACTTAAAGGGATAGTAATAATTAAAATGTAAACAAAATAGGTTGTAGGGTTTATCCTCCTGAGTAAAACAAGGGTACTCCCACTGCTGAAAGGTGTTTTATTCAAAATTTATTACAGCTCAAAGTTTAATTTTTTAGGTTCAATATCACAGTGGCCTGAAATTGTACAGTGGCGCTGTTGCTACACCATCCTATGGAGATTTATGGTCCTGGGACCAGAGCTGTCCATAGGATGGTGTAGCAAGAGTACCACTGTACAATTTCAGGCCACTGTGATATTGCACCTAAAAAATTCAACTTTGAGCTGTAATAACTTTTGAATAAAACACCTTTCAGCAGTGGGAGTACCCTTGTTTTACTCAGGGGGAAAAACCCTACAACATATTTTTTTTTACATTTTAAATATTACTATCCCTTTAAATGCCTCCCCTGTAGCATCCTCTGAGAAATGGAGTAAAGTTGTGTCACTATCCTCTGCACCTTGGTAGTTCATACCAGTACATACCATTAAACAAAGAATGCCCAAATGCCTATATTCCCTCACTGATGTAAGTAGTAGTGTTGAGCGAGCATGCTCGGCCGATGCTCGGATCGGCTCGAGCATCGCTCTGCTCGGCACATGGCGGTACTCGTACGAGTACCGCATGTGCTCGCCCGCCATGTTCGGGTCTCCTCCCCGCACGTTTTGCGGCTGCTGCGCAGCCAATAAACGTGCAGGGAGGCTCTGACATCGGTGTAATGCCAGCAGCCATGTTGGCTGCTGGCATTACACTGATTGGCTGGCCAGAACCCGTGGTCAGGTGCTGTATAGCACCTGACCAGCGAGTTCGGCTCAGTCTGAGCCAGGGAGAGCTGAGGATAGGAAGGGAAAGGCAGTGTAGGGAGGAAAAAAACAAAAATTGTGAAAAAAAAAGAACCAAAAGTCCTTTTTAGGACTACTGTGTGTGGGGGCAGCAGGTTATTTGGTGTGGGGGGAAAAAAAAAAAAAAAAAAAAAAAAAAATATATATATTCTGTTTAGTGTGCAAAGTTGCAGATTAGAGCACATTCTGTTTAGTGTGCACAGTTGCAGATTAGAGCACATTCTGTTTAGTGTGCAAAGTTGCAGATTAGAGCACATTCTGTTTAGTGTGCAAAGTTGCAGATTAGAGCACATTCTGTTTAGTGTGCAAAGTTGCAGATTAGAGCACATTCTGTTAAGTCTTCAAACTAAAATATCAAAGTCACGTATTCCATTCAGTGTGCGTCGCCGCAGTTTAGCAGCACATTCTGAGTACTGTGCAGAGTTGCAGAATAGGAAGAAATACTGTTAAGTCTTCAAACTAAAATATCAAAGTCACATATTCCATTCAGTGTGCTTCGCCGCAGTTTAGCAGCACATTCTGTGTACTGTGCAGAGTTGCAGAATAGGAAGAAATACTGTTAAGTCTTCAAACTCAAATATCAAAGTCACATATTCCATTCAGTGTGCTTCGCCGCAGTTTAGCAGCACATTCTGTGTACTGTGCAGAGTTGCAGAATAGGAAGAAATACTGTTAAGTCTTCAAACTAAAATATCAAAGTCACATATTCCATTCAGTGTGCTTCGCCGCAGTGTAGCAGCACATTCTGTGTACTGTGCAGAGTTGCAGAATAGGAAGAAATACTGTTAAGTCTTCAAACTCAAATATCAAAGTCACATATTCCATTCAGTGTGCTTCGCCGCAGTTTAGCAGCACATTCTGTGTACTGTGCAGAGTTGCAGAATAGGAAGAAATACTGTTAAGTCTTCAAACTAAAATATCAAAGTCACATATTCCATTCAGTGTGCTTCGCCGCAGTGTAGCAGCACATTCTGTGTACTGTGCAGAGTTGCAGAATAGGAAGAAATACTGTTAAGTCTTCAAACTAAAATATCAAAGTCACATATTCCATTCAGTGTCTTTCACCGCCGTTTAACAGCCTATTTTGTGTACTCTGCAGAGTTGCAGAATTATAAGAAATACTGTTAAGTTTTCAAACTCAAATATTAAAGTCACATATTCCATTCAGTGTCTTTCACCGCCGTTTAACAGCCTATTCTGTGTACTCTGTACAGTTGCAGAATTATAAGAAATACTGTTAAGTTTTCAAACTCAAATATTAAAGTCACATATTCCATTCAGTGTCTTTCACCGCCGTTTAACAGCCTATTCTGTGTACTCTGTACAGTTCCAGAATTATAAGAAATACTGTTAAGTTTTCAAACTCAAATATTAAAGTCACATATTCCATTCAGTGTGTTTCAACGCCGTTTAACAGCCTATTCTGTGTACTCTGCAGAGTTGCAGAATAGTAAGAAATACTGTTAAGTTTTCAAACTCAAATATTAAAGTCACATATTCCATTCAGTGTGTTTCACCGCCGTTTAGCAGCCTATTCTGTGTACTGTGCAGAGTTGCAGAATTATAAGAAATACTGTTAAGTTTTCAAACTCAAATATCAAAGTCACATATTCCATTCAGTGTGCTTCGCCGCAGTGTAGCAGCACATTCTGTGTACTGTGCAGAGTTGCAGAATAGGAAGAAATACTGTTAAGTCTTCAAACTAAAATATCAAAGTCACATATTCCATTCAGTGTCTTTCACCGCCGTTTAACAGCCTATTCTGTGTACTCTGCAGAGTTGCAGAATTATAAGAAATACTGTTAAGTTTTCAAACTCAAATATTAAAGTCACATATTCCATTCAGTGTCTTTCACCGCCGTTTAACAGCCTATTCTGTGTACTCTGTACAGTTGCAGAATTATAAGAAATACTGTTAAGTTTTCAAACTCAAATATTAAAGTCACATATTCCATTCAGTGTCTTTCACCGCCGTTTAACAGCCTATTCTGTGTACTCTGTACAGTTCCAGAATTATAAGAAATACTGTTAAGTTTTCAAACTCAAATATTAAAGTCACATATTCCATTCAGTGTCTTTCACCGCCGTTTAACAGCCTATTCTGTGTACTCTGTACAGTTGCAGAATTATAAGAAATACTGTTAAGTTTTCAAACTCAAATATTAAAGTCACATATTCCATTCAGTGTGTTTCAACGCCGTTTAACAGCCTATTCTGTGTACTCTGCAGAGTTGCAGAATAGTAAGAAATACTGTTAATTTTTCAAACTCAAATATCAAAGTCACATATTCCATTCAGTGTCTTTCACCGCCGTTTAACAGCCTATTCTGTGTACTCTGTACAGTTGCAGAATTATAAGAAATACTGTTAAGTTTTCAAACTCAAATATTAAAGTCACATATTCCATTCAGTGTGTTTCAACGCCGTTTAACAGCCTATTCTGTGTACTCTGCAGAGTTGCAGAATAGTAAGAAATACTGTTAATTTTTCAAACTCAAATATCAAAGTCACATATTCCATTCAGTGTCTTTCACCGCCGTTTAACAGCCTATTCTGTGTACTCTGTACAGTTCCAGAATTATAAGAAATACTGTTAAGTTTTCAAACTCAAATATTAAAGTCACATATTCCATTCAGTGTCTTTCACCGCCGTTTAACAGCCTATTCTGTGTACTCTGTACAGTTGCAGAATTATAAGAAATACTGTTAAGTTTTCAAACTCAAATATTAAAGTCACATATTCCATTCAGTGTGTTTCAACGCCGTTTAACAGCCTATTCTGTGTACTCTGCAGAGTTGCAGAATAGTAAGAAATACTGTTAATTTTTCAAACTCAAATATCAAAGTCACATATTCCATTCAGTGTCTTTCACCGCCGTTTAACAGCCTATTCTGTGTACTCTGCAGAGTTGCAGAATTATAAGAAATACTGTTAAGTTTTCAAACTCAAATATTAAAGTCACATATTCCATTCAGTGTCTTTCACCGCCGTTTAACAGCCTATTCTGTGTACTCTGTACAGTTGCAGAATTATAAGAAATACTGTTAAGTTTTCAAACTCAAATATTAAAGTCACATATTCCATTCAGTGTGTTTCAACGCCGTTTAACAGCCTATTCTGTGTACTCTGCAGAGTTGCAGAATAGTAAGAAATACTGTTAATTTTTCAAACTCAAATATCAAAGTCACATATTCCATTCAGTGTCTTTCACCGCCGTTTAACAGCCTATTCTGTGTACTCTGCAGAGTTGCAGAATTATAAGAAATACTGTTAAGTTTTCAAACTCAAATATTAAAGTCACATATTCCATTCAGTGTCTTTCACCGCCGTTTAACAGCCTATTCTGTGTACTCTGTACAGTTCCAGAATTATAAGAAATACTGTTAAGTTTTCAAACTCAAATATTAAAGTCACATATTCCATTCAGTGTGTTTCAACGCCGTTTAACAGCCTATTCTGTGTACTCTGCAGAGTTGCAGAATAGTAAGAAATACTGTTAATTTTTCAAACTCAAATATCAAAGTCACATATTCCATTCAGTGTCTTTCACCGCCGTTTAACAGCCTATTTTGTGTACTCTGCAGAGTTGCAGAATTATAAGAAATACTGTTAAGTTTTCAAACTCATATATATTAAAGTCATATATATCGTGTAAGATGAAGAAGGCGGGTAAAAAGGGACAGGGAAGTGGACGTGATCCTGAAAGTTCAGGGCGCGGGTCAGGACGCGGAGAAACTGTGCCTGGTGCCAGAGCACAAGAAAGAAAGACATCCACCATACCTAGCTTCATGTCTGATTTCACAGGGCGTCGCAGGACATCACTCTCGAGGTCCGACCAGTGCGAACAGGTGGTCGGTTGGATGACAGCTGATACTGCTTCCAGTCGGTTAAGCACCACCCTGTCTTCCACCAAGTCCACTCTCAGTAGCCAAGAGTCTGGTCAACATAATCCTCACTCTGATCATCCTTCCTCCCACCATACACGGTCTGGTCAAAGAAGTGATCCCACACTGGGATATAGTGATGAGCTCGTCTCATCACCAATCCTTCATTTGACCCTCTCTCCAAGCACGCTTGCAGAGGAACATGACATCTTGTGCCCTGATTCACAACCTCTAGAGGCTACCCAATCACAAGAAGATGACAGATGTGAACGGCATTTAAGGTCAAAGGAAGTAGTGGATGATGATGATGATGATGAGACACAGTTGCCATTAAATCAACCACTATTTCCTTCTCAAGACCTTGTTGAGGAGAATGTTATACAGTTGTCAATGACCGAGTATGTGGTGGGATCAAGACTTGAGGAGGATGATCAGAGTGAGGAAGTGGAGGAGGACTTGGTGGACGATGAGGTGACTGACCCCACCTGGGAAGGTGTAGAGCCGAGCGATGACAGCAGTCCTGAGGGTGAGCCATCTGCAGCACCGCAACAGGCTGGAAGAGGCAGTGGTGTGGCTACAGAAAGAAGGCGGACCGCACCAAACCGGCCCGCAAATGTTCCACGGAGCACCCCCTTGCGTAAATCTACCTTGCCAAGGGGTAGGTGTTCCGCGGTATGGCGTTTTTTTAAGGAAAGTGCGGACGACAAAAGATTTGTAGTTTGCAACCTGTGCCACACCAGAATGAGCCGAGGCATGAACACTAGAAACCTCACCACCACCAGCATGATCCGACACATGGCATCCAAGCACCGTAGTAAGTGGGAGGAACGCCTGGATCGCCCATCTGTGTCTGCAGGCCACACCACTGCCTCCTCTTCCCCTGTTTTCGGTGCCGGCCAATCGCCTGTCGAAGGCGCAGGCCCGCATACCTCCCGCCCTGCACCTGTACCATCTGAAGCACCATCAGCGACCACATCCACTTCCCTGTCCCAGCACAGCGTCCAAATGTCGTTACCCCAGGCATTTGAGCGCAAGAGAAAATACCCAGCCACCCACCCACAGGCCATAGCACTAACCTCACACCTTTCAAAATTACTGGCCATCGAAATGCTGCCATTTAGGCTTGTGGACACTGAGTCCTTCCGCAGCCTGATGGCAGCAGCTGTCCCTCGGTACGCGGTCCCCAGCCGCCACTACTTTTCCCGGTGTGCCATCCCCGCATTACACCACCATGTGTCCCGTAACATCACCCGTGCCCTGACCAACGCAGTTACTGGGAAGGTCCACTTAACGACTGACACATGGACAAGTGCTTGTGGCCAGGGACGCTACATTTCCCTGACGGCACACTGGGTGAATGTCGTGGAGGCTGGGAGCGACTCGGACCCTGGGATGGCACGGGTGCTACCCACGCCGAGGATTGCGGGCCCTACCTCCATCAGGGTTTCCACCAGCACCTACGTTATTGGCTCCTCCTCCTCCGTTTCCACCTCCGAATTCTCTACACACACCGCCACTCCCCCATCAGCCAGTAGCTGGAAGCAGTGTAGCACTGCAGTGGGGAAGCGTCAACAGGCCGTGCTGAAGCTGATCTGCCTTGGGGACAAACAGCACACGGCCTCAGAGCTGTTGCAGGGGATTAGTCACCAGACCGAGCAGTGGCTCTCGCCACTCAACCTGCAAGCAGGCATGGTTGTGTGTGATAATGGGCGTAACTTGGTAGCGGCTTTGGAGCTCGGCAAGCTCACACACGTACCATGCCTAGCGCATGTATTTAATTTAGTGGTGCAGCGATTTCTAAAAACCTACCCCAATGTGCATGATCTCTTGACCAAGGTGCGCCGCGTGTGTGCACATTTCCGTAAGTCATCTACAGCTTCGGCCGGCCTGTTGAAGCTGCAGCAGCGCTTACAATTGCCAGCTCACCGGCTGCTGTGTGACGTGAGCACGCGCTGGAACTCCACCTTCCACATGTTGGCCCGGCTTTGTGAGCAGCAGAGGGCAGTAGTGGAGTACCAGCTGTTACACGGTCGTCGCCTCTCCGTTCAACTTCCTGTAATCAGAAGTGAGGAGTGGGAATGGATGTCAGACCTCTGCGAGGTTTTACGCAATTTTGAGGAATCGACACAGATGGTGAGCGGCGATAACGCTATTATCAGTGTAACCATCCCACTTCTGTGTCTACTGAAACGCTCGCTGCTCACAGTTAAAACCGACGCTTTGCATGTGGAAGAGGTGGAAATGGGGGAGGAAGAGCTTACACAAGGTGATAGCCAGAGCACCCTCACTTCGTCTTCTCAGCGACAATTGGAGGAGGCGGAGGAGGAGGAGGAGGAGGAGGAGGAGGAGGAAGACACGGTTGCCTCCACTACAGAGGGTAGCCATGGAACTTTAGTTCCATCTCTTCAGCGTGGGTGGGCAGAAGAGGAGGAAGAGGATGAGGATATTGAGAGTCAGCCTCCTGGTGAGGACAGCGAAATCTTGACTGTTGGTACTCTGGCACACATGGCTGACTTTATGTTAGGCTGCCTTTCCCGTGACCCACGCGTTGTACGCATTTTAGACAACACGGATTACTGGGTGTTCACCCTTCTGGACCCCCGCTACAAAGAGAATTTCTCATCTCTCATTCCTCCGGTGGAGAGGACAAGCAAAATGGTGCAATACCAGAAGGTTCTTGTTGAAAAATTGCTCCAAAATTTTCCATCTGACAACGCTGGCGGCAGAGTACGTGCTACCTTGGCCAACCGAGAAGGGGAGAAAAGGGGAGCACACAGCAGTTCCGACAAAGGCAGGGCAACACTCTCCAAGGCGTGGGACACCTTCATGACACCCCGCCAGCACCCTCACCCTGATGCGCAGCCTAGTGTCACAAGGAGGGAAAAGTTTTGGAAGATGGTGAAGGAGTACGTAGCAGACCGTGTCAGCGTCCTGAATGATCCCTCTGTGCCTTACAACTACTGGGTGTCCAAGCTGGACACGTGGTATGAACTGGCACTCTACGCCTTGGAGGTGCTGGCCTGCCCTGCCGCCAGCGTTCTGTCTGAGCGGGTATTTAGTGCTGCTGGTGGCATCATAACAGATAAGCGTATCCGCCTTTCCACCGACAATGCTGATAGGTTGACACTTATAAAAATGAACAAGGCCTGGATTTCCCCTGACTTCTCCACTCCACTGGAGGAAAGCCCCGGGGGAACATAAACTCACTTTATATATGTTATTTACAATGATGGGAATACTCTGTATTCCCATTCACCCCTTCCACCCAAAAAATGGGTATATGGTTGACTCTTAATGTTCTCATCCTCCTCCTCCTCTTCCATATGCCCTGGGATATAATTTTTATATAGGGCCAGCTCACCAGCGTGCCCTGGGATATAATTTTTATATAGGGCCAGCTCACCAGCGGGCCCTGTGATATAATTTTTATATAGGGCCAGCTCACCAGCGGGCCCTGTTTGACAATTTTTATATAGGTCAGCTCACCAGCGGGCCTTCTCATATAATGTTTTATTGGGTCAGCTCTCTAGCGGGCCCTCTCATATAATGTTTTATAGCGTCAGCTCACTAGCGGGCCTTCGCATATAATGTTTAGGATGGTCAGCTCTGCAGCAGACCCTCACCCATAATGTTTTAGATGGTCAGCTCAGCGCACGTTTCCCTCTTAATCATGGCCTCAGTTCTGAAAATCAAGGAAATTTTTGGGAGAATTTGCCTCTGCGCACGTTTCCCTCTTAATCATGGCCTCAGTTCTGAAAATCAAGGAAATTTTTGGGATAATTTGCCTCTGCGCACGTTTCCCTCTTAATCATGGCCTCACTTCAGAAAATCGATGAAATTTTTGGGAGAATTTGCAGATGATATACAAGTAAATATACAGCAAATACTGTTTGGTAACAATTTTTCGCCTAAAGTCGTTTTTATTTTCCTTTTTGTGTGTTTTACGGTCAGTCTGTAAAAATGGCGTACTACGGGCGAAAGATCGTTCCCAGCAGCGATGTTGGAGTCCAAGGTGCATCCAGACATCCTCCCTATGCTGTCCCTGAACCATTTCTGTAGTGTTTCCATCTTTTTCTGCCCTTTTCCTATGGACCAGGCACCCTCCCCTCATCAGAGCAGGGGGTGCCTGGTGTAATGCTCGAGTCCTCCCATTGACTTCAATGGGGCTCGGGTGCTCGGCCGAGCACTCGAGCCTCAGGGGGTGCTCGGTCAGAGCACCCGAACATCCGAGCATTGGGGTGCTCGCTCATCACTAGTAAGTAGCTTAATAAATTGGTGCTAGGGAGGCACTAGGAAATTGTGCCTATTTTAGAGTGAAAATCGCCCCAGTTATATCTTTTAAGACATGATTTCAAGAGATCAACTCACTCCTACAGGTCAAGCAATACTGAGTGACAAAGTCTGCTCAATCACACAGTCAGTTCAAAACAATAGAGTTATCAAATTAGATACAATCTAGGATACACTCAGGAAAAACCTGGAGAGGGTGAAAAGATGATATCTATGAAATGACACTGATCACATTCAATGGTACAAAACCATGCAATAACACTCGCTGCCAAAACATATAAACCAATCATATATAGCCATCCACATCACAGGTGCTTTGAATATGACAAGATCATACTGCTGCACATCCAAGAATGTAGCATATTATTATTTTTATTATTCTTTATTTATATAGCGGCATCTTATTCCGTAGTGCTGAACATAATTATTTTTCTTTATTTATATAGCGAAAGCAAAAAGCTCCACGAAGAATGCTACACTGGGGAAACATGCCATGTTATGAACAAGCAAGGACACTCAATGACAGATAAAAATTAAGAAAATTACTGTCCTACAGCTGGACACCATTCTTCTCAACCAGATCACTCACTGAGCAAGCTTAATTAAAGGGATAGTAATGTTTCATATTAAAAGCAGCTCTAATTAATCATCATA
The DNA here is from genome assembly GCA_037306005.1 of Rhinophrynus dorsalis. Lineage (NCBI taxonomy): Eukaryota > Metazoa > Chordata > Amphibia > Anura > Rhinophrynidae > Rhinophrynus > Rhinophrynus dorsalis. The sequence goes on along the minus strand of CM074719.1, from coordinate 215,081,680 downwards.
GTATTTGGACTTTGGAGAGCGTTATTTCAATTCTGTCACAGTTGTAGTTCAAGAGTAATTGAATGATAAAGTATCCCCCTCCCGCCCCTTTTACTGATGTAACACTGCTCAGCCAGAGCAGAAGGGAGGTGCCCAGGTAGACTGCAGAGAGGGACAATCTTCAATTAAGATGAGGGAAAAACCTGAAAAACTTGTCAAGGGGGGCAGGGCTTTCATTGTTCTCGTAAAAAGAAGATTGTCCTCTGCTGTTATCTGTCTGGTCTATGGACTGCATTCCACATCTGAGAAGAGATACTTACACTAGGTAAAAGGGGCGGGAGGGGAAACTTTGCTTGTGAATATCTCTCAAACCATAAAGGTTTGAGAGATAAGACTTATATCGTTCTTCAAGTTTTTTTAATTCCTACAAAATAAAATAAAGATAAAACGAAGTATTACTATCCCTTTAAACCCAATATCGTTAAAGGTAATTTTAAAAGCATGCAAGAGAAAGATATTTTAAATAAGGATGACACATTTCTATAACCAGTGCCTCCTCTGTAGTTTTCCAATCCCACTCACGTTATCTCTGATTTGCATCCAGACCACTGCTCAGACACCCTTTATTTATTGTCCATTCCAGTTGCCTCCCCCTCTCCAAGCTTACCCTGTAAGCATCCTAGATTGTTATGTAACTTGGGAACTCTGCATTGTTTTGAACAGACTGTGTGATTGAACAGATGTTGTTATTCAGCATTAATTGACCAGAGGAAGAGAGTTCATATCTCAAAAGCTTGTCTTAAAATATAAATTTTTAGCCCAAATAAAAAAGGTATCACCAAATATCAAACTACACATATCTTCATACACTGGAGATGTAAGCTCGTTATTATAACAATTTAGTGCACACCTAGGCTGTTGCTTGACCACAGTCCCCATCTTCCTCAAATGAGGAATATGAAAGTTGTAGTCTAACAACAGCTGGTGGGCTACACATTTCCCATCCTATCTTTAGAACATGACTGCCTCACCTTTATATTTAAAAATTACTACTACTGTTACTAGTCACCCTAGTGGAATGGTAAAAAGAGTAAAAAGGCTTAAATATTAAGTATTTTATTTATAATGGAAGACCCTTTATTTTGGCAAAGGGATGATCTACAAACATGAAAGGGTTAATTCCTGTGTATCCTTTGTTTCCACTGCAGATAACTATGCCAAGTCTATGGGTACCAAAGGATTTCTTAACTTGCCAGAACTGTAATTATAAATTAATTAAACTTGTAATGGCATAATGAATGGGTGAGCCAGCTTCAAAGAGGAGCTCTTGTGTCCCCAGGCAAAAGGGCATATGTGATAAATCTACTCTGTCCCTTTATGCCTGTAGTGAACTCATCAGCTGTGCAACTTATGTGTGGCATTTAACTATCTATATGCTGGAGCCAGTGGTATAATACAAAATGCTGGGATCTTGCCCTGCAAACTGTGCTGAGGGAGCCACCATGCCCCCCTTTACAAATTACCTACATACTACTAATAATAATAATAATAATAATAAGTAATTAATAAGAATAATACACACAATAATATACCCTCAGCCTCTCTAATTATATGTATTCAATAGCAGCATACAACCCAACCCAACATCCTGTAATAAAATTGATCCTCAGCACCCTGTAGTCAACTTTATTAAAACATCCACCTGCACAGAGGGAGGAAGAAGCAGAAATGAGGAAGAAAGAGGATTTAGGGATAGATGGAGAAATAACAGGATGTAATGAGTTCTAGACAGGAAAGGAAGACATATATGTAAAGGTATGGATCTGAGACATCTGGGAACCACTGCTGCCAGAAGCTAGAGAGTACAGATATGGTGCACAGCTTGAGAACAATGTATCCACAAACTCACAAACTGAGTCCTTGCTGTGGCCAAAGCCATAATTAAAAATGTTGACCACAAGGTTGAATTGTTCAGCCCCAGATGAACCTGGTTCGTTAGACCCAGATAAGAGCCCTCACAATTTGAGAACACAGTAGGCCGATCCAGTAGTCAGAAGTGCATGGCCAAATCAGAAATCAGGGGAAAGGTCAACAAAGCCAAAGGTCAATGCAGGTGGATCATGTTCATAATCAATAAGATAGGCCAAAGATCAAGGCATACAGAAGCAGGGTCAGGACTGGAGAGACAAGCCAAGATTTGGAACACAGGAAGTACAACAGGAACAACACAGCCTAAAATGAAGAACTAGCGCTTTGCACAGAAAAAGGATGAATGGAAGTGAAGTCTCTTAAAAAGAAGGAAAAACGTGCAAAAATACACCCGAAATGACAGCAAAAATGCATACAAAATCCTTCATTAATATGTAAGTAGGCCAGCAGAAGCATGGAAAGATTCTTCAAAGCAACAAAATACTGAGGTAGATATAACACTGTCACCCCCCCCTCAGAAACACAGACAACGGAAGCCCTCCAGGTGACTAGGTTTATCCGGTTAGAGACGATGGAAATGGTGAATATGAACTGGAGTGTGAACTTCAGAGTTATTAAACCAGCAGCACTCTTTGGCACAATATCCTTCCCTATCAGTGAGACATTGAAGGTGGCCTAGAACCAGTCAGGAATTCAGGATTCTCTTAACAATATATAATTCCTGTCCATACAACAGAATAGGATTAGGAAGGTGGAAGGTACAGAAGAAATTATTCTTAATGACTGGTTTGTGGAGGGATGTGTGAAAAGAGTTGGCAATATTAAATGTGGGAGGCAGGTCCAATTCGAGATGCAGAAAGGACTGATAAAACGTGGCCTGAATCTAGCAAATGGTTGCTTCAGGTTGAGATGTCTATTTGATAATCACACCTGATCTCCAGGGTGGAATTGTGGGGCCAGGTGGCATCATTTATCACCCCCTTTCTTCTGGGATTTTGAAGAAGATTTGAGGATGGATTGGATCTTATACACATAAGGGTAGAAGAAAATCCATTCTGGAGTCAACAAATGGAGTGTCAACAGCATCTCACTGAGGGAAAACACATGGGTTGTATCCAAGGGCAGCAAAGAACAGGGAGCACTGTAAAACGTCATGGTGAAGATTATTAAAAGAGCATTTGTTCAATGGAAGGAAGTTCACCCAATCTGCCTACAAGGACTCTGCATAGATTTGGAGGTACTGTTCCAATGACTGATTAGTGCACTCTGTTCATTGGATTGGGGGCGGTACTGGTAGGCAGATGTAAAGTGTAATTCAATATGTAGACAATGGCAAAAAAAATCTCCAGAATAATAAAATTAACTGTGCGTCTCGGTCATAAATAATTTGTGTTGGAAAGGCTATGTAGGTGAAAAATCTCCTACAGGAATATGTCTGCTAGCTTCAGTGAAGTAGATAACTTAGGGAGGGGAATACAATGGACTTTCTTGGAGAAAATAAGTATAGAAGTGCGTCTGAGGGATTGTGGAAAATCCACTACAAAGTCCATAGAAAGGTGTTTCCAAGGGTGGTAAAGAATGGGAAGGGCTTTGAACAGGCCAGCAGGTTGGAGATGAAGAGTCTTTTTGTCTGACACAAATTTGACAGGGAGGATACAATCCTTCTTGTCTTTTTTTCTTTAGGGGTTGCCACCAAAACTACAGCTCCAGAAAGTTGAAGGATTTATGTATCCCAGTGTGAACAACCATGGGAGAAGTCCTCCCATGAGAAGTTCCAGTAGGAACTAAGGGTTGGAAAGGGGGAAAGTAAAATCCTGGAGGAAGTTAATGGTCAGGGATGTAGGTTTTTCTGGGCCTGCATGATGTCAGATGAAAAAATATGGCACATTTGGCTTGCCTGGATTGAAGTAGCAGGGAGATTCCAGGTAAGCAAGTTTTTTAGGGTCTGTGAGTATGGTGATTTATACAGAAAAGCATTCCAACATGTGCTGCCACTATCCTAGAGCAATCTTAATGGCAACGAGTTCACAATTCCCAAAGACATCATAATTTCTTTCTGTGGCCATAAACTACTTAGAAAAATAGGAGGAGGGCTGCCAATAATTGGTGAATTGATCTCTTTGAGGAAAGACAGCACCTGCTCTTACCTCAGAAGCAGTTACTTCAACAGCAAAGGCCACAAGAGGTCAGGGTAATGAAGAATGGGGCCAGGTGGGGCAGGTGGATCAAACCAGGATGGTGGTTAGAGAGACAAACCAAGGTTCAGTGCACAGGAAGCACAACAGAAACAACACAACCAAGAACAGAGAAATAGCTCTTCACAGGCAAATGCAGAATGGAAGTTAAAAAATGCTTAAAAATGAAAAAAAAACAAAAAAAAACAAATAAAACATATGCAAGCAGGCACAGGAAATGACAGCAAAAGTACACAAAAAAAGTCCTGCATTATCATGTAGATAAACAGCTGGAAGCGTTGAAAGATTCACCAAGGAGTCAGAATGCTGAGGTAGGTGTAACAGGGACGATGAAGCTGGAGATGAAAGAAGATGGGGGACTGAGGAAGGAAAAAGATGGAAGGATGAAGAGGAGGAAGAGAATGATGGGGAATAAATGAATGGCATCTCCTTTACACACACATCAGAGCACCTCTTGTAAACTCTGAAGGGCACCTCATACACACACATGACTACATACATATACACACACCAGGGCACCTTATACACACACACCCGCACACAAAACTGGGCACCTCATACACACAATACACACACTCTCTAACACACATATGGGTGTGCTGGTGGTTTTAAAGGGACAATAATGTCCCATAAAAAATATTCTTGTTTTGTAGAGGTTAAAAAAAAAAATATGTGGCACAAATCCTATCTCTCAAACCTACCTCATCTAAAGTTCCCCCTTTACAGCTGTCATCAGGAGATTCGAGTCGGCCGACTCTCGGATGCTCTTCAGCAGAGCCGAAATCATGTTATTTAAAAAGAACTACTTCACTGGAACGGTCTACAAAGTGTGCTTGCAAACCAGGCACACTTTGTAGACCTTTCCAATGAAGTAATTATTTTTAAATAATGTGATTTCGGCTCTGCTGCAGAGCCGCCGGCTGGTCCCCGTACCAGGATCTCCTGCTGTCAGCACAATGCTGACATCAGGAGAAGAGGAGGGAGATGGGAACTTTGAATACGAATATCTCTCAAACAGTAAAGGTTTGAGAGATAGGATTTGTGCCATATAATTTATTTTTTTAACCTCTACAAAACAAGAATATTTTTTTATGGGACATTATTGTCCCTTTCATGAAAAATACTAATGAATCAAACTTTCAAGAAGTGATGAAGCTGTTACTATCCCATTCTAATGACAACTGTTGTCAGTGACTCACATCTTTCACAGAAGAAGGCAACAGAATAACTGGCTGTACAACAGGTAAACTATAGATGAAGTTTCTGGCCTCTAAAGGGCAGTATCAATGTAAAAAACAAAAACTGTAAAATCTCTGGAAAGATGTACTGTCCAATGGTCTGAAATACCCATATTTTACTCAACAGAGAAAACCTACAATATATGGGTTTACTGCTCCTTTAAGCTTAGGTTTTAAGGATGAAATATAGCAGTAACTATTTGAATACTAGAAGGAACTGCATTGCATTGCTTTGTAGTGTGCTGTGCAGCAGTCTCGCTAACAAAAGTTTAAGTTAATATAAGATTAGAGTCAAGGGTTGTTTTTAACAACTTGAGACCCTCAAACTATTGTGAACTACAACTCCCATCATCCTCTGCCAGCCAGCATCTGCTCAGGAATGAAGGGAATAGTAATCTTCAACAGCTGGAAGGCCTCAGGTTGGCCATCCCCAGTTTAAGGTCAGGTTCCATGTAGGATCAGTGATGTAAACAGGAAGATGCACAGGTTCCTTGCCCTCTCATTGCTTTCTATTAAAGCTGGTGCCTTTTTCAGTGACACACAGAAAGATTAAGATGCAAGATTTAGGAACCAAAGGAGTAACCAAGAAACCTCAGGGTAATTATCACAAGTAATGAGACTTTTTTAATACAAAAATCAATGGTTCTTATAATGGAAATAGATTTCTCTGCTCCTGCAGGGCTAAGCTTGCAAATCTTTCCTTCCAGTTTTAAAATACGACTGTCTTACTCCTCACCATCACCCCTCCCCCCAGTGCTCCCCCATTTAGGGGGGCATCCAAATTTGTTTGTCTTTCACAAAACTCATAATAGGGCATTTTGCCTCTTAATCAAGAACAGCTTCTGGCTGGAACGCATGAATTCTATTTGACAATGAACATTTCACTTTTTAGTAAGAGCCACTTGCCTTTTATGTACCTATTCATATCTGGTTTAACTCATGGATTGCCAGAGAGGAGTCCAGCTCCTTGTTCTGGCACTCAAAGGGTTAATTCTTAAAATGGACCTAATTAGTTTTGTTTGAGGTTAAACTAATCATTTGCTGTGCTGTTAGGAATGCCCCAGTGCATGGACTCTGTCTAAATTAATTCATAGCACAGTTTGTGATAAATTGGTCCAGTGCATAAACTAATTTGCACAACATGCCACATTGTGACATCATCAACTAAAGGTTAACTTCTTAAAACAGCACAACATACAGGTAATTCTTTCCTTTCTTTAAACTGAATACACTTATCTTAAGGTGGTTGGTCAACTTTAAATCTCTTTTATATTTAAGAATGTTCGTATAGGTCAATACAAGGATCTCTGTAGTGAGCGATTCATTCCAAGGCCTGATCAGTAGTGTTGAGCGAGCGTGCTCGGCCGATGCTCGGATCGGCTCGAGCATCGCTCTGCTCGGCACATGGCGGTACTCGTCGAGTACCGCCATGTGCTCGCCCGCCATGTTCGGGTGGCGGGGATCTGTGCCGGAGGAGGCACAGATCTGAAGACGCTCCGCTGGACCACCATGGACTGGAGGTACGGGGGCATTGCGGAGATGAAGGGGGCATTGCGGAGATGAAGGGGGACATTGTGGAAGAGGGGCATAGCGGAGATGAAGGGGGACATTGTGGAAGAGGGGCATAGACTCTATGCCCCTCTTCCACAATGTCCCCCTTCATCTCCGCTATGCCCCTCTTCCACAATGTCCCCCTTCATCTCCTCTATGCCCCTCTTCCACAATGTCCCCCTTCATCTCCGCTATGCCCCTCTTCCACAATGTCCCCCTTCATCTCCTCTATGCCATAGAGGAGATGAAGGGGGACATTGTGGAAGAGGGGCATAGCGGAGATGAAGGGGGACATTGTGGAAGAGGGGCATAGAGGAGATGAAGGGGGACATTGCGGAGATGAAGGGGGACATTGCGGAGATGAAGGGGGCATTCGGAGATGAAGGGGGCATAGCGGAGATGAAGGGGGGCATTGACCAGGCACCCTCCCCTCATCAGAGCAGGGGGTGCCTGGTGTAATGCTCGTGTCGCCCCATTGTATTCAATGGGGCTCGGGTGCTCGGCCGAGCACTCGAGCCTCAGGGGGTGCTCGGTCAGAGCACCCGAGCACCCGAGCATCGGGGTGCTCGCTCAACACTACTGATCAGGTGACCAGGGGACACCCCTTTAGATTAGAGGAAAGGAGGTTTAGATTTGAGCAGAGGAAGAGGTTTTTTACACTAATGTCTGTTAAATTGTAGAATTCCTTGCCCAAGGAGGTGGTTATGGCAGAGACAATGGATACATTTAAGAGAAAATTAGATACATTTCTTTCAAAAGGGAACAAACAGGGTTATAGTGAATATTAGTAGGCAGATCAGGAAGGTCTGATAAATGACTAACTTATTTGGTAGCAGGAAAGCTATACTATATACCTAATTTACTATGTTACTATGTCCACCAAAATCACTGCTGAATCCAAATACTGATGAAAGTGGAGTAATTCAGGAGTAAACCAATAGCCCCTTAGGGAACAAATACTGACCAAAGCTCTCACTTGATTTAAATGGGGATTTTAACTCTTTTGAATGTTAGTGTGGTCTCCAACATGTTGCAAAGAATTAGTCTCTATGAGGATGATGTACTCAGAAATACTGAATTCATTCTGGGACAAGTCATCTGTAACATAGGGGACAAATGCCATTTTCCATTGATCCCTTAACCTTTGATTGCTATAGAGGCCTCTTTGTGGAGCAACAATAAGTTAACCTCTTGAGTGGCAGAGAGGTACCCAACGCATTGCACTCAAAGGGTTAAAAGACTCACTTAAATAAATATGTATTCAGGGAATGTCTATTTGTCTCCTGTGTCCATATAAAATCAGTCTCTGTTCAAATTTCCCACACACTGGCTCCAGCATCGCCCCAAAAGTTAACAGGGGGGGTTTCAGCCTAACTTCCTGCCGTCAATGCTGGCGAAGGTGGTGAAGCCACCAGAGCATTTTAAGTATTGCAATGCCTCAGTATGGAATTTATTTCACATCCTATATAATAATTCGCTAAAACGTGTGTAACACCGCAGTCATGCGCAGTAGAGACTGCTGTGCGTGCTGCAGTCAGAGCGTCCAGCTCTGTATCAGCTGCGGCGTGGGCAGTCTCTACTGCGCATGACCGCACCACGACCGGCTGGCAGCGGCACTGTGGCCCGTGTAACGACTCTTCAACTAGTAAACTTATATTTTTCTATTGGCCACAAAAAATTATTTCAGGAAAAATAGATATGACAACATGTTATGCTATTTGGGAGAATGTTTCTGTTTTTTGACTAGGACTAGATGCCTTACTGGAAGGCTGTACATGCATTGCTTTTCAATGCGTTTCACACCATATTCATCCTTATATGGTTGAATGGATAGTAGTGTTTCACAAAAAAACCCAGCTCCAATTAATCTTCATAGTATTTGGGCCATTGAGAGTGTTATTTCAATACTGTCAGAGTTGTCGTTCAAGAGTACTTGGGTGATAAAGTATCCCCCTCCTGCCCCTTTTACTGATGCATCACTGCTCTCCTCAGAGCATCCAGACTATCCGGATGGGTTGCAGAGAGGGACAATCTTCAGTGAGCATATGGAAAAAGCCTGAAAAACCTGTCAATGAGGGCAAGGTTTTCCTTATTCTCACAGGAAGAAGATTGTCCCTTGCTGTGACATGTCTGGTCAAGTGACCAGATTCCACATCTGAGGGGGGGTGGCTTACACTGAGTAAAACGGGCGAGAGGGGGATACTTTATCATTCAATTATTCTTGAACTACAACTCTGACAGTACTGAAATAACACTCTACATGGCTCAACTACTAAGAAGATTAATTGGAGCTACTTTTTTTTTTGTGAAACATTACTATCACTTTAAGTAGCAACTGTCATGTCTGTCTCCATGGATGTAACATTCAGGACTGACTGAAAGGTCATCTCTTGAACATAGACACAAGGGTAAAGTTGTTTCTTCTGTCCAATATAGGGTAAAAGGGGGTTATTTTAAGAGGTGTTAGTGCTTCTTTAATCTCCTTCCACCTTCCTGATAAATGCACATACTACTGATTGTTAATTAAATCAATGTCTTGCTTTCCACAGAGCCTCCTGGAGTGTAGAGCTGATCGTGGCAGATCAGATTGGTGAGTAATGAGTAGATAGTGCATGCCGTAGCCTTCAGCATGCCATGTAGTAGAGCTACTCTTCTGCATACCATATTAAGCATTACCATGAACAGGTCTGCCGTGAATATCCCTGATATGCATTTACCTTGAAAATAACTCATTTCTCCAGCCTGCAAGATGCAACCTGGCACAAGGGGAGAATAAAAATACTCTTATCCCTATCTCTTTGGCTGTGGGTTTCATGAAAAGCTCTGGGAAGGAAGTATGAAATCAAATCTCATAAATATGCATCCATGTTTTATGTCTTCCTAGAAAGCAAAACAAAGAGAATTTTATCAAGTGACAAAAGGTAAAAAAAAAAACTTTTCAGAGGAAAATAGCAACCATTTTAAATACCCATACAAAATATGTGAATTTACTAAACAAGATACAATATATCAACCATTGAGCTAGTTATATTTTTTCAAATTTGGATGCATCCTTTTTTCTTTTTATTTTGCCTTAATCTCTTGATTCTTAGAGGTGTCTCCAATTAATTGCTTCTGTCAATAAAATAGTTAATATGTTGCATCCTGTAAATGTAGAGGATTTGCTATTTTTGCTGTGAACCTCTCTCTTTTTTGTTATGTTCCGAGATGGATTTTCCCATTAGGCAGAGTAGGCAGCTTTCTAGAGCACCACATTTTGAGGGGAACTTCAGCTGTGCTGGCCCAACCCACATTCTAAGCTGTGGGTGTGGCCAGACCATTATTAGTGTTCTTGAACCAGATGCCTGGTTTATGAAGGCTTATTTATATACCAGTCAACATACCCCTTTTACTGGTCATTGTTTAACCTCCTGAATGCTAGAGAGGACTTCAATGCATTGTGATCATAATCCCTTTAGCCTGGTGTTATTACATACTGAATATGACATACTCTTTATCTAACTTTCACAAACAGCCTCCTCAGGAGAAGGACTACCATCATTCACTGCACATGCTATAGTAACCGTGGCAGCAGTTAGTTCTTGGACTACCACACACTACCATTTGCTGGACTTTTGGAAAGTAGCTTGGATTTTAACAGTATAGTACACAGCAGAACTGTTTATGTGTGATGAATGATATCTTCCCAATTACAAAATACTGTATCCTATAAGTCTCTGTGTTTAGCATCTGTCACGGTCAGCCTCAGTCATAGCTCATGCCTCTGTCACCTACTATTCAAAAAAAATAATAATAATAATAATAATAATAATAATAATAATAAAAAAAAAAATATATAAATATATATATATATATATATATATATATATATTTATATTCTAATATTTCATTAGCTTTTCCTATCTGTCGTTGTCTTAAAAAAATAAAATAAAAATAACACGTAAGTGCAACTGCTTCTGCCCCTCTTTGCCTGTAGCTAGTGTCAAGAAAATTTCAGCAGCTGCTTTCTCTCTCTCTCTCTCTCTCCTAAGGTGACCACATATCTCTTTAAATCAAGGGCACTTAGGAAAACTTAATTCTGCAGGACTGCATAGGAATCGTTATAACCCTGCAGTGTGTGTTTTTATGAGTGTTCCAGATTTAAAGGGATATGTGTCCTTCTTTCCAAATGTCACTGCATTCTTCATTTTTTTTCACGTTCAGAATGAGGATAGACCTTATAATAGCCAATAATATGCTTCTTCTGGCTGTTGTAGGAGTTGTGTCAGTTGTGCTTGTCTGTTTCTTGGGAGTCAGTCTGTAAAGTATATATGTCAGTCACAGGGGTTCAGTCAGCTCAGGAAGGATCATCTGCCTGTCTCTTCTTAGTCAAATAACATTTTGGGGCATTTTGGGTAAATCTCATTTCTCCCATCACACTCCCTCCAGACTTCTCTAACACAGAGAACAAATTATTTACCCAACGGATTCCCTAATCTAAAATCCAATTATTTAGTGGTCTATCTTCTTTACCTCCAAAATTGTGCTGCTTTCTCTCTCTCTATTAATAACATACTGACATGCTGTGAGAACGACTTTCAGTGCAACAATAAAGGCAGAAAAAGTAGAAAATCAGCATCCAAGGGGTTAATGTACATAATTATATAGTTCGTTAATTTTAATGGTAAAGATTAATAAATATTATGTAACATTATATATTTTATTATACTATCAATTAATATACTTAATGTTCATAATCTCCTCTGCTGGTAAGCATTTCTATGAATAGTAATTCTGTATATTTATATATTTGTTACATAGTCATAATTCTTTGCATTACGTGCTGCCCACCCATTTTATAACCAGAGCTTGTTGTAGCACTTATTCCTCTCTCTTTTGTATATAATTAAGGTGAACATATCTTTCCTGTAATGCCAGAGACATATAAAATGTACATTTTGCAGGTTTGCATAAAAATCAGTACAACCCCGCAGCATGTGTTTTCCATAAACATTAAAAGGGAGGTCTTCTCTTCAAGAACCCCACCCTTTACAAAAGAAGGTTTTTAGGAACATGAACACAGATGAATGACATTTCTGCAATTTGTTTCGGGCACTAACCCTTAGACTGCGAGATAGGTATTCAACGCATTGCAATGCGTCTACTTCAATTCAGAACAGATTATAGAGATAGAAGGGGGGGGGAGAGAGTGAGAGAAACCAAGATACAGGAGGAAAGAGAAGGGTCCTGGAACGGCAGATGATGTGGGAGTGTTGATCATACTGAAAATAAATGACTGTAGGAGGGATCAGGGCGCCTGGGGAGAAAATGAGGTGGCAGCATTGAGCCTTTGGAGAAAGAAGGAAGTAGTTGGGTCCAAAGATATGGCAGTGGAGAGTATAAGGAGATGGATAGCAACAGGGAATGCGAAGCTAGCAGCTTGGAGCATGGGGAGAGGGGGCAGTAGCTGGGATGCGGGGAGTCAGAACCAGGGAGCATGGAGAGAGAGGAGGCAGCAAAAAGGAGCAGGAGAAAACAACAGGCAACAACATTCAACATGGTGAGAGAGTAAGGAACAGTAGACAACATGGTGAGAGAGTAAGGAACAGTAGACAACATGGTGAACACAGGAGAAATCTATGGAGAAAGTCCTCAAGCAGTTTTGCCACTCACTGATGTAACTGGACAGGAGCCTGTATGACTTTATGTCAAAGTTAAGAAGAAAACCTATGTTTTTCTGATCATCATATGATTGCTTTTCATGCAGAGATATGAAATGGGAAAAATCACCCATTTTGTAAGTGTTTTGTGTCTGTCAAAACAGCTTGTTTTGTATGAAAAAATTAATTTCTAGAATCATCTTGCTCATCCATACCAAAATCATTAATGGTGGATCAGTCATCTTTCTCTCTTTAGTAGAGTTGAACAGAACATTTATGATTAATTTCAGAGGAACTAGGGAAATTCTGGTTCTGACTGAACTGATTCAGAGTGAATCTTTTAGAAAGACCTCCAAAAGTTTTAGATTGCTCAAAACGAAAGTAGATTACCAGTGTCAAACAGCAGTAGCAAAGGCAAACAAAGTCCTGTCTTGTATAAAAAGAGGTATCGAAGCAAGAGTGGATAACAATATTTTGCCATTATACAAATCATTGGTAAGACCTCACCTTGAGTATGCAGTGCAATTTTGGGCACCGGTTCTGAAAAAGGATATACTAGAAATAGAGAGGGTACAGCGGAGAGCAACAAAATTAATTAAGGGAATGGAGGACTTGACATATGAGGAACAACTAAACAAACTTGGTTTATTTACTCTAGAGAAAAGACGACTAAGTGGAGACCTTATCACATTGTAAGAGTATATGAGAGGTCAATACAAGGATCTCTGCGGTGAGCTATTTATTCCAAGGCCTGATCAGGTGACCAGGGGACACCCCTTGAGAGTAGAGGAAAGGAGGTTTAAACTTCAGCAGAGGAAGGGTTTTTTACGGCAAGGTCTGTCAAATTGTGGAATTCATTGCCCAGGGAGGTAGTTATGGCAGATACAATGGATACATTTAAGAGAAGATTAGATACATTTCTTTCAAAATTGAACATACAGAGTTATACTGTTTATCAGTAGGCTGATCAGGAAGGTCTGATAAAGACTAATTTAATTGGTAGCAGGAAAGCTATAAAATTCTCAGTTACTGAGGTATGAGGCGAAGGTTGAACTTGATGGACTTGTGTCTTTTTTCAACCTAATTTACTGTTTACTGTTTTGAAGGATGTTTGGGGTACGCAAACCTACTCTTCTTGTTTTTTTTAACCATCCTGATATCTGATTGGTTAATACAGCAAATTAATTGAATGACTGCCTGTTACAAAAAAAATTGCTTTCGGCCTTGTGCAAATAGTAACATTACAGAGCAATTTTTCTCATTCCTACTCTGTAACATATGCTTGTGCTTACAGAAGAAACACCTATGATCAACAAATAAAGGGGAAGATTTCTAAGAGTGAAGTTAATTGGAAATTAACGTTAAAATGGCTGCAAAATTGTCGCCGCTAGTTATAAAAGTATTGACAGTTTAGGAGAACATAATGCCATGTAGGAAAAAAAATGGAGTAAGGAAGTCTGTAAAAAGTGGTGCAGCGTATTTATAAAGAAATGTTGTTATTTACTACAATTTAGCAACAGAATTTTCACCAAATATTTAACCCTTTGAGTGCCAGAGGGGTACGGAACGCATTGCTTTGCAATGCGTTCCGTACCCCTCTGGCACTCAAAGGGTTAAGACCATGTCTAATGTGTTCTTATTTTTGCAGTTCCCACATTTATAAATGTAACTAGAATACTTTATAAAAATTTATAATAAAGAATATACACTTTTTAAATGAACAAGACGCTTTTTATAAATCTCCTCCAGTATCCTGAAATCCTGCATGACTGAGCCAGTGCATTGAGAGAGATTTTAGCATGTCTTCTATATACTGGGGCTTTTGGAGCAAGAACTGGAGCAATTATGAAGCAAACCATCTGCCCCATAAGGGGCACATAAACATTCCCAAACTCCCATTGATTTAAACAGAGATTTTAACCATTTACATTCTAGGGTTCCTAATGCATTGTTTCACAATGAATTTAGCATTCAGGGGGTTAAAAGCCAGGTTTAATAATAACCCTTTACCCTTTATATAGCGCACACAGATTCCGCAGCGCTTTACACTCATATCGGTTCCTGTCCCCATTGGGGCTCACAATCTAAATTCACCTATCAGTATGTTTTTTGGAGTGTGGGAGGAAACCGGAGTACCCGGAGGAAACCCACGCAAACACAGTGAGAACATACAAACTCATTGCAGATGTTGTCCTTGGTGGTATTTGAACCCAGGACCCCAGCACTGCAAGGCAACAGTACTAACCACTGAGCCACTGTGCTGAGTATGTTTTTTGCCCCCTATGACACATTGGTTTGCTCCACAATTCTTAGTACATCAGTCTTGCAGTCTACACATTCTGATGTACAGAAGGATACTGCAGTGAATGCATGAATCCAGCAGCGTAGCTCCGCTTCAGTATACACTACAGTTTATTATCACTGTATTACAAATCATGGCATACTCTGCCTTTATTAAGAATTTAATGCCACCAAGCCCCTTACACCTGCCCCATCACATATGCAGGAAAATTGCTTTAAGTTACACTATTTACTCTAGGGGGGTTAAACCCAGTGTAGAGGAAATAAGCAACCAGAAATGTCCATAGTGTCCCGTTGCCCTCCCCTTGGCACAGTGAGCATTAAGGGGAATAATTTCAGTGTAGGTACCTTAGTAATTTGGCTTTAGGCATGTGTGGGACTAGAAAATTAATTCCCGTGCTTGTTTTTGAGAGGATTCAAACATCCCCTCCACTATCTCCAGCATAGAGTAAAATGGCTGTCCTGCACATAGTTGGATAATGGTCTCATAGCAGGATTAAGGAAATTCCCAATAAGGCTATCTATAGCTAATTTAATTTTAAGTTGCATGCTTGGCCTTTCTTTTGTTGCTGGCACACAGAAAGTAGATTTCTATCTTTTTCTGTTCATTCTGGATTGTCAAATGCAGGTAAATTTGGAAAGAAACATTAAATGGCATGTCACAATCAGGATTCATAAATATTTCCCCATGGGGTCCGCCCTAGGTTTTTACAGCAAGATTAGGCCTGTTTTGAATTAGACGTGCAATCAGGATATCTCATGCATCCAATTGGGGCCATTTCAACAACTGTACGCAGCCTTAATTCTGGGTTCTATCAGCTGCATCCTTCTGAGGCACAATGAGGCAATCTAAGGCTTAAATAGGCCTAGATGTGCAAATTAGACCCACTATCATGTCTTTCGCACACAGTGTTCTGAAGATGCATTGTTCTCCTTCCCTCTTCAGAGGAATCAAGTTCTATTAGGAGATGCTAGTTTGAAATGAGCTTTAAAGACTGAAGATCTATTTTTAAACAAGAGTTTTAGTGAGAAAATATGATTTTAAAAGAGAGCATTCAAAATTCCTCTTCTACCTGAACTAAGCCAGCTCTCATCACCTGACACAAAATACAAAATCAGAGTTCAATGATTTTGCATTAGTATTAATATTTAAGAAATCTGTGGTCAAAGAACCACTAACACTTCATAGTAATATGCTCCCACTTACTTAATACAGACAGAAAACCCTAATGGTCACAATGAATTTTGCTCTTGCACCTTGGTTCAAGAGATAACATCTTCAGTCTGTCCCAGATGTCATCTCCATGGAGATAAAATCAACACATCAAATGACTCTACTCCCCTCAAATAGGAGACAGGATCATAAAGAAATCCCATTTATTGAGATACTTAAATTTATTGGAAACAAAGATATATTACAGATATATAACAGAATAATTTGTTACCTCCTTTTGAGGGGATTAGTCATGTGGTGTTTTGATTCTTAATTGCTATCCTTTGAGTTCACTCATCGATTTAGAGTTCACCAATCAATTTAATTTTTTATGCGGATACTTAAATATTACTGGTGTAATTTAATGTAATTTAATATAATGCATGCCCGTGGAGGAGGTCATGACAGTTGCTCACAGGATTACTGGTCCTCAAACTCCACCCGCTGTACACTGCAATCTTCTATGGCTCATGACCTCTCATGACCTCTGGGTACCAAAGGGTACAGTTTAAAGTCCAGTAGTCTTGCAAGCAGCTATCATGTTCACCTCAGGGAGTTGGTATTAATATGGCTCTGCTCTATAACTTGCACTGGAATTTTACTCTGTTTCCCTCCACATGCTACTTGGGAGGTGTTCAGGACTTGTAAAATGAAAATTAAAATGGGCCTGTTACTTACATACACAAACAAAAACAGTGTTTCTTTAAACGTGAAGTTGTATGTTGGTTTATTTGTGACTCATTTTATTTCTTGACTATGTGATATGTGTTTTTTTTAGGGTGATCGATCAATCAGAGACTTCCTGTCTCGTTTACAAATTTTCTTTGCAACCTTACTTTTCAATGTCACTGTTTACGTGTACAAGTAAGGGAATGTTTGCACACATTAGAGCATAGGTTATTTTGAAAGGACAGGTGTGTCTATCACCTTTAAATGATACCTATATAATGTTCAGTTTTTATGTGATATTTGTATTGAACAGTTTTGATAAATGGTTTTCCAGGTTCCAGAATTTCAAACTAATATTCACAGTCTACAAAATAGTAAGAAATAATGACATATATGTTGCCTGCAGCCCCAGCACCCAGCGAGTTATTAACGAAAGCTGTGCACATAACAGGTTGATTTTTTTATTTATGATTTATCAAATGTAAGTAGCATTTAAAACCAACAGAAGTTGGTGGGCATATGTCTGGTATCCAAGGGTAAAATTGCCACAGGAGCTTGTAACATAAACTAGGACAATGTGTTATTGAGTCCCCACATTTGTAGTGGAAGAGTAGACTAAAAAATCATTTAATAAACATATTTTTAGCCTATCTTAGCAGTGTTTGGGGATAATATTCTGCAATTGAGAACTTCACTCACTGACATTTGTAGACAATAGTAGCTGATTAATGTCTAGTTTGTGTTTAACAAAACAAGGCTAAGGGTCGGTCTGCTGCTGGCCCTATAAATATCCTGTTAATGGTGTTTTACAAACAAGCTGCTCCTAAAATACACAGCTCTGAGGCCACTCGCAGAGGATATTAAAATGCAAATGGATGCAGGCGTGTGTCCTTCATAAGAGCCGTCTGTGTTTAACCTGCGACCTCTTTGTCTTTAGCCAGAGATTCTGTTGATTTGTACGGTTCCTGATTCTGCCTTGGCCTGAGATGTAACCTGGATAGAGCAGCACTAAGTGGAAGGGGGGACTGATTTGCTATGCTCAGTTAATCAAGACAATTAAGTTCTTGTGAGGAACTGCCAGACACCTTTGGAAAAGCCTTCACCTCTTCTCTGGCCTTCTATGGATAATGTAAGGGTATGATTTAGGAGTTAAAACTAACTAATGCATATAATGTTTTAAAAAAAGCCTTAAATCTGACATGACAAAAGGATTGTTTTG
Organism: Rhinophrynus dorsalis; assembly: GCA_037306005.1. Taxonomy (NCBI): domain Eukaryota; kingdom Metazoa; phylum Chordata; class Amphibia; order Anura; family Rhinophrynidae; genus Rhinophrynus; species Rhinophrynus dorsalis. The sequence continues at coordinate 215,063,747 of CM074719.1, read as the reverse complement.
CCACCCAGACTGTCCTTTCTGTACCTACATGAGGTTGACGGGAACTGTAGTCCAAAAACAGCTGAGAGGCTGCAAATTACCCAAATGTCTATCCCAGATGTCTTCCAGTTCCCTTTCTTTGTTTCTGCCAAATCTGCAGGGGGACGATTCCATGAACCATTATAAAACGTATTTAAAATACATTTTACAGAGGATTAAAATCTGCTATTAATTATACTAGTAATTTTTGTCAAAATAGATAATATCTGCAAAATTAACCTTTATGTGTTGAGAGCATATTATGGCACGTAATGCTAATTTGCTGAACAATATGCAAATAACTTCTGTCCCAGGCCAAACTTGTCCCTCTCTCTGCTGTAAGAAATAACCCTGTTGGTTCTGTCTAGATGCATTCATAGTGAGGCTGATGTACTAAGGAAGTAGAGTAATATTGGAGAAAATCAGATCCACCATACTGGACAAATATAGTTTCCCATTGATTTCAATCAGGCTTTTTTATTCTGTGGATGCTAAAGAGCTCTTTATCATTCATGCTCTTAAAAGCCCCATTCAGATGGAATTTTATTTGTTCCATTTGGTGCAGATAGATTGCTCCAGAGTTACTGCAGTTCATAACACCTCAGCTTCACTGTGCTATGAATGATTCTCGGTGGGGTGTGTGGTAATATTGGCACAGGACAGAAACTAATTATCATAAAATACCACACTGTCCCATTAGTGTCTGTAGAGGGAAGCAAGAGGGGGCACTCCCTACCACACATACTTCCCCCCTCAGGGCCAGATCAACATAGAGGCTGGGAGGGTTAGCTCAGAGGGCATATTGTACCCTACTAGAACATTTTTTCTGCAGACACCCATGACTGTGCCACCAACAAACAAAGAGTAATTTCTCAGAAACTATTTAAGGGCCAGTATAACCTGATTATGAAAAAATGTTGTAGGACTTTTCATAGTGAGTTAAACAATGATACTCCCAAAGCTTGAAAGTGTATCTTTTAAAAGTTATTATAGAGATAACTTGCCATTTTTCTGATAGCTTGATGTTTGCAGCCTGGCGGCACTGTTGCTAAGTGCATCTATGTAAAGTTTGTGTCTGCGACACTCCGTTTTCCCAGGTAGTAACAGCAGCAGTGCCACCTGGTAAAAAACATCTTTAATCTCTTAAGGCCTGTCACCTGTGTCCTTGCCTAAAGAACCGAAGACGATCCTGGCATGTCATGTATTTTTGCTCACCTCACTCCTGCCGCTATGTGGTCCTTAAGGGGGATCCAACCCCAGGATCACTGGTCCTTAAGTGGTTAAATGCTTTACAAGATTGTTTTTTGGATATACTTTCATTTTCTATTACAAACAAATAACTAGTACAACATATAAGCAGATTTTAATAATCTATAAACAAACTACATTTATTTTTGGGTGATTGGTCCACTTTAGAGAGATTAATCTCATTTGTTGGACCAGAGCTGTCCATAGGATGGTGTAACAACAGTGCCACTATACAATTTCAGGCCACTGTGATATTGCACCTAAAAAATTCAACTTTGAGCTGTAATAACGTTTGAATAAAACACCTTTCAGCAGTGGGAGTACCCTTGTTTTACTCAGGGGGATAAACCCTACAACATTTTTTTTTACATTTTAAGTATTATTATCCCTTTAACTATCATGTACCTTAAGCTATCATCTGTACAAAATATATATGTATATACATTTATTTAGTACTAGTGATGAGCGAGCGTGCTCGGCCGATGCTCGGATCGGCTCGAGCATCGCTCTGCTCGGCACATGGCGGTACTCGTCGAGTACCGCCATGTGCTCTCCCGCCATGTTCGGGTGGCGGGGATCTGTGCCGGAAGAGGCACAGATCCAAAGAAGCTCCGCTGGACCACCAGGGACTGGAGGTACGGGGGCATTGCGGAGATGAAGGGGGCATTGCGGAGATGAAGGGGGACATTGTGGAAGAGGGGCATAGACTCTATGCCCCTCTTCCACAATGTCCCCCTTCATCTCCGCTATGCCCGTCTTCCACAATGTGCCCCTTCATCTCCGCTATGCCCCTCTTCCACAATGTGCCCCTTCATCTCCGCTATGCCCCTCTTCCACAATGTCCCCCTTCATCTCCTCTATGCCATAGAGGAGATGAAGGGGGACATTGTGGAAGAGGGGCATAGCGGAGATGAAGGGGCACATTGTGGAAGAGGGGCATAGCGGAGATGAAGGGGCACATTGTGGAAGAGGGGCATAGCGGAGCTGAAGGGGGACATTGCGGAGCTGAAGGGGGCATTCGGAGATGAAGGGGGCATAGCGGAGATGAAGGGGGCATTGACCAGGCACCCTCCCCTCATCAGAGCAGGGGGTGCCTGGTGTTGCCCCATTCATTTCAATGGGGCTCGGGTGCTCGGCCGAGCACTCGAGCCTCAGGGGGTGCTCGGTCAGAGCACCCGAGCACCCGAGCATCGGGGTGCTCGCTCAACACTATTTAGTACATATTTTAATTTTTACAGGGCCTTTAGACCAGCTGGATTGTTGTCTCAGAAATTAGTATGCAGTAATGTTTTAAATGTAAAGAGTAATGTCAAAATATACATGAGACTGTTCAATGAAATTATGTATAATGCATAGTATATTTCATAATGTATGTATCTTTGTATTGTTCTTGTATATCGAGTCAAAATCCCCATCCCGCCCCTTTCCATCACCACATTCAGAGTTCACTGAGATCTGAAAGCCGTTGCAGAAACATCACAAGGAGGGACAATTTTGTGCCGGTAATAAGAAAGACCCTGCCCCCCTTAATCAAGGGGAGCAGGGTTTTCCTTATACTGGCACACGCAAGTTTGCTCCTCAGTGTTCTCTGTCCGGTCAAATGACCAACTCTTGGATCTCAGTGAACTCTGAATAATGTTATGGGAAGGGGTGTGAGGGGAAAACTTTTGACTTGATTTACAAGAACAATACAAAGATACAGACATTATGAAAGATACTATGCATTATATATAATTACATTGAACAATTCAATGTATATTTATATATTGGCATTACTATATCTTTAAATTTAAAGTTAACAGCCTTTTTGAATAGAAGATATGTATTTACTCATAACAGTTTATTGTTTGAGATTTACTAAAGGTGTGTAAACAGCACCCTTTTATCTGTGTTGTTCTAGGGCAAAACAACTAAACAATATTTAATCAAATAAAAAGCAGACTGAAACCGATATAATTTTATTTTATGATAAATATGGTGAGATGCTTAGCCTCAGAATTGGGCTCCATATGTGCCTTTATAAATAAGGCCTCTAACCAGTACAGATCTGATCATTATAAAATATGCAAACAACAGCTATCCGTTGGTAGACATATAGATAAGGAGGACAATTTTCCAAAAGTTAATTAGTACAGTATGTTTAGATTTTAGGGATCAAGAACAAAACAAATACCTCTCCCTATTTTTTCTTTTCTACAACACTCTTCCACCAAGGTTTATAGTCATTTCTGGTTCTTCAACGATGCTGGCAACAGTGATTGTTCCGGGTTGGACACCATGCTATTTTACCCCTGGATCAGGTCTTGCCTTGATACTCCTCAATACAGTCGCAACAATTCTCTATCTCCTCTTACTGTTGCTAATTTGTCAACGCTTTCCCATCCTATCGGCCCATGGTTAATTCTAGTATGAAGATTACCTCATACAATGTTCACTGCTTCAGTAGCCCACAAAAACATTTTATGATACACAGAGAGCTTATACTCTTCCAGTCTGACATTGTTTTTTTGCAAGAAACTCATTGTGCTAAAGCCTCCCACCCCAAATTAACCACCAGACAATTTCCTCATGTTGGAATCGCCCCTTCCACAGAGAAAAAAGGGGCGTGGCAACCCTCATTGGCCACAACGTTCCTTGGTCCCTACTAGATACATTCCCAGACCCTGATGGCCTCTTTCTCTTCCTCAAGGGGGCTCTTGCAAATGTGCCATACACATTAGCCAATATTTATGCCCCTAACAAATCCCAACTACGCTTCTTTCGGTAGAAGCTCACCAAGCCGGTGGAATTTGCAGATGGATTCTTGATCATTGGTGGGGATTTTAACTTCAGCCTTGACCCCCTCACGGACGCATCTTCTCCTAAAACTCCCAGTTCCTCTCAAATAGGACTCAAAATCTCTAGCCTTGTCAAGGATCTTTTAATGATAGATATCTGGCGGATTTTATATCCTTCCTCTCGAGACTATACATTCTTCTCCCATCCACACAATTCCTACTCTCGCTTAGATTACATCTTCATTAGCCAGTCCAAGTTGTCGGAAGTTGATAGAGCGGAAGTAGGTAATATTACTCTTTCTGACCACGCTCCCGTTTTCGTTTCCTTTTCTTTACTGCCTGTTTCTCCTACTACTCCGAACTGGAAACTCAACGGTTCTCTGCTAGCTGATGAGGAAGTGATCTCTCGTATTACCGCGGGTTTTGACCTCTATTTTGCAATTAATGATACTTCGGAAGTTTTGAAAACAACCATTTGGGAAACCCATAAGTGTTTTATTAGGGAATCGTTTATCTCCTTTGACAGTTGGCAGAAAAAACGGCAGTGAGAACATATTACCTTTCTGCACTCCTCTATCCAGCATTTAGAATCACTGCATAACATCTCTTTATCTCCCTCCTTACTTTTAAAGCTGGCTTCATTACGTAGTGAACTTCCTGCTTTTCTGCTCTCTCGTTTCCTTAAGTCCCACATGTGGTATCAACACCAAATGTATCTTTGCTGTAACAAATGTGGAAAAACCTTGGCAAATCAAATCCGTAAGGATAGGGCGAGGTCGCATACATATTCTATCCAATCTCCTTCCGGAGTACAAGTACATTGTTATGATTTAATCGCTGACGTGTTCAGATACTTTTATGCCTCCTTATACAATGTTCACAAGTCCTAGGATCCTACTCCTTTCCCGTCCTCACCAAAGCTAACTTGCCACACCTCTCTGCAGCTCACTCATCAGCACTGGATGCTCTGATAACTAGTGAAGATATCCGCCAAGCCCTGCGATCCACTCCCCTGGGGAAAAACCTGGCCCAGATGGCCTGATTACCCATTATTACAAATGTTTCATTTCCATACTGTCTCCTCACCTAGTGTACACCTTTAATTCAATTCTAGACGGGACTTCCTGACAACCTTCTTCTCTATCTGCCCATATAACTGTTATTCCAAAATCAGGGAAAGTTCCAACTTTATGCAGTAGCTATAGACCAATATCGCTTTTTAACACCAATGTTTAACTGTTTGCCAAGACTCTCTCCACTAGACTTACTCACATCCTCCCTTCTCTCATTAGTGCTGGACAGTCCGGATTCATTCGGGGAAGTAAGACTAGAGACAATATTATCATGGCAATCTCCTTAATCCACTCGGCTCAATCCATTAACACTCCTGCCCTTCTCCTCTCCCTTGATGCGAAGAAGGCATTTGATAGAGTGGACTGGGGATTTATGATCGTCACTCTGAGACGGTTCAGATTTAGCCTCCGTTTCTTAATGGCAATCCTATCTCTTTATGTGTCACCTACAGCGAGGGTTACGGTAAATGTTCTTCTCTCGTCACCTTTTTCAATCACAAATGGGACGCGTCAAGGCTGCTCCCTTTCACCCCATCTCTTCGTCCTAACTCTCAAATCCCTCCTTGCCGCTATTAGACAACACCCAGATATCCACAGGTTTCTACTTGGTTCATCTTCTGTCAAAATGACCTGCTTCACAGATGACATACTAACTTTTTTAACTTTACCAGCACAATCTCTGGAAGCTCTGACTACCCTCTTAACATCGTATGGGCGCTTATCGGGCATGAAAATAAACTATGATAATTCTGAAATTCTTGGGCTTTCTATCCCGGCCCCCCTACAGGCATACTTGCAGGCATCTTTCTCTTTTCCTTGGGTTGCAACTTCTCTAAAGTCCTTAGGGATATATCTTACTCCCCAAGTGTCGGACCTGATGTCCTACAACATAGAAAGACTCCTCTTTTCCAGACAAGACACAGTTATCCCAAAAGGACTCTCTAAACTATACAACCTTCTTCTGTCTACTTCCGATCCCCTGTCTTCCTCACTCCTTAATCAATGCATGTCGGCTTGGGCAGAAGATCTAGATACACCCATAGCAGATGATCAGTGGCTATTATCTTTAAAACGCAGCTGGACCCTAGTGTACCGTGAAACAAATTATAAGCTTCACACCAGGTGGTATAGGTCACAATTGCTTCTCTCCAAGTTCAGACCCGTTTCAAGTGCCTCTTGTTGGAGATGCAACTCCTCTCCAGCTTCTTTAGTGCATGTTTGGTGGACTTGCCCATTAATATCTCCCTTTTGGACTTCAGTTCACACCACTATTTGCTCAATCTTTGGTAACCCTTTACCTTTCTCCTCCCTACTAATGCTCTTCAGCATTATTCTACAAGTTGATTCATCCACCACCCCTACATCACCTTTTCATTAAAACGTGGTTCTACTACTGTCTGCTGCTCAAATTTGTATTCCACAAAGGTGGATTAAACATGACCCTCCGACACTGTCAGATTAGAAGCGAGAAGTATCTCATCTATTAGACGTGGAGCGCCGGTTTCACTATTCCCATAATAAAATCACACTATTCCATGACACTTACTCCCCTTGGTTCACCTTAGTGGCTCAGATGCCACCTTCATTGTGTACTTTTTTTTTTCTACTTCTCCCTACAATGTTCAATCCTCCCATCAGCACCTTACCTAACTATATTGACATTTAATCCTTGGTGCTACCTGCCATTCTCTTCTCTTCTTTCCTTACCTATTCTCTTCTTCTCTCATTAGTCTTCTTTTCTTCCCTCTTCCTCTTCTCTCTTCTTCTTTATTCCTATTACAGTTCCTCACCAAAGAAATCTGCTCTTTCTTTATGTCTTAACCTCTCCACTACCTTTCTCCTCACAAAGCTTTACAGACATTTGTCTCCGTAAAAACGATGGTATATTTGCATGACCAGTTTATCCATCTATTAGTAACCCTAGTGTAGAATGTGAGATACCGTGAAACAAATTATAAGCTTCACACCAGGTGGTATAGGTCACCATTGCTTCTCTCCAAGTTCAGACCCGTTTCAAGTGCCTCTTGTTGGAGATGCAACTCCTCTCCAGCTTCTTTAGTGCATGTTTGGTGGACTTGCCCATTAATATCTCCCTTCTGAACTTCAGTTCACACCACCATTTGCTCAATCTTTGGTAACCCTTTACCTTTCTCCACCCTACTATTGCTCTTCGGCATTATTACACAGGTTGATTCATCCACCACCCCTACATCACCTTTCATTAAAACGTGGTTGCTACTACTGTCTGCTGCTCGAATTTGTATTCCACAAAAGTGGATTAAACATGACCCTCCGACACTGTCAGACTGGAAGCGAGAAGTATCTCATCTATTAGACACGGAGCGCCGGTTTCACTATTCCCATAATAAAATCACTCTATTCCATGACACTTACGCCCCTTGGTTCACCTTAGTGGCTCAGACGCCACCTTCATTGTCAACTTTTTTTTCTACTTCTCCCTACAATGTTCAATCCTCCCATCAGCACCTCACCTAACTATATTGACATTTAATCCTAGGTGCTACCTACCGTTCTCTTCTCTTCTTTCCTTACCTATTCTCGTCTTCTCTCATTTGTCTTCTTTTCTTCCCTCTTCCTCTTCTCTCTTCTTTATTCCTATTACAGTTCTTCACCAAAGAAATCTGCTGTTTCTTTATGTCTTAACCTCTCCACTACCTTTCTCCTCACAAAGCTTTACAGACATTTGTCTCCGTAAAAACGATGGTATATTTGCATGACCAATTTATCCATCTATTAGTAACAAGTTGAATTTATGATGTTCATCACTTACTATGCGATATATCTCTCACTGTTACAACTGTCTCTTATCTCCTTGCTCTGTGTACAATTTATATATTACGACTGCCTATTTGGCTGCCGCCTTAAACTTTGTAACTTAGGAGAATTGTTAACTACTCTTTTGATTTCATTTAATAAAAAGTGATTTGAAAAAAAAAACCCAAAGAAACATAATTTTTACAATTACTAAAATTTAAGCTGATTTAACCCAATTTCATTTTTTGTTGCAATAGTCCTTTAAACACCCCGTTTACAGCAGAAATTAACCCTTAGAGTGCCAGATGGGTAAGTAACGCATTGCTCAGCAATGTGATGCATACACCTCTGGAACTCAAAAGGTTAAAGTGGATGTGCCACTACAGAATTTTTAATCTCAATAAAGGTATCTATTTAAACTTTCCTATAACTTTTTTTTTTTTTTTTTTTTATCGGTGTAATGGTTAAAAGATTTTTGGTTTAGTAATTAGTGTTTATAACTTCATTAGAGTTGAGCTCTTGTACATGTGTGGCACAGTCCGCATAATTAATTAGTCACATGTGGTTGCTGTCTGCTTTACAGCTGACATCAGGAAAAGGGGAGGGAGCGGGGAACTTTAGCCTTCTATATCTCTCAAACCATAAAGGTTTGAGAGATGGGACTGGGATCATTTAGTTTATTTTTGTAATAGCTACACTATTACATTTTGTTAATTAAAGACATTATTATCTGTTTAAGGAACATGTGCCATTTCATGTTAATTTGCCATTTTAACCCATTGAGTGCCAGAGGGGTACGCAACACATTGCAAAGCAATGCAAAAGGTTAACCAAACAGACTGCAAGAGAACAATCACATTTATCTGGCAAAAGGCAGGGCAGGTGTACTTATCTTCAGATGTCAATCAAACAGGTTCCTGTCCAGACAACACATCTGAACAAGGTAGGAGAGTTTTTTTCAGTGGATTAGGTAGACTGCTGGACAATTCTACCTCTCACATTCTTCCTTGCATTCTCATTCCTCTGCTATATAGCTCTTCTATCCACATTCTCAGTTTCTCTCCTTCTACTGCCCTCTGTTTCTCCCCTTCACTGTCTCGTCTGTTCTTTTTCTTACATTTTCCACTTACTCTTTCTCGTTCTGTCTCTCCATCACACACATTTCTGTCCTATTTATCTCCCACTTTCTCAATTCTCCTTCTTCCACCCCTTTTTGCTCACTTGCTTATCGCCACCCTCTTGTCCATCTCCTTTTTTCCATTTCCGCATCAATTTGAATGGATCCAACATTTTCACTTAATGCTTTAATAATCTTAGTGATTACTCCACTAATTCATCACCTGTGATAAAACAATGATATTCTGAAAACCTAACCTGTTTTTTTCTCCAAGGTCTAATTTTTTGAACCATTGGACTAGTGTAAATGAATGCTCTAATTGTGACAATTGATGCACGCCTTATATAAAGCAATATGCTGTATGTACATGCCACGCCAAGTCTCACTCAAAAGAATGTCCACTCCTTCCTCAGGGCTAACATGTTTTGGTGAAGGTTTAAATGTGAGACATCAAAATACTAAGGCTAGTACATTAGGAAGAACTGGAGAACTTCTACAGCAAATCAAGTGCCCCATGTGGGCAAATAGCAATTCCCAAAATAGCCATTGATTTAACTAGGGCATTTAACTCCTATCATTTGTTCCCTATGGTTAGTTGGTTTGTCCCAAAATTAATTCTTAAAGTTCTTTCTACATCAGCCTCATGGACTCTGTGTATGAAATGAATTAATGGAAATGGGACTGGTTTGGCAATGGACTTTTTACATTAATACATTAACTAGCCCACATGTTGTCAAGAAGAGATATGCTTAATAAATACACTATTAGGGTTATTTAAAAGGATAGTAATACTTAGTTTTATCTTTAATTTTGTAGGCATTAAAAAACATGAAGAAGGATATAAGTCTTATCTCTCAAACCTTTATGGTTTCAGAGATATTCACAAGCAAAGTTTCCCCTCACTGACCAAAACGGTCAAGTCTGCCATTAAGCTGTCAGATTTGGAATCCGGCCTGCAGATCAACCACTGGCTCTTCAGCAGAGCCGAGATCGCAAGATATAAAAAGAACTATTTCATTGGAAGGGTCTAAAAAGTGTGCTTGCAAACCAGGCACACTTTGTAGACTATTCAAATTAAGTAGTTTTTCTTATATCTCGCAATCTCGACTCTGCTGTAGAGCCACGGACGGTCCGCAGACCGGATTCCAAAACTGACAGCTAGATGGCAGACTTGACTGTTTGGGTCAGTGAGGGGAAACTTTGCTTGTGAATATCTCTCAAACCATAAAGGATTGAGAGATAAGACTTATTTCGTTCTTCATGTTTTTTTAATGCCTACAAAATAAAATAAAGTTAAAAGGAAGTATTACTATCCCTTTAATGGGTGGAGTTGATACACTTTGGTATTGAAGTTATTAGAATCAGTTGTCTCTCCTAAATACACACACACACACAAATACACACACAAACACACTTACACATCTACTATCTATTTACAGTTTTTGGTTCAAGGGGTCAGCATATATTTGATGATCTAGTCAACAGAAGATAACTTGATTGCAAGAAAATGCTTGAAACTGTGGGGTTAAACTAAATTCTTGAAGGACTCCAGTGGGTATAACAACCTGCATTTAAGGATGACCTATCTGTCTGAAAATATTGGAAAATATGTCTAGTCTCCTGTAAAATCAATGGAAAGCAGTAATGGTTGTTTGTCTTAGAAAAATAAAAAATATAGGGTCATATGTATAAAACTCCCGGATTGACCATTTTGGTGTTAAACAGACACTAAAACAGTCATTTAGAGATTGTTTCAGTGTAATATATTGCTTTGCTCTGCTCCAGTGAACAATAGAGGCAGTGAGTATATAGAGTAATAGGAAAGTCAAGAGGATAATTGGGTCACGTTTTAATAAAATAGAGAAACATAGAATTTCATGGCAGATAAAGCCAATTGCTCATTGTGTTCTGCAGTTGAAATTCATTAAGCTAAAGAGGAGCAATTCTGGAGAAAATCATCTGCAGTATAGGGAACTCATGAAAATGCTTTGTCCCTTATGGTTCAGATTTGCACCTCTTTCTCTTATTGAATTGCATCTCTCATGTTTTAGCATCTACTGCCAATGCTGTGAACCTATAGATGCTGTTGTACTAAACTTAAAGGAGCAGTAAACTTTTTTTATGAAAAAATATATATTGTAGGGTGTTTCCTGTTGAGTAAAATAATGGTACTCTTACTGCAGAGAGATGCATATTTCCAAAATTATTGCTGTTTAACCTTGTGCTTTTTTACATTAGCAGTGCCATCTAGTGGTCAAATTCTAGTTAGTTATTCTGTTACATTCTAATGGAGAGGAAAGTCAGTGACTTACAGTTCTCCATAGAATGTGATATAAACTGCCTGTCACTTCCTGTCAGAACAATCAGAAAGTAAACACAGTAAATTCACTTCCTGATTATTTGAGCTGTTATAACATTTGAATAAAACAACTGACAGCAATGGGATAGACCTTGTTTTACTCTGTTGCAAAAATCCCCATTGATTTAAAAGAAAGCAAATTTTTATTTCTACAAAATAGTGTGGTTGGTTTATCTCAGAATGATTCCACTTTTCTTTTGAAAATATGACCATGAGAACAACACTGAGCCATAAGAGCAAGCAGTGACAGTCACTACTTCCCTGTCGTATTGGTCTTACTTCTTTTAACTTGTCACCCTAAGGCAAGTTTAACCGTTTGCGTGCCAGAGTGGAATACCAGACTCTGGCACTCAGAGGGTTAATTTGATTTTTAGCGAAAAGGAAAATTTAGTATAGCTTGTATTAGCCATTTTCATACCTGGGAACTTTTTTGTTGTGGACACCCCAGTGAGGGGAGTCCTGTAGTACCGCTGGGGGAGAAAAATGACTCGATTTGCATGGCTTATTCACAAGTGGGGTGGAGCTTATACAGCAACGTAAAAGAATAATGAATAGACTGGGGAAGGAGGAGAAGAGGGCGGGGAGTGGGAGGAACAAACTGGGTAGTAGCAGAAATAGGCAGAATTTCATTAGACACTCCCCACACCCAGAGAATCAGCCTCTGCCCCGGAGACCTGGTAATGCAGAGTCAAAACCAGAGTCTCCGGGGCAAATCCGTAGAGTTCCCAACTATGGACATTTTCTGATAAATAGTTTTTGAGAAATTAATAATTTTCATGGTAATTAATCTTAATTCTCTGCACAGCTTTCTAATTAGTTCTGCATGAGGTCAAAAGTATAGCTCTGTCTAGATTAATTCCTAGCACAATGTGTAGTCATTATGCCAAGCATAAAATAAATTAGCATAAATTGCCACACTGTGCCACCTATAAATAAAAGTTAGTTTTTAAAAAAATCATTTATATTCCAAACAAATGGCTAGAACAACATATATACAGATTTATATTCTCTTTAAAATTAGCTATTCTTATATTAAGGTGTCAGGTCCATTTTAACTATGAAACGTACAGAGCTAGAATTTTAACTTTGTGCTACAATATTATCATTATTATTCTTTATTTATATAGCTCCAACTAATTCCGCAGCGCTGTACAATGGAGAATAGATCGAAAACGTTTGGCTAGATGGATGCAATAAATTGATAAATTTGCTAAAAGTTTCCATTGAGTGCTGTTCCATTACGACGCTTGGAGTATCCTGGGCTGAGTACACTTTTTGTACATCTATATATATATATATATATATATATATATTTATATATACATATATATATATATATATTATTAGCTCAATTCAGCTAGTATTGATGAATTTACACAGTACCCACTATAACATTCAAGTGGCATAATCCCATACAATAATTCGCTAGGATGTTTGTCAGAAGCTGTCATTTGCAGTAGAGACTGTTTGAACGCACGGAATGCTGGGAGTTCTGTGCTGGGAGCATTCTGTGCTTTTGGCCAGTTTCTACAGTGCGTGACTACGTCGGCGGCAGGACGCAGAGCAGGACCGGCCTCTTAACCCTATGAGTGCCAGAGGGGTACGCAACACAATGCATTGCGTACCCCTCTGGCACTCAAAGGGTTAACATCACCCAGACCTTGGCCCGTGTACACAGCTTTTACACTAGTTAATTATTTTGAGAAATTAACATCTATTGTATAGCATAAATCACTTACTTGTATATACAACTAAACTAGAATTTTCATATTATCTTCAGCACGTTCAAATTTACAACTCTGAATATCTCTACAGACATGTATTAACGTCTTGGATGCTTGAGACATATCCACTGCACTACTTCTCAATAAATTTTGGACGTCTCTAGCATCCAAGGGTTAAAAAATTTGGGGGTTGGGAGGTGTGAATCTGCTAGAGCAGCTCATTTTCTGTGCTTGGGGATAGGCAAACAAATCATGTGCATGTCCTTCTGTTTACTAGACAGTGTATAAGCGCTTTAATGTATGCTGGCAAGAGAGAGAGAGGAAAAATGTGAGCATTAATAGAGTTACTACTTGTATAACTGTTACTTGTCAGACTCTATGTAAAAAGAGTAAGAGTAGTTGGAGGGCTGCTGCTTCTGAAGTGGAGATGGAGAAGACCACCAGCACATGTAGTAGAAGTAGTAGTGCTAGTAGTAATGGGAGCCCAAATCAACTGATATTACTGCTTCAACCACATCCCCGGGACCTGGGGTATTTTTCTAAAAAGAGGAACTTTTGATTTTGGTGGCTGTATGCAGCAGGATCAATAAAGAAGAGACTTGGAAAATGAAGGTGAGAACTTTGATCGTCCTCACTCTCATTCTCCAAAAAGAAAGGGGAACTAGATTAAAGTCCTAAATAACATAGCCTGGACTGTTCTTGTTAATATTTCACTTTTATTAATACACTTGAAAAAAACTAAAATTGTGCTCCCTTTATGAATTAGGTGATTTCTAAAACACCTTGATTTGTCAGAACTTGACATTCAAGGTTATAAAAGAAATACCCAACAAATTATTATTAGACTATTTGAAGAGTCCATGTACACGAGCCACAGTGCCACCCAGCAATGGCCACAGTGCAGTCATGCATAGTAGAGACTGCCCACGCCACGGCTGATACAGAGTGGGGCGCTCCTAATTCAGACCGTAGTCTGCACAGAGAAGACTAGGGTTGGAATTCGGAGCCCCGCTCCGTTATCAGCCGTGGCGTACACAGTCTGTAGTGAGCATGACTGCAGCGTGCGCAGCCCTCTCTACTACGCATGACGGCTTCTGACAAACACACATTTAGCGAATTATTATATAGGATAATTATATGACTAAGCCAGAGATGCCGCTTACTTTTTGACCTTTTAATTACAGTTGAAAGTCTAGATTTCCTCCACCTAAACAGTACAGAATCTCGTGGGAAATAAGATCTTTTGATTATCCTCTCAATTTAATAATGGAGATGTTCTATAAACACAGTTCCTTAGGGTTATTCATATTCCCTTGGACACTTAGTTATATAATAAAAATATTCTTTGTGTACGGTACCTAGGGGTTCACCTTAATTTACTAGACATGAAGTGTAACATGTCCAGTAAGGCATATATCAAAATACCAACTCACTCCCTTCCTTGACTGAGCTCGATCAATTGATAACCATAGTTCTTTAAAGCGGAGAGAATCATATTGGCTAGACTAATTATCCGTGTTACAAAGGTGCAGATTGCTACACATTCAAACAGCTAGCTAGTTACCAGTTTTATCACTAACATTCACTGACTTACAGACCATAACTGCCCATTACAGCCTTTGATTGTAATAATTAGTTGAGGATTTCAATGCTTCTTATCTGCATACTATGGGTTAATCACTGGATAGCTGCAACTGAATATGTATTAGCTAGTTTTAAAGCCCGTGTACATGGGCCAACACTTGCAGTGCTGCAGTCATGTGCAGTACAGACTGCCCACCCCACAGCTGATATGGAACGGGGCGCTCCTAATTCAGACTGTAGTCCTCTTTGCGCACATTCCTGGGACCAAGCGGTGTCAGGAAGGTGCGCAGAGAGGACTCCAGTCTGAATTCGGAGCGCCCTGATCCATATCAGCTGCGGGCAGACTGTACTGCACATGACTGCAGCACTCACAGCCGTCTTAACTGTGCATATCGGCTTCTGACAAACATCCTTAGTGAATTATAATATAGGATGCTAAGCTACGTACATTTCAAAACCATTCGATGTTAGACCTCAATCAGTCACCGGTGTTACATACAACTTTATAAATTCACTGATATTGCTGTTACTAATGTGCAGTTTATAAGTGATAAGTCAGTTTGTCTGGAACCATTTTTCTTTATTTAACCCAGTTCTGCTCGACTTATACCTCACTCTTGCATTCATTTCTCATTTGTTCCTATACTCTTCTGCAAACAACAATTAAAGTTATATGGCTATGTTTTCTTATTTCATAGTTTAATGCTACAACAAGCGGCATCTCTGGCTTAATCAAGTAATTAACTAGTAATAATTTGCTGGGTATTTCTTTTATAACCTTGAAAGTCAAGTGCTGATAAATCAAGGTGTTTTAGAAATCACTTAATTCATAAAGGAAGTACAGTTTTATTTTGTTTTTCTTTTAAGTGTTTTAATAAAAATGAAGTATTAATGAGACTAGTCCAGGCTACACTATTTAGGACATCAAACTAGTTTCTCTTTCTTTTTGGACAACGATACTGAGGACAGTTAAAGTCCTCATCTTCATTTTCCAAGTCTCTTCTTTATTGATATTATATTTATGAAACTTGAGAGGTCTATTAATAAATTGATTTATATGGTCGTCCCCCGGCCATAGTTATCATATGCTTCTGTATGCAGTTGTAGCAAAGAGGCTCAGCTGCCTTAATGTACTATTAGTATGGCTGTGACTCTAGGTGCACCCCCTATGTCATCACCAGGTGATGTGGAAGAGTCTGCTGTTGTTGCTGATGATAATGATAATGACCGTAAAATTTAAGCTTTTTTAGCTAAAAGAAAGAATGTGAGATATATCTTGAGATGGGAATGGTGATCCCCATGATTGACATTATGGTGTCTGGTAATTCAGTTCCTTCTGAGTTGTCTGACGCTGAACATCAGGTGGCACAGGATCTGACTGGTGTGTCCATTATGCCCATGGGTAGCAATCATAATGGTGCAGACACTGGGACTGGAAACATCATCCCCACAGACTGTGTTCTCCCCAGCACTGACATTGCTCGTACCACCAACAGACAGCAATTCTGCAGATGTGAGACAAGACTATGGCTATATGTCTGCACATTGCCTGGAGTAAAGACAACATGTGGTGATGTGGTAAGGATTTAAAGGATGCAGGGTATAAAGGAACATCTAAAGGCTGTCTGCTCTGTAGACTACATATGAATCACTGTAGGGAGACTTAATTATTTTTATCCAAAGAAATATATAATTTATATTCTAGTCTAGACATACAAAGTCCATAATAAGTCCATATTGATGTCTGTTCCTCTTAAATAATTTCAGGTTTCATGGTTCATGGAGTGTGAATCCAGTAAAACTCCCTCTGACATAGTTTTTTAACTTGTCACCTCCATGTATACTCACAGGGATCTGCTCAATGCTATAAAACTCAAATCTGTCACTTTCCCTCCTTGGCATTGTAAAAAATGTCTTGCTACTGCATGTTTGGTGGATTTATTAATTATATTCATTCTGTGTTCTCTAAGATGGAGCCTTACCGGATTCACACTCTGCAAACCATGAAACCCGACGGCATAAATAAAGAGATAGATATGTATTGTTTTTAGAATTATATATATATACATTATTATTAATTATTAGTATATTTTTATTAATATATTAGTTTTTAATTTTTTTTATAGATTCTATAATAGGAAGATTTTTAATACATCTTCATTTGGTGCCTTGGTGTTTCAGGTTAGTAAGGTTTGATTTTAACATTTTGATTGGATGTTTTTAGATTTTTTGTGTACTATATGTGATGATTTAATGTAAGGTAATTTATATATTATTTATTGTATAATATTAGGGTGAGTATTATATGAATGTTATCCTTATTACTGTTTAATATACAAGGGTATAAATAGTAAAGTATTGAGTTAGGTCAGGATCTCTTGAGAAAGTGTGTGCACACACGAAATGTGCATAGAGAGGTTTTGAGTTGGAGCGATCCCAGTTCCTATCAAGATTGAGGCGGAACATGTAAGATACCACAAACCCATTGGTGTTATGTCACTAGATGAGACAAGTGGAGAGTAAACATGAAGGACACCCAAATAAAGGAACAGAGAAGAGCTATGTTCTGTGATTATCCTTGGATCTTTCTAGCATTATCTGTGATGATCTTTCAGTTTTTGTTGATCTTGTGAGTAGATCCCCTGAAGGGGAGTTTTTAACAAAGTTTTTTAATCACAATAAATTGTTAGATACAGCACTTAGATTGGGTTCTTCTGTGTCTTTGCACTCCTTTCTTCTATATATTCTTAAATATTTTTATGAATTGAGATTGTGCCACTCACCCATCACCACCACCGAAAGTCAGTTGTTGTGTCAGTTGTCAGTCCACCAACACAGGCCAGAAAAAAACATATTTCAAGGTTTACTTTGCAGTACACCTGCTAACAGTTCTAACAGCTTTCAATTCTTATCTTGCCATAAACCTTAACCTGCTAATAATTTTTTAGGGTTTATCTTACCATAGTAGACTATGCTAACTATTTTCTAAAGATTTACCTTTAATTGTAATTATTTTTTAAAACGATAACCAATTCATATGCCACTGTTATATTATTATGTATGGTTTATTTTGTGTAAACTAGCTATAAAAATGATTACAAAGCAGCTACCTGTGCCTGCAGATACTGCTACCAGTGTGTCTTATGATACTAAGGAGGTGGAGGAGATGATGGCAAGTAGGCCCTAAGTCACAATTTCAATCCCCCAGCAGTCCCACTACTACCATGCAACAGCTAGAGACTGTTGGGCATGAGGGAGGGGATGGTGATAGTGATGATAGTGAAGCAGCTGGTGGCGGGACCAGCATGACTGCTGTAGATCCTCCTGCTGAGGAAAGTGATGCTGAGCAGCCATACTAGCAGTCAAGGAAGTCCTCACCATCCCCCTGGTCCTGTGATTTCCCTTCCCCCAGCATTGTGCCTCTGGGACCTGATGATGAGGAAGGCAGAAATAGCTAGCAGTATTAGCATCAGCACAGATCAGCTGATTGTACCTGCTACTAGTGCTGCCTGCCTGCCTTCTTCACCTCAAGAAGAGATGGCAAGAGTGACAGTAGGGGACCCTCTGTCACATTTGTCATCATTACAAACCAGCGAGACTCTCATAGAGTAGAAGCAGCAGCAAGAAGAGACTAGTGGTTGTGGTAATGAGGGTGATGGTGAAGCAGCTGGGGTGAAAGATACTTTAATGGCCTTTTCAGCAGAAAGCAAGAAAGAATGGGGATGGGTATAACCACCACTACCAGCAGTTGTAATTCCTACTGCTGCTGAATTGCAAGCACAGTGGGCTGATGAGGAGAAGGCTGTTGCCACGTGGGATTGGGGTCCAACAGTAGTTATGATGCAGGACTAGGACAGGTTCCACCTTCCAGAAATACTCCTGGTCCTGGTTGTAGCACTGATTCTTATGCAGCAGAAACATCCTCTGACTCAGTCAGTGAAGGAGATTGTAGACAAGAAGAAATAGGCCATTCCTCTGGGACTATTTTTCTCTTGGGGCAAGCACAGTGTAGTCATCAGTGGAAGGGGAAAGGAGGGAATGCACATTGGCCCTGATAACGCACATGAAATACAGACACCATGACATTTATGTGAAGCATGTTAAAGCCAAACCACCACAAAAGAAAGCAGTTGCTCTAGCCCTTGTCTCTCTTCAAGGACACCAAGAGTAGAGGTGGAAATCGAGGAGGAGGAAGAATAGAGAAACCCAGTCAGAGTCTGAAAGTTTGATGGTGAGTGAAACACCTGGCTCACATTCACCTTCTTGGTATAGGGTCTGGGCACAGGAAGATATTCTTGTGATCCACCTCTGTCATTGTTACCTCCCCCACCAGCTGATAGTGATTCTGTAGATACAAGGATGAAGCAGTTCGTGTCTGCCCTTTGTGTGTTACACTGACTACATAAGGCAATCAGGTGGAGTACAATTCAGGAATGGAATCAAGTAGCATCTGAGGAGATTCAATCCTGCAGAATTCATTAAGCTGGTGGCAAGGAGGATTCATCTTTATTATTAAAACTGCAATTTTCCTTAGCGGAGTGAACAAGGGGCATAGAGACACCAGCAGTACTTGGCTTCTGGGGAGAAATTTGATTTGACATTGCTGGCCCTTTGTTCCCAGTCCTTCCCCTATTTCCTACACCCAATGTGCACAGTGCAGTTCCTGATGAAATGCACTGTTTCTTCCTGCTGCCAAGGGAAAAATTAGTATTCCAGCATACCCATGATTTTGGAGGAATTGCAGAAGGAGAAGCATTATTGGCCAGCTTCCTTTCTCCACATATACCTGAAGTGGTGGGGGCTAGTTCTGGTGCTGCTACAGCCTCACTGGAACTGGTGGCAATTGGAACCATACAGCAAATGCTGCAATGATACAGTGGCATTTACCAGTGACCACTGGCCACCACAACATCACCTGCTGGCATTAGGCCAGTAGGGCATATATTTTTCTTCCTCAGGGCTTGTTCTTTACATCTACCACAGAGGCCTAAAAAACTATTTTGGGAGGCTTGTTTCTAATAAGCATAAGTCCTACAAATCACTGATCCTCAGGGCTTGTGCCTCTAACAATCCTGAGTCTGAAAAAGTACCACTGATTTCACAGGGCTTGTGCCTCTAACAAGCCAAACTGCTACAAATCAATGTTTCCTTGGCTTGGGCCTAACAAGAATAAGTCCTACAAATCAATGTTTCCTCAGGGCTTGGGCCTCTAACAACAAGTCTAAGTCCTACAAATCATCCTCTACAAAATATTCTATCCTGTCAAGTAACAGTCTGTCCCAGTCACAGCTTAGGTCAGGGTGTTCCCTGTCTCTGTCATGTTATATACCAATTTTTAATTTCTTTTATTAAAATTGTATTTATTTATTTTTTTATTAACTGTCCCCCCAGACTGCATCAACAACACAAGCACCGTCAGACCCTTTTATATTATGAAAGTGGGAAATAAAATAAAATTTGCTATGTGGTGTGTGTAAATAAAGTCTTCCCATTGATTTCAATGTAATGAGCTAGGCAAAAAAAGCAGAAAACTGGCACCTTTTTTGCAGGAAATTTCCCTCTAGGCAGGAAGCGTCAGTTTTCACCTATTTCAGTATTGAGGCAAAAACTTTTGCCCTTCCCTAGTTAAATTCTCCACTGGTATGGCAACAACACTAAAATGCAACTCTTAATTATATTTTATGTTAACCCTTTGAGTAGAAGAGAGGTATCTAATGCATTGCAGGGCAAAGCATTAGACACCTCTCTGTCACTCAAATGAATTAAAAAGGTTAGTACTACTGGTGGAAGTTTTTATATTACATTTAATAGCAGCCTCCTCAGAAGGAGGTTGCAGTAACCATAACCCCAGTCTAATTGTATAGTACAGTTTACTGCCTAACAACACTCCTCCTAGTCCTTTCCCCTCAACCCTACCATATTTGTTGAACATAATGATAGTAGTGTTGAATAAAGTACATGACAGAGCTGTTAGAAGCGCTTACAGCATAGCCTTGCATAGTGTTGCATTGTGTTGTCTGCCTTTGATATTCAAGTGTACTCTGTGACCACTCAGAGGACAATCCCCCAATGCTGTTGGTGTGCGGGGCAAATTGTGAAAGACAAAATAATACAAAAATGACAGACATTGATTTGTAGCATAGCAGAATATGAGCCATATGGTGAAAAGAAACAGTGTGCCAAACGAAGTGCAGTGCTGGAAAAAAATACATATGGTGTGAGTGAAATGCATTGGATATCTTTCTGGCACTCAAACAGTTAAATATGGCATCACACTGATTGTTAGATGTTGCCTGTTTCTCTTTTTTCTGTATAAAGGAATAACCCCGTGGGTATGATTGAAGCATGCTTTGTGATGTGTTGGTGTGCCGTCATTTACACTGGCACAGGCCAGGCGCTATAGACCCAGTGATAGGCAGAAGCTACATTCATGATGAGTGGCACAAGGGCAAAGGCTGGCAGGGCTGTAACCTGCAAATCATAGGTGCCGCAGTGTCAGTCGAGAACGTTAACCATGTGAGTGCCAGTTGCCAGTGCAGTGTAATACTTCTCAATGCCTTGTTCTCCCCATTGGCACTCAAGGGGTTAAGCCACTGACTCTCTACCCCTGCGCATTCCTGTATGAATTTGTTCAACCACTCCCAGCAGGGACATGCACTATGAAATATGATAAGACTATTGCTTGGGAATGTGTTCTTCATGCAGCAGTTGGTTATACTTATCTACTTTTTTAAATTTGCATTTAAATTCTACTGTAGTTTATATAACTGAACAGGGACACATTACTGTACTGAAAAACTTCTCAGTTATCTATACTATAAAAGACAAAGTGGTCATGTGATCACAAATTCTACAACCGTGCCTCATACACCCCGGAGCGGCAGCTAGGAGGAGATCAGCATATCTGCTCCACACTACCTAAGCCTGACAAACTCACCCTGGGGCAGCAGCTAGGAGGAGATATGCATATCTCCTCCACACTACGCTTTACGCTGGGAACAGAGGAAAAAAGCCACTGATGAGAAGGAAACAGTTCTTTTGTCAGTTTGCTTGCAGGTCACGGTGAAAAGGAGATAGTGGGGAAGGGCAAAGTCCGGCCCTGTGTTTGTTGGAGTAAGGCAGTATGGAGGAGATCTGCATATTTCCTCCTACCTGCAGCCCTGGGGTGTGTATGTTGTACTGAGGTAGTGTGGAGGAGATATGCATATCTCCTCCTAGCTAGTGTTGAGCGAGCACCACGATGCTCGGGTGCTCGGGTGCTCTGACCGAGCACCCCCTGAGGCTCGAGTGCTCGGCCGAGCACCCGAGCCCCATTGAAATGAATGGGGCAACACCAGGCACCCCCTGCTCTGATGAGGGGAGGGTGCCTGGTCAATGCCCCCTTCATCTCCGCTATGCCCCCTTCATCTCCGAATGCCCCCTTCAGCTCCGCAATGTCCCCCTTCAGCTCCGCTATGCCCGTCTTCCACAATGTGCCCCTTCATCTCCGCTATGCCCCTCTTCCACAATGTGCCCCTTCATCTCCGCTATGCCCCTCTTCCACAATGTCCCCCTTCATCTCCTCTATGCCATAGAGGAGATGAAGGGGGACATTGTGGAAGAGGGGCATAGCGGAGATGAAGGGGCACATTGTGGAAGAGGGGCATAGCGGAGATGAAGGGGCACATTGTGGAAGACGGGCATAGCGGAGATGAAGGGGGACATTGTGGAAGAGGGGCATAGAGTCTATGCCCCTCTTCCACAATGTCCCCCTTCATCTCCGCAATGCCCCCTTCATCTCCGCAATGCCCCCGTACCTCCAGTCCCTGGTGGTCCAGCGGAGCTTCTTGGGATCTGTGCCTCTTCCGGCACAGATCCCCGCCACCCGAACATGTCGGGCGAGCACATGGCGGTACTCGACGAGTACCGCCATGTGCCGAGCAGAGCGATGCTCGAGCCGATCCGAGCATCGGCCGAGCACGCTCGCTCATCATTACTCCTAGCTGCTGCCCCAGGGTGAGTTTGTCAGGCTTAGGTAGTGTGGAGCAGATATGCTGATCTCCTCCTAGCTGCCGCTCCGGGGTGTATGAGGCACGGTTGTAGAATTTGTGATCACATGACCACTTTGTCTTTTATAGTATAGATAACTGAGAAGTTTTTCAGTACAGTAATGTGTCCCTGTTCAGTTATATAAACTACAGTAGAATTTAAATGCAAATTTAAAAAAGTAGATAAGTATAACCAACTGCTGCATGAAGAACACATTCCCAAGCAATAGTCTTATCATATTTCAGTTTTCAAAGCAGAGGACTAAGCTTCCAGCCAAAATTAAAGGTGTCCCTTTCTAGGGCCTGCTACAGACTAACAATGTTTTAATACCCAAGTGTCAGTCTCAGGGGGCCAGGATAATTTGTTATCACAATTCTGCTGACCGGTGCCCTTGCTCGCTCCTCCTCTTCACTCCATTGGCTGCTGCTACCTACATCTTCCTGCTCTGCCGGAATGGAGATGCTTGATCTTCGTATCTGGGCTTGATAGCATCCCTGAGTGGCTTCCCATGTGATCTTTCAGTCTTCAACTTGGCTCTGTCTTGGCCCTGCATCCCTCCTTCCCTCCACTGCATTCTGTATCTGAGTTCTGGACACTGCTGGTCTACCCCTCAGAATTCCTCCCTTGACTGACTGGCTCTAACCCCTGGCTATGACTTCTACTATTCCTGATTTCTTTCTTTGATCCACTGGCTTCAACCCTTGGCTACGACACCCAACTCTACTTGTCTCCAATTATTGTTCATCCACTGTTCGACTGTCTTCAACACTTGACTACGACCTCCAACTCTGCTTGTCTGCTGTTTCTGTTCATCCACTGTTCAACTGGCTTCAACTCCTGGCTACTACATTTAATTACAATTTCAGCCTGCTACTCCATCTGTCTGACATTCAACTGCCAAGTACCCTGATTGCGGAACTTAAAGGGACTGTGTTCTATTGTGCTGCTGACTTCTGCTTGTTCTGTAACATTGGCAAGCGTATGTACAGGCAGTAGTTTCTTACCTCTGCATATTAGGGTTCTTTTGCTCCTGGTTGTCTGAAACCTTGTACCACTAGCAGTTCCTGCTCATGCTAGTTCCCGGCTCCTCTGGAGTTGGCTATCTTGACTTGCAGGCATCAATGCTACCCATCATTGGCTGTAGCAAGAGCTCCCCAGGTCGGTCTACACTACCCAGGTACTCACCCCAGCTAGCTCTCTCTAGCAGCTTGGTACATCTCGGCTACTAGGTCTTTCCTGATCCTGGCATTTGTGTGCTAATAGAATAAATGTGTAAAGAGCTCCCCAGTCTCTGTATTCTGCCCCTCTCTCAAGCTTCTTTTGTTTTGTTGCACCCCCTCACACTTTTGTGACACATTTTATTGTTAAATTGGGTGTGGATTCGTTACAGGTGTCAGCAGGGCAGACATACACACAATGTCCAGACTTTCATTTTCCCAAATTATTCTGGCTCCTCATGATGATTCAGGACTATGTGAGAGAGCAGCCAGTAGGAAAAAGAAGAAGTTTGGTTATCTGTTCTCTGCCTGTTTAGCTCACTACTTTGCAGAAAGTGTTTAAATGGTGATGTGGAAGAGCTGAAGCCACTCATACCCTCAATTCTCCTTGTGAGCACAGCTTCTTCATTTGTATAGACAAGGTCCTGTATGTGAGACTGGAATGTATTGCCTGTATGTGGTTTGACTAAGGTTCTCAATAATGTAATAAAAGTGAGTTTCAAAGCTATCCTAAAACTTACTGGTGAATCTATCGGCAGAGAAACTCTATCACAACCGGATGACTGGTCTGAATTATCTTTCAGACAGTCATTTGGCTGAGATGGAGTATCCCTGCTGGTAGATTTACCAGGAAGCTGCAGGATAGACTCTGCCCTCTATCACATTATATGCAAGCAAATATAGCCAAAGCATATACAGGGCCTGCGCTCAGAACAACAGTACTCCTTGTACCTCCTTAGTGGTAGTTACAGTTGCAGTGTGGCTGGCAGCAGAGGCTTCTACTTCCCAGGGCAACAGACAGATGCACTAGTTTTGTGGTGTGAAGTTGAGAAGCAAGCATGCCGACTATGTGAGGGAGGCTAAAATTGCCCTTTTGCTCTGAGTTCTCTTCTTTTCTTTTAACCCTTGCATACATCTGTCCATAGACCCATTTGAGGCTCAGGTACATATGTCTTATGCTATTATCCCTGGATGAAGCAAGTGTTAAGACTTGAGAAATGCGTTGAGAAATTATATATTTTGCACAATAAATATTTATTTATTCACTTGATAACTCCCTGAGACCTGGCATTTTCCATTGATCGGTGTATTTGTTTTGAGCGTGGTTGCTGGTATCGACAGAGATCCGGTGAGTAGTACTCATTTGGGGCTCACTCTGGGCATTTATCTAATACAGTCTACCCTTAGAGAGTTTTCTTTCTTTCCCATCTTGAGGTAACTAGTTCAATTGGAGAATGGAGACAGCAAAAACAGTGTCACGCTTACTACACAAGAGGATTGCCTTGATTGGGAGTGTGATGTTATTTGGCGCACGGAAGCAAGAAAGTATCCTGTAAGTGCAAAGTATTGATGCAATTAGTTTTCCTATCAGGTGGTCGTTCTCAGATGTTTGCGCTCTTTTTCCCTTTTGCTCAGTCTTCACCCCTGTCAATCCTCTGCTTGCTGCCTTTAGCCTGTGAAGTATGTAGAATGGTCAGTCAGCCAATGATACAGGAGTATAACATGCCAGTACCCCTCTCCTGGCTACCAAAAAATACTTCTTTAATCAAGCAACGTCATCTCTGCTTCTACACTAGCTAATGTTAACATTTCTGTAGCTTTCTCTCTCGCTCTCTTTCTCACTCAAGAAAATTTCAATGCAATGAAAAAAGTGGAAAAATGCACTTTTTGGAGGAATTCCCGCCATTTTTACATGTTTTGCTTTTGTGGTGAAAACTTTAACCCATCTCTACTCTTCACATATCACTCACACTTAATGCCCATTTTTTCTACTGTACTAAAAAGTGCTTAGCTATATTCTGCATTGTTTTACACATATGTCCTCAAGCGAACAATACCACATAGAACTTCTTGTACAAAATAATAAAAGAAAGACTATTATATGCTGGATGGGCCTATCATGCATTATTTTTACATTAACTACTTCTCTACCCAAACAGTCAGTGACACAATGGTCTACAGTGTGATTCTGACCCTTTGGCATCAATGGGGTTAAACCTTTTTGTATTTCTTTGTAATGTCCTCTGGATATTCCCAGCAGTATTAAAACATTGTGTATCTAGCAGGTCAGTAATAGCTGGTCTGAAATTTGCAAAGGAGAACAAGCCAAGAGGCTGGAGGCAATTTCACAGTTACAGCCCTTAGGAGATGACTTGAGGTGAGAAGGGTCAAGTCTCTATAGACGGGGCTGGCATATAAGCAATGTATTACAATGACATATTGGAGCTCTGGCTTTCTATAACTGCTAACAACAGCTTATCCAACTGCATGGAAGGTGGTCCTGTGATAAATCAATTGTGGTCTACAAACAATTAAAACTTTACGAGTATTAAAATAGCCACATGAACACAGAGATGTCATATTTATTACCAAAAGAGGACACCTAAACTGGTTATGTTTTGTAAGTGTAGCATATATCTTCCACCATACAAGAAGTAATCAAGGCAGTGAAGCTGATCTATGAAGAACTGGAGCAAACCAATTGCAATTCAGGAACAAATAAAAATCTCCATTGATTTAAAAGGGACTTTTAAACCTATTTATGCTGGAGTGGTCTCCATCGCATTGCTTTGCATTGCACTGGAAATTTCTCTAGTATTCACAGGTTTACCCTTTGTGTACAAGAGAGGTATCCAAAGCATTGTAGCACAATGCATTGTATACCTCTCTGACCATAGGCATACACAGCCAATTGCATTAGGGTGTGCACCCAAAAACACAAACATGTGTGTGTATATATGCTACACTTACAAAACATAACCAGTATAGGTGTCCTCTTTTGGTAATAAATATGACATCTCTGTGTTCATGTGGCTATTTTAATACTCGTAAAGTTTTAATTGTTTGTAGACCACAACTGATATATATATATGTATACGTGTGTGTGCTAAATAAAAGATTAGGTATAAGTTATCATTCACACGCACACACATTAAACATTAACACATTCACTCATGCATCATACAGCCGAGTCAGTGCCAGTGCCTGCAGCCTCCTCACCTGCTGTTCGCTCCCTGACACCTTCCCCCAACGTAACGAGCACTGAAAGGAAGTGACATCACTTCCTCTCAGTGCCGGAATGAAGGAGGGAAGGCTCATGCAGGCTTTTGCAGCATTTGAGCCCGAGTGCGTGTCCCACCCCCCTTGGTCTCCCCGAGCACAGCAGTCAGCAGCAGATAGCCGTGGCAAGCGGCTAAGGTATAAAGCCGGTGCCGCAGCCACATTTACATGCCGAAACGGCCATTTAACTTATGAAAAGCCGGTGCGCACACGGCCGATTAGGGTGTGCCTAGGCACACCCGGCACACCCTGTGCGCACGCCTATGTCTCTGACACTCAAAGGTTTACAAGTCTAATTTAAATCCATAGAATATTTATTTGTACCACACAATGCAACTGATTTGCAAATTTATATATAATGCATGTACTCTATGTCAGATATACCAAACAGATGATAACATTCAAGAAAGTGAAGAAGAAGGGGAACCTTGAAACTAAGGGTTCACAGTGATAATTAAAACTTAGCTAAAATTGTAGTTAAAATTTAAAGGGATTGAGGTAATTAAAGTATGGCAGAAACCTGGCACTGTTGTAATGTTTAGTTACTATGGGTAATGTATAGCATGCACTAATTATTCCTTTACCACAGCCTCCTTAAGGCATTGATTTTATAGGCAACTGTAGAGCAGCATTATTAATGTTGTGCTAAGTGCACTAATTTATAACTGTTTGCCCCCAATTGTGTGGTTCACATGGACTATTTCCATCTTCCAGAACATGCAAGAATGCAGCATGCTACAACCTGGATATGCACATGCACTGTGACATATGGGTCTCCATGCAGATCATTTGCATGAATGATTTTGGAGGATGTTATGTAATTTGCTTCCCCCAGTTACTGGCCAACCTACATCGGTATTGGCCAATAATATATGGCTGAAACCCAAATGAGCCGGCGTTTATTATTATTATTCTTATTCTTTATTTATATAGTGCCAACTAATTCCGCAGCGCTGTACTATTGGGAATAGACATACAGAGGTATTAAATAGTACAATCAGATGTGGAGAACAGGAGGATCAGAGGGCCCTGCTCGTGAGAGCTTACAGTCTAGAGGAAGGTAGGCCTTGTAACAACTTCCACACATCGATGAGAGTGAAGCACATGGAATATCAAAGGGCATTGGTAGGAGGTGGTCTAAAACACAGAGAAGCAAAGCTGACTCTGTTAACTAAGCTTTACTAGGATTAATCATTATAAACTACTTCTACAGGATCTACAGAACAAAACAAAAGAGCCAAATTATTACCTAACTAGTGTAAAAGCACGTGTACACGGGCCAAGGTCCGGGTAATGTTAACCTTTTGAGTGCCAGAGGGGTACACAACGCATTGCTTTGCAATGTGCTGTGTACCCCTCTGGCACTCAAAGGGTTAAGTGGCCGCTTCATGCACTGCGTACCCCTCTGGCACTCAAAGGGTTAAGCAGCCGCTTCAATGTTTGTCAGAAGTTGTCATGCACAGTAGAGACTGCATGCGTTCAGGGCAGTCTCTACTGTGCATGACGACTTCTGACAAACATTGTTAGCAAATTATTATATAGGATTGTACATAAATTATTATATCTTTAGATTTTACACTTAGGACAGTGTTGAAAAAGGTGCAATTCTGAAGCAAACCAACTGCACCATAGGGGACAAATACAAATTCCCCCAATTTACTCCCATTTAAAGAGACATTTAACACCTACGCTTTAAGGAGACATCTCCAACACATTACACACAATACAAAGGCTTAAAAGAAGGGATGGGCAAAACATCCTGCCTCAAAAGAAAAACAGGCAAAAAACATCACTTTCTGCTGAGTGGCAAATTTCCAGAGAAAAGTGTAGATTTTTCTATATTTTTTTCTGTTTCATTGAAGTCAACGTAGAAATAATTTTCCCCCCAACTCAGTGCGCATCGCAGTGGTGCTAGTCACAATATATAAATAAATAAAAACAAATAAAGTGAGATATGTGTGGAGGAGTTAGAGTGTTGTTGAAGATAGATACTGCCTGGTGTTTTATGGGTGTGGGAGAGAAGTAGCCAGAGTTAACCTCACAAAAAAGAGTGATCAGACACTGGAAAATACCAGACAATACATCTGACTGACAGGAAATCAAGAAAAATATAGACAAGTGGTCCAGCTTGACTCGCTGTGTGTACCATCCATTCACAGACACACTCCAATACATCTTCAAAAACTAGAAGGTGAAGGAAGGTAAGGTTATACTGGGGGTGGTGCAGCACTGTCTGTAATAGTGAATATAGATCACACAATAGAGGGACAAAACTTTATTCCTCATATAGCTACCATTAGTGTTGTGTACATTAACAAAAACCAACAGTACTATCACTCCGCCAAACATTCCAAGTAGAAAGAAAAAGGCAGAGATGCACAACTAAGCTCATGAGCTTGCAATGGTATGCAAAAGCTCACTGGGACTGTGTCCTCACACCCAGGGTACAACCTCTTTTAGCTCACAAATGCCACACACAGAGAAAAAAAGATTCTGAAGCATATCATACAGATCCTGCCAAAATAACAGTCCAACCATAAAATGTCAGACAATCCATCTCTGAACAAAGGAAGCAACTAACCCCAGATGTACATTTGTGCCTTGCTGGGACTTGTCGGTGAGATGCAGCTGATCCCTGTACATACTTGTGAGGAAGTGGTCCACGTCTGGATTCCCCCATTACCCTTAGTGTGACTAACCCTAAGAGCAATTTGCATATGGATAGAAGAAGTCAGATATGCTCAACTAGGCTTATGAGCTTGCAAGGGTGTGCAAAAGCTCACTGGGACTGTGTACACACACACGTTGCAATCTCTTTTAGCTCACAAATGCCATACACAGAGAAAAAAAAAAGATTCTGAAACACACCATACAGGTCATGCCAAAATGACAGTCCAGCCACAAAATGCCAGACAACTCTTCTCTGAACAAGGGAAACAACTAGACACAGAAGTACATTTCAGCCTTGTTGTGTCTCCTCAGTGAAGTGCAGCTGATCCCTCTAGGCACTTGTGAGCTAGGGGCCCAGTCTGGATTCCCTCATTACCCTTAGGGTGACTAACCCGTAAAAGCAATTTGCATATACATAGAAGAAGACAGAGATGCTCAATTAAGCTCATAAGCTTGCAAGGGTATGCAAAAGCTCACTGGGACTGTGTACTCGCACCCAGAGTGCAATCTCTTTTAGCTCACAAATGCCATACACAGAGAAGAAATATTCTGAAACACATCAAACAGGTCCTACCAAAATGACAGTGCACAAAATACCAGACAATATCTCTATGAATAAGAGAAGCCACTAACCCCAAACATACTTTTCAGAATTGTTGAGCCTCATCGGAGAGGTGCAGCTAATTCCTCTAAGCACCTATGAGCAAGGGGTCCACGTCTGGGTTTCCCTATTACCCTTAGGGTGACTAAGCCTGAGCAATTTGCAAATAGATAGAAGTCAGTGATGCACAACCAGGCTCACAAGCTTGCAAGGATATGCAAAGAAGCTCACTGGGACTGTGTCCTCGCACCTAGGATGCAATCTTTTTTTAGCTCTCATAGACCATGCACAGAGAAGAAATATTCTGAAACACATCATAAAGTTCCTACCAAAATAACAATCAGCCAAACAATGCCAGACACATCTTCTCTGAACAAGGTAAGCAACTATAAACAGACATACGTTCCAACCTTGCTAGGCCTCGTCAGTGATGTACAACTGATCACTCTGCACACTTCTGAGCTAGTGGTCCATATCTGGATTCCCCCATTACCCTTAGGGTGACTAACCCTAAGAGCAATTTGCATACTAGATAGAAGAAGTCAGAGATGCTCAACTATACTCATGAGCTTGCAAGAGTATGCAAAAAGCTCACTGTGACTGTATCCTTGCATCCAGAGTGCAATCTCTTTTAGCTAACAAATGCCATACACAGAGAAAATATATTCAGAAACATTACATACAAGGTTCTGCCAAAATGACAGTCCAGCCATGAAATGTCAGACAATAATACTCTGAACAACAAAAGCAGCTAACCCCAGATGCATGTTTCAGCCTTGATATACCACAACAGTGAGGTGCAGCTAATCCTTCTAGGCACTTATGAGCAAGGGGTCCACGTCTGGATTTCCCCATTACCTTGATGGTGACTAACCCTGAGCAATATGCATTTTGATAGAACTCAGAGATGCTCAGCTAGGCTCATGAGCGTGCAAGGGTATGCAAAAGCTGGCTGGGAATGTGTCCTTGCATCCAGGGTACAACCTATTTTAGCTCACAAATGTCATACACAGAGAAGAAATATTCTGAAACACATCATAGAGGTCCTGCCAAAATGTCAGTACCAGACAGTTGTTTTCTGAACAAAGGGGGGAAAAAAGCAAACCACGAACATAGTTTTCAGCCTTTTTAGGCCTCTTCTGTAAGGTGCATCTGATGCACAACGAATTTGTGATCAAGGGGTACACGTCTGGATTCTCCTATTATCCTTAGGGTGATTAATCCTAAGAGCAATTTGCATATAGATAGAAGAAGTCAGAGATGCTCAACTAGGCTTATGAGCTTGCAAGGGTATGCAAAAAGCTCACTGGGACTGTGTCCTCGCACCCAGGGTGCAATCTATTTTAGCTCACAAATGTCATATACAGAGAAGAAACATTCTGAAACACACGATACAGGTCCTTCCAAATGACAGTCCAGCCACAAAATGCCAGACAATTATTCTCTGAATAAGGGAAGAAGCTAACACCAGTCGTACCTTTCCGCCTTGTTGGGCCTCATCAGGGGAAGTGCAGCTGACCCTTCTAGCTAAGGGTCCAGTCTGGATTTCCCCATTATCCTTAGGGTGATTAACCCTAAAAGCAATTTGTATATAGATAGAAGAAGTCAGAGATGCTCAATTAAGCTCATAAGCTTGAAAGGGTGTGCAAAAGCTCACTGGGACTGTGTACTCACACCCAGAGTGCAATCTCTTTTAGCTCACAAATTGCATACACAGAGAAGAATTATTCTGAAACACATCTTCAGGTCCTACCAAACTGGCAGTCCAGCCACAAAATGCCAGACAATTCAATTCTGAACAAGAAAAGCAGCCAACCTCAAACATATACATTGGCCTTCTTGTGCCTCTTCTATACACTTATGAGCAAGGGGTACATGTCTGAATTACCCCATTACCCTTAGGGTGACTAACCCTAAGCGCAATTTGCATAAAGATAGAAAAAGTCAGAGATGCTCAACTATGTTCATGAGCTTGCAATGGTATGTAAAAAAGTAACTGGGACTGCATCCTCACACCCAGAGCGCAATCTCTTTTAGCTCACAAATGCCATACACAGAGAAGAAGTATTCTGAAATACATTATACATGTCCTGCCAAACAACAGTCCAGTCATGAAATACCAGACATTTCTTCTCTGAACAAGGGAAGCAGCTAACCTCAAACACACATTTCGCACTTGATGGGACTTACCAGTGAGGTGCTGCTAATCCCTCTAGGCACTTGTGACCAAGGGATCCACGTCTGGATTCCCCCTTTACCCTTAGGTTGACTAACCCTAAGGGCAATTTGCATGTAGATAGAAGTCAGTGATGCTCAGCTAGGCTCATGAGCTTGCAAGGGTATATAAAAGCTCACTGGGACTGTGTTCTCACACCCAGAGTGCAATCTATTTTAGTTCACAAATGCCATACACAGAGAAGAAATAGTCTAAAACACATCATACAGGCCCTGCTAAAATTACAGTAAAGCCACAAAACACAAGACACAAGACAACACTTCTATAAACAAAGGAAGTAACTAAACCAAGATATAAATTTGTGCTTTGATGAGAATCATTAGTGAGGTGTTGCTGATCTCGCTAGGCACTTGTGAGCACATGGTCCACATCTGGATTCCCCCCATTACCCTTATGGTGACTAACCCTAAGATCAATTTGCATATTGATAGAGCTCAGAGATGCTCAGCTAGGCCCATGAGCTTGCAAAGGGTAGGCAAAAGCTCACTGGGAATGTGTCCTTGGACCCAGTGTGCAATCTCTTTTAGCTCACAAACACCATACAGAGAGAAAAGATATTCTGAAACACATCATACAGGTCCTACCAAAAAGACAGTGCAACCACAAAGTATCAGACAATTTGTCTCGGCACAAGGGAAGCAGCTAACCTTAGACATACATTTCAACCATATTATTTTATTTTTATTTTTATATATTATTTATTTTTATTTTTTTTTTTTTTTTTTTTTTTGCTTCATTGGTGGGGTGCATTTAATCCCTCT
This sequence comes from Rhinophrynus dorsalis, assembly GCA_037306005.1. Lineage (NCBI taxonomy): Eukaryota > Metazoa > Chordata > Amphibia > Anura > Rhinophrynidae > Rhinophrynus > Rhinophrynus dorsalis. Next base: position 215,030,499 of record CM074719.1, on the reverse strand, counting down.
ACACACTTGTGAGCAAGGGGTCCACATCTGGATTCCCCTATTACCCTTAGGGTGACTAACCTTAAAAGCAATTTGCATATAGATTGAAGTCAGAGATGCTCAGCTAGGCACATGAACTTGCAAGGGTATATAAAAGCTCACTGGGACTGTGTCCTTACACCCAGAGTGCAATCTACTTTAGCTCATAAATGCCACACACAGAGAAGAAATATTCTGAAACACATCATACAGGTACTGAGATGTAACTAGCCCAAGATGTAAATTTGTGCTTTTCTAGGGCTCATCAATAAAATGTCACTGACCTCTCTGGGCACTTGTGAGCACAGGATCCACATCTGGATTCCCCCAAATCCCTTATGGTGACTAACCCTAAGATCAATTTGCATATTAATAGAGCTCAGAGATGCTCAACTAGGCTCATGAGCTTGCAAGGGTATGCAAAAGCTCACTTGAAATGTGTCCTTGCACCAGTGTGCAATCTATGTTAGCTCACAAACGCCATACACAGAGAACAAATATTCTGAAACACATCATACAGGTCCTGCCAAAATGACAGTCCAGCCACGTAATGCTTCAGAATATTTTGTCTCTGTGTGTGGCTTTTGCGAGCTAAAAGAGATTGCACTCTGGGTGCAAGTACTCAGTCCTAATGAGCTTTTGCATATCCTTGCAAGTTTGTGAGCGTAGCTGAGCTTCTCTAACTTCTTCTATCTATATGCAAATTGCTCTTTGGGTTAGTCACCCTAAGCGTAATGGGGGAATCCAGACATGGACCCCTTGTTCACAGGTGCCTAAAGGAATTAACTGTACATCATTGACAAGGTTGAAATGGATATCTAGGGTTAACTGCTTTTCTCATTCAGAAAATATGTATATGGAATATCATGGCTGGACTGTCATTTTGGTAGGGTCTGTATGATATGCGTTAATTTTTTTTTTTTTAATCTGTTGCTTTTGCTGCTAGTGCATCTTCATTTGAGTAGATGGCAAGTGTGACAGCAGGGGGCCCTTTTTCACCAATATCATTCCAAACACAACAAGAGTGGTGATGATGAGAGTGAGTGTGATGGTGGAACAGCTGGTGTGGAGCAGAGTATTTTAAATGTTTAACTTGCTGTAAACCAGCAAAATAAATATCTTTCAGCTTTTTCTTTCTGCAAGCTTGCTGCTATGATTGCTAATTATTATTTAAGAGATAATTAAAAAATTGTTGATAAGGGTCTGTTGACAGAAATGTCAACCGTCTTTTCTTGACCACAGTATTACTCAATAATTGATTTTGTAACAAGTCCCACAGGTGATGCCCTCCTTATGTGTGTGTGTATATATATATATATATATATATATATATATATATATATATATATATATATATATATCATGATTCATAGTACTGAGGGCTGAAAGGTAGACCTATTATCATCTTTTGAGTCTTATTTAGGAGTGCATTATTCTTAGATTATTGTCAAACATTAATCAGTGGTCAAACCAGTGTTCCCAACAAAATCTTCCTCCTCCTCATTGCTACTGTTTATAATAAATGTGCTGTTGGTCTTCCTGTGATGGGTGGTTTTGTCCACTTCTGCTCCCTGATACTCAGATGGAATCAGATGTTGGTTAATTTTTAGAAATGTTAGTCTCCCAACACTGCTGCTTGCTAGCTGTTTCTAATATGACTTGCTGAACAGGAAACCCACTCAGATTGCATACTTGCTGGTGGGCATCTAAGGATTTCCAAGGCAGTACAGGTCACTGCTGGCTACACACACTGTTTTGTTTAACAGCAGTCGATGGTGTCATCATTTCTGCCTAGTACATAACTATACTGCAAGTATGCTGTAACCATCTCACATGCAGTGGGACCACTCCTAGAAGCTACATTGTGTTTGTGTGTATCAGTTATCAAACCTTATTCTGGAAGCAAGTCCCATAGAGATGTACAGCCATTAACACCACCACCACAAAATTTTTGTTTGCCTCCCTGAGACAAATGAATTGCTTTCTGTGATTATGATGACATGTTCAGAAATATGCTAGGAATGGGATGTTCTAATTGATGTTGTTGCTTCTTATGGTATAAACCCTTTGCCGACTTCTTTTTCACTATGCTGCTGGTCTTCACTCCTTGACACAAATTTATCATACTTTTGCAGAAATTTTTATATTTAAAATGGGGATCTAGCAAAGTAGCAAGAATGTTTTCATTACTGCTTTTAATAGATGGTATGCCAGGATCCTGCTCAAAACATGCTTACATATCCTTCACTAGCTGGTACTTGTCTCTGTTGTCACTATTATAAAATTCATTACTCATCCTCCTCAATTTTATTCTGCAATAAATATATCTATGTGACAATCTTTCTCATTTGTGCCCCTACACAACTAAACAGCAAGGTGTTCTCCTCAAAAGGTTTCATCAGCTTATATACATCACACATTAGTTGCCATTGTCCTGGTGATAAAGAGGCTTCATCCAAAGCCTTCCAGTTTTGCATTGATACTTGCTAATGGCTTCACCTGATAGGGGACCTCAATTTTCAGCTGTGGATAGGGCAGGTTGTTACTCTCTTGTATTGAATATAATGCTGTGAGCACTGTAGGAGCACTGTAGGAGTTAAATGGGCACAGATTTTTCAGGTGATATTCGGCATCCCTCTGAGGGTTTCAAAATCTGTGAGATTTTATTCTAGCCACAACTAAATTTTTTAGACATGTGCAAAGCTGGGTACATGTACCATTTCAGTTATTCTGAATACTGCTATTATTTGAAGCCATTATAAGCAGACACAAAACCAGTTTTCAAGGAGCAGGGTACAAGACATAACTCTATTACCTGCTATAGTCTATTTGACTTGTCTATGGCTTTGTGGGATTGTCTCTCAAAACTCTACATGCACAATGTGGCATGCTGATTGTATGGACTACCCTGCTGCTGTCCTTTAATAATACTGCCAAAACCAGAAGCATGATTACTGGATATCAACTATATCAAGCTATTTTTGGCCACTGGTGTGAGGGAAATCCAGTGAGCAGTCATATAGTCTCTGCTCTGCCCACTTGTCTGCATATCTGTTGCCACGTGAATTTTCTTTCTGTATGAGTTTTGCAGCCCTTTGCTCACCATGCAAACCACCTGCTTGTGCAAATCTGGCACAGCTATCCTTGAAAAATAACTGAAGCTTGGGACATGCCAGCGTGGATACAACACATGACATCAATTCTTTAAAACCCAGTTTTCTACAAAAGAATAAGGTCGCATGTCAACTGCCAGCATCTTGACAAATTTGCCATTAGAACAGGTAAACTTTGATATTATTTTTATGAAGTTTCTGACTTCTTCCCAAGAACTCAGTAAGTGTGAATTGGCAGTATATGACAGAAGATCTGTGTAACATTATTGCTTTAACAACATGACTTGTGTAGATGGGGGTTCCGGAGGTGGCATGTGTGAGCACTCTGCAACTCTATCATCTCCTACAACAAACTGAGAGTCATTCTACTCTGCAGCAGGAGCCAAAGGTGTTATTTCAAATGAAGAAAATCTTGGCACATTTCCTCTACATGTACATCACTAGTATTATGTGTCCCAGAGCCCCAAAAACATTTAGGAGTTCTTCTTCTGCTGCTAAATGTGGCAACTCAGAGATTCTGATGGTGTGTCTCCCAGTTAGACCTGTAGCTGTGCTTCAGGGGGATCTCAATGAGGATCTGCCTTGGTGTGAGCCTTTTTCCTCTTGCTAATATCTTTCTTAAACAGACAACATATGGCAACATGTTTAGATTTTGGATCATGAGTGAAGTATCTCAGTACTGTTGACTTCATAGACTAAGGGGTTCCTGATGGACTACTACTGAAGCTAGACGTTTTTGCAATTGTACTAAAACTAGGTGTCAAAGGTGCTGCACTTCCAACAGCAGAAGAGGCACTCATCATAACTAGGTTTGTGGATGTTGATAACCTGTGTTGCTGCTGGGTATTCAACACTAGTGTGGGTGAACGAGTGGGGGATGAACTTGGAAGCAGTAGTGATGCTGATAATGACTGACAGGATGATTGTGAATTTTTGGCATCATGACTTGTCCAGAGTCAGACTTTCCAAATGATTTCTCAAACAGTTTAGAAACAGGCACAGCTCTCCATAAAATATTATTATAGTTCAGACTGTTTTTTTTCTATTATAAACAGACACTGGTGTCCACACATATATTCTATTGCATTCTGTGTTTTAGGGAAACCTCTAGCTAAAGTTGTTAATGAACTGTAGGAACAGCTGTACCACTTCATGACAGTTTGGACTCTTATAATGTTTGAATGAATTATCTCCAAGCAGAGAATACATTACTGAGCAGGAAAAGCACAATAAAGTATATTTTGCATAATAAAATTCACTAATACTTCAACAAGCAGCCATAAATACCATTTCCTTTCTTTTTAAATATCGGACAATAGAAAAATTTGGTAAAAATTATGTTAGTAAGCATTTATATATTCATTTATTTGTATTAATGTTGAAATCTTAAGAACTGTATTACTCTTGCACTATATATTGAATGTGTCCAATTCAGCTGTACATAGTCAACTAAACAGCAGTTCTCGGAATCATTTGGGGATGTTACCAAACTAATTATTGGTTAATTGTTATGAAATACATTTCATGATTGTGAGTCCAATAAATGCTGTAGTTAATAATTAAGTGTTGGCTGCATGGATTTTTGGCTTAGTTTGAATCCTTCTCAACCTAGTTGCTGTCCACTATCCTACAGTTATGCCTCAATCTTCACTTTCAGACACACCAGCACCAGTAAAGGACACAGGTATCTCATCTAAAGCACAAAGGGTGAGATGTTCAGAAAGTGGTGGTAACTGAAATTGTAATCAGAATAAATAAGTTCTTACTGCATGGTCTACCAATTCTCCGACGTTTCCATCATTTTTTGCATCCAATTCCGACATCTCTGTCAAAGGGAAAAAGCCGACTTAAAAGTGGGTGTGGATTAATCTACCGTCATATTGTATGATATTTTCAGAAAAAAAATATTAGTTTCAACGTCACTGTTTTGTCTGATTAATGTAATTTTTTCCCGACAAAATAAAAAATCATCTAATCTTGGAGAAGACAAATTAAAGTAATGTTAGCAGGAGTGAGAAGCAATTTGTCGTTTCAAAGACAAAAAATGTATTTGATTTTTTGAAAATGTTAGTTTCTAAGACAAAAGCAAAGAAAATTTTAACATCAGAATTTTTAAAAGGCAATGTTCATCAGGATTTTGTTACCCTCATTTTTAATTCTTTAGACGCATTTTCAAATATGATGCATTTACTTCTGAAAATATTGTTCTTCTTTTACCACCAACTCATGATCCAACAATTTTTTCATTATGATGGCTTTTTGAACATCTCGCCCTAAGCAAACACTGAATATGATGTTTTACAAGAACTGACTCATGGTACTCTGAAATCTGACAGACCTTTGCTTCATGGAATATCTTTATTTGCTGTAAAATCAAACATCACAATTATTCAAACAGGAGGTTGCTTTGTTAGACTCTGGCAAATTATTACTAATCAGAAGAATACTGATTGAGACGGCACTTAAAAAGTAAATATTTCAGAAAATTGTGTGTGCATGTGTGGGTGTGTATGTGTTTATGCTACCGTGAGAGTTGTTTCTCCAGTTCCAATCATATTTTATGGAGCATATTGTTACAGCTTACCTTGGTTTCAGTGTCATCTACAGGCATGAGGCTTCAAGTATGCAGCAGGCCTCTGTTTTATGTGTTTTCTTCCTGTAGTCTCCTCCTACCTACTTCCTCCTACCTACTTCCTCCCTCTGAGCTGCTCCTCCTACCTACTTCCTGTGGAGGGGATTGAAAGCAGACTGAGTCCTGACTCAGTTGCCCTTGCATTGTTGTTCATAGCAGTTCTATTACCTTGGGCTCTGTGTATGACCTGGCTAGTCTTCCATCCAGCCTGATGCTGACCTGTGGCTCTGTCTGACTATTCTTTTGCTTATCCCTAGAGTGGACACCCAACCTGGTACAGACCTGTGGCTCTGGCTGACTACCTGTACTGTGTATGACCTGGCTTGTCTGACTACCCCCTCTGGTACTGACTCGTGGCTCTGTCTTACTACTTTTACGTTTGTTCCTAGTACCTAGCAGACACCCAGTCTAGTGTGAACCTGGGGCTCTGGTAGACCAGCTTTGATTCTGACTGCAGGCGTGAGTCAGAGTTCGCTCCATTCTGACTGCAGGCGGGAGTCAGATATCGCTCCCTACTGACTGCAGGCTTGAGTCGGTAAGCCCGCCATGTCGGATCAAGATCCTGTGTTCCTGCTCCTGTTCCTGGTTCCTGCTGAGGCTACCAGTGGCTTAGGCCTAGTCTCCAGCATTGTGGTTTAGCCTCGCATCCTATTATTTTTGATAGCAGGGTTTCTGGCTTTAACCCTTTGCCTGCTCCTTTGTATGTATATATATTTTCGTTGTTCATTTTGTCAATAAAATTGCATTAACTATATGTTACTGTCTCTTGAACTTTTCTGGGTATCCGTGACACATATGCAAAAAATAGTGCAAAATCTCTCCAACTTGTCAAATACAAATTAGAGAAATGTCTCTCAATGGAGAAACATCCTTCATCTTAAAGGGATAGTAATACTTCGTTTTAACTTTATTTTATTTTGTAGGCATTAAAAAAACATGAAGAATTATATAAGTCTTATCTCTCAAACCTTTATGGTTTAAGAGATATTCACAAACAAAGTATCCCCCCCCCGGTCAACCAGATCAGAAGGGAGGTGTCCAGGTAGACTGCAGAGAGAGACAATCTTCAATTAAGATAAGGGAAAAAGCTGAAAAACTTGTCAAGGGGGGAAGGGCTTTTTATTGTTTTCATACAAAGAAAATTGTCCCCTTCTGTTATCTGTCTGGTCTTACAACCTGATCCACATCTGAGAAGAGATAGCTTACACTAGGTAAAAGGGGCGGGGAGGGGAACTTTGCTTGTAAATATCTCATAAACCATAAAGGATTGAGAGATAAGACTTATATCATTCTTCATGTTTTTTTAATGCCTACAAAATAAAATAAAGTTAAAACGAAGTATTACTATCCCTTTAAGGAAGAGTTATTCAACTTTTGGACCCAAATGTGCTGTAGACTACAGCTTCTGTCATCCCAATCAGCCAACAGCTGGCTGGGGATTTTAGTAACTGTAGATCCAAAAAATCTGGAGGTCCATCAGTTAACCATGCTTTAAAGCACATCTTGTATACTGGATAGTAAAAACAGTAATAAGAAGACTTGATCCAGATTAAATTATGTTGTAAAATATTAAGACGATTTCTTGGTGCTTTAACGCATTGAAATCTGGAGATGATTCACAATGCATTGTTGTCTCCTGTGGCAATGAAGTGGTTAAACACACAGAAAACAAAGATGTTCATGCTTCCATCAGACCAACCTGAAGCTTTCGCCTGTGCTAATTATTACGGACAAGCCTCTTTATTGAACCAAATCCTGTTATTGGCATCAGGATGCATGAGCTGTGGTTCTTGTTTAAAATGCACTCATTAGCCGTACAAATCAACCTCGTTGACAGAAAGCTTCGGAATTAAGCATCCTGCGTTACTCATTGGACAAGGAGCAATTTATAATGCCATTAGCAACACTTGCGAAGGTTACAGACATCAAAAATTGTTCAGCCGTAATTATTCTTAATGGATACAAGGAATAAACTGACGTGGGACAGCATTTTCATTAGCTTTCAATCAAGGCTGATAGCTTTGGGGAAACGGACGTGTGGTTATTTTTTTTATTTTTTTTTGGTTAGCGGGGAGGAGAACTAATATAACAAAATAATGTTGTTCCGGTGGGATGGAATAGTCTCAGAACAGAACTTAACTTCTAACTACTTTGATGAGATGTAATTAAAATAAATAAATGGTGGGTAGATGTTGGGAGACCTGGAGAGTGCAGTAATAGATTGCATATGTTTAATCCCTCTGCAATGAGTTAAAGGGATAGTAATAATTAGTTTTAACTTTATTTTATTTTGTAGGCATTAAAAAAACATGAAGAACGATATAAGTCTTATCTTTCAAACCTTTATGGTTTAAGAGATATTCACAAGCAAAGTTTCCCCCTCCCGCCCCTTTTATCTACTGTAAACAATCTCTTCTCAGATGTGGAATGCAGTCCATAGACCAGACAGATAACAGAAGGGGACAATTTTCTTTGTATGAAAACAATGAAAGCCCTGCCCCCCTTGACAAGCTTTTCAGTTTTTTCCCCTTATCTTAATTGAAGATTGTCCCTCTCTGCAGTCTACCTGGGCACCTCCCTTCTGATCTGGTTGAACGGGGGGGGATACTTTGTTTGTGAATATCTCTTAAACCATAAAGGTTTGAGAGATAAGACTTATATCATTCTTCATGTTTTTTTAATGCCTACAAAATAAAATAAAGTTAAAACGAAGTATTACTATCCCTTTAAATACCTGTGCTTAACTCTTGTAGTAGTAAAGTAGATAGGTAGTTCTTTCCTAAACTCAGATTTGTTTTGAAATGAAGACTGAAGTTGATGTACTAAGAATAACTGGGTGGTATGTACTAAAGTGTGATAGGGAGGGGATTAGAAGTGATTTCTCCAGTGTGATAAACTCTCCAATCCATATGTTATTATATGGAGCCTATTCACTAGCATCTATCCAGCTTGAGTGATCTTAGTGCATTGGCACAACAGAATAACATAGGAATATTAGAGTTTATGACACTGGAGAAGAGATCTCCTCTTTACCTCACATTAGTGCATCTTCTTCTTGGAGTAATTCTGGAGCAAACCAAAAGCACCAGAAGACAGATACAATTTCTTAAAATTCCCTTTGATTTATATCAGGTTTCTAATGCCTTGATTGTCGAAAAGGTCTCCTCTGCATTGCTATGCCATTGCTTTATCATTCAAGGGCCTATATGAAGAGATAGTAATGCCTCATTATAAATTATGGTTCGATCATTCCTTATACTTTGTAATAACGCGCTGCACTGTTTTTGTGTAATTATATTATATATTATATAGTTTGTGTCATTATTTTATAAAGCTTCCCCTCCCACCCCTTTTACCAATGTCAATCACTTTCCCTCAGATCAGAAATCCGACAGATCGCAATGAGGGACAGTATTGTGGCTATCAATAAAAAGAAAACTCTGCTCTCCTTTATGAACGAGGGGAGGTATTTCCTTATGCTTATACAAGACTGTCCACATCGCGATCTGTCCGGATCAGCTTTCTGATCTAAAGAAAGAATAATGATGTCGTTGTAAGCGGTGGAAGGGGGAAACTTTATAATATAATTACATAAACACTAGACCAATTAGAAAATTGGCAATGGTGCAGAGTGTTATAATAAAGTACTAGTGTAAAAGCCCGTATACAAGGTCCTTTGAGGTAAAGAGGCCAGACCTGCTCTGAGTACTGCCGCCGCCTCATTGCCGGCACAGGCAATGCAGTAATGCACAGTAGAGACTGCCCAGATGCACAGAATGCTCCCAGCATTCTGTGCGTTCAGGCAGTCTCTACTGTGCATGACTTCATCGGACAAACATTCTGGTCTTTTATATTATAGGAAATAAGGAATAGTTGAATCATAATTTATGATGAGACATTACTTTCTCTTTAAATCAAGGGGATTTTGGGGGGGATGTTTATTTGTCTTCTATAGTGCACTTGGTTTACTCAAGAATTACTCCAGTTATACTTAGTACATCAGCCTCACTAATGCTTCCTAGTAATAGACCCCAGTCCTAATGACCAATATGGGCCTTAATCATCAAAGTAAAGAGGAAGAATTGATGAGAAAACCAGAGGGCAAATAAAAGTTCTCAAAATTCCCATTATCTTGATGAATAAGGGCCAGAGTGACCAGCAGTGGCCCAGAATATCAGTTCTGCATGGACAGGTTCTTTACAGAATGAATCTTGCATTAGTACTGGATTCTCATTTCCACATAGGATAACATACGTCTTTATAACTGTAATCCAATACCCCAAAATCCTTCCAATGCAATCTTAAGCATCAGTGCAAGCAGGTTGGGGACCTGGAGTCAGACAACCAAGAATTATGTCCCTCTCCTTGAACTTGATATCCAGCACTACTAAGGAAGCACTTCATGCTGAACTGATTTAAAGTGGCCATTGGGATTTTCTGCCCAGTTTAAGGTAAGTGGAAGTTAAGTATTAGGAGATGTTATTATTCCATTAAAGGCAAATATGAGTCTAGAAAAAATATTATACCCATTTCACATCACTGAATCTCATGTAATAATAATAATACAGATGGAACTTTAAAGAGGAACTATCACACCAAATAAAATCCCCTCCAATAATTAGTCATATAATGATATGCTTACAAATAGTACTATTATCAAGCATAAGTATCGTGTTATTAAGAAATCCTACTTCATCTAAGACTGACAGGCAGACACCTTGTCTTAGAGACATCTGTACGCCTGCGTAGTCCGTCCCGGTCTCCTCACAGAGGAGATGCATTGTACCTTAAGGTAACAGGAAGGGACTGACGGTGCAGGAGCACAGATGCCTCTAAAGCAAAAACCCTGCCTGTCAATCTCAGATGAAGTAGGATTTCTTAATAACGCTGCACTTATGCTGGATATTAGTACTATTTCTAAGCTTATCGCTTTATGCCTTATTATTGGGGGGGGCTGTATTTGAGGGTGATAGTTACACTTTAAGGAACAAATAATCATTCTCAAAATTCCCATATAAGTCAGTGGTGTTTCTTATCTCTTAACCCTTTGAGTGCCCGAGGGGTATGCAACGCATTGCGAAGCAATGCATTGCGTACCCCTCTGGCACTCAAAGGGTTAAATGCCAGAGAATTCTCCAGTGCATTGCTTCACAAAGTGTTGGAGTGAACTCTCTAGCATTCAAGGGCTTTAAATCCCCATTTAAATTCTTTGCTTTATCTTTATTTTATTTTGTAGGCATTACAAAAAATGAAGAACGATATAAGTCTTATATCTCAAACCTTTATGGTTTAAGAGATATTCACAAGCAAAGTTTCCCCCTCCCGCCCCTTTTACCTAGTGTAAGCCATCTCTTCTCAGATGTGGAATGCAGTCCATAGACCAGACAGATAACAGCAGGGGACAATCTTCTTCCTATGAGAACAATGAAAGCCCTGCCCCCCTTGACAAGTTTTTCAGGTTTTTCCCTTATCTTAATTGAAGATTGTCCCTCTCTGTAATCTACCTGGACACCTCCCTTCTACTCTGGCTGATCAGTGTTACATCAGTAAAATAGGCGGGAGGGGGATACTTTGTCATTGAATTACTCTTGAACTACAACTCTGACAGAATTGAAATAACAATGCAAAGTCCAAATACTATGCTGATTAATTAGAGCTGCTTTTATTATGAAACATTACTATCCCTTTAAATCAATGGCTTTTTTAGTTATTGCTTTAAGCTTAGCTGGTTTGTTCCAGAATTGAAGCAGTTCCTTAGTATACGAGCCCCATGGTTATTCTGTATTGCCCAAGAGTGTCACCTTTTGTTTTAAAACTCAACTGACTAAGCTTTGTTACCTGCTTGTTTTCCAGCCATGTGTTAGAGACATCTACAGCATCCAAGGGGTTAAGCCATATATACTCAGTGAGAGGAGTGTTCTAATATGATTCCATGCTAAAAAAAAGTGTTTTTATTTTAGTGGTATGTCTGCCTGATATCAAAGATCTAAATAATGAACCCTAAAAACACTCCTCCTTGTTCCACTTGCATAAGGGGAAAGCCATGTGGGAGTGTTTAGACCAGCAGTTCCCAACCCGTGACCTCAGTGCCCACTAATAGGCCAGAATTTGAGGGTTTCCTTGTTAGGACATTGGAGAGTGAATCAAATTGCCTGAGCCTCTGATCAACACAGCTGTGTTCTAGCAGGGAAATTCACAGGTCCTGGCCTGTTAGTAAGCCTTGAGCACATGGGTTGGGAACCGCTGGTTTAAACATTGTGTGGTTGTTCCTTTATTCTGCATCTTACTTCTCACCATGTAATAACAAGGTGCAGAGTTGATTAGTGTAACTTACACCACTTTTCTGTATATGCTAGAGGAGGTAGTCTGGGTTTGATGACATTAACCCTTTGATTGTCAGAAAGGTATCTAATGCATCGCATTGCAATGCATTAGATATCTCTCTGGCACTCAAAGGGGTGATTGGTTTACTGATAACAGAGTGTGTGCTTCAGAATGCAATAAAGTGGCCATGTGTTGTAACACACATCCAGAATTGTAGGAGCAGGATTTTCATGCCAACATGTAAGCGCAGAAAATGATCTGCCCTGGTAGAGTCACACAATCCCCCTAAGGTTATTCACAACTCAGTCCCTATGTTCAAAAGCAAAGTAGATACTTCTGTGGAAAACCAATCACAATACTAGACAAACATATAAATGGGACTTTTAACCCTTTTAACCCCACTCTTTGTCTATAAAGGGGTCTACTAGCTTGAAAGGTGAGAAATGGAATTTGACAATCTATCTATCCATCATTATTTATCTAATAAGCAATGGCCCAATATGATCCATCCATTATTGAATTGGCAAATGGCTACTGTGCAAAGACTTGAGAACATCTGTTTTCCAAGCATGCATTGTGCCATTTCCAGTTTGAATTCCCCCTAGAGTGAGATGTCTCATTTAGCATTCAAGTAATTAAGCTTATTTAACCTCTGGCATGCTACAGAGGTCACTACTGCTTTGCAAAGCAATGTGGCGGTGACCTTTCTAGCATCCAAGGAGTTAAGTCATAGATACTCTATTTCACCTTATTGAGAATACTAATGGCTGAAAATCTCCTTTTTGTATATATATATTTATATATATTTTTATTACTTCCTATATCACAAGTGTCTACATTTTAGAAATCCAGCAACAACAAACCCTGGTCTCCTTATCTCTAACACTTTCCAACCATTACTCTTCCATCACCCTCACGTCTCTGCTCAGATTAGGACTTTCCCTGATAAACGTCTCCTATCTTGGCCAATTATTCACTTTTTTCCGGCAAGCCAAAAGGCTATAGGAATCAGCGGTTATATCGGAATGGGAGAAGCCAGCTGAAATATATTTCTAGACCGTCAAGCTGAATATTTAAACGCTGCAATATCTCAAACCATTAACTAATATTTCCTTTGCTTGCTGAAGTGTTTCAAACTCTCCCCCCAACCTTAAGAAAAAGATTATATGTTAAACCGAGCGTTGACTTCAAAGTATCACCTTCAATTTTATGTCTCAAGGTGTTGTGGACTGGATTTGATTGCACTGATTTCAGCTGGTACAGAGGTTGTGAAAGTTGTTTCACATGTCCATCTGTAGACATGTATTCTGAATACAAAATAAACAGGAGGATATAGTGTTTTGCAAATAAGTACTAAGGGGGATAAATGTATAAATCCACCAGCACAGTTCATTTTCTGCAATTGGATATCAAATCTAAATCACATACCAGTCATTTTGCAAATGATCACTTTCATGCTTACCCACACTCACACACACATGCACACATAGCCTCAAACTCACAAACACCAGTTGACCACACATTCAACCACATCCACATGCACACACATGCTTCAGCATTAAAATGTTAGCAGAGGAAGGTCCACATGCACCCCCTTTGCCTCATAGCATGCACAAGAAATGGGAGTAAAGTTATACAAATTTCGGCACCTTGTTAATTTTTAGTGGTACCTAAGACTCAAAGGAATACCCTAAAACATAAACTCCTATGCTTCCATCATCTTAATGAGATTTGCGTGAATGGGATTTTTTTTTAGCGTAGATCGATTACTACACAGGTAATAGGCAGCCATGATATTTATTATAAATACATACTTGTTTTAAGTTAGAAATTAAATTTAAGAATCCACAGGAAAATGTTTGTTGTTGGTGATATGAATGAATGGGATGGAAGAGATGTAAGCTTGATTAGCCAGGAATTTAGCATAGCTGTATAAGGATGGATATTGAATAGAAATAAACTGATTGCACAAATGTTGCTCAGCAGAGCAGGAAGGTTTTTTTTAAGTATTTCAGAAACTATTCATCTGCAAGCAGCAACTGATTCATACATGTTTATGCTCAGCCTTTTTCTAGTTAATATACGATATTCCCACCACTGGCAATACTAACACTATACACTTTCAGAATTCAGCGTTCAGGTCTCCCCTTAAGCATCTTCTGCCCAAAGCTGGTGCTGTGAGCTCAAGAGAAACAGCTTAGAACCTCACACCCACCTTCATAGCTCATAGGAATGAGGCTGCCATCGACAGCTTCAACTCTTGCAAGAGGTGGGGTAATAAAGGCTGTGTGTTTAAAGGGATAGTAATGTTTCATACTAAAAGCAGCTCTAAGTAATCATCGTAGTATTTGGGTGTTATTTCAATTCTGTCAGAGATGTAGTTCAAGAGTAATTCAATGACAAAGTATCCCCCTCCTGCCCCTTTTACTGATGTAACACTATTCAGCCAGATCAGAAGGGAGGTGCCCAGAGAGACTGCAGAGAGGGACAATCTTCAATTAAGATAAGGGAAAAACTTGAAAAACTTGTCAAGGGGGACAGGGCTTTCTTTGTTCTCATAGGAAGAAGATTGTCCCCTTGTCTGTCTGGTCTATGAACTGCATTCCACATCTGAGAAGAGATGGCTTACACTAGGTAAAAGGGGCAGGAGGGGGAAACTTTGCTTGTGAATATCTCTCAAACCATAAAGGTTTGAGAGATAAGACATATCATTCTTCATGTTTTTTTAATGACTACAAAATAAAATAAAGATTAAACGAAGTATTACTATCCCTTTAAATGTTACTACTCTTAGAGGTGGTAGAAGTATGATTAGCTTACAAAAGATTAACATGCTTACTCTTTTATTAATTTTCATACTGTTTGCCCTTTAAACTATTTTCATACTGGCAACATTGTTGCAGAGACATATAAGCATGGAAAAATTCATGAGTTGTGAACTGTTGTTGTCACAGGAAGAAGCATCATGCAGTAACTTTTCTCAGAGTGATAAGACAGCTACAGTATTAAATTCAGAGGAACTGAAATGAAATTGCACTCAAATCACACACCAGTTCCAGCTAACTGCATTTTCATAAACTCAGTTTCTATTGGGAGAATGGGATGCTGGTACAACCTTGCTACACTGTATCACGAAAATGCATCATCATGTTTAGTAGCTACATAAAAGTTCTGCTACAAGAAAGTCATGTATGTGAAATGAGGATCTCCAGTTTTGATTTTATTATTTGTCCAGACATTTTAGTTAATAAGCTTCATAGACAAATATAGAGATTTGGGAGTTTTATCTTTATATACACTCCATTTCCATCTCAATGCGCCAACATTCCTGATCTGTATGGAAGACTGTGGTTGCTGTTAACAATACTATAATGTAATATTGTGGCATCACGTTGTTATCTAGTTCTGATTATTTGGTAAAGTTTAGCAAGCAGCTATATCATGAAAATATCTACTGAGAGCAACTGGGATTTAAAGTGGCATGATAAAGAATAAGTGGCGCTTAATCTGCGTAACAGAAGCCCTTACCTAGGTAGGTAAACATCTTCATAAGAACTTCTATATTATATTTTTGTTGCATAGTATCTGCTGTTGCCTGTCTTTGTTGTCCACCATGTTAGGTCTGTATTTAGTTTTTACCATCACACAATAAACAGTAGACATTATCTGTCTGAATGAGATTAGTAATAGAGAGAGACCCTCCCATGATGCTAATAAGACATGAAAACGTTTTTCAGTGTAGAAATGTGACACAGTTAGAGTCCAAATTCAAAAACAGTAAATGGTTATAATGGACCGCTTTATGAGTGATACATTCCTATGTTAGGGTATATATTAACTTCTTGGTGACAAGGGCTTTTTACACTAGAGGACAAGAACAATTTTTTCCTTCTTTTATTGACCATATTTTTCCTCTAATTCATTTAGTGTATCCACACAAATTATATACTTTTTAAGGATAAGTAGGGCTTTCTTTTGGGGCCATAGTTATATTTATACCTTAAAATCTCGGGTATAATACGTACAATTTTACCCCTCTTCACCTTATGTGAAGTGGATGGTGCCACTGTGAGGTCGGGCATTACCATTGGCTGGAGGCAGAAGGTCCTGACAGCCCATTGCAGGAAGCGGGCGGCAGATGCAAGTATGATGCCCGCAGAGATCATGGGGACTTTTGATGGATAATAGTAAGGCATATTTTCATATAGGGAGGGAAGATGGGGGACTTATGTGGGATGAAATTAAGCTTTTTGGAGAACGAATTGTGCTGCGCTGAGGGAGGGAAGGTATTTGCAGGCATTAAAAAATGTTTTAGTAAAGGGGAAAACAAGGGTGCGTATTATACATAGGCGCTCTTGTTTTCCCCTTAAATCTTAGATATAATATGCACCTGCGTATTATACACAGATGCATATTATACCTGAAATTTTTCGGTAACTCATAATTTAGTTTGATTATAATATAAAAAGAGGAAACATTTGATAAAAAAACAGTTAACCCATGACTGAAAGCTTGCACCTTCTAGGTCCTCAGTTGGCCATTAAAGGGTATCACCTTTATATCACTCTTACGAGTTTTGTACTATAAAAGTACACTGAATCCCCTCTACACTATTGGCTAACACAGTAGCTCCTTTTTTTTCAGAATTTTACTCTAAACCTGATAGTATTCAGTGTAGAAAAAAACTCACAAGAGTGGTATAAAGGTGATACCTTTTAGACTTGTGCAATGCAAAACTTTTCGGTAAAATTTGATTTCAGACAATTTTTTATTTTTTAAAGTGGGAGGATCCGAATTTCGGACCGGACCTGTTCAACTCGGACAAAATTCGTCAATAGTCTGAATTATTCAGCCGAATTAAAAAAAAAAAATTAAAATATCCAATAAAAAAAATTAAAATTAAACAAAAATAAAAAATACATTAAACTAAATTAATAATGATATTAAATCTCTAATGAGACAGGAAGAAATATTTTATAAACCTCTAAACACTTATATATGTATATGTCACTTCAAATTAAAGCCCTTTCTGCCCTTTAAAAAATAGTATAGAATATGTGTTTGTGCAATAAATGAGAAAGATAGGAATTATGTTTGAACACACACATAGCAAAAATGCCAAAATTGCTTGTGTCCTTATGTGGTTAATATCTGAACTTTGCATGAACTGTAAAGCGACTGTTTTACCAGATCTATTTTTAGCAGTATGTAACAATATTGTAATAGTTTCAGGAAGGAAAGCTCCGTGACCTCTATTTCTAGTAGCATGTAGCAACATTGTAATGGTTTCAGGTGGGAAAACACCGTCCGAATCTCCAAACTTTACACCAAATTTCGAACTAGGTCTATTTTGGATTCTGATTTTTTTTGGGGGGCGGACCTTGGCTTTAGGAAGGTATAAATGATGCCGTGCCGAATACGCCTTATTCATCCAAATTTCTAAATTAGCAGAACCAAATCGCACAAGTCTAATACCTTTTAATGGCTAACTCATGCTGAGATGCAAGGGCAGCAGAATGCTGAGGAGCAGGTTAGTGTGCCACAGACCACCGTGGACACAGTGGGAATGGGGTCAACAAGCGATGCGGGACTAGGACAGGTTCCACTTGCCAACAGTAGCAATACTCCTGATCCTAGTTGCAGTGCTGACTCTGAGGCAGCAGCAGCAACAGCAGCAACATTATCTGCTGCCACAGGCAATGAAGGGGAATGTGGAGGACAAGAAGAAAGTGGTAATTCTTCTCCTCCTTTCCCCTTCCCTCTGAAGTCTTCATGGGTGTAGGACTATTTTTCTGTTTGGGCAGGCACAGTGCAGTCATCAGCAATGACACGGTGCACAATTTGTGACAAGTCAGTGGAAAGAGGAAAGGAGGTAATACACCTTGGCGCAAGTGACCTCATATTACACATGAAACACAGACACCGTGACATATACTCCAAACATGTTAAAGTCAAACACCCACCGCAGAAATCAAATACCACTTTTGCTGTCCCAGACTCACCAGAAAGGAAACTAGAGGCGAGGTGGAGATCAAAGAGGAGGAGGAATAAAACAACCCAGACAGAGCCTGGAAGTTCCAGGACAAGTGAAACAACTAGCTCGCCATCACCTTCTTGGGTAACTACATCTTCTGCCAATCCTCCTCGTTCATTACCTCCCCCGCCAAATGATAGCCACTCTGTTGATGTTAGGATGTGGCAGTTCGTCACATGCCAGTGTGGTGGAGGAGAATAGCCATCAGTGCATCAAGCGGCATCTGAGGAGATTCCATCCTGCAGAATTTGCTAAGATGGTGGCAGGGAGGGTTCATCATTGCTATTAAACTGTCAGCAAGTTGTCATGTGTCCTTAGCGGATCTGGAAAAGGGGTGCAATGACAACAGTAGTACTTGGTTTCAGGTGTCATGATGTTTGGATACAGTTGTGCCCCCAGATGTTATTTAGCATACACACGCTGTGCACAATGCAGTTGCTGATGAGAGTCACAGTTCCTGCTCTCAAGGGAAAAAATATATTCTAATAACAACACACCCATGGTGATTTTGGAGGAGGGGCAGGTGGAGAAGATTTAATGACCAACTTGTTCTTTTCTCCACAAACACTTGGGGTTACTTATTCTGCTGCTACTGCCTCAGGTGCATCACTGGAGCCAGTCATGGCAAACTGAACCTTCATCATCCATCTTCCATGTTACTGCTATTGTTGATCCCTTTCCCTTTCAGCTGCCTAATCATCCTGCTGCTTAAACAACTCAGCAGCAGCAGTATTAACAGCAGTTGCAACTCAGGGCTCAGGAGGACATTTGACAGTGGCCACTGGCCAACATGACCTGCTGGCATGAGGCCAGTAGGGCATTTTTTTTCTCAGGGCTTGTGTTTTGAAAAAAATAAATAAATAAAAGTAAAAATAACTAGTGCTACAAAAAAATAAACACATTTTTTTTGGGGGTGGGTTGTTTCTTACAAGCCTAAGTCCTACAAATCAATGTTTCCTTAGGGCGTGTGCCAAACTAACTTTAGTCCTACAAATCAATGTTTTCTTAGGACTTGTGCCAAACTAGCTTAAGTCCTACAAATCAATGTTTCTTCAGGGCTTGGGCCTCTAATAAGTCTAAGTCCTACAAAGGCCTCCAACAACAAATCAAACAAATCATCCTCTAAAAATACTCTATCAAGTCAAGTATCAGTCCACCCCAGTGGCAGCTTATGTCAGGGGGTTCCTGTCTCTGTCATTTTAAATACGAATGTCTTATTTTATTTTATTGATTTATTTTTTTATTAACTGTCCCCCCAATAGCAGTCAAGAAAGCCCCCAAAAGCAAATTCCCTGTTCAAATGATTCATTCCTTCACCAACACAGGCACCCTCCACAGACCCCTTTATACCATGTTTTATGGTTTTTATTCTATTTTATTTAGGATTTCTTTCTTTGTTAAGTGCCCCCCAATCCCAGTAAACAACCCCCCACAAATCCCCCCCATTCAACTGATTCTTTCCCCACACCCCACCAACATACGCACCATCATGCCCCTTTTATACTATGCCTTTGTGAAATAAAATATTATTTATAATGTGTTGTGTGTAACTTCTATGTTCCCATTGATTTCAATGGGAGAAAAAAGCTGAAAAAATTGGAAAACCTGCACTTTTCACGGGACATTTTTCGCCAAGCGGAAAGTTCCATTTTTCGCCGATTTCAGTTTGAGGTGGAAAGTTTCGCCCATCCCTACCTGTTTGTTCCCTGAAATATAACTAATCTTCTCCTGCTCTTCTCTTAAATGTATCCATTGTATCTGCCATTACCAAATCCTTGGTGCAGTTGCCTTTGCACCAAAATTGTTCCACTTTTACATTTGCATATATGGTCCTTGATTCTATTCAGTTCTCTGGAAAAAGTTGGTGCAATATAAAGAATAATAATAAAAGAATAATATTACCTCTGGTAAAACAGCCAGTAAAAGCAACTCTGTGGTAATCAAGAAAAAGCACAGTTTTTGAACTGATTTCCTGTGATGTCAGCATAGGACCCCCCCCCCCCACAAGTAGCTGAACTAGAGTTGAAAAGTACTCTGTGAATCTCATTTCAGCAGTGTCCCTGAATGGTAGAAAGGTAATGTGGTCACCTTACTTACATATGCTCTGTGTGTGAAGATGTTCCCGCCTTTTCCAGCTTTCCAGTGCTTCCATTGATTATCCAGGATTATCTCTTAATGGAAAGAGATGAGATAACAGCCTCTCTGATTACAAGAGCAGGGGGTACGATTAATCACGATCAATTAACTGACTTGGTTTTATCACTCAATAAAAGTAACACAAACAACATTAAATGAATAGGTTCTGAACAGGACAGTTTACATGTTAAAAACAAGCTTAGAATTATTAGTTTTTATGGATTTAAAATCAACAATTTATTTTTACATACGCTATTTGTAAGTATAGGATATGTAAAGTTATGTTAACATTTTATGCTAGTGTTCCTTTTAGTTTATATTGCCAGTGTATTATTCAGTATGCACCCCCAAGGTCTTACATTAAAGGGATAGTAATGTTTCATAATAAAAGCAGCTCTAATTAATCATCATAGTATTTGGGCATTGGAGAGTGTTATTTCAATTCTGTCAGAGTTGTAGTTCAAGAGTAAGTCAATGACAAAGTATCCTCCTCCCGCCCCTTTTACTGATGTAACACTGCTCAGCCAGAGCAGAAGGGAGGTGCCCAGGTAGACTGCAGAGAGGGACAATCTTCAATTAAGATAAGGGAAAAAGCTGAAAAACCTGTCAAGGGGGGCAGGGTTTTCATTGTTATCAGAGAAAGAAGATTGTCCCCTGCTGTTATCTGTCTGGTCTTACAACCAGATTCCACATCTGAGGAGAGCAGTGTTACACTAGGTAAAAGGGATGGGGGATACTTTATCATAACTACAGCTCTGACATTATTGAAATAACACTCTCTGTGGTTCAAATATTATGAAGATTAATTGGAGCTGCTGTTTTTGTGAAACATTACTATCCCTTTAAGCAAATGTTTAATTTCTACCAAGTTTAACCCCACCATTGCTGGAATGCATTGATTGCAATGTGTTCACAGTCATTCCGGCAATGGAGGGGATAATGAGCGGTCCAGTTAGACTAGTGAAAGGTGGCAGGAAAAAGAATGTGTATTATTTTTTGCTAGTTTCCCCTCCAATGCAAGACAGTTTACAATGTAAGCTGCATGAAATCAAATGAGTAAAGGGGACTTGAGTGACTTGAGTAGGGAGGGTAGATGGGTACATTTGGGGACACTGGGGCTGGTGGTGGTTGTGACGTTTGTATACCATATAGCCCTGGGAAAGCTTATCCAGAAGGATAATGGAGCCTTGCAAATGTCATTCTGCTAGCTTGTAGTAGCAGAATGGCCATTTGTAATGATATTTTGGGCTGTTTTTGTATGTTTGTCAAACTGCAAAATATAGCATACAGGTATATACATTGAATGTAATAGCAAAAACAGGAAAAAGGCTCAAAAATCTCTTTTCCAGTATTTTTGCTGAAAGAGATTCCCTTCCAATGGAATGGAATCACTGCCTACATTCAGTTTATTATTTGCTGTGAATGTTAGTCTCAGTACAATGTTTGTAGATTACAAAAGATGAGTCCTGGTCTTTCACGTTTTAATACTTTGTGTGCCAGAGGGGTACGCATTTCATTGTTTTGAAATGCATTGAGAACCCCTCTGGCACTCAAAGGATTAAGGGAAATCCAGTGAAAACAAAAAGAGACAAACACTGTCCCTGTAGTAGAAAAGCCAGTCTCTAGGGAAGTTATTCTCAAGCAGGGAATCCCTTTTTTTCTACAAAGACTTTGAAAAAAATTGTACATTTACTGAAATTATTATGCACATTATTTATGTATTTTCTCCTTGATTAAGCCCTTGCAAATTACATATCCATTTTTAGGGGTTCCAACAATTCTAGAATATATATTAAGGGTGCCTTAAGGTTGAGAACCACTGCTCTAGGCTATTAAATACAACATACAGAACACTCAATGCTACAGGGATAATATTACATTGTATCACTATCCAGTCAGAAAACTCTCTGAAAACAGAGATCAAGGGACGTAAAAGTGTATCTAAATTGGTGAAAGTGAAAAAAATAATAAGAGTAGACAATTAGACTCTACATATAATATAGTTGCAGTATATGTGTAGTCAAAGAATAGGTTTACTGTCACTTTAAAGGCCTTATTTAAATCACAGGGGGATTTTTATTTTTCCCTATGGTACAGCTGGTGTGCCCCAGAATTGCTCTTCTTTTCTTTTTTCTATAGACTTGTGCATATAAACTTTAATTTTCATTTAGTATTATCTGGTTCTCTATTCACTGTTCTTTTTTAGTCTTGTCCTTGAGCAAAACATTTTGGACACCACTGATTTTACACATGGAACCTAGATGTGATACACATTAACACTCCTCCTCCTCTGTGATAGATCTGGGCATATGACTTAAGGAGGCCACCATATGGTGGTCAGGTTTTTGTAATTAGTAGAAATTTAAAGAAACTAGAAATGAAGAGATTGTCGAATGACTAGGGGAGGTGTCTTTAGTGACAAGTAGTGAAAGGAGGAAGATGGAGAGGAGGGAACATTGGGATTTACGAGGGTGAAACATCTGTTTAAAAGAGAAGAAGGTTGGACCTGTAACCATAATTAGGAAAAAAGGTCCCTGGAATCACAGAAAATGTGAAAAGAAATGTGATGGTCTTGTGGGACACATATGAATTGTATCCAGAGTGGTAACAGTATAATACCTACAAAACATTACACATCAGGCCTTAAAGGGATAGTAATACTTCGTTTTATCTTTATTTTATTTTGTAGGCATTAAAAAAAACATGAAGAACGATATAAGTCTTATCTCTCAAACCTTTATGGTTTGAGAGATATTCACAAGCAAAGTTTCCCCTCCCTCCCCTTTTACCTAGTGTCAGCCATCTCTTCTCAGATGTTGAATCTGGCTGTAAGACTAGACAGATAACAGAAGGGGACAATCTTCTTACTATGAGAACAATGAAGGTCCTGCCCTGGCTGAACAGTGTTACATTAGTAAAAGGGGCAGGAGGGGGATACTTTGTCATTGAATTACTCTTGAACTACAACTCTGACAGAATTAAAATAACACTTTCCAAGATCCAAATACTATGATGATTAATTAGAGCTGCCTTTAGTATGAAACATTACTATCCCTTTAATCATCAAGCTAAAGAGGTATAATTCTGGAGCAAACCAACTGCACCTTAGGGTTGAAATAAAATGTTCACAATGTCCCATTATTTTAAATGTGAATTTAAACCCAATTAATCCTAGAGAGGTCTCCAGTGCATTGCTTTGGAATACATTGACTATATCGCTAGCATTGAATGGGTTAAAAGTCCAATTTAAAACATTCAGAAGCACAAAAAGCAATGAAGGGGCACTTCAGTATATATACAGTATCTGTCTGTATGATAGCTGAATAGTGTACTTACAGAAAGTATAGGCATGTGCAGAATCCCATATTCACCAGCAAATGCACATCAAGGGCTATAAGCCCACCCCTTTGAGCTCTCACTGGTATACTCAGTATGCAAAAGTATTGAACAGATGGATTTAGCAGCTCTTACTTCAATAGTTAATAGACCATGTGATAATCCACTTCAGCATTACAGAATATCAGTATTGGATCTAAATTCTAAACAAATATGAGGGCATTCCTGGCAGGGCAAAAAGGACCACTTGAACGGTGGGTGCTGTGAAAATGCCTCCCTTTATGGCGTCAATCTGCATAGACCACCATAGAAATTTCATGCACTTCCACCCAAAAATTTGTATTAGTCCATAAATAAAAATAGCAATCTTTATTAAATCACCACAGCATACCTGTATAATAATCTTCTGTCAAAGTTGACAGTAAATGGAGATATTGATAAGCTTTATGGGTACAAACAAACAGATGTGTAGAAGATCATCTCAGGCTGGTCAGCCTGCCAATTAAACAATTAGCCAGCGAATCCAAAGTTTAGATAATCAGTCCTGGATATAGGGACATCCCTCTTAGTTAGACAATCTATTTCTATTGGACAACATAACAACTTAATCTAAGAAAGGGAATTCCTCTCGTTAAAATCATGAGTAAGTATAACAGTAACCCCTTATAAAATAACACTGATTGGTCAATCTATGTAGATACTTAAAACAACAAGAAATTTAAGTCCCCCCTCTGGTTTAGCTGGTTTGCTCCAGAATTTTACTTCTTTAGTTTAATAAATGAGGCCCACTATACATATCACTAGGTGTCAACAATTTTTAGACAATTTTCTTATTGTGAATGTAGCTAGTGTAACGGAATAAAAACATGTCTGCTAAGTGTTTTCACTTTGAAGAACCAAAGTTATTCAGTGGGCAAACCAAGTAACAGAAGGGACAAATAAAAACTGCCATTCATTTAAATGGGACTCTTGAATGCTAGAGTGGTCACCAAAGCATTGCTACACCATGTATTGGAAACCTCCCTATAATTCAAAAGGTTGTGACCCCTAAGTGCAGCTTTAGGGGATATTAGCCTCAGTAACAATTAAACTATGTAGTGGTGCAGATTTCCATAGTCTTGTTAAGCCTTTTACTACCAGGGAGATATCAACCTATTAACTGTACCTTATGTTATCTGTTACTACTTAGTAATGTTTTGATATTGTATTTCATTGATACAGTTTCATGTAGTTTGTAGTAAATTTAAAAACCGCTGCTGTAGAGACACAGCAGGTTAGGTTTTTGATGAAAGCTAGAAGTCTAATCATTTTTTGTAGTTTAGATGTTTCTGTCTGTTGGGATCAGGGGTTCTTTGAGGAGTACACTTGAGATCAACTTATCTAAGAAACCTGTAACTCTTTCAGTCTCATATGAGGCACTTGAGTTAAATTTGAAGCAATTATATTAAATATAAAGACCTTGGGGCTATTCACTAAAGTGTGGTAAAGAAGGGATAATGTGGAGATGACTTCTCCAGTGACATCACTTCTCCATTTCCTGTTTATTCTATGGGATTTATGCAATAAGATCACCAAAACTGGAGCAGTCTTAGTGCATAGTATCCATAGAATAACAGGAATTGGAGAAGTGATTTCACTGGAGAAGTCATCTCCACTTTACCACCTCTTTATCACGCCTTACTGAATCCCCACCCTTTTCTTTTGACAGCATGGAGTAAGAATTGTGTCTTCAGCAAGATAATGCTCTTCGATGCATTTGCTATTCTGTGGATCCTCTTTTCTGAAATCTATGAAACTAAAAAAGAGGTTCCCACCTGAAGAGATTTCTCTACCAGTCAAATTTTTCACAGCTGGATTATATCCCCCTATGTGTTGGTGATGCCTTTAATTAAGGATACAAATCCAGGCATGTTTTTTACTGTCTAATAATTTTTACAATAGGGGTCACCAACCTTTTTTTATTAGGAGCTACTTTTAATCAAAGAAAAATATACAGGACAACTGTAAATTATTTAAAAATATATAAAAGATAATGGTACGTGATAAACTAAGCATCTCTAAAGCTGCTCTTGTCAACCCTTCATTCCTTCCCACATGTTCCAGTAACTAAATGCTGTGCAGGGAAACCAGTGACCTTCTTAACAACTCAAGGTGATAAAGATCTGTTACAAGATATATACTTAATAACAGAAAGAATCCAATCTCATCATTGATGAGAAAACCTGTGGCTCCCCAGAGAAATAGACTTTCAGATTGATAATGCTTTTCCTATTATTATCCAGTATTCCTATGCCTTTTAAAAAACACAACTTGATGAGCGTAACAGAAAGTTGGCAACCTTAATCACAATAGGTCATGAATATGGAGTTGTTCTCTCCTCAATCCACGTTAAAAGGAAATCACAGCTTAACATCAACTTTTGCTCGTATAATATTCTATCAAAATTCTAAAGAGGAACTATAAGAATATCTGGTTCTTTGTGTCTTTATAACAAAAGAACATGCCTAGGTAGGAGTCCTTCATACAGCTATCATTTAATGCTGTACATTTTAGTTATTTACATTTGATCACTCATGTAGTTGCCTACTAGATATTTCAGTTTACAGTCTGAGAGAGATTAGTGACTATCACAAGTCATTCATATCTATTGAAGCCTATTCTTTGATCTGAGGAGGTATGACCTTGAGGCAGGCTTCAGTAACGATCACTATATACATGGTACTGCAGATATACAGTAATGCAAAATATATAGATAGATATACCTGATTATGTATAAAGGACACCTACACAGGTAAATTAATCTTTTACAAATTAACATCCGCATATTTCTAGGGAACAGTTCCTCCATATTGATTGTAATGTTTTCTTTCCAGGGAGATTGATTTTTAGAGTCAGGAATGAATTATTTTTAATCACTTGGGGTATAATTGTAATTGTTTTTCCTTCTTCTGGACAAGCAAAAACCAAGGGTGGTATGCCAAAGTTTAACTTTATGGAAAGATGTTAATCATATTAACAATAGTATTCTGATACTACTTAAGCAGATATGAATGAACATTTGCCTAAATCTGATTATTCATGTCTGCCAAATATTCAGCTTAGTCTCAACTTTTATAATAATCAATCAGATCATTCAATATCAGTGCTGTACAGTACTTATATGACAAGGTACCGTACTGATTTTGGTAAAGTGGTCAGATGACTTTTGACCTGAGTAAATGCTCTGTAGCTGCTCTCAACATCTATAAAGCAGAGAATGCTTAGACACAGAATGGTGGATTTGAATTGCAACATATACAAAATTCCACATTAAATCACAAGATTTAATCAAATATATACAAGTTCTGTTAAGATTTTTTTTATTTTTAATGATAATCATTTTCCTTTAAGACCATTTACATCTACATTGCTTGAACTGTTCTCTGTTTTAATTGGCCATCTTTCCACCATTTCATTATTTGTGTCCTTCTAGAAAAATGGCCTCAAGAACTGGACTTTTAAGTAGCTCTGGCAGAGGCTTTCAATGGTCCAATAAATCACTTCTGAGATTTAAAATGCTTCCTCTAATTTATTTTCTCATCAGAAATGGCATTGCAAAATTCACTTCACTGACCCCAGTGCTGATTATACTGGCATGTTAGTTATATGGTAAGAAAACAGGTAAATTCAAATGTCGTTATTCCACTAATTAGGCTGCACAACAGACTTGTTGCCCTGAATGGAGTATTATAGAAATATGCATAGGGTTGGAATACAAGGCACAATATTTCAAGGATAGAAAAGCACTTTGAATATTAGAGGCTTGCACTTAGCATTGCAAATACATTGCCTTCTAGCAGAAATCAGAAGATAAGTTGACAAACTTCGAAACTTGTAACAAACTGCACCAACTACTTAGCCACAAATTTTGGAAAATGGAAAATAAAGCAAAAAGGAAAGTAGTTGAGAAGTCAATACATTTGCGGTCAAAAGACTCAAGTGTTAATCATTTTCAAAATTAGTTTTCTATGGAAAAATCTATATGCTAATTAACTCAATGGCTTTTTCTAATGGGTCTACTATCGGGTCATTCAAAAAACACTGAGTTGTTGCTGTTTAAAATTCCATCTTATTAAGGGTTGCAAGCTAGTGTGGCTTGGAAATATGGTAGGTGGTGTCAGTGCCACCCTGTATTTGATGCATTTTAGAGCATTTGTCAGACTTGAGGAAGTTAAACTTATATGAATTGTGTCCAAAGTTAGACTGACATATTAGTGATGCATTGAGTTCAGAACAGTGACACTGATGCATTAAGTGGAATTGGAAACATTTTGGTGCAAACCAGCTGCATAATATAGGATAAGTAAACATTCTGGTTGTGTTAAATGAGGCTTTTAAGCCCTAGAATACAAGAGAGATAACTTTGCAATGCATTGGAGACCCCTGTTGCATTCAAGTGGTAAAAAGCCTAATTTAAATCAATGGGGGATGTTAGAGATATTTGTTTTCTCTGGATAATGGGTTTGCTCCAGAATTGCTCAGAGTCATCATGGTACATCAGACTCACTGGAGGGAGTGTACAAAGCATGTTGCACAGCTCCACTGACATTAATTAGCAATGTCAGTGGTTGCACTTTAGAAAATGCAATATAAAAGTGGTTCTTGCTCCATGCCCTTAGGACCCTCGAACGGGCCAGATCTTGATTATTTTCTTGCTAGAAGACAGGTAAGTTAATTAGAGGCTAAGAGAATTTGGTATTCAGAAGAAATCCTCAAATCTTGGCCTGTTAGTGAGCCCTGATTGCATGAGCCACAATCTAATGCGATAGAGTCTATGATAACTCTAGTGCATACCAGCACACACACATCCACTGTGCCACTGTAAAGAGTTTTATGCAGTGAGCCTCTCCAGCACAGTAAAGTAGTTTAGGTGAAAGTAGCATAGTAAATTGGCATTAGGCTGGTTTAGCGCTGAATCTGATTGGTTCATCACCCCTACTGGATCCTCCTCAAATCTAAACGTGTGCCTCATATTATTAGCAGGTATTTATCATGGAAATGCAAACGGAAAACCATTAGCTGTTACTATGTACCTCTATAATCCAGTTATGGATTCTGATTATGCAGTGTTTTCTTGGACTCCTTGATAGCTAGATTTCAAAGCTTTAGACATCATTTACTTAGACTCAGGGAACCCAACATACCAGATGTACTGTTATAGGACTGGTTTGGATCCTTCCCAGATTTATCAGAAATTAAGTTTTCACTCTGGTATTTTGTCTTGGCTATTTTTTCCCCAAATTAGTTTTGTTCCAATATATTGTGTTATTTTATTTTGGGATAAAAATACCATATAGGATAATATATAATTTTCTAAAAAAAAAAAGAATAAAATAGGTGATTTTACTGAGTATGCCTATAAAAACCCTACATTTTGTACACTTGTGTATGATAAATCAGAAGATAAGTCAGAAATCTATTTTAGAAACAATGAAAGAAAAAAGAGTGCAAAAGATCTGAGAGCTGGTTTACATTCTTCTTGCTACACACTTATAATTAAAAACACTTACTACAGGTCTCCTTGATTAGTAGTCAAAAACTATTTATTGGACTACTAATCAAGCAGGCCTGTAGTAAGTGTTTTCTTCTTTTTTTGTTTCTACATGTGCAATGGACTGTTATGGTGTGATTGAAGACACCACATAAAGATGTTGCACGACTTCGAGCAACTAGCAACATATGAACTCTTGGGTGTAGATTTCCATATATATATATATATATATATTCTTTTTCTTGATCTAAAGAAGAGACTGTTAGACTGTTTTGTGGAGTGCTATTCTACTTCAGAAATCTGTTTTAGCTGGATTTTACTCCTAGGAAAATTCTAAAAACAATATTCAGAGGAAAAAACGTTAGAATGTTTTTCATATAGAATAACTAGTGTAAAAGCCCATGTACACGGGCCAAGGTCTGGGTAATGTTAACCTTTTGAATGCAAGAGGGTTACGCAACGTATTGCTTTGCATTGCTACCTCACTTCTCCACACAATACAGTCTTGCGTTGCTTCACTCACGCAAAGAAATTTCCCTGAAGGGACCGCAGGGTACAAGAGGGGAAGCATGTCATGGGGAGGGTTGATTCATACAGGAAGTGTGTGTGACAGGGAGAAGTAAAAGGAAAGGGCTTAAAATGGGTAGTCACAGGAAGTGACTCACTCACTCACTCATGCAATCTCTCTTTCTCTCATTAATTCCTTTGATTACTCATTCTCACTCTCTCCCTGCCTGTCCTTTCTTGGCATCTGGAGACTTCTTCCTGGTGGTGTGGGTTCTGGTCACTGCCCTGTTCCTTTGCTGTGGATGGCATGCCTATATGACGGTCCTTACTGGGGTTCTGCTGGAAGTCTACACTGGCCTTTTGATTCCTGGATCAGCTCTCCTGACTCAACTGTTCCCCATTTGATTCCCCTTGGTGCTCTCTCCTCCCCTGGATCTACATGCTATGAAGTGCTCTGCGTGGGTGTTGGCAAGGCCCGCTGCTGCTCTCCCCTCCTCCCTGCCCAGGCTATGGAGCGGGCATTGGGGGATTCTACAACGTTGCCAGTGGAGTGAGGTGAGGCAGTTGGGCATTCCCTGGGCATTGCATGGGTCGGCTTTGCTCCCCTCTGGCTGTGGTTACGTCACCGATTGTTCTTCCTACAGGCGGCCCTGCTGGCTACTTGTGCCAGGCCTTCTGTTTATGTGGTGGGTGGTTTTTTCTCCTTCTCTTGCCTCTCTTGTTCGTGCTCTCTGTTTTGTCTGCTTGCCCACCCCCTCAATTTTTCCGCTTGGCCCCCCCCCTTTTGTTGGGCATGTGTGTTTGAAGAGCTGGGGATTTGTGGTAGGTGGGGTGGGGGAATGCTTTTCTCTGTGTGGGTGCTTGTGTCTGGTCTATCTGTGTTTCAGGGTATGGACACGATTTTCAGTTTATATCCGGATGGTTTGGGTTGGGTCTGGCCCTTCTGTTTTGCTCGTTGCAATTTTGGGTCTGTCTGCTTTGTGGATCTGGGTGTGTTCAGGGTGTTTTCTGCTTTGGAGGCTAGGGCACTCCCTTGCTGAGGGCCTGGGTCACAAGTACTGCAATAATAACGAAAATTCAATTACTGTGATAACGGTGGTGAGTTTTTCTGTGGTTGTGCTTTGTGGTGTCTCCGATGCTTTCTGTGGGTACAGTGAGCATGTTGTGTTTCAGGGGGTACCTGCTGTACCCTTTGTATGCTGTCTGGTACGCCTGTGGGTTGCTGGGTTTGGGTCATGTAGTAGGTCACCCTATCCCCCCCGTGTATAAAAGGTTTGACATGGGTTTGGGGGCAATAGGGGTGGGATGCGGGTGTTTTGGTGTGATTGGGCTTTCCTGGACAAGCTGCTTGTCATGGTTCAGTGCATGTTGTTTGGTTGGTTGATTGTTATCTCCGATTGCTGGTAGTTCGGTTTGGTGTGGTTGCTTATGGTATGGAGTACCATATGGGGTGTGTGGTTTACTTGTGTTGTGCTGTGAGTGTCTGGGGAGTACAGACCATTGCATTTTTTAGGGTGTGTGGGGGGGGCGACTGGTCACGGTATTGACTGTCTGGCCTGGTGGCGGGGGGCACAACTGGTCAACGTATTGACAGTCGGGCCCTGTGGTGGATAGTACTTGCATGGTTTTCAGAGATCGATAACTGATGTGGTAAAGTTAAGGAATTTTATCCTCGGGCAGAAGCACTTTGGGAGTTTGCCCCGGACTTAGGTCGCGGGAGGTGACGTAACCCATAGAAGCTAAAGTGGATGGCCAACGGGGTAATTCATTGGGAGTCAGCTAGAAGTGCTGATGAATGGTGGAGTCAGCTGTGGTGCTGATGAATATTGGGATCAGCTGTAGTGCTGAAGAAGGTGGGGGGTTTAGCATGAGCCCGTACAATTTGGCCATGCTTGGGTTTTTTCAAGGGAAAGCAAATTGCCAAGGACTTAATGATTGTTGTGTTTGAATAAGAACAAATATATGTAACAGATGTGAAAATAGTTGAATAAAGCTGTGGTCTGTTATCCCTAAAAATGGATGTGTCTCCCTATGAAATGCAATCATGCACAGTAGAGACTCTACTGCACATGACTGCATAGCGAATTATTATATAGAATACTTGCTTCTGCTGCTCAGACCCTTGACAGCATACTGATATTAATGAATGCTGTATCCTTTGCATTGTGAAGCAATGTTTTGGAGATTTTGCTAGTATTTAGGAGCTTAAAGGGATAGTAATACTTCGTTTTAACTTTATTTTATTTTGTAGGCATTAAAAAAACATGAATGATATAAGACTTCTCTCTCAAACCTTTATGGTTTATGAGATATTCACAAGCAAAGTTCCCCTCCCCGCCCCTTTTTCCTAGTGTAAGCAATCTCTTCTCAGATGTGAGTCTGGTTGTATGACAGTACAGATAACAGAAGGGGACAGTTTTCTTTGTATGAAAACAATGAAAGCCCTTCCCCCCTTGACAAGTTTTTCAGCTTTTTCCATTATCTTAATTGAAGATTGTCCCTCTCTGCAGTCTACCTGGGCATCTCCCTTCTGATCTGGTTGAACAGGGGGGGGATACTTTGTTTGTGAATATCTCTTAAACCATAAAGGTTTCAGAGATAAGACTTATAT
Source organism: Rhinophrynus dorsalis (assembly GCA_037306005.1). NCBI lineage: Eukaryota > Metazoa > Chordata > Amphibia > Anura > Rhinophrynidae > Rhinophrynus > Rhinophrynus dorsalis. The sequence continues at coordinate 214,998,258 of CM074719.1, read as the reverse complement.
CATTCTTCATGTTTTTTTAATGCCTACAAAATAAAATAAAGTTAAAATGAAGTATTACTATCCCTTTAAGTTTAATTTCAATCAATGGGAATTTTTCCCCTTTGTTGCAGTTAATTCTTTCCCAGATATGATACATTTCTTTTTGCATATGGCTGAGTGCCTGTATCACAGAGCTAACAATCAAATTTTGGTGCCCAGGACACAGGAAGAGAAATAATTTGGCTAAGGTTACAACTCACACAGAGCTGACAGAGGAAGGCTTCCCTGCTTCAGAAACAGTGCTCTAAAGGAGAGGTACAGAGAAGGGACATTTCTATAGCAGTACCTCCAGTGCAATAACACTGCGTGCTGTGTGAGGGTAGACAGGGGTATGATGGCACATCTCTCTCTCATAAGAAGAAAAAAACTAAAACAATTCTTGAGATCCAGAAGGGTGTCCAATGTATTGGACATTCCACTGGCAGTCAGAGGGTGAATATAATTTAAATATATTATAGATATGCTGCCTTTAAGAACCACATGTACTGTCCACCCAGCCTTGTCCCACTGTCTGCTAGCCAAGCGGATGCTGCTACAATATAATGCCCATTAGCCCTGTTAGCCATTGGCTGGAAAGAACAGATAGGAGTTGAAGTCTGGCAGCAGCTGGAGGGCCTCACATTGCCTACAGTTTTGACAGGGGAGGTTCTATTTCGGGGGAGTTTTCCCAGGGAAAAAGCAGCAAATTGCTGTTTTTCTGTGAAAATTCCAGCAGGAAAAAAATAGACTTTTCATCCGTCTACGTGTGACTCTTCTTCTAGGGTCTAACCTGGGATTGGACCCTGCTCAGGTCTGTGGGAGTCAGGAACATACCAAACAGGGGTGTGCAAAAACTTTTGCCTAAAAAAAACTTGTTTTTTTCTGCTCCTCCCCACATACATACTGACCCCCATCTTAACCATTTTTTTTAGATAAGTAACCCCACTCTACACTACTGTATTCACCCGGGTCCTGACAATACATCCAGATAATTGCCTCTCTTTCCCATTCTTTCCCTCTCTCTCATATGTAATATCCTTATCTCTCTTTATCCCCTTTCTTTTGTTTAGTGTCCTTTTCCTCTCTATCTTGTCATGAGCCGCTTCTTCCCTCTTGTTTCTCTGTTTCCCCTGAGCCTTCTTCTCGCCCATTTACCTTTCACTCTACCAGCATTGCCCCCACTTATTTGACCCTCTCTTTGCTCCTGATTGCATATTCTACTCTTTTTTTCTCTCTTTGCTTTTTCTCTCTCCTATTACAATCAAATACCAGTTGCAATGTAGGGTACACTAGAGTGTATGGTCACTTTGGTGCATAACGGAGGACTTACTCCAAAGTCATTAGTACTTTGATGCCAGCTTGCTTCTTATACTAGTACAGGCATCATAGCAAGGACAATGGTGTAAAATAACTCAATTTCCTCTTTGTCTTGTTTAGTACATAGCAGTAAAAAGAAATAGAGGAAAGAAATGTCCCGAAATGATCACTGGTAGACACAGAACCACACATACACTCTTTGAGAGCCCAGCTGTCTTAGTTTTTTTTAATCTGATAGTCAAGGACCAATATACATAGTCTTGTTCTACTGTCCACTGGTAGTCACAGACCCATACCTATACTGTCATAAAACCTCGGCTTTGTTCCATTCACAGGACCACACACATACTTTGTCACCCCATTCTTGTTCCGCTCAACACTGGTAGTCACAAAACCACATACACACTGTCTGACACCCCAGCCTTGTTCCACTTTCCATTGGTAGTCATAAAACGATGTATACAGTGTATCACATCTCAGCATTGTTCCACTGCATGGCATTGCTTACATTTTTCCCTTTCATTTGTCTTTCATATAATGTTGAAAATCTTGCAGGTTCCACTTAACAGGAAAGTGCTCAGATTTCATGTAATGATTTAAAGCTCTCTTGGTCTGGTACAGTGTTTTGCTGTGTAAGTCTATGCTATTCCATATAATGGTACAAATATATATTGGTTTGTGTAATGCTAATTATGCATATGCACTGCACTTCCTGTCTTATGTGTCTCTAACACTGAAGATTTCTTTTTTCCAGGAGATGTGTGCTGCGCAAGGCATAATCACACACTCACACACAAAAATTGGCTAGATTGTGGGGTCAGGTTGAAAAAGGGTTAGGGAATAAGTGTTCTAACTATAAGCAGTTGTAGATCTCTTTGATATGCAGGGTGTTTTTCTCACACTTCTGGAAGAAGAAGCAACATCACTGTCCTACCTATTGAAGCACAGTGTCAGTGAATTTGTAGACAGTGGGTTGCAATGGAGAGAACAAAGATCTGCCCTACAGATTACAGAGATCTGCAGAACAAAATGAGTATGGCAGATGAATGAATGAACATGTATATTTATAAAGCTCCACAAGTGTACGTAACACTTTGCAATTTAAGAGTTTAGACAATACATTATTACAAGTGCTTTGCAAAGTGAAACACTAGAAATTAGGTTTTTGCATGAAATCTTACAATCTATAGTGATAATGGGAATTAAATAGAGTACATAAGGGTCAAGTGCTGAATATAGTGCCAGAGTTCTGGTTAGGATAGGGGACATAAATAAAGTAAATAATTTAGAAAAAGCCTAAGTTGTTCAAAGTCAGTGCCTTCTACATTTAAGTTTAAGTTTTCTTAAGGAAGTGTAGTTTCAATCATGACTTGAAGAACATAATTGAGGTGCAATGGCGCAGGGTGGGAGGAAGAGCATTCCATAGATAAGGAGCAATGAGAGAAAAAGGATTGATACGTGAGACGGCTGTAGACACAAAAGGAGCTGAGAGAAGATTGTTACTGGCTGATTGTAAGTGGCGGGATAGAGTATAGCGGGAGATCAAAGTGGAAATATAGGAAGGGGTAATTTGTGCTGCAGCATTCTGTATAGATTGAAGAGGATGGAGAAGAAGGTTACAGTAGTCCATGCGGGAAAGGATGAGTGCTTGTGTAAGAATTTTGGCTGTGGAGGAACAAAGGAAGAGATAGATTTTAGCTTTGTTACGCAAGAAAAAGCAACAGGATTTAGTGATGGTGTTTAGTATGAGGAGAGAATGAGAGATACATGTCAGTTATCACCCCTAGGCACAGTGCTTCTGATACTGAATTTATGGTAGTGCCATTCATAGTCACCTGGAAGGGCACTACTGGGCCAGACCTAGGTGGGATGAGTATTAGCTCAGTTTTAGACATATTGAGCTTGAGGTTCCTATGAGACATCCAGTCTGAGATTGTCAAGAGGCAATCTGTGACTTTAGATTGAATATCAGAAGTCATTGAGATGCAGATAAATAAAGCAGGGTGTCATCTGCATAGAGGTGATACTTGAGTCCAAATGAGTTAATGAGATCACCAAGAGTTATTGTGTAAAGAGAAAACAGAAGAGGTCCTAGAACAGAAAATTGTGGAACACCAACAGAGAGGTGGACAGGAAAGGATGAAGAGTTGGCAAATGAGACACTGAAGGATTGGTTAGCCAGTCCAGAGCTAGGTTACGGATTCCTAAGAAGTGAAGAATTTGGAGAAGTGCATGATCAACAGTGTCACAAGCAGCAGAGAGATCAAGAAGGATAAGTATAGAATAGTGACCTTGTGATTTGGCAATGTGTAGATCATTGACCACTCTTGTGAGAGCAGTTTCAGTGGAGTGAGCAGTATGAAAGCCAAATAGTAACGGGTTGAGCAGGTTGTGTGTGTTAAGGAAGTCAAGCAGGTGGGAGTAGGTTAGGCATTCCAAGAGCTTAGAGGCAAACGGCAGGAGAGAAACAGGTCGATAGCTATAGGGTGTGGTGCTGTCAGAGGAGTTGTTCTTGAAGATGGGTGTTACTATGGTTTGTTTGAAGTCGTCAGGAAATGTAGCAGTGGCAAAGGAGAAGTTAAAAATCTGTAATAGGATAGGGGTTACTGTGGGGGAGAGGGACTGGATGAGGTGAGAGGGGAGCGGATCAAGTGTGTAGTGGAGGGAGAGGATGTTAGGAGGTTAGCCAATTATTCCTCTGTGACTTGTGAAAAAGAGTCCGGAGTGGCAGGAGGGGAGTGAGGGATGATAGGAGTGTATTTACAGGGTGGGATATTATCCTGGATGGAGTCTACCTTGGCTTTGAAGAAGTCGGCAAAGCCTTGTGGTTGTATAGATTTTGAGAGGGAGGCAGATGTAGGGCAGAGAATGGAGTCAAAGATAGAGAAAAGGAGGAGGGTGTTGGATTTATGAGTGCTAATTAGTTGTGAAAAGTAATGCTTTTTCATCAGGGACAGAGCAGTGTTAATGCAAGAAAGGAGGAATCTGTAGTGAAGAAAGTCTGACAGAGAGCCCATCTTTCTCCAGAGTCGTTCAGCTGAATGGGTACAGGAGCGAAGGAGGTTGGTGGGATGGATTGGTTTTACGGGTGCATCACAGAGAGAGAGGAGCATGCAGGTTCAAAGAGGACAGGACTCAGTTATAGGTTTTGACAAGGCTGTTAGTGTCCAGTTTAGGGGGGCTGGATGAAAGCCCAGTAGCCAGGAAGGATTGCAGAGCAGTGAGATTAAGAGATTTGAGGTTACGTGTGAATTGGAGAGAGGATGCAGGGATTAGAAAAGGTGTATAAGCAGTGCAGCAGACGTTTCAGCTATGGTCAGGTAACTGTCTACATAAAAATCCATAACCCTAAATTTTAACCCCTTAAGGACCCTTGACGTACCAGGACCGTCACGGTCCTTGAACTACTCAAGGACCGATGACAGTCATAGTATGTCACGTACTTTTTACTTACAGCGCTCTACCGGGAGCACTGTAAGTAAAAATAGGGCCTGAAATTGACCGCTCCAAGATCGGATCGATCTCTATCAGGCCCCATAATGATGCGCCGCTACACACGACAGGTCACGTGTACCGGCGCGTCCAAGTGCGCCTATGCGGTCATTATGGGACGGAAGTGTCCCATGACCGCCTGTCCTTAAGGGGTTAAGCAACTCATCAACATCCAGTTTAACCAACTGAGACTTTAGTTTCATTATTGCCTTGGTGTGAGCATGCTTTTTCCCACTATATAGTTTTTACCATACTAGCATTTATGCACATTTAAATATGGTATATCTAACAAATGACATTTTCCTTTTTGTAAGTGTCAGTTTTTGAAATCAGACAGTCTTTTCTCCCAGATATGAATAAAAGGCTGCAGGATCAGAGCAATCCATTATAAATTAAAAATCAAACTGTAAATGTTAAACATCTTTAACAAGTCATTAAACCTCAGTCATAATCTGCCGCCAAGGCTCCCTTAATTGAGTAATGACATATGTTAGGAAGGCAGTTATTGTATAATGCCTGCTGGTGAGCTAGTATGATGGAGAGGACACTGATAAGAAGGCATGTATCATCACTAGTGAGAAAATTATCCATGCACCTCAGCACTTGAGTGCCTGAGGGGCCTGCAGCACATTGAGGCTGATGAACTAAGGAGAACTGGAGCAACTCAGGGGCAAACCAACAGTACCAAAGGGGAAAAGTAATGATTCCTAGAATTTTCACTGATTTAACTTGTGCTTTAACCCTTTGAATGAGAGAGGGTGAGCTAGTATTGTAAAAGCAATGTGTTGGAGATCTTTCTAGTATTCACAGTAAAGACTTTAATTCAAATCAATGAAAATGTTTATTTGTTCCTGGTAATGCATTTGGTTTGACCCAGAGCTGCTCCAGTTCATAGCGCATCGGTGTCAATGAGCAGAAATGCATGACACAACCCTTTTGCACTCAAACGGTTAATGTAGGCAGATCAGAATACAACTGCTCTATAGCAAGAAAATGTTAAACAAAATATAAAGTGAGGCTAGAGTCTGATAAAAGTATGGCAAACGTAAAATAATTATTGAATGGACTTTCCTAAATACAATAGATAAATAGATATGGCCAAACAATTCAGTAAATTCATATTTTGACCGAAACTGACTGTTTGTAAGTCCTGAAACACTTCTTATAAAACAGTTATTCCAGTTCTAGTTTTATTACTTTCAAATCTGATTCATAGCATGTTTCAGTCCAGGAAATGTGTCCTATTTAGATAGAGAACTTCTCTCCCCCTCACTTTCCCCCACTCCCAATTAACTGTGTATCCAACTTCACCCGAGGCTTGCTCACCCTTCCTTCTCCTTGGTCTGCATTCCTCTTTCCATATTCTTTGGCCTGCTTTCCTCCCTTCCAGGTCCCCTACCCTGCTTTCCACCTCCATTCATCTCCAGTCTGCTAAACTCCCTTCAGTCTCCTCTTCTCAATCCACTTCCTTCAATATACTCTAGCCCACACTCCATTCCATCTCTTCTGGTCTACTCCCGTCCCTTCAATCTTCTTTATGCCTTTCCCACATTTCCTGTCTTCCAGCCTGCTATACCCTATTCTGTCTGCCTCCCCCACATTCATCTTCTCCAGCCCTTTGCCACCTTACATCTTTTCCAGACCCTCCCCCTTTACATCTCTTCTACCCCTTCATTATCCTATATCCCTTTCCCCCATCCATTTCTTCTGGCCTGCTCCCCCTTTAACCTTCTGTAGCCTGATCATCCTTCCATCATCTCTGGTCTTCCCTCCTCACTTTAACATGTTTATCATATTTCTCTCGGTCTGCCCCTTGAATTCTACTCTCCGCTTGTCCCTCCCTCACCCTGACCCTCCTTCCTTCTATTCATGTGTTGATTTTGGTAGATAAAGAATTTTTCCCCAATCCCACAAATCAATCTGACAAATGAATTGCAGATATTTCTCTCATCCCACAGATCATAATGATTTTGTGGCTTTTGCAGCAAGTAATAAGAATAGTGTTTTCGTTCAGTGATTTTTTTTAATGCTGATTATTATGTTACTTTGTGTATAGTAGACTTGTGTATTAATTTCAAAATTAATTAGAATTTAACTGAAAACCATGTGTTTTGTGAGATTCAGATTAAAACAGCATACGTTCGTTGAGATCAATTATTTTAATTTGTTCATGTCCTTTTAGTGGGGAAAGTGGGAAGGGACTGTGTGTAGGAGAGTAGAGAGAACTTAGCACTAGGTTAGGGCTGCAATTGATTGTTGCAACAGCCAGTGCATCTACACTTTTTCTGTGATGTGTTTTATACTCTGACCAATACTGATTTCCAAGGGGATGGCTTCTCAAACTTACATAATCTGGATACAGTACATTTTCCTTACTTGCAGTTTAGCAGCCAGAAGAGAAGCAATGTGTCACAAGCTTGTGATCATCATCTCCCTGCATTAATGGAAGAAACATTATTTATGCTGATTGCTTTATGGAGGCTGTAGTACTACTACTACTAAGCAGTAGCTAGAGTTAGGTTTGATAGTCATAATAATTAATTAGGCAGATTAGCATAGAGTTAATAGCCAGGTTAGCTAGTATATTTAACTGGTAGGTAGGTTAGCTAAATATAATAACAGCAACTATGCCTAAAAACTGTTAATTTATGTTTATATTTACTATTCAAACATCAGTGCACAACCGTACACAAATAGTCACTGTGCACATGCACTGTATTTCAGATTTCACTGCTGTTTCCTGCAACTACACCTGTTATTAATCCTGAATGTGTGTTTATTTAATTTTTAAAAAAGGAAAAATTAGATTTACTGTTCCAACTTTAGTGCATACCTGCACACAAGTAGGCAGTATGCATGCTCAGTATTCCAAAATCCAGACACGCCACTGCTGTCTCCAGCAATTACACCTGTTATTCCTGAGTGTTTTAATAAATAAATTAAAAAAGTCAAATTATATTTATTGTTCAAACTTCATTTCACAACTGCATAAAATATGCACTGTGCATTCACAGTGATCCACAACCCAGATATGCCACTGCTGTCTCAAGCAAGTCAACTACGTATGTTGTTTCTGATTGTGTTAATTTAATGAAAAAAAAGTAAAATTAGATTTACTGTTCAAACTTAAGTCCAGAACATAAAAAGACATTGTGCATGTGCAGTGTTCCAGAAGCCAAACATACCACTGCTGTCTCCTGCAAGTCAAGTACTGTTATTCCTGAGTGTGTTAATGTAATTACAAAAAAAAAAAAAGAAAACATTGACTTAGTGTTCAAATTTAAAGGGATTGTAATGTCCCAACAAAAGTATTCACAAAATGGTAGCTGGAATAAAAGAATACTTAATGGCCTTACTCATAATGTAGACCATTCCGATGAGGTTAAATACCTCGATGCCATCGCTCCTGAACAGCCACATCTGGTCACCCGGGGGGAGGGAACGGGGGAGTTTATTTTCTTATATCTCTCAAACCATCAGGGTTTGAGAGATACGAGTAAGGCCATTAAGTATTTTTTCATTCCAGCTACCCTTTTGCAGATACTTTTGTTGGGACATTACTATCCCTTTAAGTGCTTCACATAAATATGCTATTTTGGGGGGCTTTCTGTTGTTAGACACTTATACTTTCTCAGTTATTAGACTTTTATAGCCCATATACCACTCTGCTGCTGCTGCTGTATGCGTCTACCAGATAGGTCTAGAGCTGGTGCTGGTGTATTGCAAAGCAAACTCTCATCACCTCTGTCACCTATACTCAGATGCTGTAACGGTTTGTACAAATGAATACAGGACAGGTACTTATAGGTAGCAATCACTTTATTGAGCACAAATAATAAAACAGTAAGGCACATCTCAGCAGTAGACGACAACCAGAGGAATACGTATTCAACAGAACTAGCGCCACCTCTAGGGATTAGGAGATTACCACCGTAAGAAACTCGATCAGTATGGCCCAGTAGTTGGAATGTCTGAGCCTAGGTCCGCACCTAGAGGATCACCAGACAAGCCCCAGTAACAAGGAATGGCTAGTCGGACAAGCCAGGTCATATACGGAGCGGGTAGTCAGTCAGAGCCACAGGTTCGCAACAGATAGGATATCCACTGGAGCGTTGGTTTGCTGGATGCGCAGTGGACAGAGCCCCAGGTCAACAACAGAGTGGGTAGTCAGACAAGCCAGGTCATACACAGAACAGGTAGTCAGCCAGAGCCACAGGTCTGCACCAGAATTGTTATTGTACACGCCAAAGGACATACACAAAGCAGATAGACGGACAGAGCCACAGGTCAGCACCAGATCGGGTAGTCAGACAAACCAGGTAATACACAGAGCTCAGGCAACACAACTGCACTGGAACACCACGAAAAGGCAACTGATGTGGTGTCCATACAGTTTAAGTACCAATTGCTCCACCTCCAGAAGGAGGAGCAATTGGGGTACTATGACTTTAAGAGCCAGGTCGCAACATCACAGGCGATTCCCTTGATGCGCATCCGCACTCTGCAGTACAGACGGAGAGGAAGCTGGCTGCCTGCCAGGAAACCAGGGCAATTAGCTCTCAAGGAGTCAGACGAGGCAGAGCCGCGAGGTAGCAAACACGAGACCGGACGCCCACAGCCGGTCGGGGTTTAAAAGGAACATGAACACGGAATCTTTGTATGAGAACAGGAGCATGAATATCAGTAGATGGTACCCAGGAATGCTCCTCAGGTCCATACCCTTTCCAGTGTACAAAATACTGTAAACAACCTTGTACCCTACGTGAATTGAGAATCCTCTGTACTTCAAATTCCTCATGATCTGCAACTCTCACGGGAGCCGAGTGTACAGGAGCTGAGGTATACCAGTTGCAGACCAAGAGTTTTAGTAATGATACGTGGAATACATTATGAATACGCATATTGGCTGGCAGTTCTAGGGCGTAGGCGACAGGATTGATCTTATGCAGGACACAGAAAGGACCCACGAACTGGGGAGCCAGTTTTCTACAAGGTACTTGTAGATTCAGATTTCGTGTGAAAGGTGCAGCAATTGGGGTCCTATGACTTTAAGAGCCAGGTCTCGATGTCACAGAGGATTCCCTTCACGCGTGCCCGCACTCTGCAGTACAGACAGAGCGGAAGCTGGCTGCCTGCCAGAAAACAAGGGCAACCAGCTCTCAAGGAGTCTCTGCTGCGAGGAAGCAAACACGAGACCGGCCACCCACAGATGCCCGGCGGCCATCTCGGCAGGTAAGCGAAACGCTTACAAATACTGCTACTTCCTTCCTTACTCTTAGAGATCTCAGTGCACAGTGCAGAGGAGTTTTAAGAGCCTTTGAAACCCCTGGTGAAACTGAGAATGAAGTCCCCCAAATATATAGATTCATTTGTAGTAATAATTTTTTTTTTAACTTTATTTGCAGATCAAGGAAATTACAGAGTATAGGAAAGAAGCAAATATAAAAAAATAAAGGAAAACATTAGTAATAGTACAAGTAAGTTTCCATAAAGGATCACATAAGTCCGTAAAGCTACAATCCACCAAGTCAATGAAAACAGAAGGGAGATTGAAACACAGGATAGACAGGTAACATATGACCCCCTATTAAGCTGTGAGGAAAATCATATATGTCACTTGGTAGAAAATAGTACCTATAGGACATAGGCATAGGCAGGGTGATAATATGAAATTTCAGTGGGATGAGTATAAGACTACCGCCAAGTCTGAGAATTACCGAGGAAACAAGCAAAGGCGTTAGTACAGGGTATTTTAAGGTTAAGTGGAAAGCATAAGCGATAGACCCATAGGGGGGTAGAATCAGACTAAAGAACATAAAGCGAACAATCCTGTGGTGGAGACTGTAAAGGGAATAAGAGAAAAAGAGAACAAAAGTCTAGGTACTATCCTAGAATTAGAGTGATAGCAAGAAGAAAGGAAAGAAGGAGAGAAGAAGAGGTAGACAAAGGGAAAAAAAAGGGGAGAGAGGAGGGTCGACTCCTGAGGGGTATGTGATCCCTAAATTCTGTACAATAATAGGGTATTAAGTTGCACTCAACATTCAAGGCTTATCCAGAAAAGGGGGCATAGCCCCAGCCTAAGAGAATTATCCTGCTATAAGCAAGATGGGGGGGTAAGCTAGAAGTAGGGTGAAACTTCAAAATACGGGAGTTGGGGCTCGGTTATGATCCGAACTCAACCACTGTTGCCAAGTTGTCTCAAAAATGGCAATAGAGTTAGTATGAAAAGCATGGCATTCTTCCATAAGTAACATAGTGTCTACTTTCTGAAGACAAATGTCTGTGATGTCATTAGTCCATCTCCCATCATGAAACGAAGAAGCTAATTGCTTGGACTAGAGACATTATGAAACAAAGAAGCTAATTGGACTAGAGAGGGAGGGAAAGCAGCGAGCGTGCGGGGAGAACATCATTCGATTATCTGAATATTGTAATGAAATTCTGCCCAGTTATGTTTCAGATTCAGCTACTAAAAACAAATGGCTCTAAGATTTTCGCCATGTCCGAATGGCTCCGAATCACCCTTATTCTTTCGAAATCCAAATGTGGACAAACCGAATCGCACAAGCCCAACAGCTATAAAACTCCCCTTATACAGTTAATTTGTACCAGTAGACTATACTATTGCAGAACAGTTATTGTCATACCTGGGAACTTTAAAGATGAGCTGACCCTAAGATCATTGATATATTAACCCATAAAGCTTCATACAATGTAGATTTTATGTAATATGTATCTGCTTGCTCTAACCCACAGGTGCTTCATTTGGTCCACAAGGAATCTTTAACATGCTACAATTAGAGATCTCACCGCCTAAACATAAACAAGACAAGCAGGACATCTCACCTGTCTTTCTGGTACAAATGGCACTAAATTAGAGACTAAAGAAACATTTATATAGCTGGAAACTCTCCGGATTTGCCTTGGAGACTCCGGTTTTTGTAGCTCATTACCGGGGTTAGCGGCTGATTCTTTGGGCGGTGGGGAGTTTTATAAAACTCTACCTATTTCTGCTCCTTCCCAGCCTGTTCCTCCCATTTCCCCTCTTTCCCGAACCAGTTCCTACCATTTCCCGACCACTCTGTGACACTCCCACAAAGCCCCGCCCCTACTTTTTTTTCATTCTGTAGTGGAACAACAGGAGTCTCCTCCAGGGACTCCAGAACACAGAGCTCCCAGATATGAACATTTAATTGGGGCAGACCATATAGTAGGTAAAACTGAGCTCTCTCGTTGCGAGAATTTGGCTCTGCACCATGAGACCTTGAGATTTGGCTCAAAACCCTGAGAGATCCCATGTATTGAGATTTTCAGCTAGTCAAGTACACCTCTTTAAATGGAAACTATACCCTAGAAATAAGAATAAATAAGCAAGGCTGTGTTTTAGGATAAACTGTCGTGATCCTAGGGCAAATTCTAGGGCAAAACAACTGCACCAAAGGGGATAAATAAAATGTACCAATGTCCTAAATGGGGCTTTAACCCCTTGAATGTAAGCATTGCTTTGCAGTATATTGAAGATCTCTCTAGTATTCAGGTAGTTAAAAATCATAATTTAAATGAATGAGAATTTGTTGAATTCATATATATGTAGCAGAGCCGAAATCACATTATTTAAAAAGAATGACTTCATTGGAAAGGTCTACAAAGTGTGCTTATTTTGCAAGCACACTTTGTAGACCGTTTCAATGAAGTAGTTCTTTTTAAATAACGTGATTTCGGCTCTGCTGTAGAGCCTCCTCAAGTCGGCAAACTCGAATCTCCTGCTGTCAGCTTTACAGCTGACATCCGGAAAAGGGAAACTTTAGATGCGAATATCTCTCAAACCATAAAGGTTTGAGAAATAGGGTTTGTCCCACATAATTTATTTTTTAACCTCTACAAAACAAGATTTTTTTTTTATGGGACATTTCTGTCCCTTTCATACCGCTGGCATGTATGTCTATGTATTTGTTTATTTATTTTTTCTGCATTGGAACTGTATTGTAGTCTATAGTTGAAAAGTAAAACTTTCCAGTCTGACTGCTGTATTAAGTGCTTCTGCCTAGGTAACTCCTCCTGTTAAACAAATGAATAGCCACTTATTCATATAGGTATAGTTCTCTTTAAGATTAAATTAGAAAACAGCTTGACACATCTAAAGCTTCTATTACAGATAAGAAGAAGTGCATCTAATCTGATCTATTATGCAAAGCAAGAGTGGTATTAGAAGTGATTAGCACTTATTGTAGTAAAGTACTTAACATTTGTACACCACAGGATAGATAGTGCTGGAGAGTTAATAGTGACTCTGATCTACCCAGAACTGGAGAAAATCTTGAGAAAATAAGCCATACAGAAACAAAAATATTCGTCAAATTCCCATGGAGTTCGAAGGGGCTTTTAACCATTTGAACACTTGAGATAACCTAACACATTGTTTTGTAATGTGTTGGAAATCTCTGTAGCATTCAAGTGGTTAAAAGTCTCATCCAAATACAGAATAACTTTTGTCTTCTATATTGACCCAGAATTAATCAGAATCCAGTTCCTCTTAGTGCACCATGTGGACATGAGTGAGTTTATAATTATGTGATAATTTTAAAAGTTTGCTTCCAAAAAGCATGCAACCAAATCATAGACTTACCATGTCGCCATAATAAAAATATTGACATGAGAATCTCGCACTGCATGACAGCGTGAGATTCTCATGTTGAGTACTGAAAGGTTGCATGCTGCCCCTGCTGTATCCAAGGAAAAATCCAACAGCAACACTGCTCCATCAAGCAATTAAAATCTTCAATTTTATTAATACATAAAGTAAAAACTTTGTCCCAGAACTAGTAAAGTGACATCAAGAGAACACACAACCACCTAACGCGTTTTGAAAATTGAAGATTTTAATTGCTTGCTGGAGCAGTGTTGCTGTTGGTTTTCTCCTGGGAATAGTTTACATCGGAGGTGGACTCTCCGTTCAACGTGCACCTGTTTCCTTCAAGTCACCACTTGTATACACACTTGTATGGCATTCCTGTTTTGGCACCCGTGAGTGACGTCTCCGTGAAAGCTTTACATGTATATTATATTGTAGTGTATATTGGGTTCCATTTACACCCCATTTATACCCCACAGCCATTTTTTTTATATATCTGAGCTGCTTTTCTTTTTTTGTATGCTTCCCTGCTGTATCCAATCATGCTACCCCGGCTGGATCCTGTAACCCTTTTTTTAATATATTATCATTTTGTTGCACTCCGTCTCTGGCTCACACTCATGCTTTCTTGCTACATTTAATAAAACAATAAGTGTCATTAAATTCACACGATGCAGCAGAGCCTCACATAGCCATTCACTCTCCTTCTGTAAGTAGACGACTGGGGCAGCAGTCCAACAAGTAGGTGAGGATCTGCTGCATTGTCTGAATTTAAAGGGATAGTAAGGGGAAGGGGGAGGGAGAGGGCTCTTTAGAAGTGTTCATCTCTCAAATCATAAAGGTTTGAGAGATGACACTGGGGGCAATACGTTTTTTTTTTGTAGGGCTTTACTATAGGGATTAGTAACACTTAAATATTACTATCCCTTTAATGACACTTATTGCTTTATTAAATGTAGCAAGAAAGCACAAGTGTGAGCCAGAGATGGAGAACAGCAAAATGACAACATATTAAAAAAAGGGTTACAGGATCAATCCGGGGAAGCATGATTGGATACAGCTGGGGCAGCATGCGACCTTTCAGTACTCGACATGAGAATCTTGCTCTGTCATGCAGTGCAAGATTCTCATGTTGCCATTTTTATTATGGCGACATGGTAACTATGATTTGGTCACACTCTCTTTTGCGTGCAACCTTTTAAAAGCAAACATAAAACACATACCTGTGCTTAGAACAGAACATTTGTTTCAGTGACCTCCAGAGACGTTATACAGGGTGTAGTTGTGGTGGGGCCTGGCATCCAAGCCCCCAGAGCCCAATAGGCTCTAGTTATGCACATGGGAGAATATTTTTTTCTTAGTGCCCCACAAAATGTTGTACTGTGAACTTCCAATGACTAATTGTGGACTTGGTTTATGGGATAGTTTTCTAAAGAGATCAGTCTTTAGAGTGTACCTGAAGATTGGGAAGCTGGGATGAGTGTCTGAGAGAGCTGACCAAAACATCTGGGGCTTGGACCAACCTAATGCAAAATATGGTAAATAGGGTGACAAGTATCATTATATGCCCCAAACTGGCAACAAGACCTGGGGCCTTAAGCATGGAACCTCAGGATTTAGTCCCTCAGCAAGCACCTACCAATGCCCCCATAAAGAATTATCCAGTGCAATTCTTCACAATATGTTGGAGATGTCGTTAGCATCCACAGTTTAAATATGTTTTGGTCATTAATTGGGATTTGCAGAGCAATATATTGATGGACATCAGATGACCAGAATGCTGAGGATAACGATGGACATCAGGATTAATGGTAAGTGTTATTTTTTATGGAATGTTGATTTGTACCTTAGTCTGGTTAACCCAGTTGGGTGATTATATTGGCACTCATAGTGTTATTTAGACATTATATGGGGCTTAGGTTTTTTTTTTTTCTTTCAATTGCTGCGTCGGCTGACTAAAGATCCGATAACGGACTTAAGTAAAAAAAAAAATGAGGTCTTAACTTTCCTGCACTAAAGTGGGTCCCTTATCGGATCTTTTGGGCTAACGGAGTCAATTAAATTGCAACTTATGGCATTTACTTAATTTGTCATTGGGCCAAAACGCCTCAGCTGGCGGCTATGCAGAGATTGCGTTAATAAAAAAGAAATCCTTTACTAAAATGGTCTTCTACATGTGCTTGGTTTGCAAGCACATATAGAAGACTTTTTAAGTTAAGGATTTCTTTTTTATTAATGCAATCTCCGCACTGCTGCAGAGCCGCCGCCTGTCCCAGGACCAGGTTCCCTTGCTGTCAGCTAGAATGCTGATGTCAGGGGAGAGGGAACTTTGAAAGTGGATATCTTTAAAACCATAAAGGTTTGAGAGATGCCGCTGGTGTCATTTTACTCAGTTTTTTAAGGGATGCAAGATGCAGGATAGTAATTTTTAAGTATTACTATCCCTTTAAATTGGATCACACAGTCCTTGGCTGATTTTTTAATGGAAACACATCTAAGATGTCCAATCCCTTATGCACTGCCAAAAGTCCACAAAAAAACTTGAGAAACCACCTGTAAGTCCCATTGAATCAGCCAGAGGCAGTCTGGTAAGGAAATTCACTTCTGACTACAAGTGGTGGTACAAGATATATGCACATCCCTGACAGGTTCCTTTATGGTTATAGATTTGATTAAGAACATCTAACTGGAAGAGATGGGTAATGATAACATCATATTGGGAAGCATGGATGTTAAGAATCTTTACTATTACCCTACAGTAATGGCAAGGCATGCTTTCATGTGTAACTTCTTATGATTTGAAGATAAATATTATATCCAAAAAGCATGGGCCCTCATCATACTCTAACTTTTTTAGGCATGTAAATGAAAGTTGAGAGATTCTCATCCAAATTGCATCTAAACCTAATACTGTTTAAGTGTTACGTTGAAGATGTACTTATTATACGGAAAGGTAACAGGACCTTCTTTTGAATAATTTAAGAATCTATAAAAGCCAGTATAATTTACTTTCTGGTCCAGAGATGATCACATTACTGGACACAGAGATCTTTCTCCAGAATGACTCTTCGGATTTTACAGGTTTTTGCAAAGAAACTGACCGGTACACATTGTTTCATTCTAACAGTCAGCATCCAACCTCCATGATGAACTGTCTCCCTTTCATATAGTTTTTCTGATTAATTCACAATAATTCTGATCAAGAAAATATATCCACAGGAGGTAATCTTGAATAATCTTTACAGGGCTCTGGAACAGTTTATAATATTAAAACCTGCAACAGATAAAGGGCAATGTATGATATTGCAAATGATGTCCAACACAGCTTCAACACACATAAACAAGACACTGATGGACAATTGGTCAATTTTGACTTCTGACTATAATTTACCTGCTCCATTTCATGAGAAATCAATTCTGTGTTATAAGAGAGGCAAACATTTCAGAGATCTATTGGTAAAGAAAGATCCAGTGGATACATTTAATAAGCTGGATAACCATGGATCAGGAAACCTTTTTTTTTTTAATACACTGGCTGAGCATGTTTTTATTTCTAGAGGAATTGCTGTATGAATTTCAGAAATCTTTTTTGTAAATCAAATATTTCTTGATATTTTGAGCATAATTTTAATATAAAAGTTATTATTTTGATTTATAGGCCACATAGTTTCCTAAAAGTTTCTCCTTTGTTTTTATACTTGCATGGGTCCTATAATGTAGGACACTTTGGATTCACTTAGATGTATCTTATTGCATGGATGCACTGTAATCTAATATATGTTTTACCTTTCTTCACTCACAACCTTTTTTCTTTTGAATTGGTTGCCAGGATTCACATTATGAAAATATACCTTTATATCAATATGAATACCTATTTCTGGATGACCGGGATATATTTTTGGAACATTACTACTGCTTTATTTTTCATATATACATATATATATCTAGAGAGAGAGAGAGAGAGAAACAATATGGAGAGAGCGCTAATTCTTAGAAATATACAATTCATATTATTCATTCAAACACATAACAACAATACGGTCACTATCAATGTGGTATACCCCCAATATAAATATAGCGCTATATTATTATTATTGAACGTGAATTCACAATCATATAAAAGTTAAATAATCTTACTCCCAATGAAAGAGAGTGATAACAAAACAGAAAAAAATAGTAAGATTAATTGTTTATAATAAATATATTGTATATTATTTTAATATACTGCATTTTTCAGATTTATTTTTCAGTCTTTATCTCTGACAAACTAATACTACATTAGAGATATTTTTGCGCTGTCCTCCCCTTTCCCTTTTGTTTTTTTTACATATACGATACATTGATGGATGTTTTTTATATGCATTGCTTTTGAGGACACGCTGCAAGAGAGGGGATTCGAATTCACTCACATTGACTCACATCTAGGGAAAGTTTTTTTTTTTTCTCTGTGATTGTGTGTTTATGTATTTATTTTACCCTACTCCTAGTATTTAGGTGGATCAGGTGGAGACTGTCCTTGCCTTGGAACTCCTACCATATATCTGGTTGGAATCTTTGGGACAAGGCTACTCTCTGGCCTCTTCCTCTGAATCTATTTCCTCTGCTCCATCTCACTCACGGTGTACCCTGCACTGTCTTGGTGCTATATCTATATCTTTTTTAGCATGATCCTTTAAGAGGGCAGGGACAATGGTTCACCTTTTAATGCTGTTTGATATAACACCTCCCATCTTCAATATCACTTCAAAATATCCTCTCTCTAAGAATAATGATGTGACTAAAAATGCTATAGGGATATTGTCCACTTCCTCCAACGTGTTTCATATGAACTGTGATACTTCCTCAGGGAAAATTGTATTGAGGGTTGTTCACTGGAGCCATTTTTCCCATTTACATTGGTTGTTTTATATATATATATATATATATATATATATATATATATATATATATATATATTAATTTTAAGATCAATCATGTTTTTTACATTTTTTGGGGGGGCATTATATAAGGTAGGCTATGTACTACAGGGAGTAGTGGAAATCAGCTTATGTGAGGCCTCTGTGAAGTGCCGTTGAGAATCACATTGCAGACCAATACTTTCCCCATAGACATTTCTGACTGCCATTTCCTAGGGACATCCTTTGTGTGCTAGTCATTTAGTCAACCTCCTGTGGATGTGGTAGTCCACCAAGAAGAAATTATAAGCTGTAGTTGAACAGGAGTGTCATGGTAAAGGAGAGAGTGACTGTGTATAAACACTGAGCATGGAAACCTATGGGGTCCTGTCGCCTCACCTCGTCACTATTCTGCAACAACTTAAAATCATACCAGTTTCCTCCCTTGGCTGGTGGTCACTGACTTGATTAGATATGTCTGCTGCTTAACAGTAAGATAAGATCAAAACAGTGTTGATAAGCCCCTTCTTTTTTCTTTTGGATACCCTTCTAGCATTAAAAAGATTAACTATCAGCATGTAAGCCATGAATTGTAATGTAGCAGCTCCCTGGCTGCAGCCAACCTTCCTTTTCTTCTGAGGACCTCTAGTGGTAACTTACATGTTGGGTCAGTGTCAGAGCCATGATTCAAACTTTCTAAGGACCATGGCAAGTAGTAAAGCTTTAGGTTTTACCCTAGGGCACCACAGTTTCTAGTTATTGCCCTGAGTTAACACTTGGATGGTGGAGATGTCTTCAATGCATTGCAAAGCACCAAGGGGTTAATCAGTAAAACACAGCTATAAAACACAGATAGAAAATTAATATATAGAGTGAAAGTCCCATAGATATATAAAAATAAAGATTGGATGTCAGTGATATAAGCTAAACAAATAGCAATATATATGAGACAATATAATAAATATTATTAATATGAACAAAGTCATTAAGAGTTTAAAATAACACTGACTCCCTCCAACTTTTCTTACTATGGGCAGAAAATCCCAATGGCCACTATGAATAAGTTCTGTTTCCAAAATTAATATTTAATTATAATCAGATAGCATGTTGACAATGGAGATATGCAAGGAAGTATGAAAAAACAAAAAAACACAGGGCACCCAATGGTGTAGTAATGTTAAGTATAAGACAAAGTTGACAAATGAACTTATACTCACAAGTGTGATGGTCAGAATTAAATCTGACTTAATTAGCAGGTAGAGATATGCACCCATCTCCAGTTGGGTAACTGGTGCAGTAGGATATGTTGGATGGTATCCAAAAGCAGCCTCACATCTCCACACAGATAGCTAATGCTCTCCAGAAACCAATTGCAATACCTAAATGACTAAGAACAGAAAACGGCTCCAAAAGTAAAAAAGTATAAATGTATTTAATATAACACATGGTTAAACCATATATATGGCAATACAAGTCACAAGTCTAACAAGCTTGTTAATCAATGGATGTGATTACACCAACTTTATTGGTGACAGATATTTAGATAGTGATAACTTTATGGGAGGTGACAGTTCCACTTTAATAAAGAGCTGTCAGTAGGTCATGAATTAAACTAAAATTCATTGTAATGCGCCACGTACCAGTCACGCCTCCAGAAACACCGTCTACAACAAAAGTGCCCCCCCCACCCCCAGCAATTTGAAATGTTGAGAGGTATGTTCTCTGGTCTTTCGGCCTCACAATCAGAACGAGGAGGAGAGAAACAAAGAACAGTGAAAAAGACAGAGTTTACAAACAGTGCCCTTGTCATATGGCACCATTTGTACATGTGATTCTCCATAACAGTAATTACATTAACAGAACTGCCAGGCATTGGTTGAAACTGACCTCTCCAGTCCTGGAACAGTCAGCAACTTCCTTCCCACTGCAATCACAATGTACACAGAGGTGTGCTATGGTTGCTAACCCAATGACATGCCAAGTCCGTCATCCATCCTCAAAGGAGCAAATTTTGTGATGGTTCTGGCACATTTTCCGTTGTTAAGGGGTTAATCCTTTGATTGTCAGATGAGTGTACAATGCATTTTTAAGCAAAGTAATGCACAATCCTCTGGTGCTAAAAGGGTTAATTTTATTTAATTTCTTCTTTTCATTGAACTGCAATTTTCTATTGTATTCATCAGGTAATACTGTTCTTATCACTTACTATGGAGAGGAGTAATCTATACCCAGTGGTGTAACTAGTTATTGAAGAGTACCCAATGCAAACTTTATTTTGGGCCCGCTATCACTATCACAAAAATATTCTCCCGGGGCATAAATACAAGGCCATGGGGTTGATGACCTCTTTTAGATACTGCACCCATCACAACTGTGACCTCTGAACCCCCTGCACTTACTCCCCTGTCTATGACTAATGGTTTCCCATAATGTGTCTTGTAAAAATAATGCCTTGTGGCCTCAGCTTGGTGACTGAGCTGTAATAAAGTTTGAATGTTAAATCTCACCGCACTGGGACTATCTTGGTTTTACTCATCAAGAGAAGCTCTGTAAAATATTTTTTTTGTTAAAAAAGTGTTCAGCTTCTTTAAGTTCATCCTTTACTGCATCCCTACTAATATGACCCAGAAGACCCTAACTTCTCTCACATCTTTATGAAACTGATAATCCAATTAGCACTTTTTATTTTAAAGACCATTTTTTCAGGGCATAGTAAATTGATATTAGACAGAAGATGGGATAGAAAGTCAATTCCAACACCTGTTTTTGCACAGAAATGTATTGGTACATTCCCCCTAGTGTATTTAACCATTTAATTCCCATAGAGGCACCCAATGCATTGAGTTGCATTGCACTCAAAGGATCTTTAATCTAACTAATTTCAACCACTGTTGTGTGTTTAGGGTTTAACCCTTTGAATGCATGCAATGCACTGGATATCTCTCTAGCAATCAAATGGTTAAATACGCTGGGGGTGGTACAAATAAATTTCTGTGCAAAACCAGGTACTGGAATTAACTTTCTCTCTGTTCTGCCTGAAGATACATTGATACATTGAACAAACTCCCCAATCCTCATTATACCGCTTGCTCCAAGAAGAGGTTAAAGATTCAGTCTATGGATATTTGAGGTATTTCTGTCCTTGACTACTTTTATTAAACAAGGAGCAGAAAAAATGGTGTCACTTTAAAGGAGCATTAAACCTCTTTCCATTAAAAACACATATTGCACTGCTTTCCTGTTGAGTAAAACAAGGATTGCTGGAAGATGCATCTTTTCAGAGTTATTACAATTGAAACTCCCTGTATCTCTGTTTTAGAAGAGTATAACAGTTTTGAACTCCCCCTCCACATATGTCTATGACCTCCAAGTAGGCACAAATACCCCATTTAATTTGAATAATTTGTCCCCCTCAGACACAACATTTACTGCAGCCATCTTGCTGACGTTAAAAATGATTGGCAGAGCTCTTCCTCTAAGGAACCGCCAATAGTAGGCCATTAAAAAAGAGCTATTCTGTTATTCTAAGTGCTTCATTCTTTCCTTCTCTTGCCCCTGGTGCTGTCATGATTGCAGCTGGTGGTCAAATACCTCTTTTCCTGAGTGACCATGTGAAGGGTTACAGGAGGAGGGCTAGTGTGATAGACTACTTCCCACAGGGAGAGTTTATTCTGATTGCCTGCCTCCTCCTTCTCCTTGCTTGGTCGGGAGGGGTGGGAAGGGTGGTGGGTGATGTTTCACATCACAGCTGATGGCCTGTAGAGCACTGCGGTACAAGCTTGTACCACAGTCAGTGTCACAAGGTATGATTTTAAAATAACATTTCTCTTAAATTATGGCATTAAGAAGAAAAATAAACCACAGCATATAAGCAGTTATAAATGATGTATTAATTTACATCAAGTTTGTTGGGGTTGAAAATTCCGCTTTAAAGTCTAAACAACAACAGAGTGTGTCTGTTAGCATGCATTAAGGCTATCATGTGCTGTAATGTATAAACTGAAGTGCAGGAACAGACGTTGACTGGTCACACCAGTAGAACTGCAGTAGGGGATTTATACATTAAAGGGAAAGTAATACTTCATTTTATCTTTATTTTATTTTGTAGGCATTAAAAAAATATGAAGAACGATGTAAGTCTTATCTCTCAAACCTTTATGGTTTGAGAGATATTCACAAGCAGAATTTCCCCTCCCGCCCCTTTTACCTAGTGTAAGCCATCTCTTCTCAGATGTGGAATGCAGTCTATAGACCAGACAGATAACAGAAGGGGACAATCTTCTTCCTATAAGAACAATGAAAGCCTTGCCTCCCTTGACAAGTCTTTCAGGTTTTTCCCTTATCTTAATTGAAGATTGTCCCTCTTTGCAATCTACCTGGGCACCTCCCTTCTGATCTGGCTGAGCAGTGTTACATTAGTAAAAGGGGCAGGAGGGGGATACTTTGTCATTGAATTACTTTTGAACTACAACTCTGACAGAATTGAAATAACACTCTCCAAAGACCAAATACTATGTTGATTAATTAGAGCTGCTTTTATTATGAAACATTACTATCCCTTTAACTCTATTGGGAGGTAACAAGGAAAATAATGAGAGGAAGAAGTAACTGCTGTAATTCCTTTACATATAATATACCCATTAAATAAAGGGTCTTATTCCTCAAGGCAAGGAGATGCAATTTTGACGCAAGCCAACTATCTCATAGGGTTGAAATGAAAATTCAACAAATCCCTTGTCACGGTTTGTTAAGACTCTCAGACGTAAGGTTTAGGTAAAAACATAACTTTATTGAAAAGTTAAGGCAATCCCATAGGGTTTTCATACACATACAAACATCACATATATATAAACAACTGACAATTGAGATGGGTTCTACCGGCCTTGCAAATAATACTGGCAAGGCAACCCAAGCGATACTGAAGGAATAGAGATAAGTAGGCTCTACCGGCCCTGCCAATACCGGGTAAGGCAACCGTAAGATGGTAACGTACTGGTTCTACTGGCCTTACCAATACCGGGCAGGGCAGCCTGAGGAATACACAAGGAATAGGCTCTACCGGCCCTGCCAATACTGGGTAAGGCAACCATGGAGTGGCAACGTAACAGGTTCTACCGGCCTTACCAATACCGGGCAAGGTAGCCCAGAATGGATACCCAAGGATAGGCTCTACCGGCCCTGCCTATACCGGGTAAGGCAACCTAAAGGTGGCAACGTGAAAGGTTCTACTGGCCTTACCAATACCGGGCAGGGCAGCCCAAGAAGGGAGACACCACTAAGACCAGTGACTGTCAGATGACAATGACAGTAGGATGGTAAATAGAGTATGCGGTCAAGCTGTCTCACCCAGCGTCCGCATGCTGGGACCATCTGACAGTATTGTGAGCTGCAAGGCTACTGGAGTAAACCAGCGTCCGCACGCTGGGACCAACAGACAGTATTGTGAGCCGCAAGGCTAATGGAGTAAACCAGCGTCCACACGCTGGGACCAACAGACAGTATTGTGAGCCGTAAGGCTAATGGAGTAAACCAGCGTCTGCACGCTGGGACCAACAGACAGTATTGTGAGCCGCAAGGCTAATGGAGTAAACCAGCGTCCGCACGCTGGGACCAACAGACAGTATTGTGAGCCGCAAGGCTAATGAAGTAAACCAGCGTCCGCACGCTGGGACCAACAGACAGTATTGTGCCGCAAGGCTAATGGAGTAAACCAGCGTCCGCACGCTGGGACCAACAAACAGAATGTCGTCGGAGCAACAGGAGAGAAATATCCCCACAGGAACTGAACACAGGAAACAGCAGGAGCAGGCCGAGGCTCGAGCACCGCAAGTCGGCTGGCAACCGGAACGAAAGCAACCGGAACCGGACTGGAATTGACAAGCAGGCAGGAACACAGGAACAGGTAAACTCAGGAACTCAGGAACTCAAGAACTCAGGAACAGGCCCAATAGCTTCAGCACCCAGGCAACGTGAATGCTGTCAGAGACACCACGAAAGGGCAACTAAAGGGTGCCCAGACTGAGTTTAAAAAGGCAACCAGAGGCGGGCTGACTGCAGACAGCCAATGGGAGCCCCCTGCAGGTGATAGACAGAGAACTGCAGCAATCACGGGCACCGTGATATCCCTATTGACCTTGAATGCTAGAGAGGTCTCCATTGCATTGCTTTATAATATCTCGGAAACCACTAAAGCATTCATGGGCTTAAAAGCCCCATCTAAATCAATAGGAATTGTCATTTCCCCCCTCCCTCCCCGTCTCCTGATGTCAGTTCTCTGCTGACAGCAGGAGATCCCGGTCCTGGGACCATCTGGAGGCTCTGCAGCAGAGCCGAAATAGAGATCTTTAAAAAGAATTACTTCACTGGAATGGTCTACAAAGCGTGCTTGGGACCAGCCGGAGGCTCTGCAGCAGAGCTGAAATCACGTTATTTAAAAATAATTGCTTAATTGGAAAGGTCTACAAGTGTGTCTAGTTTACAAGCACACTTTGTAGACCGTTCCAATTAAGTAGTTATTTTTAAATATAGCAATTTCGGCTCTGCTCAAGAGCCTCCCTGAGTTGCACTACTCGAATATCCTGCTGTCAGCTTTACAGCTGACATCAGGAGTGGAGGAACTTTAGATGTGAATATCTCTCAAACCATAAAGGTTTGAGAGATGAGATTTGTGCCACATAATTTATTTTTTTTAAATCCACAAAACAAGACATGGGACATTACTGTTTCTGTAACTTAATGAATATTGTCCAAAAGGCCCTATTTTTTAAAAATTGCACCTGAAAATCACAAAGCAAATAATTAAGGCATTTCATTTATTAATACGTTAATAAATCACTAAATGCCTATTGATTTTAAGAGGTATTTTATGCCCTTGTATGCTAGCGTGAGATGGGTTAAATTCCCCATTTAAATCTATGGCTTTTTTTTTTTATTTTTCCCCTATCGTGCAGTCATTTTGCCCAACATTGCTCCAGTTCAGACCCAGCTGAGTTTCTGTTAATGAACTAAAAAAACAAACAAACTGGATTCTTCTTAATCCTTAGAGTGCCATGGGGGTACGCAAGGCAATGCTTTGAATACCCATATCTGGGAACTCTCTGGATTTGTCCCGGAGACTCCGGTTTTGACAGAGCTTTACCAGGTCTCCGAGGCAGAGGCTGATTCCTCCGGATGTGGGGAGTTTGTATTGAAACTCTGCCCACATCTGCTGTTTCTCCCAGTGTTTGTCCTTCGCCAGCCTTCTGTGTGACACCTTTATGCCCTGCCCCCCGACTCGTGTCAAGCCCCACCCCTTTTTGACACAATTCATGTCATTATTGTAACTCCCTGCTGCACCAGAGGACTCCCCTCCAGGTAGACCTCAATTGGAAGTTCCCAGGTATGCGAATACCCCTCTAGCACTCAAAGGGTTGAAAAATGACATTATACCTAAAAAATTTGCATAGAAATACATGAAGTTCTACCTGCCTTGAACGTTTATTAGCACTGCTAACTTCTCATTGAAACAATGATATTTCTTTGTTAGCGTTACTAATTTGTTTTAGAAGAATTGTGAATTTTTGCCAGCGTTGCTTTTTAGTAGAAACAATGAAAATTTTCATTAGCACTGCTAATTTTTTGGATAGAATGCCATTTTTTATTAGCAATGGCAATTTTTCCATGAACAATGGGAATTGTTTCTGAGCAATGAAAATGTTATTGTAAGAAACGCATTTTTTTAGCAAAATTAGTTTTACTCACTATTAAGTACATCAAATACAATCACGATCACTATTTGTTATGCTCTATGATTTTTAAAGCACCGTTTTAATAAATAGACCCTAAATCATCCCACATTACAGACTACAGAGTTCTTCTCTGGTTATGCCCCCATGTTCAGCTTTCACATCTTATGTAGGGTGATGGCGAAAGGGATGGAGGGAAGGGAGGCTAATCACTGATAGAATGGACATGAATCTTGCCTTTGTTCCCCACAGACGGCACAAGGTCATGTTGCCCAGGCAACCCTAAGCATTTCCTTTCTCCATGTTCCCCCCACCCCACCTCAGCATAACCATTCCTGGGAATCCCACATCACAGTTCAGAGCTGTGTGTTTTGGGTCAGGGGTCAGCTTGGCACACAATGGGCTTGTTTAAAGAGAAAGGAAAATGGTTCCCTAGTTTAGACTTAGTTTGGCTCTGCCAATTGCAGTTTACTTCAATAGGATGTACCTATTAGCCATTTGCTATCAATGCATAGTGAAGTAATGTGTGCCAGCCTCACTGGCAAAACAAGGGGATAAACGAGGCTTTAAATTAATTAACTGATTTATCACCAGATTGTTGGGACCGTTGGGAAAGGGACTCCCATTATCAGATGTCATCATGGACTGGAAACTCTTATCCCCTCTATTTATGCTTCACGTCTCTCTCTCTGCTAAAACCTAAATCTGGAGCAGGGCTCTCTTACAAGTTTCCCACAGATTGCCTGTCTTCCACAGGGGTATCTTGACAATCTGATTTGCAGTTTCTATTATATTCAATGTGTAATACAATACTTACACTGTATCTTGTCCGTCAAGTTGTTTATAATTGCATTTTAACATTGAATGTGTACTCTCTTATTTATTATTGAAGTCAAAGCTTTTGCCATGGAGATACACCGAGGCTATTATACTAAGCAGAACTGGAACAATGTTGGGCAAAATGACTGCACGATAGGGGAAAAATAAAAAAAAAAATGCCATAGATTTAAATGGGGAATTTAACCCCTATCACGCTAGCATAAAAGGGCATAAAATACCTCTTTAAATCAATAGGCATTTAGTGATTTTATTTTCTTTGTCTCCCTTGATGCATTTGATGTGCCTCAGAATTTCTCCAGGTTCTTAGGGGTCCATTTAATATATTAAAACTGTCAGACAGTGCTGCTCAAGGTGTTGTTGTGCTTTATTTATGAACTGATTAGTGCCGGTGCTTTTACCCTTTGCAGGGAGACATTTCCCAATGCTCCTCTTACCTTCAGACCATGGGTAGTGGCTGCTTCTTGTTCCTGCAACCAAACCTCACATTGTACACCTGATACTGAGTGTAATAATGTGATGTTTGGCAGTAGGAGCAAGAAATAGCCACTACACAGGTATGAAGGTAAGAGGAGCACTGGGAAATGTCTCACTGCAAAGGGTATAAGATCTGGCACTAATCAGTTCTAAAATGCAGTGCCACAGAGCAGGCACATTGCTAATCTATTAAATATACTCCTTAGTACATCAGCCTCACACTATTTCCCTTTGCCAGATTCTTCTTAAAGGGATAGTATTGTCACATTTTAATAAAACAGAATCGTGCAGCTATTAAAAAACTAAGCTAAATGCCCCCAGTCCTATCTCTCAAACTTTATGGTTTGTAAGATAATCGCAGTGAAAGTTTCCCCCTCCCTCCCCTTTCCCTGATGTCAGCGCTCTAGTGGACTTCAGGGAAATCAGGTCCTGGGTCCATCGGATGCTCTTCATCAGAGCCGAAGTCGAGAGACATAAAAATAATTACTTCACTGGAATGGTCTACAAACCAGGCACATTTTGCAGACCGTTCCAGTGAAGTAAGGTTTGAGAGATAGAACTGGGGCATTTAGCTTAGCTTTTTTAATAGCTACAAGATTCCGTTTTATTAAAATGTAACAATACTATCCCTTTAAATCAATGGAGCATGTGTTTGTATATACAATAGAGCATACACAAATGAATAGATGCATGGACAGGAAGGCCTTAACACACAAAGTCCTACTCACAGTCATTTCTTTGTATACTTCACTTCCTAGCATAGATAAATTGTTGTAGCGGCAGAAAACGGAACCTTGAGCCCCAACAACTTTATACACCATTTATATTTATAGCTCTTGAGGTACAGTTCAATAAACTATAGTTGTTCAGTTCTAGAATGAACCAACAGTACCATTGGGGACAAATAAACATTCCTCAAATACCCACTGACTTAACTGGAGCTTTTAAAAGTCTGCTTAAAGGGATAGTAATGTTTCATAATAAAAGCAGCTCTAATTAATCATCACAGTATTTGGACCTTGGAGAGTGTTATATCAATTCTGTCAGAGTTGTAGTTCAAGAGTAATTCAATGGCAAAGTATCCCCCTCCCGCCCCTTTTACTGATGTAACACTGCTCAGCCAGAGCAGAAGGGAGGTGCCCAGGTAGACTGCAGAGAGGGACAATCTTCAATTAAGATAAGGGAAAAACCTGAAAAGCTTGTCAAGGGGTGCAGGGCTTTCATTGTTCTCATAGGAAGAAGATTGTCCCCTGCTGTTATCTGTCTGGTCTATGGACTGGATTCCACATCTGAGAAGAGATGGCTTACACTAGGTAAAAGGGGCGGGAGGGGCAAACTTTGCTTGTGAATATCTCTTAAACCATAAAGGTTTGAGAGATAAGACTTATATCGTTCTTCATGGTTTTTTAATGCCTACATTAAAAATAAAGATAAAACGAAGTATTACTATACCTTTAACCCTTTGAATGCTGGAGGAGTGCTCAATGCATTGCTTTGCAGTGTGTTGCATACCCCTCTAGCATTCACAAGTGTTAAATAAATAGGAATTTTCAGTTTTTCCTTTTGTTGCAGTTGGCTTGTTCCAGAATTGAGCCTTTTTTAGGTTATTGAATTGCACCTTTAGTAGATCCTTTAAGAAAAGACATAGAAGAGGAGGTATGGAATGGGGTCACAAAGCATGCTATGCACATTTGTTGAGGAGTGTAATACCTGCATCGCAGCCCCTGTGTCTGAACACAACATAAGTGAATACAACAGGAGTATTCACTCCCGAAGGAGGACTAAATATTTAGCTTTGTGTTCCCCTGCACCCATCTTGTAAATAGCTTGTGCCTGTCAGCAGAGAAGAGGAATACTCTGGAACAACCACACTCTTACCAGCAATTGGTGTAGTCCATTTGGGGTGAAATATGTTCTGCACCACATTTGTACAGCACCTTAAATGTGTTTTAAAGCTGGGCACTTTCTTTTTCTAATAGGCAGTGCAATGGAGATGCCACTAGCATCCAAGGGGTTAAATATACATTCCCTCTATCTACAATGTATGAAGGAATCAACTTCACATTCCATGAACAGTTATCCTCTGTACTCCATCACCAGTGCTCAATCTAATATAGTCACACTATTAACACAAATTATGGTGACCAGACCTCACCTTTAACCGGGGACATGTAGGAAATAGGCATATTTCAGGACTGCACTGAAATGAACTCAGCCCTGCAGCATGTATTTTTCATATGTGTCCCTGGTTAAAGGTGAGGTCTGGTCACCATACTTCATGTTCCTGGTGGAAATATAGATATCTTCACACTGGGGAAAAGAGTTGATAAACACTTTCTACATATATGACAGAATGATTGACGAAAAAATGTGCAGATGGAAGAAACAGATGAGAATTGGTACCGTGTTAGCAATAGAATTACAGGAGGCAAATATAGTTAGGGCCGGTGCCACCTATAGGCGAGGTAGGCGCCAGCCTAGGGCGCACATGTACTGGGGGCACGGGCATGCATTGGAGAAGAGCTGCGCCCGCTGCCCGCACGCACCACACCGGGAACGCAACACAGTCAGATCTGTGTCACTACTGCGCTCCCTCATCTCCGTCAACTCTTTAGTAATGCAGAGCGCACTGGGAGTCATGATCTCCCAGCACGCTCTGCATTACTGAAAAGAAGACTGCGCGGGAGCTCCAGGTATGTGATGGGGGGCAAGTTGGAGCTGATGGGTGGCAAAGTGGAGCTGATGGGTGGCAAAGTGGAGCTGATGGGGGGCAAGTTGGAGCTGATAGGGGGCAAAGTGGAGCTGGTGGGCCAAAGTGGAGCTGATGGAGGCGAGTTGGAGCTGGTAGGGGCAAGTTGGAGCTGATCGGGGGCAAGTGGAGCTGATAGGGCCAAAGTGGAGCTGGTGGGCCAAAGTGGAGCTGATGGAGGTAAGTTGGAGCTGGTGGGGGCAAGTTGGAGCTGGTGAGGGGCAAGTTGGAGCTGGTGGGGGGCAAAGTGGAGCTGGTGGGGGCAAGTTGGAGCTGAAGGGGGCAAAGTGGAGCTGAAGGGGGCATAGTGGAGCTGGTGGGGGCAAGTTGGAGTGGATGGGGGGCAAAGTTGAGCTGATGGGGGCAAGTTGGAGCTGCTGGGGGGCATCTCTTACAGGCATCTCCAGAACAGGGGCAGACTGGCCCAAGGGGCAGAGAGAGGACAATCATGAAAAGAGGTGGGGTATAAATAGGCAGAGTATAAAGGGATGGGACACAAGGGGCGGAGCCAAATGGGCAGCAAAATTAGGTTTTGCCTAGGGTGGCAAAAATCCTTGCACCAGCCCTGAATATAGTCGTTGATACCTTTATTGGCTAACTAAGCAGATTTAGGATGCAAGCTTTCAAGACCTCTTAGGTCTCTTCCTCACTCATGTTATCATTATAGATGGGAACTCTCCGGATTTGCCCTGGAGACTCTAGTTTTCACTCTGAATTACCGGGTCTCTGGTCTGATTCTCTGGGTTTGGGCAGTTTCTTATGAAACTCTGCCCACATCTGCTCCTTCCTACTCTGCTCCTCCCACTCCCTGGCTTTTTCCCCCTCCTTCCCCAGTCTGTTCTAAATATGTTTTTTTTTGGAGGGGGTTTGGCCCACCCCCACCCGCAATTAAGCCCATCTTCTTTTTATGATGCAAATCGCGTCATTTTCCTGCCTTGAGCAACATCACAGGGCTCCCCTCCAGGGTGGCCAGGCAAAGAAGTTTCCAGGTATGGTTATCTTGCCTGAGGAAGAGACCTAAGAGGTCTTGAAAGCTTGCATCCTAAATCTGCTTAGTTAGCCAATAAAGGTTTGAGAGATAAGACTTCTATCTTTCTTCATGTTTTTTAATGCCTACAAAATAAAATAAAAATAAAACGAAGTATTACTATCCCTTTAAGGTTCTTTATAAGCAACATCAGCTGTCCAAAAAGGAAATCTTTAGTTTAAAATGCTTTCTGTGTGGCATCTTGAGTCATAGACTACAGTTCTCCATAATTTGTTATAGGAACAGCACCACCTGAAGGGCACTACAAAGAAAAATTGCACTTTAATAAAAAGGTCAAGCTGTACTAACTTTCATATGAAAAGTCTAGCAGTATTTTACTCAGTAGGGAAAAAATTACTCTAGCTATGCATTCATTAGAATAAAGGCTTACTGTTCCTTTATTGCTAATTTTTATTTCTCCTGTATAGTGCCCCAGAATTTCTCTACTGTGCTTTGTGCATACAGCCTATAGGATACACTAGTGAACATATTCACTGAAGCAAATCATATAAAGTTTAACACACATTCAAAAACAATGGCTGAAAATCCTATTTCTGAATCGTGGTTTAATTTACACATTGCCAGATGGGTTCTGCCCAGACCTGTCCACGTCTCCCTGAATGAGCAGTAACCCTGGACTCCTAACATGCTTGTACACAAATATAATTGAAGAATGAGCGATGCTCTACAATGTGCAGTTATGAAAAGACGCATGAACAAATTACACCATCCTACTGTTTTCCCTTACTGGATACAGGCAGAGATTCAGCAATGTACAGGAGTTTAGAAAATCTGCAAATATCAAATTATGCTCTAAAGAAATATAGGGGAATGTACGAGTCCTCCAACACAGCTTTTTTGGCTTTAGCCTCCACCCACTGAGGCTGCACTTCAGCGTATGTACTAGACAGCATGATCACTTTAGTGCATACTGGCTCAAAAACAATGTAGTTGTTAAGACATAAAATGCGAAGAACCCACAAATGCTTACACATAGCATGAGATGGAAAATGTATATATGTATCTTTATTTAAATAGCTCTATACAGTGAACAGTATATTTGTATCTTTATTTAAATAGCTCTATACAGTGCACAGTGCTTTGCAGAAGTTGCCATAGTACAATACAAAAATACAGAAATGGGTTAAGAGCATCAATCTAAAGTGCAATTATTGCATTATTAGCAGTGGGGGTGCCGGTGCAGCAAAGGAAATCATACATTGGGAAAGGGACCCTGCCCCAAGGAGCTTACAATCTAATTAGAGATCATGACAACATACAGAGATAGTAGGAGGAGATTCTTAAATGTAAGTACAAGGCTTCAGTAAAGGTAGTACAGAATTATTTTGATGTGACTGTTAGTGTGCACATGAAGGATATTGTTACTGAGATGCCGCCTTCAGCAGGTGGGTTTTCAGGAGATGCTTGAAAGTGAGGAGTGTGGATGATTGGCAAATGGCGCAAGTGAAAAAGATTGCAGCTGAGTCCTGGAATAAAGTTACACCAATTTCCTCTGACTTTTCTATTACATAGTAGAAACAAGATGCAGAGAGAATGTATAGCCCAAAATGTTGACACACTACTTCAGTGCCCTCCCCTTGGCTTAAAATGCCCACAGAATGCCATTTTTGGCATAAGTAGCCTAGTTTAGCATGACATTCTATTGCTACATCCCCCTTATGAATTTAGAGAAAGAGTAGTGGATTTATGGCATAGTCTACCAACAAACATTATGGCATAGTCTATTAGTAGACATTATAGCATGACATGGTCTACAAGCAGATGTTATAACATAGACTACCATCAGAAGTTATTGTATAATCTACCAGTATATGTCATGGCATAATCTCCCAGCAGATGTTATAGCATAACCTACCAGCAGATGTTATGGCATAGTCTGACAGCAGTAGATGTTATGGCATAGTCTCCCAGTAGATGTTATGGCATAGTCTCCTAGCAAATTTGATGACATAGTCTCATAGTAAATATTATGTCATTGTCTCCGTGTAAATGTTTTAGCATAGTCTCCCAGTAGATGTTATGGCATAGTCTCCCCTATGGCATAGTCTCCCAGTAGATTTTATGGCACAGTCTCCCAGTAGATGTTATGGCATAGTCTCCCAGCAGACGTTATGGCATAGTCTGCTAGTAGATGTTATGGCATAGTCTCCCCTATGGCATAGTCTCCCAGTAGATCTTATGCCATAGTCTCCCATCAGAAGTTATGGCACAGTCTCCCAGTAGATGTTATGGCATAGTCTCCCAGCAGATTTTATGGCATAGTCTGCCAGTAGATGTTATGGCATAGTCTCCCAGTAGAAGTTATGGCATAGTCTGCCAGTAGATGTTATGGCATAGTCTCCCCTATGGCATAGTCTCCCAGTAGATGTTATGGCATAGTCTGCCAGTAGATGTTATTACATAGTCTCCCAGTAGATCTTATGCCATAGTCTCCCATCAGAAGTTATGGCACAGTGTCCCAGTAGATGTAATGGTGCCCCTAGGCAAGGCACTCTAGGCGCCATTAGCTCCACCAATGGCCACACCTCCACCACCAGTCCCATCCACTTTTTCCTGGCAAAGAAAGGACCATTGATCTACAACAAGGAAGAACAAAAAAAAAGTTGAATCTTTTGGTTGCATGAGATCTCCACCAGCAGTTAAGGACCACAGAGCTTTTTTTTTTTCTCAAAATTGATTAAGGGGTCCCCGAGCATCTTGCAGAAGTGCTGGGACTCCTGAATTTTATGATTGCCATAATCATCGTCGGTCGTTAAAGGGATAGTAATGTTTCACAAAACAGCATCTCCGATTAATCTTCATAGTACTTGGGCTATGGAGAACATTATTGCAATACTGTCAGAGCTGTAGTTCAAGAGTAATTGAATGATAAAGTTTCCTCCTCCCACCCCTTTTACACTGCTTAGCTCACAACAGAAAGGTGGTGTCCAAGTGGATTGCAGAGAGGGACAATCTTCAATAAACATAAGGGAAAAACCTAAAAAAAGCTGTCAAAGGGGGCACGGCTTTCATTGTTCTCACAGTAAGAAGATTGTCCATTGCTGTGAGCTCCGGTCTGTAGACCAGATTCCACATCTGAGGGGAGGTGGCTTACACTAGGCAAAAGGGGGGGTAGGGGGAAACTTTATCATTCATTTACTCTTGAACTACAACTCTGACAGTACTGAAATAACACTATGGATCAAATACTGTGAAGCGTAACTGGAGCTGCTGATTCTGGGAAACATCCCTTTAACGCATGTTTTACCCATGATGGTCCTGGCACATCATGGGTCCTTAAGGGCTTAAGGCTGTCAAGCCGCCTATTCAGCCTCCAAAGACATATACCACCACAGATTCCTCAGTTCCCCATGTGCACCCAACTACCCTTCCCGCACTCACTCAAGTCCTCCTTAACTCCTCAGATGGCAGGCAATTTGTAACACATTTCTGTGCAATGCATTATAAACTGTCTAGCATCAGAGGTGTTAACTGACAAAAATGAAACTATTGTGCCACCCCCGACTAATCTAACTGGGACCCTATCAAACACTCCATTTCCAGATTGATGGAATGCATTGCAATTTATATAAATAAATTTAGGGTTCAAATTATTACCATCCTGAACAGGTCATGATGGAGCATGTACAAAACATAAATCAGTTCTCGGACCCTAAAACAACTTTTTTTTGTTAAAACGGAGGGCATCTTCATTTCCTCTTTTAACTAATTAAGAGGAAAAAATAGGGTGCATTCAACCCATTTTTAAGTTAAAATACAACAAAATAAATATACTGCATATTAATACACTAAAAAATAAAACTTAACGAGAAAAAAAAGCGAATGAATGAAATCAATATGGGCATACCTGGGAACTTTGAATTGTTGTCTCCCTGGAGGGGAGTCCTCTGGTGTGGTAGGGGGTGAGAAAAATGATATCAATCATGCCAAAAAGGGGCTGAGCTTGAAGTGAGCTGTGGGGTGGGGCTTGACACATGTTGGGGTGTAAGGGCTTAACAGGTGTGACACAGATAGTAAAATAAAGCTGGGGGTGGAGGAAAACCAGAAAACCGGTAAAGCAGTGTCAACATCGGCGTCTACGGGGCAAATCCGGAGAGTTTCCAGGTATTAATATGGGGCCCAGGGATCACTTAGTTATTCATACATTAACTAAGTAAAAAAAAAAAAGACTGATATGGGGTCCTGAGTCCACATATCAATCTGCAAAATGCCAAGAAGGAAAAGGAAGAGAATATGTTAAAATAAATTATATGAGATCTGGAGCCCCCACATTAATGTAATATAAAACCTGGAAGGGGTTCCCCCATCATGATAAGGTGTATGGATGTGTGCAAAAAAATATACATTTTCCCTGATATACCCTGATCCTTCACATCCATAGCCTAAAAATGTAAATAAAATTATTAATAATAATAATAAATAAAATACATAGTAATAAAAAGCCCTAAAGTAAGACATTCCCCCAATCCTGCCTGGGCAACCACAAGGCCACTGAAAGAAAATAAAACAGGGATTTGTTTTAAATGACTAATCCCTGCTTCCATTTGTTCCCATGCTCTCACTGGTTGGGAAGGGGGTTATGCAGTGCTTCTCAGAACATGCCATGAAGTTACCTCACCTCTCAGCCAATAAGTAATGAAGATAAGGGGTTACACATATTTGACATGACTTCTTCAATCCAATCAGAAAAGAGTAAGGGGTCAGGTACTGCACATGCATGTCCCCTTCTCATTTATGATTGGCTTGGAAGTAAGGTTACATTTTGTGCCCTGCATAACCTCGCCTCTCAGCCAATGAACTTTAAACAGGCATAGGGCATATAAAAGCCACAGTGGACTGGTGTCTGCCCACTGCCCAGGCAGGATTTTTTATTTGGGGGGGCGGCTGATTGTTTGTTTGTTTTTTAACACTGCTGACTGTAGTGGCAGGACTTTAGGGCTTCAGAGCATGCTTTGTAATTACTCCATTTGTGTGTGTATATATATATATATATATATATATTTTTTTTTTTTTTTTTTTTTTTTTTTTTTTTTGGTTTGTTGTTTCTAATCTCTGTGTATGCTGCAGAATTCACAGATACGAGAGCAGATAAGAACCGACTGGAACATATGTATAAAGGCAGTGGAGCAATTATGGTGTACACCAACTGCACCATAGAGATCAAATGCATTTTACCAAGAATCCTAATAATAATAATTTTAAGTGGACATTTAATCCTTTTAATTCTTTACCATGTAATTGAGACCTATCTAGCACTGAGGGGGTTAACTTAAAAGCCCCATTGATAATAATTTTTAATTGTCCACAATAATGCTGGTGGATTTCCCTAGAATTGTTCCACTTTACCTTTGTATATAAGGCCCTGCACTGTAGGGCACTAATAAACAATTGCTAAATTCCCAATGATTTAAATGAGGCTTTTAACCCCCTTGAATATTATAAAGATCTCCAACACATTGCTTCAACTGGAAATGTGTATCTGTTGCCTATGGTGAAGCTGGTTTGCCACAGAATTGTTTCAATTTGTCTTTATACATAAAAGCCCAAAGAGTACTAGCCAGGCAGTTCAGTAGGTCTGAGATCAGATCCTCTCTGTCCTCATCACTGGTAGCACCAGATGTGCAGCAGTCAGCAGGAAGGGCTTATCGATTAGCCATCAGGAGCAGTGTGTGGCCCACGTGGGCCAAGCCTTATTGATTAGCTGGGACTTTCAGTTGTTGAGTAAATGTGCTCCTTCTTGGCTTTTGTCAGGAAAATTGAACAGCAAGTTAGCTGCTCTTCTGGGGCCCACCATGTCAGACATCTGCCTGGGAAAAAATATAGGGGCAGCTGTCCTAAAATTGCTGCCTGTGAGGGAGGAGGGAAAACAGAAGAGATGTGTGGAGATAATCCACTAATCCCAAGCAGAGAAGGAGTGAGGGATAACTGGCTGCCTGCCCCAAGGGGAACGGGTGCAAATTTGCACATAAATAAGACTCTGCTTTCCCCCTTGACAGTAAAGGTTAAGGGGTTATTTGCTATGAGATTTTCCACTTTTGTTTTCTTTCTTAACAATGGATAGATCCCATTTGGTAAAGTACATGGAAGACAGAAAGCATTCATCCATATAACATCTTCTTCAATGTTACTAGCTCTTGTTTTGGAATTTTATCAAATTTGAAATAGTTGTTTTATGCATAAGGAGTGAATTTTAAAAAGTATGTGGGAAGCTTGTGTTAAATATTAACAAAATGGACTCCAGATCAAATGGACACACACTCTAATGAGAGGTTTGTTAAGAGAAAAAGTGTACATTTGTATAACTAGTCTCTGGAGGGCCACTGTAAAAAAAAAAAAAAAATTGGGCACTCAATACAACAATAGTTTCACAGGCTCATAGGTAAATCCTGTTGGAAACTGGGGCAGATAGATCCCACTTGGATGCTGGGCCCCATCCCAACTGAACCCTCTGCACCACCCCTGTAGTTAAGCCTCTGCCACCAACACAGCTCCATAACTCCTGCCGCTGCATTTGGGGGTATGTACTAGGTTGTAAGATAGCATTAGTGCATACTGGTCTGCTCAATCCATCATTCCTGCCCATATCTCTCAACATTTCAAATGGCCATCGAGGGACATTTTTGTTGTGGGTGGTGTCAGTGGGGGAATGACTGAATTTTTAGGTTCCTTCCTGACCCGCTGATACTACTTTGTGTAACTGAATAAATGATTTAGAGGAAGAGCAAAGTATTGTAGTTACACGGACTCATTTATAAATAAACTAGTGTAAAAGCCAGTGTACATGGGCCAACGTCTGAGTAATTGCTTTGCAATGCGTTGCGTACCCCTCTGACACTCAAAGGGTTAAGAGGCCGCTACCTCCCTTATCCATGCAATGCAGTCTTGCGTCGCCTCACTCACGCGATGCAATCATTGCAGTAAAGACTGCCCAAATGCGGCCAGTCTCTGCTGCGCATGACTGCATTGTGACAAACATCCTAGTGAATTATTTTATGGGTTATCCTGATGTCTAACCCTTTGAGTGCCAGAGGGGTAGCCAATGCAGGGTCGGACTGACCATCGGGCATTCGGTCACGGACCGAGGGCCCGTGACCGAAGGGGGCCCGCCGCCTCCGCCGCCGCCGCCACTACTTCCAGAGCTGCTCAGCAGCTCTCCTACAACGGCCACCGGGCCGTTCTAGTAATACAGAGCGCTGGGAGATGACATCATCTCCCAGCCTCTGCATTACTAGAGGCGCGCCCCACGCTGCTAGACCACCAGGGACTGCAGGTAGGGGCATGGTGGAGATGAAAGGGGGTATTGTGGAGATGAAGGAGCAATGTGGAGACGGGTGCATTGTGGAGATGGGGGCATTGAGGAAGGGGCAATGTGGAGATGAAGGGGGTATTGTGGAAGGGGGCATTTTGGAGATGAAGGGGGTATTGTGGAAGGGGGCATTGTGGAGATGAAGGGGGGATTGTGGAAGGGGCATTGTGGAGATGAAGGGGGCAATATTGTGGAGATGTGATCAAGGGGGCATTATGGAGATGAAGGGGGCAATGTGGAGAGAAGGGGGCATTGTGGAGATGAGATCAAGGGGGCATTGTGGAGAGAAGGGGGCAATGTGGAGAGAAGGGGCATTGTGGAGATGAAGGGGGCAATATTGTGGAGATGAGATCAAGGGGGCATTGTGGAGAGAAGGGGGCATTGTGGAGATGAAGGGGGCAATGTGGAGAGAAGGGGGCATTGTGGAGAGAAGGGAGCATTGTGGAGATGAGATCAAGGGGGCATTGTGGAGAGAAGGGGGCAATGTGGAGATAGGGGGCATTGTGGAGATGAGATGAAGGGGGCAATGTGGAGATAGGGGGCATTGTGGTGATGAGATGAAGGGGGCATTGTGGAGAGAAGGGGGCATTGTGGCGATAAGATCAAGGGGGCATTGTGGAGAGAAGGGGGCATTGTGGCGATGAGATCAAGGGGGCATTGTGGAGAGAAGGGGGCATTGTGACGATGAGATGAAGGGGGCAATGTGGAGATAGGGGGCATTGTGGCGATGAGATCAAGGGGGCATTGTGGCGATGAGATCAAGGGGGCATTGTGGCGATGAGATGATGGGGGCATTGTGGAGGTGGAAGGGGCATTGTGGAGATTTCTGCAGGGGGCCCAGACCTCTTTTTGGACCAGGGGCCCTGGGTCCTGTCAGTCCGCCCCTGACCCAATGCTTTGTGAAGCAATGCATTGGCTACCCCTTTTTCACTCAAAGGGTTAAACAAACATTAATGTGTTACACTTATATACACCCCACACTGTCTAATCTCCTAAAAAGAGGGACATCAGTGTTGGAAAGATAGACAGAGAGAGCATAACTCCTAAAGAGGAATATTTGGGAGGTATGCCTCCCATGTGCCCCACCTTAGATAAGACAGTCCCAAATCCCTCTGTCCCTGTTTCCCATCCTGATGCCCCTCTTTTTAGGAGATCAGACAGTGTGGGGTGTATGTAAGTGAATCACTGCTCTACAGTAATAACATTGACATTAATGTTTTTTAAACATCAGTATATGTGTTTATAAATTAGTCTGTGTAAATAAAATACTTTGATCTTGCTCTAAATTCTTTATTTTGTTATTACTCAAAGCGGTGTCAATCGGTCATGAAAAAACTAAAAATGCTTGGTAATGCCCCTCCCACCAGCCATGCCCCCCATAGCATGACATAAAGTTCTGACAGTTTCCTCTGCACCATGCTAAAACATCATGAACAACAAGGTGCTTGGGAAATGAATGCCTTAAAATGCCAATGCATTTCCATACTTCCCTATACTACCCTTGATGTAAGTAGTGTTAGGAGGAGAATGTAAAAAGCAACAGGCCTTATGTTTAAAAGTGGAGTGGTACAATTCTGAAGTAAACCAACTTCACCACTACAGACAAGTAACAATTTCAATTGGTTTAATGGAATGTTTAACCCCTTGAATGGTAGAGAGGTCACCAATGCATTGCTTTGAAATGCCATGGAGACCTCTCTACCATTCACTGGGTTAAAAAGGCCGTTTTAAGTAAAAGGCAAGCTGGGGAATTGTTAAGTGTCCCCACGGTGCAGTTGTTTACCTCAGAATTGCACTACTCCACTTTTAGAAATAAGGGGCTCGATTTAAAGGCAGCCGTTAACCAAAAAAAACACTAACGGGTGCGTTAAGTGTCATGTTGCAATTCAAAGATCCGTCTAAACAACAGCTAACGGCAGTTGCACAATTCCTACGGCCGCTACACTTACGTGCATTCAGACGCATGGAACAACATGGAACAACATACCCCAGAGCTATTCAAAGGCTTGCGGTACTGATAACGGCTGAAAAAAAGACACACCTAACGGCTAAAAGTTAAGACCCACTTCTCACACACGTTAGACACTTAACGGCCAAAACTAAACACCCGTTACAGAGGAAAACACACAAAAGGCTTACCGCACAACCATGTAAATGGGAAAATTAACCCGTGCAATGCCAAAACAACACAAAAACATGCACACACAACACAAATCACTACACACAAAACAACAACCAACACCACAGGAACAATGACACACAAAAAAACAACAACACAACATGGCACGGAACAATGGGGGTCATCACACAAAGCGGACCCTGCAAATACAAGCTCACCTGGGCAACATCAACACGCGACCTGCACCCCACAACTGCACGCCCGCAAATGGCACACACAGAACAAGCACAACACACCACATCTTATAACACACACACACACACCTGCAAACACTTACCTGGACACAAACAACTCTCCATTGGTCAGCACTCACCTCATCACCACACCTACACAACGCCCTAGCAAGTACTTAAAGGGACAACTCAACACACTCACTTGTGGCTTGTTTTCCACTCAGGGAGGGAGAGAGAGAGAGAGAGCGCTAGAGAGAGAGAGCTAGAGAGAGAGAGGTAGAGAGAGAGAGAGAGACAGATAGAGCAAACAGTATGTTGGGTTACATATTGTTGCGAAGACTGCGGAGAAGGCGTGCAAGGGAGAGAGCTAGGGAACATCAGCAAACCCCAAGCACGCCTCATCAACAGCCTCCACCTGTTGCAAGTGAGGAGGCTCTGGCTCA
Organism: Rhinophrynus dorsalis; assembly: GCA_037306005.1. Classification (NCBI taxonomy): domain Eukaryota; kingdom Metazoa; phylum Chordata; class Amphibia; order Anura; family Rhinophrynidae; genus Rhinophrynus; species Rhinophrynus dorsalis. The sequence continues at coordinate 214,956,968 of CM074719.1, read as the reverse complement.
GCAGCCACACAGGAGTCCATCCCCACCTGGAGGGCACAGGATGTATAGACGACCACCAAGGCCCAGGGTATACCGCCCAAGGGTCACACTCTTTGGAATGGCTGATGACGAGGTCATTGATCGCTACAGGTTGAGGCCTGACAGCATCATTGCCTTGTATGAGGTCATCAAGGAGCAGGTGGATCCCATCTACATCCACAACCATGCCCTAACTGGCCTGCAGAAACTACTCTGTGCCATACACTTCATGGCAAGCGGGGCCTTCCAGTCCACTGAGGGTTACGCATCTGGCATGTCCCAGGCCACATTCTCCAGAGTGCTGGCCCAGGTCCTGCCAGCCCTCAAAATCAAGGCCAGTACCCATATACATTTTCCCACCACCGACATGGACTGGATACACGTCAAGCAGGCCTTTTACGCAAAGGGAGGCATGCCCAGGGTCATGGGTGCTATAGATTGCACCCATGTCCGGATTAAGGCCCCAGCACGTGACGCACAGATATTCATCAACAGGAAGAACTTCCACTCCATCAACGTGCAGATGGTGTGTGACAGCAACATGAGGATCATGAATGTCTGTGCAAAATATCCTGGCAGCACACATGATGCATACATTCTACAAAACTCCTCAGTCCACAGAGATTTTGAGAATGGAACCTTTACAGGGGGATGGCTACTGGGTGAGTTCACAAAACAAAATCACACCACATACACAGGCGTACACACCACTCAGCTCAGCATGCACCTGACCCACACCTACTACGTCCACCACACAAAACATCATTCACACAACATGTGCTCCCTGTTTCACCATGTCACTCACATTACACAGGTGATGCTGGCTATGGATGCAAGTCCTGGCTACTGACCCCTCTGGCCAATCCCCAAACACATGCCCAGGAAAGCTACAACCAGGCTCATGCCAGAACCAGGAATGCTATTGAGCGGACATTTGGGCTCCTCAAGTCAAGATTCCGATGTCTGGACCACTCTGGGGGAGCACTGCAGTATGCACCGGCTAAGGTGTGTGACATCATTGTGGCGTGCGCAATACTGCACAATATCGCAGTGGACACCAGGCTGCTGGAGCACATCCCGGACCCCCCCATACAGGAAGTGCCCATGGACATCGGGCATGTGGAGGAGACCATGAGAGGGGCACAGATCAGAGACAGGCTCATCACGGAATACTTCACCTGTGAGTATAACACAGGCATGCAAACAATCCATGCAAGTCCCCCAGCAGTCCTGTGACACTAACCACACTGCACATTTTGTTCTGTCTCACCCCACAGGAACAGTGACACAGCACTGCACTGGCAGTGGACGTGGAAAATTGTGTGTGTGGACTCAGCAACCATCCTCCATTCCACTCTCCACGTTGACATACAGACCCCAAGGATATCACGCACACCCTCAGGAGAAACAAGGTACAACATATTACCCATGTTCATCACCTTACACGGCTTGATTGACAGCAACTAACTGGATATGCCATGATTAGAGCCTGAACAACCATGCTAGCCCAGTAGTGAAAGAGTATTATCTAATGATTTGCATGAGAAGGGACATCAGACTCAATATGGGACCTGTACTGTGCTACAGCTGAGAAGAGCAGCACAGGGGTGGATGTACAGTGGTATGGGCACACAATGTAGAGGTCATGAGACGTAGATCAGATTACCACGGACTCCATGCAGACCTGTGAGTGTGCAGACGTATGTGCCCCTGACATGAATACACACATCAACAAATGTGTCCTAACAGTTCCATGGAACAAATGACATTGGGCTGCCACTGTCACTTTCACAGTGGCAGCACAATGTCATTACTTCCATGGAGCTCTCAGAACACTTGTTAATGTGTGTATACATGTCAGGGGCACATATCCCTAGGACTGATGCACATGTCCTTAGTTCCCCACAGAATTGGTTACAGATGAGTACACAACATATTGTCAAGCAATGGTTTGTGCACTCACCTGTAACTGTGAAAACTGAGGGGATGAAAAAGACTAAATTGTTGTTGCTTGATGATCAGTTCAGGTCTACTGCTCCAAATCCTGTCCTCTTGTCCCGCAGGCATCCGTAACATGATCCATCCTTGAACTGAAGATCTTCCATGTGACTGGATTGATGTCTTGACAACACCTTCATGAAGATCACCCCTTGCTGTTTATGGTGATGTTGTTGGTGATGCAAAGTTTGACCTGAGGTTCACACAAACCTCTACTGGAACATTCTCATAGAGACACAGAAAACACTAATTCTTGAGTGTTGTAACCTGTACAGTCAGGATGCTCAGCTACAGAGTTGTCAAACCTCATGGACAACACATGAGCAGGGCAGCAGTGTTACTGAAGTATTACAATTTAGTTTCAAAGTACATTTAGTGTTCTCATACAGGTGTTCAATGCATATAGGCAATACACACACAAAACACATGTACATTCTAATGTACTTTGAGACACAATAAAGATGAACCATCACCATTCTATCTGTGTCTGTAGGAGGATATATTTGAGAACACATATGTCAATGTGTTACCACACCCAGGGTAGAGTATGCCCCATACATGGAAAGGCAACACCCACATCACAGGAGTCCACCACTTGTTTGCCAGTGACTGGACTCTGTGATGTATCAATGCAAACAGATGATGGTGGCAGTGATGCACCAATGTGTTGTGGGAGTGATGAAGAGGTGATACAGGGGACATACTTCCACAGTGAATACCTGTCCACAGTATCTGTATTGCTCAGTATAATCCATGTTCGGAGATTTTGCTCCACTTTGACATATCTCAGTACATGGGCTAACGAACAACCAGACTAAGTGGACATGTGTTATCACTGGTGAAGTCTGTTACACCCTTAGGGAAACAGCAACTCAACTTACAGGAGACCCCAATGCTCAGCCCAGGATATCAATGTGTGTGCTACACGTTGAAATCCTAGGTTAAAAACATTGGCTTCTTCAGTAAGTCAGTTGCACAATGAGTGTGTGAATCCAAGACAACATGGATACATGTCCCATTTATCTATCCTGCTTATAATGTCCCTGCTAAATCACAGAGCTGTTTGTCTGGTTATCCCATTAACCCACTGAGTGCAAGAGTGGTCCCCAACGCATTTCTTGACAATGCGTTGTCTACCACTCTGGCACTCAAAGGGTTAAACACAGCACATGATGTAGACAAATGTTCAGTGTTGTACAATTTGTTGTGCTAAGGGGTATGTTTTGTTGTTCAAATTCAACACACAACACCGCCATATAACACAGTGGTGTAATATGGCTCCAGGGATGTATTACAAGTTGAATTTGTACAACGGTGTGTGTGTGAACCCATGTTGTAGCATCCCACTAACATTTCACATAGGCAGAGGTTGTGTTCACTGCATTGTATGGCAATGCATTGGAGACAACCCTGCCACCCAATCCATAACTGAAGACACAACAGATCAGACTGGAATTAAAAAAAAAATGTTTTCTTTATTGAGAGGAAACTTAACAGGTTGGGCCTTTCATTTTTTCTTCTTTGGGTGGGGGGCCTTAGCCTGGGTGCCAGAGGTGGATGCCCTTGTGGATCTCCTGGTAACCCTCTGCCCCCTAGGTGTTGCTTCAGGGGTAACACTAGAGGGGGTGGTGGTTGCAGTAGACCCCTCAGTGGAACGCAAGTTCTCCCTCTCCATCCTCAGGTTCTCCCTGCGGTTTATCTCCCTCAGCTCCACAAGGACCTGTGTTAACATGTCCATCACACCAGTCCTGAGCTGCTGGAGTAGTGTATTCCCCCTGGACACCTCCGACTCCAAACCTTGGATCCTGCTCTCCAATTGGACAATGTTCCTCCTGGATTGCCTCCTGCTCCTGGTGATATTGCTGTCAGTACTCCTGCTCGACCGGAGTAGTCTCCTCTGAAGGGCCATACACTCCGCCTCCATCCCTGTGAGGCGTGCGGTGCTGGAGGTGGATGTGCCCGGTGTCCCTGGTGCTGCTGTTTCTTCCTCTGCTGCTGAGGGTGCTGTTTCTTCCTCTGCTGCTGAGGGTGCTGTTTCTTCCTCTGCTGCTGAGGGTGCTGTTTCCTCCTCTGCTGGAGGTGCTGTTTCCTCCTCTGCTGGAGGTGCTGTTTCCTCCTCTGCTGGAGGTGCTGTTTCCTCTGCTGCTGGAGGTGCTGTTTCCTCTGCTGCTGGAGGTGCTGTATCCTCTGCTGCTGCTGAGGGTGCTGTGGCTGCTGTTGGAGTGGCTGGTGCAGATGATGGGCATATGCCCACCACATCAAGTGATGCAGAGCTGCCCAGAGATGTGTGTGCTGGTGGAGGTGTGAATATGTCCCTGGGTAGGGGGCGCTGGGGCTCACCAATCAGGCCCAGGTGTGTGTAGTCCAGTGGCCAAGGGTCATATGGTGGCCACTGATAGGTGGTGGGACCCCACCTTGGATCATACCTTGGGGCATGCTGTGGAGCCATCCAGGAGGGTGGGTTGATCTGGGAGGCATATGGCCCATATTGGGTGTTGGCCACTGTCCCTGGCAGCCATTGCCTCCCTGGCGGTGGTGGTGCTGCTGATGGAGGGTAGTAGCTGGTGGAGGTGGATGGATGTGTCCACCTCTCCTCCTGTGGCATCCAGCCACTGTACTGGGGAGGTGCAGCTGGAAAGGGTGGTGCAGCCTGTGGTGGTGCAGCTGGAAGGGGTGGTGCAGCCTGTGGTGGTGCAGCTGGAAGGGGTGGTGCAGCCTGTGGTGGTGCAGCTGGAAGGGGTGGTGCAGCCTGTGTTGGAGGGGATGGTGATGGTGGGTAAGGTGACCACCGGCTGGTCCCCTCCTCTGTGTCCTCCTCACTGGGGGGTGACATAGCCTCCTCCACTGTCTCCTGCTGGGCTTGACGGCCGTAAGCTGTGTGGAGGAAGAAGATGTTGTGATTAGTGACCTTTGCCATATGTTTGTGGAGACAATTCTACTTTGATATGTGTTGAAGAAAAATATATGTGTTTGTGTTAATCCCCCTGGGTAAACAAGGGTACTCCCACTGCTGAAAGGTGTTTGAGTTATTATGGGTGAAGGTTTCATTTTGAGGTGCAATATCACAGTGGCCAGAAATAGTACAGTGGGGCTGTTGCTACACCCTCCCATGTAGATATCTGGTCCCTGTACCAGAGCTGTCCATATGATTGTGTAGTAACAGCACCACTGTACAATATCAGGCCACTAGGATATTGCCCCTGACATATCCATGTCTGAGCTGTGATACCTTTTGCATCAACACACCTTTCAGCAGTACGAATACCATTGTTTAACTCGGGGGGGGGGGGAGATCCAACAACATATATTTGTCTTCACAACTTGTAGGGATGGCTATCCCTCCAGGGGGGTGGCAAAGGTTAAGTCCACCTTGATGTCAGATTGTAGACATTGTGGGAACAGATGTTGTTCTCTGTTAGTCCTATCCTTCCTACCCTCATGGTTGTTCAGATAATGCTCTATGTGACGGATGTAGATTTCAGTCATTTGTCTACACGAGGGATTTTCAGCAGAGACAAAATCAACCCATTTAGAGAACAATACTTAATTGGAATGGTGTACAGGGTGTGCATGATTTACAAGCACACTCTGTGGACCATTCCAAAGAGGTATTTCTCTCTATATGTTGTGACTTTGGCTCTGCTGAAGAGCCTCCGTGTGGTCAAATGATGGATATCTTCACCTGTCACATGGAGCAATATCTGTATAACCATGAGTGTTGGAGGGATGGGACTTAGATCAAGACACATCTGTTAACGATGGCAATGATATGACATCATGATGACATTACCCATTGCTATCCCATTACAGTGACACACAAGTAGAAATGGTCATATATGTATGTGGATATGTACCCTTCATATGGATGGAGTAATATCCTTCCAAGATGTGATGCCAGAGAGCATTTCATTAGGTGTGATTGCCTTACTGGCTATATATGTGCACCCATCCAACAAGACATTGTATTGATATGATGGATATGAACATACCTCGTATATCCCATCTACGTAGGGTGTGATATACTATGTATGTGTATTTGGATGGTAGCAATGTAGGTTGATATGTGATGGGTGCACATATCTGGCCAGTAAGGCAATCACATCCAGTGAAGTGATCTCTGTGTTCACATCATGTTGGAACATATTTAGTAACATTTGAATCCTAAGGGCAACAATCCAGCCAGTAGTGAGGGATATCTTTGATTGAGGCCTGTTTTTTTGTCTGTGTATGAGCCCATCCATCCTTCTGTGTGAGGCAACCGTACTCAGTCCTAGATATCCATCAGTCATGGCCTGTTGGTGACCAAGGTACAATGTTTGCTATTTGTTTCCCATATGTATCCTGCATAGAGATGCTGGTGTACCATTGATCCATGGCATCAGCACCCCTGTGGATCCATGTGGGAATCAGATATGGGATATGTCATTTCAAGTCAGAGAAATGATTGCAGCCACAACACCAATGCCTACTTTTTCCTGCTTGAATTCTGTAAAATAGTTTTCGGCCTGTGTGTTGCACCTACAAGCATTTATTCTGTGTGACACTGTGATGTGTGATCTGATGCCCCCTTTTGTGATTCAGTAAGCGGTGATGTTGAACCGATGACATGAACATGATGGTGACTTCTCCAGTGATCTCCTTTCCCCATTTCCAGTGTTTTCCATGGAGTCTGTACAATGGGACCCTATGAACTTGATTCTTGTTTTGGCATATTCTCCATGGACTAACACTGGTACTGGTGAAGTGAGGGTGTGTGAGGGTTACTTTGTGTCCACCATGTGTTTGTCACCGCTTAGTGAATGTCCCCTGTGTAGCATGTGATCGTTGGCCTATTGACTTGTTTGTTGTCAGGTTAACCCCTTGAGTCCCAGAGGGGTTGCCAATGCATTGTTGATCGATGCATTGATGATCCCTCTAGCACTCACGGGGTTAGGGTGGGGGTGGGGACATGGGTGACATTGTGTGTGAACAGTGATGATCTATTACAGTCGACAATTTGAAAATGAAGGTTTGTGTATTGTGTGTAATGAGCACAGCAACAGGAGGGTTGAAGTAGGACTTTGACAGGTTTGTCCCAAGTTGGACGTTGCCATTTGTCCAGGTGTTGTGTCCTTTTTTTAACCCTCATGGTGCTGTGTTGGTGCAGTTGTATGGCTGAGTGATGGCCATGTGTTGAGGTGTGAGTGTGTGTGCAGCTGGTGTTGGTTGCTGTAGTGTGTTGTTCTGTGGTGTTGCACTTACCGGTAGTGTGGAGGCTCCTCTCATCCCCAGTGTCAGTTCCTCCCACGACCCCCTCGATCATGGTCGGGGACATGTTCTGCCGCACCATCTCCTCCCAGCCGCAGAATGTGATGGGCACAGATGGGCCACCTCCGGTGCCTCGGGCTTGCTTGGCCATGTCAGACATCTTGTTCTTGACCACCCTCCGGCAGTCGCCCCATCTCTTCTTCACAGACTCCACGTCCCGCCTGCATGTTGCCACCGCGTTCACCCGGCTGCAGATCTGGTTCCAGGCTGCCTTCCTCCGCGCTGCCAGGCCAGGGACCTTTGCCGTCGGGTGGAGAACACTCTGCCTCTCCAGGACAGCTTCCACAAGAGCCGTGTTCTCCTCCTCACTATATCTGGGATCCCTGATCCTGCCCTCATCAGCTCCGGCATGGGAGGATTCAGAGCCGGAGTGCCCTGCCTGGTCTGACCCTGCCTGTGTGGGGTGCTCCCCAGGAACTACCCCTCGTCCCACTGCAGGTTCTGTCCCTGTCCTGCGTGTTCCTGCTCTGGTGGGCCTGGTCCCCCTCCGCCCTGCGGATCTCCCTCTCCCACCCCTGCTCTGCTGAGGGATCCCCTCCTGACCTTCCTCCTCCTCCACTACTCTCCCCATCCCTCTCTCCTGTCCTCCTCTCCTTGACATCACTCACCCAGTCACACCCAGGCACTCCCACAGGCCCTCACAGACACACTCGATCCAGTCACTCTCTGTCACACACTTTCACTCCCAGATTCACACTGTCAAAATAAAAAGTAATATGTGTAAGGTGTTATGAAATAAAAGGACTATGTGTATGTATGTGTATGTGTTTGTGTTTGTATGTGTGTATGTAATATGTGCAAAAGTGTGATATGTGTATATATAGTGCACCTCTCTCCTCTCTCCAAACTGCAAAACTCCTCTACCTCCAATGAACGCGCCTCTCTCCCTCTCTCTAATGACTATCCTCCGCTCCTGGGTCCTGATATCTGGCTCTGAAGAACTCGATAACAGACAGTGTGTGGCGGTTATTTTTGGGTATATATAGGTGTATTTGAAGTTATTTGATACATTGGGCCTTTGGGATTGGATGTGTGTTTGAATTTGTTTTGGCATCAATCAGGGTTGCTTGACAACGGCAGCCGTTATGTTACATGTTGTTTGGAGCTCAGTTATCGTGTGATTTGTCCGCCCGTTGTGCATTAACATGAGCGACAACGGGTTTTGTGTTACGTGTTTTTTGTGTGCCTACGCTCGATAGCTATTCTCGTAGAGTAGCTATTGAATCTGCCGTAACTCCTGTATTATTTGCGAGCGATGTGCCTTTTTCACTTAGCGGCTGGTTTAACGGTTGGCTTTAAATCGAGCCCAAGGACTCTAGCATTCAGGGGACTTAAAGGGATAGTAATACTTAAAATGTAAAAAAATATATGTTGTAGGGTTTATCCCCCTGAGTAAAACAAGGGTACTTCCACTGCTGAGAGATATTTTATTAAAAAACAGCTGAAACTTGAATTTTTTATGTGCAATATCACAGTGGCCTGGAAATATACAGTGGTGCTGTTGCTACACCATCCTATGGAATGCTCTGGTCTGTAGACCATAAATCTTCAGAGGATGGTGTAGCAATAGCGCCACTGTACATTTTCAGGGCACTGTGATATTGCACCTAAAAAATTCAAGTTTGAGCTGTTATAATTTTTTAATACAATATCTCTCAGCAGTGGGAGTACCCTTGTTTTACTCAGGGGGATAAACCCTACAACATATATTTTTTTACATTTTAAGTATTATTATCCCTTTAAAAGCCCCATTTAAGTCAATGTGAATTCGAGCAATTTTTATTTGTCCCCTAAATGGCAGTTGGTTTGAACCAGACTTGCTCCCTTTTGCCTTTATACATAAGGGCCAATGCCTCATATGATGAATGTTAACCTGATACTTAAGCAGACAAATCCTTATTATATAAAAGAGTACAATTTAAGTTAAGCTACACTAGTTATATTATAGAGTTTACAAGGGAAATGGGCTATGTACTAGTGTAGTTCCATTTGGATTGTAGCTCTGTGGTATCTTTTGTGTTGCTTCATTTCTATTGTAAGCTCTATGGTATCACTAGTGTATCTCCATTTACAGCAGCAATCAGTAGATTTAGTGAGGCGCAGTGGCCCACCAGCCCCGACATATGACCGGCCCAGGGGGCAATAGCCCCCCTGCCCCCAAGGCCAGGCCTCCCCTGTCCAGCGATATCGACTTCCTATGCACTAAGATCTCCAAACTTAGCGAAATCTTAGTGCATTGGCTTTATAGAATAACATAGGAACTGGAGAAGTGAAATAATTGGAGCAGTAATCTCAGCTTTATTACCTATTTATCCTGGCTTAGTGCATAAGCCCCCATGTGTTGGAGACCTTTCTAGCATTCAAGGGGTTAAGCACCCTTCCTATTTAAATAAGTAGGAATGTTTATTCATTCCCTGTGCAAATGAGTTGGTCATGAATCGTTCCATCCTCATTACTACATCAGCCTCTTGGAATGCCAATGGTCTATGCAACATTTTTGGCAATGATCACCCCTTCTAACATTCGAGGGGTTAAAGACACACACATGCACATACGCACATGCACATTCGCACATGTGGACACACACACCATCACTTGCAAAGTAATGTTATTTTTACAGGTAATTTTCATATATATAGCCATTGTGCTCATAGCTAATGTGATAAATAATTCAAAGAGAATCATATTAGATTCTCTTGGCCTTTTGGCTATTCTTTCTTTAAAAGGTGCAAATTCCTCCCCCCTAACATGTTTAAAATAAAGAAACCAAGCAACACAATGTATTCTCTTCTTAAATATATTTATCACTCTTTATTTCTTCTTAGAAAATGCCACGTTCATTTAAGGGTGTAAATGACAATATTCTATTGGGAAACATGTAACCCTTTGAGTGATAGGAATGTGCCCAACTCACTGTTTTGCAATGCGCTGGACACCCCTCGGACACTCAATGGGAAAAAAAAGTATTTCAAACTAACACTCTGAGGTTAATGAACTGTAGAAAATAGAACAATTCTGGAGCAAACTATCTGCACCATAAGAAACAAAAGTGTGGATAGTATGAGATTTGGGTCAAAATTCTGAGTCTCAGGGTCAAATCCTGGGAGTTCCCAGGTATGTGTATCACATATACTACTATGCAGAATTACCAATAACTCCTGAAGAAAAACAAATACCCCCCCCAAACACTAAAACAAATACACTGAAAACTAAATATCATCAAGTAAAAATGTGTATATGTGCACAAATAGAATACATAATAAAAATGTGTATATATCACCATGTAAGTCTACAGTGAGGTAACTGATACATGTATAAAGGTGGAGTAAAGCAAATTGTAATGTTAAAATGGCATTAAAAATGATTTTGTTCGTTATAAAAGTAGTAACAATGCATTAACCCCATCCCAACAATTGACTTACCAGGTACGTCCCTCAAAAACTGTCACTTAGTGACAGAGGACATACCTGGTAAGTCCCAGAAGTCCGGGTCTCCGTGCGGCTGCATGCCGTTCGGGGACTCCGGAATAATTTCCTAAAAAAAAAAAATGTTAGCCGGGCGTTAAGGTGACAGCCGTGTATGCAAGTGGCTGTCACTAAGGGGTTAAAGCGGAACGAACACCGCTAACAAACGTTGTGTGTAATAATTTCCTATCTGTCGACTAGCTGCTTAGTAGCGCTAGTCGCCAGAATTATTACCTCTTCATGGAGAAATTTGAAGTGATCCTCTGCTGACAGGCAGGACGAAGCGCGGACATCTTGGCCTAGTGACGTCCGTGCACCTGCGCTGTCAGTCCCAGATGGCTGTAGGAGGAGTTGCTAGGAGCCATTTGGTTTCGGAAGGGACTGACAGTGCAGGCGCACTAGGGCAAGATGTCCGTGCTCCGTCCTGCCTGTCAGCCGAGGATCACGTCAAATTTCTCCATGAAGAGGTAATAATTCTGGCGACTAGAACTACTAAGCAGCTAGTTGCCAGATAGGGAACTATTACAGACAATATTTGTTAGCGGTGTTAGTTCCGCTTTAAGAGAACGTAAAGCCATATAGTAGTGTTTTTTGAAAAGTGGCATTCGGAAGTGTAAGAAAAGTGGCATAGCGCATTTATAAAGAAATTTTGCTGTTTGCAACATTTTAGCAACACAATTATTGCCACAATATTAACACCATGTCTTTCCTGTTCTTATTTGTGGTGTAGTAGCCAAAAGCGGGATGCGCAAACGTGCGCACAATAAAATGCAAATGCAAACAAATATAACTGTAAAAAATGTACTATAATGCCGCATTTATAAACATTAGAATTCTGCTTTATAAATATCAACTATCATAATAAGGAATAGGGCCACTTTAAGTAAACTTCACAAACAACGTAGAAGAACACTTTTTGTAAATGTCCCTCAGAATTCCAAATGCTGCTTCCACTCTTTAAGGGCCAAATAGTTTTTGTCGTTTGTAACGACTTTTCAAAGTACAGTGTCGTTGGGATCATTAATATTCATAGAGAGTGTTGGTTGTGATCAGAAATATGTTGTTTGTCCTGACTGAAATTGTCGTATGTAAAGATAAAAATGTTGTATGTAACGACAAAAAATGTCTTAAAGGGATAGTATTACTTCAAAATTACCGTCCCTCACATTGTAGCCCTTAATAAACTGAGTTAAATGACACCAGCAGCATCTCTCAAACCTTTATGGTTTAAGAGATAGCCGCTTTCAAAGTTTCCTCTCCCCTGCTGTCAGTGTTCTGCTGCCAGCAGGAGAATCCGGTCCCGGGACAGGAGGAGGCTCTTAAACAGAGCCGATATCTTGTTATGGAAGGAAAAATGATTAATCTTCTACGTGTGCTTGGTTACCAAGTACACATAGAAGACTGTTTCAATTAATAATTTTTCCTTCCATAACGAGATATCGGCTCTGCTGAAGAGCCTCCTCTTGATTCAGAGACCAGATTCTCCTGCTGGCAGCAGAACGCTGACAGCAGGGGAGAGGAAACTTTGAAAGCGGCTATCTCTTAAAACATAAAGGTTTGAGAGATGCTGGTGTCATTTAACTCAGTTTATTAAGGGCTACAATATGAGGGATAGTAATTTTGAAGTAGTACTATCCCTTTAACTAAAGACAACAATTCTCACATTCAGAACGTCACGTTCCCTCCACTTTTTTCTTCATGTACAAATTTTGTCCTTTGCAAGACATTTTTTTGTCAGTAGATACAACAAATTTTCTTTTCCTCTACACAAAACTGGAGAATAGATTAGCCACGCCCATGCCCCACCTCTTTGCCTGGCAATTCTGGAGTTGTGTCGTACACATTGGACATTACTAGTTTTTTGTCATATACTGTATAGAAAATATGTTGTTTATGAACACAATTACTTATTTTTGTTGTTCATGCAACTCTTTTTGTTGTTATCCCTTTGAACATATGGCCCTAAGTCTGTAGTGTCTTCTAGGGCTAAATGGGTTTATCATGTACCCCCCTGAGTGCCAGGGTATACCATCCAAAGATCCAATAAGTCTTTTACAGAGCCTTAACCCTTTGTGTGCCAGAGGGGTGCACAACGCAATGCTTTGCAAAGTGTTGCATACCCCTCTGGCACTCAAAGGATTAAGAATCCTTCTCCTGGTGGCAAACTTGCTGGAATCTGTTCATGCTCAGAATGTTTTATATCAGCTGCATTATAATTTTACTTTCTTTTTCTTAACCCTTTGAGTGCCAGATAGGTGTCCTATGCATTGTGTTACATATTGGTTTGTCCCAGAAATATGCTTAGCATTAGGCCCTTATGTCTTTGATGCGCTGGAATGAATTGTATCATGTCCTCCTTTCTGCTTTATATCATCTCATTTTAGAAGTATTTAACTTCCTTATTAATAATTCTAATGCTCCAGTTCAAATCCTATTTTTTTCCTGTAACCTTTTTCTTTGACCTTCCCCAAGGGCACAAACACCGCAAGGACAATTGATGCTACCTAGCTCAGTCTTGTCACATTTATTCAGTCTCAAACATATAACTACTAACCATTATCCTCAGTCATGTATTGAATATGTTGTTCTTGGACATGGGTAGGCAACATTTGGCTCTCCGGCTGGTTGACACTACTATACCCATCATCTCCAACCAGCCGACGGCTTATGGAAATTGTAATACTGCTGGAGACTCAAAATGGTCTAATCTGTCCAAGAACAACATATTAAACATATGCATGGAGACAATATTATTATCTAAACCAGTGGTTCCCAACCCTCTCCTTGGATACCACCAACAGGCAAGGTCTTTAGTACTTCCCTGCTTGAGCACAGGTGTATTAATTAAATGCCAAGGGAATCTTAACTGGCCTGTTAAGGGCTCCAGAGAACAGGTCTTAGAGCCACAGACCTAGACCATTGGTTCTTCAATGAACATCTCCATATAACTCCTCCACACTTATCTTAATCGGGGCAGAAAACACAATAGCTGCTATGAGTCAGTTCTGCATTCAAGGGGTTAAAGCTCCATTTAGAACAATGGGGATTTTTCTTTGTTCACTTTGGTGCAGATGGTTTGTCTCAGAACTGGTACAGTTTGCTTTTATAAAGCTCATAGGGGCCTGTTTAATAAAATTGCACCTGAAAATCTCAGGGAAATGACTAAAGCCCTTAATTTATTAATACATTTAGCTCCAGCTACATTTTATTTGATGATGAGCTAAAAATGTTGCATTGCACCTAAAAAAATATGCATAGAAATGCATGCAATCATGTAGCTTTAGGTAGATGCTGGAAATATTTTACTAGCATTGCAAACCTTTCTTATAAGCAATGAGAATTTTTGGCCGGGATTCCATTCTGATCTAGTTTTTCAATTGGATGGCTTTTTTCTATACTAATAGTAAAGCTGAGTGTTACGGGCTACCTCAAGAATGACGGGTCTTCCACAATAGAGACCCCGTTATGAACAATTATATTTCAATTGCACAACTACAAATATATTCATACATCCACACATACAAACAAGGGCATAACTACAGTTATGCCAGGGCCTTTCCAAGGTAAAGTAGGTTCTAGTTGTGTATCTGTGAAAATTTTTCTGTTAGGGTTCCCACAAAATGTTTGCGAAGGGGCCCTTCAATAATTAGTTACACCATTGTATACAACACTACAATGTTACACTACGCAATGCAGTACACATATATACATACATATAAAGTCATATACATATCTCCACAAAATACCCCCACTCCCACACATTCCCCTGTCCCCAACACTTTAACTTTTACTCCGTTATCCCCTCATTTTATTTCTTACTGACATTTTTCTTCTTTTTGCCTCAGTTGTGTTTATTTACTTTATGATTTCCTGTTACCTTTTCATTTAATGTATTTTTGTTTCACAAATATTTTAATTATATTTATATGTATATATATATATATATATATATATATATATATATATATATATATATATATATATATATTAACTTTGGAAAGTATGTTGTTGGGTAGTGTGTGGGAGTGTATGACTGAGAAAAAGTGAGTAGGTGTTTGCATGAGTGGCAGTATGTCTGCTGGTGTGGGGTTTGTAGCCAACTCCTGAATGTTCCTCATCCTGGGCCATTCCACCAAAGCAGACCTCCATGCTGTAACACAAAGGGCTGCTGTGGTGGAATGGTTCAGGTGGAGGAAGTGCACACCATCAGCAACACCAGGTAAGTCACTGACATCTTGAAGCACCCATATTATGATTGAAAGTGGACAGTGAAGAAGAAGTCAAGTCATGCTACTGATGGAGGATGGCCAGTGATATTGAACTACAACTTCTGAGAGGACATGCTGGAGTGATCCATGATGTGTGAAATTGTCACCAGATTGGCAAAAGGGCTTGACACAGCTCATGCCCGGGACTTACAGGCTGGTGGTAATGCATTGCACACCCCTCTGCTCCTCACAGGGGGAAATGTGCACTCCTGGCACAGTTTATGAAGTATCCATTCCCAAATGTTTTGGATATGTCTTAGGCACTATGAGGGCCTTAGGGTCACAAGTATATTCATTTGTTTTAATTTAATGTTGAGCAAACAAATGTCCTCCAGCTGTTGTGGACTACCACTCACATCTTCTCCAGATGGCCAAAAGCTGGCTGGGTATGATGGGATTGATAGGCTACAGGCGACAGCATCTGGAAGGCCTCAGGTTGCCCAGTCCTGTTTCAGGCAAACCACCTGCATTATCAGGGTCAAATTCAAATTACCAAGAACATTTGGTAACCTATTTCAACCCCTTGAATGGTAGATTGTTTCACTCTGTATTTCACACCTCTTGAGCATAAAAACAACCTTGAAGACTGTAGTTATCTATCTATTTGTCCCCATTAGCAGTAGTTCTTTCATTGTGCCCTCAGGGTCACTAACACACCATGACTTGAGAATATCCCAGCTTGAGCTCATGTGATTTGATCAGAGGCTCAGTCATTTTGCTTGACACACCTCTCATCAAGATGGGAAAGCATCAAATCTTGGTCTGTTATTTGGTTGACGACATAGGGTGAGAACCATTTCCCTGTGGTACAGTTGTGTTGACTCAAGTATATAACATGACAACTTATGCTTCCTTTCTTTTTCCTCAACATCTTGTTGGGATCAGCAGCAGTGTGGGCCCTCACCTGAAGAGGAGACCAGTGACTATGAAGAGGTTGAAGACAAGGTGGCCCAGGATGCGCTGGTGTTTTCTCTTGGACCCAGCTCACCTCCTCCATAGGGTCTCGTCTCTGGCATTCCCCATTCCCCCATTTCTAGTGGTGGCAACACTGTAGTAACCGCCTCTGTTGCACCACCAGCTGTAAACCTGCCACTACAACAGCCAGTATGCTAAGACCCACCATCTCCTACCCACTGAATATTAAAAAGGTGTCCAATGCATTTGTTTTGCATCATTTAGGTCAGTGGGCATTTTGGGAAATTACATTTGTCCCATTTGTCATTTATTATGCAGTAGATCAGCTTTAGAAATTGAACATATAGATATAAATCCATCAACCAAGGTGCTGTACCTCATCACTTGCACATTTCATGTTTGTGTATTGTGACTTTGTGATGCTGGACACTCATGAAAAAGCATACACTGATTCTAATGCAGTTCAGCAGGGATCTGATGGTTCCACTGGCATCAAAATGGTACAGCCCATGCAGATAGAGGTTAGTTTCCATATTATTTAGTTTTAATAGTTCAAAATTGATGCTAAGTGGTCCCTTAACCACAACTTGCTCCTCCGGTGTTCCAGTGAACATTATTTTCTCAGGAAAAAGCCATTGTGTTATCAACAGCTTTTATACAATCATTCCACATAACACAGAGATTGAGGCAGTTAGACAAACCCTTTTGGAAGCCAAACCACCTGTGGTTATCCCCCGGTTACATTAATTTGTGACCTTCTTGATAAGACATTGACAGATAATTACTTTCGGTATGGTAAACAGTTCTATTTTCATCTTGCATGATCAACAATGGTAAATCCAATGCGCCCACCCTCACAAACCGACCTACTTATTTTCTCATATGAGAAAACATATCTACAAGAACAATGGTTTCTGTTTTACAAAAGAAAGTATAGATGATATGTTTTTCTATTGGAGGGGATCCTCAAAAGATCTCATTGATTGGTCTGATCCACTTAACAGGTTACCCAGCCTGGTTTGCTTGAATGGAGATATGGAAGCACTCACTCTTCAATAAATAAATGCCCAGACACATAATCCCAATAATTAGATGTATAGGTTCAAAAATGAGGCGGCACCAGTGGGACTTTTTTATAAATCATAATGCAGATTTACTTTTACAAAATCAACTTTTTGGTCCAAACCCTGGGCCTTTATCAAGATAAAGGTCCAGGGTTTGGACTGAAATGTTGACAATAAATTCAATCTGGATTATTGTTTATAATCTGAAAATTCTCCTCTTTACCTCCAATAAACTGGGTAGTACATTTTGGGGCATTCTGGTTCTCTGAGTTGTTGTTTAAAGTTATAGTAATGTTTCACAAAAAAAGCAGCTCTGATTAATCTTCATAGCATTTGGGCCAAGGAGAGTGTTATTTCAATACTGTCAGTGTTGTAATTCAAGATTAATTGAATGATAAAATATCCCCCTCCTGCCCTTTTTACCTAGTGTAAGCCGCCTCCCATCAGATGTGGAATATGGTCTCTTGACAGGACAGATCGCAATGAGGGACAGTCTTCTTACTGTGAGAATAAGGAAAACCCTGCCCCCCCCTGACAGATTTTTCAGGTTTTTCCAAATGCTCACTGAAGATTGTCTCTCCCAGCGATCCATGCGGACAGTCTTGATGCTCTGAGGTGAGCAGTGTTACATCAGTAAAAGGGGAGTGAGGGGGATACTTTATCATTCAATTACTCTTGAACTACAACTCTGACAGTATTGAAATAATGCACTCCATGTCCCAAATACTATGAAGATTAATAAAAAGAGCAGAGAAAATTTGTGAAAAATTTGAACTTACAAATCTCCCTTTGACTTTAAATATTTGGAAAGTTCACTCCAGCCAAATTTAATATACTTTTTTTCTCTCTATTTCTTAACACTTTCATAACCTTGACAGCAGACTCACATAATTTCTATTTCCAGGGAACTTTGTCTCAATGACTGTGAAATCAGGGATAGTGAAACAATGTTGCGCTATCCCTGCAGCAGAAAAGTCTGCCTCAACTACAGTATTCAGAGCACTAGATGCTACAGGGCAAGAACAGCATTTTATCACTAGTCCCTGACAGGAACTGTCTGGAAAGAGAAATTCAGTGTGTTCAATGTTAGATACATAAAAGGGCAAAAAAAAAATGTTATAGCCAATTTGACTTTTCATATTCTGCCCTTGCAGAATATGTAAAGTCAAAAAGGTGGTTGACTGACACTGTAAAGTGTTAATGATGGCGGAGTGTTTGTCAGTATGCACTAAAGCAATTGTTTATACCTCGAAATGCAGGCACATGGTTTTACATCTGACATATAAGTAAAGAAAATGAGATGCTTTGGTGGATTCCGCATTCACCCTATTGCAGTGTCAGCATACTAATGACACTGAGGCTGATGTACTAAGGACTGGAGTAATTCTGAATTAAATGAATGCTCCACACAAGGCAAGTAAAACGTACCAAAATTTCCTTTGATTAAATGGAGTTTTCAACCTCTTGAATGTTAAAGAGGAATCCAACACATTGCTTCCCAATGCATTGGAGACCTCTCTAGCATTCAAGGGGTTACAATTCTATTTAAATCAATGGAAACTTTCATTTCACCCTAAAATTCTCTTTTTTGTTCAAGAATAACTCACGCTCCTCATGGCACCTCAACCTCAAAGTTATTTCTAACAAAAGAGTTAAAAAAGAAAAAAAAACATACAATGGAATGAGGAATTTGCATTGCAAAAAAAAAAATAAATAAATAAAAAAAAATAAAAAAACAACAACAAAACAAAGATTAAAAAATACCAAGGCGAAAATATAACTCATTTAAGTGGTAGCAGTGTCTAATTAGAGTTTGCAAGTAAAATAATTAGCATGCACCTGTACGAGATTGCAGTTCTTCCATCAGATTATTCACTACTCTAATTACCATGATTGTAGGGAATTGCAGTTACCAGCGTCCTTATTCCCTTATAGGATAACGACAGTTCTAGCAGATCAACACAATCAAACATGTACTCTCTCTATATTCATTACTCTGAGATGAATATATATATATATGAAAGTAGAAAAACAAGATTAAAAAGTCACATTATTTTCTGATGTACAATTTCATCATATCAGCTTGCCATGTCTGCTTTTTTTTTATTTTCTGTCTTCAGCTACTTTTGTTTATTTGCTGATCGCTCTGCAGGATATGGAAATTATTCATCTAAAAGAAATGGGGAACCATATACAAGAAGCAAGTGGAACAAATGTGGGGCAAATCAGCTTCCCCATAAGTGACAAACACAAATCCTCATTTAATTAATTAGGAATTCTTAACCCATTCAATGCTAGAAAGGGCTCTAATGCACAGAGCAGTTTTAAGAACCCCTTAGGTCCCTGGCAGTGATGTGATTGAAAGGGATAGTAATACTTCGTTTTATCTTTATTTTATTTTGTAAGCATTAAAAAAACATGAAGAATGATATGTCTTATCTCTCAAACCTTTATGGTTTAAGAGATATTCACAAGCAAAGTATCCCCCCCCCTTTCAACCAGATCAGAAGGGAGGTGCCCAGGTAGACTGCAGAGAGGGACAATCTTCAATTAAGATAAGGGAAAAAGCTGAAAAACTTGTCAAGGGGGCAGGGCTTTCATTCTTTTCATACAAAGAAGATTGTCCCCTGCTGTTATCTGTCTGGTCTTACAACCAGATTCACATCTGAGAATAGATGGCTTACACTAGGAAAAAGGGGCGGGAGGGGGAAACTTTGCTTGTGAATATCTCTTAAACCATAAAGGTTTGAGAGATAAGACATATCATTCTTCATATTTTTTTAATGCCTACAAAATAAAATAAAGTTAAAACGAAGTATTACTATCCCTTTAAGGCCCTCAAATATGCTTTAGCATTTAGGATCAGCTTAAGTTTGGTTGAATCCATCCTTTCCTTTCCTTCTTAGTTGTGAGAAAAGAAGCCACATTTAACCTTTACAGTACCAAGTACTTATGGAAAATGACCACAGAAAAGTGTCCCCCCTGAGACCATGGACATATCTCATATGTGCGTGGGAGGTGGACATTTTTAAACCTCCCCCATCCCAACTTTTAATTTAAACATGACCAGACCTCATTGGGGAGTGCATCAGGACCCTCTTGACTTTCCCCACCCCCCACACAGTATTGATCACCACTATAGGCTCTCTATACTGGTGACCTGGAAGGCACTCAAGGCACTCACTGCCTAGTCACCAGTACTGATGCCTTAACCCCCCACACTATTTAACATTGTAACATTGTTACCATCATTTTATTACAGGCAAATCTTATTTGAAATGTAAGAGCCATTGAGAGTTTGAAGAAGTGAAATGCTTGTTTTATTTCCTTTAGCACCACCTTCTTTAACATTTGTACACATCAGACTAGGGGTAGGAAGGCAAGTAACCCCTCACTTGACATGGTGGTTTATCTTCTTTCAAAAATGGTGTGTTTTGTCTACATTTCTTAATTTCTGTCATTGTTACAATTATTTTTATACAAGCAATTCATATTTCAAAAAAGTAAGAAAAAAATTACACTGTAATTGTAGTTTTGTGCTTCTGGCACCCACCACCTTGTCAACTCATGCCACTGTGGTATCATTCTTGAAAGAGTAGTAGCTAATCAATACAGTAAGAAATTACATGATTTTCAAAGATTTCAGTAAAAATGTAAAACAAATCTTATTTTTTCTTACTGCCGTTTTATGGAATAATTTGTGCTCATCAATTTAGGGGTAGAAAGGCAAGTGACTATTTGAGGCAGTGTGATACAGACTTTCTGGAAATTATTTTATGGGGTTATTTTTATATTATTGAGTAATAAAGCCTTTAAACTCTGCTTATTGTATTTTGGTTATGTCAGTGAAATTCTCAATTAAAATTATGTTATTTGTTGTTTGTGCATCTATACATATTGGGTATCAGTATACAAAGGCATTCATTTCCTATGCTTTTTATTTGTTATGCAAAGCTTGTTTGAGATGTTTACAGCAAAGTATGACTTCAGTGGAAATTTCTTGACCCTTTCTGAAAAACTAGTTTTTTCACAAAATTCCCTTGCTTCATCATTTTGTGCTGGAGGAAACATCAGTCAATTTTCATCTGTAAGTTAGTGTACTTTCAGGAAATATATACTTTTATACAGTTATTCAGCTGTTTTAGGGCAGTTTTGTCATGTAACCATTGGAATCTGCAGTTTTGTTCATAAAGTTGAAAGTACTTGTTTCACTCCTGTTAGGGGTCTGTCCAGGCCATGTATATAGGTAAAACTATACCAATGTACTCGAGGCTGTGGCTTTTAATAATTGAAACATTCATAATAACAGAGATATTTTTGATACATAGTTTATGATATTAACAAACTGCTTTTTCTTTAAAAAAATGTCATCATCATGATAGAAAGCAATTCATGGGCCTGAGGGGCACCAATCCAACATTTGTTTTGGTGGTTGTGGAGCTGGTGGTGGTGGTGCATCTCTATCAGACCAGCTCCCAGAACCTGGGTTGATACATATGAACACCATGTAGCTCGTAGGAGTGCTCCCACCGTAAGAGACATGGTTTTAGCATAGTTGCAAGCCAGCTATTTTCTATGGTCGTCAGTGCAGCTGGATATATTGCATATGACTGTAGTACAGGATTGGTAGACTTATATTACTAAAAATGAAACAACATCTAATACCATCTGATTATCAGGTAGTAGAAGTGTATAGAGCCACACATGACAGAGAAACATACTACAAATGTACTATTAACAGCAGCACTGAGGATAAAGAGGAGGAGGGATTTGAATGGTTACTACCATCTACCACTTTTGGGACCATTGCTATGAACACTAATTAATATTAGAAATTTTGAAAATCATGCAAGCTTAAATTAGACTCAAAGATGATTATGAAAATAATTGGTGTAGCTTTCAGTCCTAAGAATCATGATGATATATATACATCAAACCCACCAAATCAGTCCACCACCACCAAACACATTCACAATAAGCTATAACCTTATGTTTTAAATTATCTCTTTAAAAATAATGGTTAGCATAGCAACAGGTTTACAGAAAGAAAAGCCTGAAAAATATTTGTGAGCTTACATATAGTTAAACATTCAAAATATTACAGCAAGGCTAGGCTTGAAACAATTGATTGTGTGCTTCAAACAAGACTAGCCCTGAAAAAAATCTTTTGCAGCCCTCATTCTGGCCAAAAAGCAAACACTAAAAAAGTGTCTGCAGGCCTCAGAGTTGCAAATAACAAGCCCTGAAAAAAGTGTATGCGCTACTGGTCTAGTGCCAGTGGTACTAAATGGCGGTGGGAAATACCACTAGTGACATTCTGGCAATTGTTACAGCTGTAATTGCTGCAAAGAGTTGTCTAAGCAGCAGGGGAATAAGGCTGCTGCATAGGACTGGGATCATCAGCACTGATGTAAGACAGGTAGTGGTACTATGATGCTTCTAACTTGCCACTATCACTGCTGTTGCTGAAGCAGCAGCAACACCAGAACAAGCCGCCCTCCTCCCCCACCACCACTTCAGGTGCAACTAGAAAGAAGAAATTGGCCAGTTATGCTTCTTCTCCTGCAACTCCTCTGAAATCATGGATATGGAGAAATACTACATTTTTGCCTTGAAAGCAGGAAGGAACTGCACTTTTCATCAACAACTGGAATGTGCACAGTGTGCGCAAGGAATCCTTAAGGAATAGGAGGAGAACTGGAAAGTATCACAAAAATTGACACCTTTTAAGCAACAATCACAACAGTAATCAAACAACTTGATGCTTAGGACAGCAATGGAAAACCATCCCCAAGAAACCAAGTACTACTGTCGCTATTGCCTTTGTCCACTCCACTGAGAACACTTAATGTCAAAATAGAAGACTTAATAAAAATAATAAATCCTTCCTGCCACCAGCTTAGCCTGTTTAGCAGGATGGAATGTCTACAGATGCTTCCTGATACCCTGCAATTGATTTATCTGTACCACTTCACCACATGTAGTCAGTGCACCACACAATGTGTAATGGGAGACATTAAGTGCCAGATCCTTACATCTACAGACTCTCTATCAGCTGATGGGGGTGGTAAAGGAGGCAAAATTGTTACAGCAGAGGAGGCGCAAGAGGACCCTGAGAGCACATGGGTGATAACAGTGTGTACATTTTCCTGCACCCCTTCCCTAGCACAAGAAGACAATGGCAAAGCAGGTGTTACACTCATCATCAAACTTCCAAGCTAGGTTTCTTTTGTCTTTTGCCCTTGTTCTTTGTGTCCTTGGGGAAGGAAAACGGGCACAATGACAGTGTCTCTACATTTCTTTATGGTTTAGCTTTCACATGCTTAACATAAACTTTGTGGTATATATGTTGCATGTGCTTCATGAGGGCAGATGTGCACAAGGTGTGTCCCCTCCTTTCCCCTTTTCACTAACTTATCACTCATAGGACACAGTGCAGTCACTGATGACTGTATTATACCTTCCCCAGTGGAAAAATATTCCCACACCCATGATTTCAGTTAGAGCAGGGGTGGAGAAGAATGTTCTACTTCCTCTCCAGAATTACCCTCACTGGCTGTGACAGGTGATACTACTGCTGCTGCTGCTGCTGTCACCTTAGCATTAACGCTAGAGCTAGGACCAGTACAATTTGTGTGAAGTGGATCTTGTTTAGTCCCATATCACTACTTTTAATACAGTGTACCATGATGTCCATGATACTCTGTGGCACACTAGCCCTCTCATCGTCATCCTGATTTGACAGGTGGACATATGCCTCTGATGACTCAACAACAGGAATTACAGCAGCAGTACACTCCTGATTGTCACTGCTCCTAGTGGTGGTGATGCCTACCCCCATTTTCATCTCTTTCGCTTTCCACCAAAAACACTCTCATACCGTCCTTCACATTAGATTCTCTACCATCACCTTCAGTCTTATCACACCACCACCACCACCAGTCTCTTGCAATTCTTTGCAACTGGTTGGAGATGACAAGTGTGATAGAGGGTCACCCGCTGTCACACTTGCCATCTCCTCAGAAGAAGACATGCTGGCAGCAGTAGCAGCAAACACAGGCACCTGACTAGTGCTACTGTTCGTACTGATAGCCACTTCCACCTTCTTCAATATAGTTCCCCAGAGGGGGGCTGGGAATCATTCTGTCAGGAGTATGTGGGCTCCCTTGACTGCTGCTGGTGACTGAAATACATAGGCTAGAAATTGAACCGTTTTCACTGGAAATTCTCTGATGTTAGAAAAAGAGGAAAATCTATGGGTTTTTCTATGGGAGGGTATTCCTATTGGAAAAGTGGAAAACTAATGCCACTTCATCAGAAGCCAAAAAAAACACCCTGATGAAGTGGCATTAGTGCCACGAAACGAGTTAAGCCAGCTATTTATATTGTCCTAGTGATTACCTACTATAGGGCACATATTTTAATATTGTTTGTATTATTGTACTCCTTTATATTGTTTTATTTATTTTTAATAAATTTGGAGATTCTAAGATTATTATTTCATATTATATTCACTGGCGTCACTTTCACAGTCCCCTATTGTAGGGTGCTTGGCTATATTTAACAATATAATTAGGTTGTGCTGGCTTTAGTGTTGGGTTTGGACATACCCATTACTTGCCAATACTTCCACATCTGTTCCAATTTATTGGGGGAGCTGATTTGATTCCAGGAGCACCATACTGGGGTGTGAGCCAGTGCAGGCGAGAGTTCTTGAAGGCAGATGAGCCTCTGAAGATTGTGAGTACATTTCCATTTGTTATTTGGTGTTGGTGAAGGATTGAGGACTTTTAATACTACACTTAGAGGAATCTTCTGAGCCGTTTGTTTATCTTTCATCCCATCCCTAATAACCTCTATATGCATCGCGGTTGGACACTTGCCGGAACCGCGATTGCTTCTTGCGTACACATTCTCTGAATACTGTACAGAGACAGGAGAGCAGCCGGATTACCTCGATACAGAGGACAAGAGACCAGTTGGATCACTCCGATTAACACAACATAGATCCACACAGGACAAAGGATCCGGAGGATCGGTATATCGGACAGGGAGGCGGACACTACTGTCTTTTGGATGAATGACTCCGGACTACCCCAGCCTGAAGGCGCCCGATACGTATGATACGCTACGTGCTCATTATCCAGTTACTGTCAAGTAAGGGTACATCTGTACCACTCATCCTTTTTGTGTTATTCTACACGGTGTGCTCATTTCTTTTTGCATCCTGAACTTATTATTTCTTTGTAGGGGCATTATAATATTTTACTTGGAGTATATTACCCATTCTTTCCCATTATCCATTTATTCTTTGTGTATCACATATTTTATATATATATGCTTTTATTATTATTACCTGTTGGTCATCCGTTTCTTTATTTATATACTCCGCCATCACTTCTATAATATATTGTATTGTACTGTGTATTTTCCCTATTTCATACACATTACACTTAGTACGATTTTTTTTTTTTCTCTCTTTTTTTCTGTTTTCTTTTTTTGATTGCACTGACCTACACTGCATTTTTCATCCTTAATAACCTACTGAGTTTTAGTTTTCTGAAGAACTGCTCCATATCACAGCAGAGTACTATTTTATCCATAGGATTGTTAGGCAGAAGGGACGTCCTCTTGGAGGCACAGACAGCTCCTTTTGGATTGGCTTGTGTTTTGAGAGACTGACAACACAATCTCTCAAATCATTTGCCTAGAGGGATTCAACTACACCACACCAACAAGGCCCACTTAATCCAAAATGTACATGCTGACTCTCTAGTGCAGACAGGATTTGTCTGACATTTCTGAGTTGGACTGTCTGTGGATATGGAAATTTTCTCTCTGCAGTGGCATATGGGAGTGAAAAATGTGGCTTGTAACACCATTGAGAGACCTCAGAAAAATACATTTTATCTTGTTCATTCTAGATGGGTGCTAGTCAAAATATTTGTTTCTAGGCATGGGCGCTTGCTCTCCCTGTGACTAGAAGGAATCAGCTGGACCACACCAATGAGACCCACATAGGCCGAAACATACGTCTGTGGTTGTGCTGACACTTGTGTAGAGAGGATTTGCCAGATTTTTTGGAGCTGGAATGTCTGTGGCTAGGACTAGTCTGATATGGAAATTGTCTCTCTGCAGTGACACATGAGTGTGAAAACATGATTTGTAGCACCATTGAGAGGCCAACATGCCTCAGAACAAGACATTTTATTTTGTGTGTTCTCGATGGGTGCTAGTCACAATAATTTTTTTTCTAGATCTCCCAATGTTAGGAGGGAACCAGGCATGGGCCTTTGATCTCCATGGTCCTAGAGGGAATCAGTTGCACCACCCAGCAAGGCCCACATAGGCCAAAAAGTACATCTGTCTTTGTGCTGATTTTCTCATGCAAAAGAGGATTTGCCTGACATTTTGGAGCTGGACTATCTATGGGCAGGACCAGTCTGATATGGATATGGAAATTTTCTTTCTGCACTGTCACATGGGAATGAAAAAAGTAACTTGAGAGAACACCATTCATCAGAATTAGACACTTTACCTTGTTTATTCTTGATGGGTGCTCATCACAACATTTGTTTCTAGGTCTCCCTATGGGCCCTTGCTCTCAATGTGCCTAGAGAGGGAATCATCTTCACATCACCGATGAGGCCCACGTGGGCCAAAACAGACATCCATGGTTGTGCTGATTCTCTCGTGCACAGAGGATTTGACTGACATTTTGGGTCTGGAATTTCTGTGGCAGGACCAGTCTGATATGATTATGGAAATTGTATCTCTGCAATGGCACATAGAAGTGAAAAATCTGACTTGAAGCACTATTGAGAGGCCACCATGCTTCAGAACAAGACATTTTATCTTGTTCGTTCTCAGTGGGTGCTCATCACAATATCGTCTCCTGTGTTAAAAGGGCATCCCGGGCATGGGCCCTTGCTCTCCATGTGCCTAGAGGGAATCACATGCACTACACCAATGATGCTCACATTGTCTGAAACTTAAATCTATGATTGTGCTGATTCTGTCAAGCATAGAGTATTTGCCTGAAATTTCTAAGCTGGACTGTCTGTGGGCAGGACCAGTCTGATATGAATATGGGCATTTTCTCTCTGCAGTGGCACATGGGAGTAAAAAATGTCACTTGTAGCACCATAGAGAGGCCACAATGCCTCAGAACAAGACACTTTATCTTATTCATTTTCAGTGAATGCTCATCACACTATCTGTTTGTAGATAATACAAATTTGTTGTTCTGCACCTGTTATTGGTTCATATAAATGTCCTACCTTTTGCCTTAGTCTGTTTAGATTCTTTGTAATTTTTATTAGATGTATTCATAGTTTCCTGTATTATAACTGCAGTATCTGGTCCATGTCTGCAATGTATGTTCCTAAAAGTGTTTTGAGAAAATATCTTTTGTCTTATTTTTGTAAAAAAATCCCAATAAGATTATTATGCAGCCTTTCTGAAGTTCTGGTCCACAGTTGTCATGCATACTGGCTATTGCTGTTTGTGTAGAGTAGTGTTCCTTAGGATGAGGCCTGGAGCTAAACTGATTATAGGAACTGTTGTCTCTACAAAGTCAGCATTCTGGCACAGTGTAGAGAATAGTTTATATTTTAGAAAATTACTTGTCAAACTGATTGCACTTCTAAACATATTGTTTGCTTCCTTCTTTTTGGAATGGCAGGAGTTTTTTTTTTACTGTGGTTGAGTAGTATTGTGGGATGTGTAAGAGTACTTACTATGGACATATATGGATGTAAATGCTATAGAAATGTGTTAAGTTCTTTAGATGTTTGAAATCTCACCAACACATTTCTTTTTTTCAACTATCTTAAAATATGTAGTGAATGGGAATTTTTGGAAAGTGATCTGTCAAAATTTCCAAATTTAATTTACTAAAAAGCTAAATTTTGTTGTATAAGTTATGTGTACAACCTAGTGTTAGCATGCCCGTGCACAATTACATATCTAGTAGTCAAGAATGCTACAAATTCCCATTTATTTCAATGGAATTTAGTGGCTTCCTGTAGAGCAGTTGATGTGCACCATAACTGCTTCAATTTCTTTGTATATCAGCTTCAGTGGGCATTATTCATCAAGCTGAAGAGGAGCAATTCTGAAGCAAACCAGCTGCATCACCAGTTGTGACTCTAAGAATTATATTTAGGGAAGCTACATGTGGCCACATGAAAAAATGGAGGGGCACCTTTAATGAGCAATGTCAACTAGACTTGTGCACGACAAAAATTTTCAGAAAAATTCACTGTTGGACAATTTTTTTTTTTCATTCGTCGACTCCACAATTCGGATCCGACCTGTTTGACTCAGACCAAAGTCGGCAACAGTCTGAATTATTCGTCGACTTTAAAATACCTTTAAAAAAATAATACAAAATTAAAATTAAATTAATAGAACCATTTCCAGGGTTTAAATGAAGATGGTGAAACAGGGTAAGGTGGGCATTTAGCTTTATGGTACTATGGATGAAAATTATTCAATCAAATCCCTAATATTTATTTTAATACTTTACACAAGAACAAAGGTGACTTTCCCTTGTGGATGCAATAAGGTACTAGGCCTGCCTATAGAACTGTGAGACTGGCTGATGTGTCACTCTGAAAATTATTCAAACAAATCCCTAATATTTTTAATTTTTTGCACAGGAACAAAGATGACTCTCCCCTGCAGTAGCAATAAGGCACTAATGCTGGGTGCCTGCCTATGCCTAATGCTAACTGACTGCCTACACAATCACTGGACACTTTCTGTCTTCTTCTTCTCCCTCTGAGCTCCAACAACACAATGAGGAAATGCATGCTGTCTGCCTGGGTGTCCATGTCATTAGTCCAACCCCCATCATGAAAAGAAGAAGACAATTGGAATAGAGACAAAGAGGGAACGTAGCGCATGAAACAGAGAAGCTAATTGGACTAGAGACATGGAAGGAAAGTATGGAGGAAAAGTAATCGAGCACGGGTAGTAGCCACTGAATTTCCGAAAGTTTTGACAACATTCGGACCAGGGCTAGTCGGATTCATATTTTTTTGGGCAAACGACTCTTGTCTGTCGGAAGGTCCAAATGTTGCCTAATGACCCCATTTTCGTCGAATTCCAAATGTAGCCGACCCAAATCTCACAAGTCTAATGTCAACGTCCTACACCTAAAATAATGACATTCACGCCAGTGGGATTGTATACACACCTTAAATCAATTGGAACATTTTTAGACTGGTAAATACTCATGTGCTTTCCTAGCAAGGATGAACACTATGCATCTCATCTCTGGTCCATTTGAATCCCTGTCTTAATCAGCTTCAGATCCATCACTTTGCATGGACATATCTAATGGAAGCAAATAAACTGCTTGAGATATTTTTACTAATATATATAATATATAACTGAACTGGCAATGACGTGATAGTGCCATAGGTTACAACATTACCTATCTGAAATACTAGAAGCTGTGATGTGCTTGGGAGAGGTACATGCTTTACTTATTTTATCACTAATCCAGGTTACTTATATGAACAAATATTTCTTGCGTCTTGATGGTGTTGCTCTAAAGGTATCATGATGGAATCTTAAACAGAAAAAATAAGACCTGAATCTTACAAAGACTAAAAGCTATTTCACACGGCAAATCGATACAATTTGAAAAATATTGTACTAGTGGAAACACAACGAATCTGTAGTTCATTGAGGCCAATATAGTCAATTCAAAATACTACTAAAGAGTTATATGGCACCACCAGAGCAATACAAAGTTAATTGTTTGAGCTGCTCTTAGACAAATATATGCAGCAATATATACCATTGGGGAATAAGCACATGAGGAGTAAATTGAGACCAACGTAGCTTAGTCATGAGATTTTTAGGGAAATGAGAAATAAGAAGCAGGCTTTTAAAGTGTTTTAGTCAGATGGGTCAGATGTGTTATTTTAAAAAATATAAAGAATGTAATAAAACTGCAAACAATTAGGCTAGCTAAAATTAGAGAAGTATTGCAAAAGAGAGAAAGAACAATACTAAAACTTATACAAGTATATTAATAACCAAAAGATTAAGGTTGATATTGGTCCTCTTAAGCCTGAGACAGGTGAATAAGGCTATGGCTGACACCCTAAATACATTATTTGCTTCTGTATATAAAAATGAAGCAACAATGGCAGGCTATGGGCAAGTAGACAAAACCACATAATTTCCTCCATCAAGTATATAACTTACTGAGTCCAAAAGAGATTGGAAAACATTATGTTGAATAAAGCACTTGGACCTGCTAGTATACACCCAAGGATACTTAAGGAACTTAGGGCTCGATTCAAATGTTGGCGTTAAAACCAACGTGAAGAAAAAAACTGCCTTCGCTCGTTAAGCAAGACCAGGTAACGTGAGATTCAAATCTTCCTTACCTAGAAAGCCTAACGAGCGATAACCAACAAAATACACGTTAACCTTAAACCTGCGTCGCATAGAAAATCTTACCTAAAAACACACGATAAAAATGTTACCTAGCACCACAGCCAATCACAGCACTGCAAAGTATCAAGTTCAGTCAGAAAATCCAAAATCCACGTCGACAGTTCTGAACAGCTTTCTCTGTGCTTCCCTACCCAGCCACTAGGGGAACACAGAGAAGGCTTTCAGCACCATGGACAGCTTTGAATGCCATAGGGATGTGCACTGCTCACCCCTGTGGCATTCAAAGGGTTAAAATCAATAAAACTAGTACACCAAGCACTACACAATGCCCCCTTCCACATCCCCCCCTTAGTATGTCACATATATTGCATATATGGGACATACTAACCCCATCCACATCCACCTCATGGACTTCCATGTAGTGGACAAATCTGTCTTTTATTCCACAATTAACCCTTTGAGTACCAGAGAGGTAGGAAAGCGTTGCTTAGCATGTTTCCTACCCCTCTGGTACCCAAAGGGTTAATAGGCAACGTATGGACTACATACCTTGCCTATATATATATATGTGTGTGTGTTTTAAACTTTTTTTTAATTAAAATACTATGATTAGACAGTTTAACTTAGATCTCATTTGCACAAGGCGATGCCAGGCAGCTGGGCACAATGCCACCGCGAGAGGAGAGGTATTGGAGGAAGCGGGCAGCAAATACAAGCCTACCACCCGCTTCCTCCAATGTCTCTGTCCCCTCCTCCCGCTTTCTCCAATGCCTCTCTATGCACCAGGGTTTTATTATGCTGCGGGCTTCACAGCCGCCCGCAGCAAGGGGATAAATAATAAATAATAAATAAATAATAAGAAAAAATAAATAAGAATAATAAATAAATAATAAAAGATAAAGAATGTATAAATAAAGCTGAGGGAAGCGCTGCATTCACAGTGCAGGCTGCTCCCTCAGTTGTGTGTTAACCCTTTGAGTGCCAGAGTGGTTCGCAACGCATTGCAAAGCAATGCGTTGCGAACCACTCTGGCACTCAAAGGGTTAACTTAGATCTCAACCATTCATAATGCCCTACTTACTGTGTCCCTTTGCTTTTAGTACTTTTGCTCCACTCTCAGTTTGAAGAAGAGTGGAGCAAAAGTACTAATAGCAATGGGACACAGGAGGTAGGGGGTTAACAATGAATGAGATCTAAGTTAAACTGTCTAATCACAGTATTTTAATTAAAAAAAAGTTTAAAACACACACACATATATATATATAGGCAAGGTATGTAGTCCATACGTTGCCTATTAACCCTTTGGGTACCAGAGGGGTAGGAACCATGCTAAGCAATGCTTTCCTACCTCTCTGGTACTCAAAGGGTTAATTGTGGAATAAAAGACAGATTTGTCCACTACATGGAAGTCCATGAAGTGGATGTGGATGGGGTTAGTATGTCCCATATATGCAATATATGTGACATACTAAGGGGGGGGATGTGGAACGGGGCATTGTGTAGTGCTTGGTGTACTAGTTTTATTGATTTTAACCCTTTGAATGCCACAGGGGTGAGCAGTGCACATCCCTATGGCATTCAAAGCTGTCCACGGTGCTGAAAGCCTTCTCTGTGTTCCCCTAGTGGCTGGGTAGGGAAAAGCACAGAGAATGCTGTTCAGAACTGGAGACGTGGGTTTTCTACTCTTACTTGTGTGCTGTACTCCAAAAAAAATAGGCGTTAGATTTCTGGAGAGAAATGTTGCAATTTAACGCGAGTTAGCCCTAACTCCAACATTTGAATAGCTTTTGGCTTCGTTTGTACATTATCCTCTATGGGTGAGATCTTGCTGTTCTGGCGACGGGCGATGTCTTGTCGCTTGTTTCTAGTAGAACATTTGCATTGCTCAATTGACGTTAAAACCAGCGTCTCCAGTTTTTTCTGGCGACGCCAACATTTGGATCGAGCCCTTAGTCCAGTAATAGCAAGACCATTATACTTAATATTTATTCATTCCCTTTCATTAGGCATATTGCCCTGTGATTGAGGAAAGCTGATGCAGTTCCATTGTTTAGTAATGATCTAGAAGTGGGAATTGAAAGTAGTGTCTCAATCTTTGCTAAGCTGTGTGGCTTCAATGTTTTGTTTTGTTTTTTCGCCTTCCTCTGGATCTACAGGGGTGACTTGGCATGTACTGGACTTGATGGATGAATGTCTTTTTCTCAGTCTCATCAACCAGCATAGCAATACAGTTATGTGCCACTACCAGGGCAATACAGTTATATGTCATCACCAGAACAATAAATATATGCCACCAGCACAGCAATACAGGTATATGCCATCACCAGTGTCATATTACATGACACCAGCATAGAAGTACGATTTTTTATGCCACCAGCAGAGCACTACAGAGTGCTATGCCACCACAGTGTCTTTTGGCCTCTCACAAAAGCATTATAATTCACATTATATGCCAATGTGGGACATTTTATACACAAATTGGTAATCTGGCAACATCAGTGGGTCACATTGTGTAACTGATTTGCTACTCCACTTGTGTGTGTGCACCATTTGGTGCCCAGGTTTATAAAATGTGTCGATGATGATATTTAGAATAATTTGGCTCACATTATTCAAAATATCAGCATCAGTAAGATATTGTATTAATGTGGACTAGACACCAAATGAGCACACAACATGCAAGTATAATAGCAAATTAGTTAAACAATGTGACCCACTGATGTTGCCAAATGTCCCCTTATAAAGTTAAAATGCTCCATTTTGGCATATATTGTGAGTTAGAATGCTTTTATGAGGGGAGTTAGCTGTTGCACATTCTTTTTAATACCACTGTTTCAAACATTCAATACTGTATTTTTCAGGTTAACATCTGTTTAAAATAGAACCACATGTTCTCAGTGAAGAAATTCATACAACATGCTCTTGAATTGCACTCAAATGGTTAATATATAATATACTCAATATCATATATTAACCATTGGAGTGCAATGACAAGAGCATGACGTTTTATGAATTTATTCCAGGAGGATGTGTTTCTGTTAGTTAATTAATTAATTAAATGAAGTTAATTAACCCTTATGTCAAGGACAAGAACATATTTTATGAGTTTCTAAGTTCATTTCACCACACTGGGCACACATGGTTAAATTTTAAACATAAATCAATATTAATAAATACTTAATATCAATGATAGAAGCCTGTTTTTTTGCATGTCTTCTTCACTCAGAACAAGTGGTTCTATTTTAAAGGGATAGTAATGTTTCATAATAAAAGCAGCTCTAATTAATCATCATAGTATTTGGACTTTGGAGAGTGTTATTTCAATACTGTCAGAGTTAAAGTTCAAGAGTAATTCAATGACAAAACATCCCCCTCCCTCCCCTTTTACTGATGTAACACTGCTCAGCCAGAGCAAAAGGGATGTGCCCAGGTAGATTGCAGAGAGGGACAATCTTCAATTAAGATAAGAGAAAAAGCTGAAAAGTTTGTCAAGGGGGCAGGGCTTTCATTGTTCTGGTAGGAAGAATATTGTCCCCTTCTGTTATCTGTCTTGTCTATGGACTGCATTCCACATCTGAGAAGAGATGGCTTACACTAGGTAAAAGGGGCGAGAGGGGAAACTTTGCTTGTGAATATCTCTCAAACCATAAAGGTTTGAGAGATAAGACTTATATCGTTCTTCATGTTTTTTAATGCCTACAAAATAAAATAAAGATAAAATGAAGTATTACTATCCCTTTAAGTAGACGTTAACCTGATAAATACAGATTTGTCAGATTAACTAAATAGACAATGTGCCCAGGAAAGAAATTAGTAAAATATGCTTTTGTCATTGATTGACAACATTAAGGGTTAATTTCTGTTTAGAATATAACAATATGTGCTCAGTGAACTTAGAATTCCAAACAACATGAAATTCTAAGTTCAGTGAGCACATATTGTTCTATTGGAATTATGTTATTAATTACCTTTATGGTGATTTTTTCTGGTCATGAGGCTTAAGTTATAAATATTAGAGTCTAAACACTGACCACCTTCACTTCTTGTCCCCACTGTCCACCTTCATGCACACTGTCCAAACTGTCCATCTCCACCAACTGTCCACACTGTCCACATCCACATACTGCCCACATTGTCCAACTCCACACAGTGTCCCCCTCCACACACAGGCCACAGTGTCCTCTTCCGCACAATATCCCCCTCCACACACAATCCACATTGTCCTCCTCCACGCACTGTCCATCTCCACAAACACATTCCACCTCTACACAATGTCCACCTCCACATACTGTCCACCTTCACACACTGTCCACCTCTACATGGTCCACACTACCTACAAACACTGTCTACCTTCACACACTGTCCACACAGTCCACCTTCAAACTGTCCACAATGTCCACCTCCACACACTGTCTACCTCCACATGCAGTCCTCGCTGTCCTCCTCCACACACTGTCCATCTTCACAACCTCCACAAGGTCCACCTCCACATTGTCCTCCATTGTCCACCTCCACATTGTCCCCATTGTCCACCTACACATTGCCCCCATTGTGCACCTCCACATTGTCCTCAATTGTCCACCTTCACATTGTCCCCATTCTCCACCTCCACATTGCCCCCATTGTGCACCTCCACATTGTCCTCAATTATCCACCTCCACATTGCCCCTCAATGTCCACTTCCACATTGTCCCAATTGTTTACCTCCACATTGTCCACCACCACATTGTCCCCACTGTCCACCTGTACATTGTGCCCCATTGTCCACCTCCACATTGTTCCCCATTGATCACCTCCACATTGCACCTATTAGCCCTCATTGTCCACCTCCACATTGGCCCCCTTTGTCCACCTCTACACTGTCCCCATTGGCCACCTCCATATTGTCAACTTCAAAATTGGTCCCCATTGTCCATCTCCATATTGTCTACTTCTAGCACACTTTGCCTTTGTTGCCCCAATGTTTTAATCATCACGCGCCCCTGCGGGTGGTCATGACATTCTGCGCATGAAGCACAGACCAGAAAGCCACGCATGCATGCGCATTCAGGAATTAGCTTAGCTTCACTGAGTCTCACTAGACTCAATGAAGAGAAGCCCACTGTCAGTACCAGACACTGACAGTGGGAGTCACTTGAGTGTGTGTGTGGGGGTGCACATGAGGGCCAGGCATACATGAGGGCCAGGCATACTGGAGGGGGGCCCCTGGGCATCACTACTGTGCATCGCAGGAGAGAATTGAAAATTCTCATTGATTAAAATTGGTCTTTTATCTAGCGGATGGGCAAGCAGTTCACCCCATAAAGAGAAAGTGGCACTTTTCATCTTTGGCAGGAATTCCAGCAAAAATGGCATTTTTTTCTGATTTTTTTCAGCTGTGATTCACAATGACCTTAGAACTAAGCCATGCCCCACAGTAAACATAGAACCACACACTATCCCCTCCCTGCAGCCATGCATTACAATAACCATAGATCCACAAATTGGCCCCAGTATTGCCCCACTTTATTTATAGCACCACACTATGTCCCTCACACCCTTGTCCAACAGTAACCAGAAAACCACACACTGTCCCCGCAGCCTTGTCCCACAATAACCACAAGACCATACACTGTACCCCCAGCATTGTCCCATGCTATCTTTATAACTTCACAAACTCTCCCCCCAGCCTTGTCCCGTCCCACAGTATACATACAACCCCATTCTACCCACCCAGCATTGTCCCACGTTATCCTAAGAACCACACAGTCCCCCCAGCCTTGCTCCACAGTAAACATAGAACCACACACTGTCCCCCAGCATTGTCCCATGTTATCCTTAGAACCAAACACACTTTCCCCCTGGACTTGCACCACAGCAAACATAGAATCACACACTGTTCCCCCAGCATTGTCTCTTGTTATCCTTATAAACAAAGACACTGTCCCCCAGCCTTGCCCCATAATAAGCATAGAGCCATATATAACTTGTCCCAAGTTATCCTTATAAATTCACATACTGTTCCCCAGAATTTTATAGTGTTATCCTTATACCCACACACACTGTCTTTCCAGCATTGCCCCACAGTAAACACATAACCACCCCCCCAGCATTGATCCATGTTATTCTTAGAACCACACTCATACATATACACATACACTGTCCTCCCAGCATTTCCCTAACATATCCATAGAACTATATACTGGCCCCCAAGCATTGCATCAGATTATCTATAGAACCACATACCGTCCCCCCCAGCATTGCATCAGATTATCTACAGAACCACACACTGTCCCATCAGCATTGCATCAGACTATCCACAGAACCACACACTGTCCCCTTAGCATTGCCCCAACTGTAGAATCACACACTGCCTCCCCAGCTTTGCCAACCCCCATAGAACCACACATGATGCCCACCCCCAGCATTGTCCCAGCCAATGTAGCCATAGAATTGCATTTACCTCAGATTTCCAGATGTGTCCGAAGCCCTGGTAGCCATAGAAATGAACTACTCAGTCCCCCCTGCCCTCCTTCCCCCCTCCCTTGTGGGAACTATCGGAAAATGTCAGGGGTTAGAGAAAACGTGAACATTTTTGCCTTTATCAAGTTACAGGAATTTTCACAAGAAAAGTGCCTAATTGCCGTATGGGGAAAAACACATTTCTCCCCTCAATACTTTTAACTCTGAATGCTAGAGTGGAATCTAACAAATTGCAAAGCAATGTGTTGGAGACCTTGCTAGCATTCAAGGGGTTAAAAGCCCCCTTTAAATCAATGGGAATTTAGTGACATTTTATTTATGCTTTATAGAGCGGATGGCTTGGTCCAGAATTGTAAGTACATTCCTCACCATAGCCTAACATTGCCTATGCTTGTGCTCAGCCCAGGTGAGGACTTTCAGGCAGATTTAAATGATAAATAATAATAATAATTTGAATGGCATATCCTTGTATTCACTGACAAATGAACTCATGAAAGAATACGACAACTCATTGATAAATTAGAGGATTAAAACGCAAAAGAAAATTGTTTTTTCTCTCTGAGGTGTTTTAAATGTGTCCTTTTAGTAATTGAACCCTCTGTATTTATTACACAGTGGGCCTTATCTATAAAAGGAAAGTGCAGCAGTTCTGGGAAAAACCTACTTCACAATCAGAAAGAAACAAAAATTCTCAAATTCCCTTTGATTTAAAGCGGATTTTTCACCTTGTTAATATTGCCCCCCAATCCTTTCCTAATGCAGCAATAGGTAAAGTCTTACTGTTATTATAATGTAAAAGTCCGCGTTATTAAGGAAAACAAACGTCTTCTGTTGGCATTCAGGGCACAGAGCTTACAAGAGAAGCTCTGTGCGCCTGCGCCTTCAGCAACTTCCGTTACCTTAAGGTAACCAACGGACGTCACCACCAATCCGTGCAGAGCACGGGACACACAGCTCAGACTCAGAGGTCTCTTACCTCTAAGATGTATTTGCTGTTGGCCACTGGATGCCTGTAGAAGAAGAGGCTTTACTTAATAACGCAGAAGTTTTCATCATAATAACAGTAAGGCTTTACATCCTATATAATAATTCGCTAGAATGTTTGTCTGAAGCCGTCATGAGCAGTAGAGACTGCCCGAATGCACAGAATGCTGGGACTACAGAATGCTGGGAGTTCTGTGCTGGGAGCATCCTGTTCTTTCGGGCAGTCTCTACAGTGCATGACTCCGTCGGCGGTGGGAAGCAGAGCAGGACCGGCCTCTTAACCCTTTGAGTGCCAGAGGGATACGCAACGCATTGCAAAGCAATGTGTTGTGTTACCCTCTGGCACTCAAAGGGTTAACATCACCCGGACCTTGGCCCGTGTACACGGGCTTTTACTCTAGTATCGCTATATTAAGAATGGATTGGTGGGCAATATTAACAAGGTGAAAGTTCAGCTTTAAGCTTTTAAAACAATGTGTTGTAGACATCTCTAGCATTCAATGAATTAACCCCTTAAGGACCGGACGTTATGGGACATTTCCGTCCCATAACGTCCGCATAGGGGCAATTTGACGAGCCGGTACACGTGACCTGTCACGTGTATCGGCGCGTCACTATGGGGCTTGAAACAGATCGCTCCGATCTTGGAGCGGTCTATTTCATGCCCTATTTTTACTTACAGCGCTCCCGGTAGAGCGCTGTAAGTAAAAAGTACGTGACGTACCAGGACCGTCAAGGGTCTTTCGAGCAAATTTACCCTTGACGGTCCTGGTACGTCAAGGGTCCCTAAGGGGTTAAACCACCTTTAAAATCAAAGAGAATTTAGTATCGTCTTATATGGAGCAGATGGTTTAGTCCCAAATTGCTCCATTTTTGGGTGAATGTACAATGGCAATTCTGCACTAAATCAGGCTATTTAATTTACTACTTGATCTTACACCAATTTTCTAATTTACATACTCCAACATCTCCTGCCTTAATGAGACTTGCACTAAGAGAAGATAACTGGGCAGTCTGTGTTTTTTAAGACATTCCATTCCTCTAGGGATGGGCAAAAATTTTCAGCTCAAAACAAAATTGGCGAATAATGACACTTCCCTCTTGGCGAATAATTTCCCATGGAAAGTACAATTTTTCAGCTTTTCTCACCTAGCTCTTTGCATTTCAATCAATGGGAACATTGGATTTACACACAACAAATTTTATTTTAGTTCCAACAGACATACTATAGAAGGGGTATGAGGATGCCTCTGTTGGCAGAGTGTGGGGAAAGAATCAGTTGAACAGTTAATTTTTGGGGGGTTTGTTGACTGGCATGGGGGGGGGCAGTAAAAAAAAAAAAAAATTAAAAAAAAAAAGACATGGTATAAAAGTGATCTGAATAGGATGCCTGTGTTGGTGGAGTCTGGGGAAAGAATCAGTTGAACAGGGATTTTTTTTGGGGGGTGGTTGACTGTTATTGGGGGGGCAGTAAAAAAATAAAGTAATACAAAAAAAAAGACACGGTATAAAAGCTGTCTGAATAGGATACTTGTTTTGGTGGAGTCTGGGGAAAGAATCAGTTAAACGGGGATTTTTTTTGGGGGAAGGTTTTGTTGACTGGGATTGGGGATTGGTATGTAACGTAATAGAGCCCGGGACACTCTGGCATAAGCGGGGACTCTGGCAGACTGATACTTGATGTGATAGAGTATTTTATAGAGGATGATTTTTAGGACTTAGACTTGTTGTTAGAGGCCTAAGCCCCAAAGAAGCATTGGTTTGCAGGACTTAGACTTGTGTTAAGCACAAGCCCTGAGGAAACAATGATTTGCAGGACTTAGACTTGTTATGCACAAGCCCTTAGGAAACATTGATGTGTATGACTTACATTTGTTAGAGTTCCAAGACCTGAGGAAACACATTTTTGTAGGACTTAGACTTGTTGTTAGTGGACCAATCTCTAAGGAACAATTGATTTGTAGGAATTACACTTGTTAGAGGCCAAGCCATGAGGAACCATTGATGCGTAGGACTTAAACTTGTTAGAGGTCCAAGCCCTGAGGAAACATTGATTTGTAGGACTCAGACATTTTAGCCCAAGCCCTGGGGAAAAATTAATTTATAGGACTTTGGCTTGTTAGCATCACAAGCCCTGAGGAATCACATCAGAGAAAATTGTTATCACTCTGGCTTGTTAACATCTCAAGCCCTGAAGAATCACATCAGAGAAAATTTTTATTAGGCAAACTTGTTAACATCACAAACCCTGAGGAAACAGTGATTTGTAGGACTTATGCTTGTTAGAAACAAGCCCCTAAAAGTTGTTTTTTTGTAGGCCTTTGGTTTGTGTTCAAAGAACAAGCCTTGAGAAG
Source organism: Rhinophrynus dorsalis (assembly GCA_037306005.1). Classification (NCBI taxonomy): domain Eukaryota; kingdom Metazoa; phylum Chordata; class Amphibia; order Anura; family Rhinophrynidae; genus Rhinophrynus; species Rhinophrynus dorsalis. Next base: position 214,916,715 of record CM074719.1, on the reverse strand, counting down.
AAAAAAAAAGCCCTGCTGGCCTAGTGCTAGCAGGTCATGTTATAGTGCCCAGTTTCCACTGGCCATTGGCAAATGCTCGGTGACAATGCAGAATTTTCAACTGCTGTTCTTGCTGCTACTGAGGTGTTTAAGCACCAGGATGATTAGGCAGCCCCAAGGGAATGGAATAAACAACACCAGTTATATGAGTGATAATGATCATGGTTCGACTTGCCACTACTAGCTCCAGTGATGCACCTGAGGCAGTAGCAGCACCACAACTAGCCCCCACCACTTCAGGAATATGTGGATAAAACAAGCTGAACAATAATGCTTCTCCTCCTGCCACTCCTCCAAAATCATGGGTGTTTTGTTGGAATATAAATGTTTCCCTTTAGAGCAGGAACCTTGCCTCTCATCAGCAACTTAAATGTGCACAGTGTGTGTAGTGTAGTAAATAAGTGAAGAACTGGGAACAATGGGCACATTTGCACTCATATCACCTGGCACAACTCTAACCAAATGCCATGCTGCTTAGGGACCCCAATGTGAAATCATCCCACCAGAAATCATGTACTGCTGCTGTCACTATGTCCCTTGTCTGAACCCCACTAAGGACATGTGACCACTTGCAGTTTTAATAATAATGGTGAGCCATTCCTGCCATAGCTTATTCTGTGGGATGGAATCTCCCCAGATTTTGCTTGATGTCCTGGTTATGATTATTCTCCACCACATTGCCATGTGTGGTCAGTGCAACACACAGTGTGAAATGGGTGGACACAAACTGCCACATCCTAACATCTACACAATGGCTATCAGTTGATGGGGAGGTAACAATGAATCAGGTGGATTGCCAAAAGATGCAGCTATGTCTTCCTGTGGCCAGACCCTAGAGCAAGAAGGTGATGGGGAGCCAGATGTTTTGCTCACAGTCAAACTTTCAGGGTCTGGCTGGGTTTCTCTATTCCTTTTTTATTTATGCCTCACCTCTTTTTGCCTTTAGGGAGAGTAAAGGCGTACAGCAACAGCAGTGCACAATTTTTTGTGGGGTTTGGCTTTAACATGCTTCTTATAAATGTCATGGCGTCTGTGTTTCATATGTGTTATGAGGGAGGTTGTGTCAAGTTCAATTTCATCCTTTCCACTTTTCACTGATTTGTCACAAATTGAGAACAGTGCTATCGCTGATGACAGCACTGTGCCTGCTCCAAGAGAAAAACAGTCCCACACCCAGGACCTCAGTAGAGAGGGGAAAGGTAGAGAAGAATGACCTCTTTCTTCTCCTCCTCCACATTCCCCTTCACTGACTGAGGCAGAGAATGATGTTTCTGCTATTGCTTCAGAATCAGCAATACAACTAGGACCAGGATTATTGCTGCCGGCAAGTGGAACCTGTCCTAGTCCAACATCAATACTGCTGGACCCCATTCCCACTGTGGTCATGGCGGTCTGTGGCACAATAGCTGTTCCTCATCATTCTGGAGCCGTTTGCAGCTCTGCAGCAGCAGGAATTACAGCAGCAAACTCTGCACATTCTGCAATCTCACTTCTGCTGGTGGTGATGCCCATCCCCATATCTGTCTGACATTCCTTCTCAGTTTGGGCTAAAAAGGCCATTAATGTCTCTTCCACTCCAGCTGTGCCACCATCACCCTCATCATCATCACCATCACCAGTCACTCCTTGCTGCTGCTCTATTAGAGTCTCACTGGTTGGAGGTGATGACAAATGTGACAGAGGGTCCCCTACTGTCACACTTGTCATCTCTTGAGGGAAACAAGGCAGACTGGCAGCACTAGTAGCAGGCACAGGCATCAGCAGGAGGATCTACTGTGGTCACTAGACTCACCAGATGCCTAACTATCACTAACAGCAACCACATCAATTCCAGTCTCTGAGTCTTTTTCACTGGCATCACCCGCTCCCTCACTCCCAACACTCTGAGTCTCTAGCTGCTAGGTCTCAGTAATAGTAGTGTGACTGTTTGGGAATGGCAAGCATGACTTAGGGTACCCTGATGTCACACTTGATATAATCTGCTCCCTCCTCCTGAGAATCACAAGACACACTGGCAGCACGCACAGACCTGTCCTGCTCACGCTGCTACCATCTTCTTCCCCTGCCTATGACATTATTTTCCCCAAGATCACTAACGGTGTTGTAGGGGGACTGGCCATCATTGGGTCTGGGGAATCAGGGCATCCAGACCCTTCACTGATAATAGTGGTTACTTCCTCCTCCTCCTCAGCCTCACTGGATGCATAACGGTCCTTCAGGATCCTCTTTTTATTTGATAGCAGTGACTAAGAGCCTCTCCTGCCTCAATTTTGCTAAATAACTCAAAGTACAACAGCCTAGCACCCACTCTCTCTCTCTAGCTGCTTATATTATGTTTCACTTCCTGGAAACTTCACGTCTGGGAGTGAAAATGCAAAGTACATGTAAATAAAGAGGGTAAAGTGTTTGTAGCCATTGAAATGATACGGAAACATTTTTGACAATGGGTGAAACCAGCAAAGATTTTAAGGGCTTTATTTAAAGCAGATTTTCCCTAAAAAAATGCACAACCATCATGTTCCCTGCCACCTTACACCATTGGGCATCAGTAATTGAGAAGCAATGCAATTTTTTGGTAATTTAAAAAACATCATAATCTCTGTTTGTTTTACTTTGTGGACCTGTCACCTTTAGACAAGTTTGTTTTTTTGACAGAAAATTCAAACTTGCCTGTATGTTTTGCTTGCAATTTTTTTGCAAAATAAATAGTTTTTGAGCGATTAACCTTTATATATTGGTGGCATGGTGTGGTTTTTATGCGAATTGTATGCACAGCATGATACTTAGGTCCCTGTCAGGCCAAGCTTGTCACTCGCTTTGTTATTAGAAGTGATCTCAGTGTGTGGGCTCTGCCTAGATTCATTCATTGAACAATATGTGATATTGTTATAGACAGAAACTGATTAGCATATAATGCCACACTGTGCCACATATAGGAAAGGTTAGTTTCTCAAAAACTATTTATATAACAAACAAATGGCTAGCACATCATATAGAAAGTTTTAAAGGGAAAGTATTGTCTAATTTAAAAAAAAATAATAATTTTGTAGCCATTAAAAAAAAATAAACTAAACAACCCCAGTCCTATCAAACCAACACTTATTAACCTATTCAATGCTTGGGATGTCACCATCTCCTTGTATTGCATTGCACTGGGAATATTTTTAGCATCCAAGGGTTAAAGAAATTCAGATAGTGTTTATAATTTCTGAGGTCATCATGCGAAATACAAAAACAGAGATGGAAGGTTATTGGCCTTATGCACAGAAGGAAAATGGAGAACAAACTTCTTTATTGTGGCATATTTCCTGCATTAAATCACCACATTAATGTTGAGTTTAGCCACATCACAAGGCCATAGTATGCTGAGCTTGTCTCCCTCCATGCCAAGGTTCCTCCTTTATACAAAACTACCAAACTTAATTTGCCTTATTCCTCAGTCCTGGGTGTGTGGGGGGTCATCCCTTCCCCCCACCTTTGGCTTTATTTGCTGGGGGGCACAGGTAGGGTGGAAGGGAAAGGAGGTATTTTGTGTCTTTAAGAGTATGTGTTGACTAAATAATTTAGTAATTTACCTATTTTTTAGGTGGCCGTTTCAGATTGAAGAATGAAGAGGACCATCAGAAATCCAGACCTACCATGGTGCTACAGAGAAGAGCAGAAGGCATCCAGTCTTGTACTATGGTCAAGATCACAGGCTGCTGTTGCAAGCACAATTGAAGTATTAGCCATGCATGGGTCACGAGTATTGTGGAGATCCAGGGTAAGCTATATTAACTTGAGATTCCTCTGCATACCTAAGATGGCAAGTAGATGGGGTGGGGTTCAGCCCATACTGCTACAGCTGTATGTGCAGCACATAGCCAGGGGCAGGGCTGGTTATTGGCCTGGGGAGCCCGCATTAGAAGGAGGAGGGTTCTCCAAGGGTAAATAGGTAAAACCCAACGTTAATAAATCTATGACCTCTTTATTGCCACCATAATTTGTGTCTTGTGCTTTATTCATTTTGTTTTGCTATTTTGGTACATGTGGTGTGGGGCTGGTTGTGGTGAGAAAAAGGTGGGTAATGATGCATGGCCATCTTAACTCTTTGTAATGGAGAGAGACTGCTTAGCATTATATAGTGTCATAATAAACATTGCATCTGGGGGTTGGAGGGGTGCTTGAAACAATAGTCAAGGTTCTGGTAAGTATACCCAAAGACAAACTAGATTTATATAGCTTGAGGCCTACCAGTTTTGACCAATATTGCTATAAGTATACATACACACATACGCAATATTGATGCAAATCCATATTTAATGAATATGTACCTTTTATACTGTGACATATTCCCTGCATATATTCACTGTATAAATGTTGTCATTTTAGTCACATAGGCCTTACTATGATGTAAACCTCATTTATAATACATTGATCATATGCTGACAATATGCCACAGTTTAAAGGGTTACTATTAAGTAAATATAGATGGGCATCAATATTATGGGTTTTGTAAAAAGAAAGCCCCAAATTCTCATTGATTTAAATTGGGCTTTAACCTCTTGAATGATAGACAAGTGTCCAAGGCACCATTTAAATCAATTATATTTTTTCTGATTTCCCCTAGAAGAGCTCCATTTTTGTTTTGTACTAGGGCCCGTTGATCCAATTTAACATGATCCTCAGAAGGAGGAGTCCATGTTTCTGTATGAGAATGTACTGGTTATGTATTGATAGATGGGAAACAGTTGCTCTGCTTTTCAATATACCCAGATCTCTCTCTTTCGTTTGCTGCCAAACAAATGACTCCTGGCAGAAATGAGGCCAGCACAGTCAGGGGTCCCTGTGGCTGTGCTCCTGACGCTCCCATAGAAGGCATCCTTTGTCTATCTCTGGGAAGCCACAGTCATATCACACCGTCCCACTTGCAGGGCATGGTTAATTGCACACGGAGAAGCCTCAGATGGAGACTGGAAAAGCTCACATCACGGAACATTTGTGTAACCCCTTAGTAGCCAAAAGAGCCTTTAACAGATTTTGGAACAATTGCCCATCTGTCAGTGTAATCTACATGGCTATTGTTTATTACCCAGGCCAATTATTACTTTCTTTTGTAACACCATAAATACATTTATGAAACATAACGATTTAAAATGTCATTCCTATGTTTGTAAAGTTCAAGTTATTAAAAAATTGTAGTTATTGAAGGGAAAATGTGTCCTTGAAATTAGTAGCTTTTAATTGTTTAAAGGGTTAGTAATGTCTAACATTAACTAACCCTAATATTGAAGGTATTCAAAAGATAATCTTACTGTTCCAATTTGGATCTCTAAGACCTTTATGGTTTGAGAGATATAAGAACTTAAAGTTCCCCCTCCCTCCCCTTTTCCAGATGTCAGCATGTAGCTGACGTCATGAGATCCTGGTCCCAGACCAGCGGGTTGCTCTTCAGTGGAGCTGAATGAGCGTTATCGAAAAACAAATACTTCAGTTGAATGGTCTGCAACCAAGCACACTTTGTAGACCATTCCAGTGAAGTATCTGTTTTTCAATTGCGCTCATTCAGCTCTGCTGAAGAGGCGCCAAGTCGCACGACTCAGATCCACTGCTGACAACTTTACAGTGCATCAGCAGGAGGGGGAACTTTAAGCGTTTATATATCTCAAACCATAAAGGTTTGAGAGATCCAACTTGGCACAGTAAGATTATCTTTTGAATACCTTCAATATTAGGGTTAGTTAATGTTAGACATTACTAACCCTTTAATTGAAGAAATTGCTTTGGAATGTGTCTAGCATACAGTAGTCTGGTATATTTCTTTAGTTTTATGCATTTGAACTCTGCTGTAGTCTACAAATGAACAGGGACATTTTAATTTAGGGGTGGGCAACTTGAGGCCTTCCAGCAGCTGCCAGATTACAACTGCCATCATCCCCAACCAGCCAATGGGAGATCTTGTAGCCCTTTAGAATCAGGGGTGGGGTTCAATGGCTTATCTCATTTAGACTGACAAAGTTGATTGTGTATTGTGCACAGCTGAAAACTAAAACAGACCTAAAACAGTGCACAGCAAAGAAAGGCAGCTGCAGACACTCTGCACAGATTATTCTATATAAATACATTTTACTAACACTGTATGAGGGATACCTATCTAGGCAAGTGATTCTGTTAAACATAGTAAGAACCACTTATTCCTATAAGTATAATAATAGTATAATAGTGGACTTTAGGTCATATGTACACAATAAATGTGGAGGAAGTCTGGGGCAAATCAACTGTGCCATAGGGTAAAATATAAATTCCCATGATTTAAAATGGACATTTAATCATCTGAATACTAGAGAGATCTGAAAGCACTGCTTCTCTATCATTCACTGAGATAAAAGCCCCTTTACACCAATGGGATTTGGAGAGTTTATATATGCCCCTGAAGGGGCAGCCGGCTTCAAAACTGAAAGTGTGACAAACACACCAGAGACTGAACACAATTATGTGTTGGATTGTAAGGCATGGTGGCCTCTTGGGTGCTACTCAAGTCAAGATATTTCCATGACCATATCAGTCAGATCCCACCCACAGGCAGTCCAGCTATGAAAGGTCAGGCAAATCCTCTCTGCAAAAGAGAAAAAGAACAACCTTTGTTTTGTTTTCGCTCTCTGATTCTCTTAGGGATCTTTCAGATGGGGGTCAGAACTGTTGCAATTCCTTGTCACAGTTCTGTCACCCATGTTTGGAACTCAGGAGGGGCATGTTTTCTGGCTGGCCCACAAGTGTCAGCCAATATTACTGCCTTGTGCCAACATGAGTAGGGCATTCATTGGAAGTTGCAATGAGGAATGGAAACTCCAACTCAACTCATGAGAAAGGTCTGCCCAAATTCCCACTGACCACCAGTCAGAACTTGCTTAATGCAACTTTTCTGTGTTCCTTAGGGAACACAGAAAAGTTGCAACATGCTATACTTTAGACTTTTAGGGATAGTAATGTTTCACAATTAAAAGTGGCTTCAATTAATCTTCATAGTATTTGGGCCATGGAGAGTATTATTGCAATACTGTCAGAGTTGTAGTTCAAGAGTAATTGAATGATAAAGTATCCCCCTCCTGCCCCTTTAACTGATGTAACACTACTCACCCTCAGAGCAGCAAGACTGTCCAGAAGGATCACATAGAGGGACAATCTTTAGTGAGCATAAGGAAAACCTGAAAAACCTGTTGGGGGGGGGTTCCTTATGTTCACAGTAAGAAGATTGTCTCTCACTGTGATCAATCCGGTCAAGGGACTAGATTCCACATCTGGGGGAGGAGGCTTACACTAGGAAAAAAGGGGCGGGAGGGTGATACTTTATCATTCAATTACTCTTGAACTACAACTCTGACAGTATTGAAATAACACTCTCCATGGCCCAAATACTATGAAGATTAATTGGAGCTGCTGTTTTTGTGAAACATTACTATCCCTTTAATGTGGGCAATAACCTACCATGTTAAAGTCACCATAATCCAACAATATATGTTAGGAATAAAGAGAACAATACACAACATGTGGGAATAGTGAAGAAATAACTAACAGTCACATCTAGAGCTCCCATCTCAAATCATGGGGCCCAGGAAACGTGAAAGTGACAAGGGCCCATTTTGCAGGAGTCTGTATGCAAAGGTCTGCCTTTGTGTGTGTGTGAGTGTGTATCTTGTGGCTCTGATAAGAGCATAGGAGCTCCCAAAAGTTTGGGGTATTTGCATTTCTGAAGAGAGATAAAGACTGCATGTTAGTGAACAAACCAAACGTTTTGGTGTTTTGTGTGTGTTGTTTTTTGGAGGGTGGGGAGTAATATCCATAGATTTGTTTTCATATAGAAAATAAAAACAATACAAACAGTACTTTTATAATGTATGAAATTTTGCATATACATATGCATATACATGGCTAAACTATTTTATGGGTAAACAGTGATACCATTTTAGCCATAGAAAAAGCCAGAAGAAGAGACCTAAGTTGTCTTGAAATCTTGTATCCTAGAGCCACCAATTTTGCCATTAAAGGCATCATAAAAGTCATATAAGAGGGGAGAAAGAAGAGATGTTAAGGGAAAATGGAGAGAAAGGATAGATTAGGCAGGGTAGGCAAGTAAGATACACAATGAGGCACCAGGCAGAAAAGAGATAAAAAGCAGGAAGTGAAAGGTATAGTAATGTGAGAGGTGGAAAAAATAAGGAAGATAGAGAACATGGTTTGTGTTGTAAAGGGTGCTGTATCTTCCTGGGTGACTCACAATCAATTAAAATGTAACATGTCTAAGACTGAGCAACTTATTTTTCCTCATAAATTCTGAAAAATGCCTCAGGTTTCTAGAAATGTTGAAGGCTCCACAATTTACCCTTTGAAAAATGCATGGTGCCTAGATGTAACCTTGGACTCTTTCCTCCATTAAACATGTTAATGAAGAAATAAAACCTGTAGTTTCTTTCTTTGAACTACAGCAAAAATCCACTCATTTCTTTCTTGGTCTACAAAAAAGTCTCATACACACTCTTATCCTTCCCTCTTGCTTACTTATTGGTCAGCGCATTACCCATTTCTCTTCTCAATCAGTTCACCAGAATACTCTTCTTTTCCTCCAGAACAGTTTACTAGTAAAATTGTTGTTTTGACTTCCCAGAAAGCAAAGTATAACCTTCATCATCCTCATTACTTTCTATGCTCTCCAATACTCATCCCCATGCTATAGTCCAGCTATGTACCTGCACATCATCTATGCACTGTGCATAGCAAAAGGATCTCTCTTCCTTTAATCTCTACTGCTGTATATCAACTGAAGGCTTCCATCCTTTCTGTTCAGTATGTCTGGAATGTCCTAGCACCCAGCATTCACCAAGCCTCAACCCCGAACAACTTCAAATCCAGGATAAAAGAATATCCTTAAATGTAGCACTACTGTAAATAAACTGTACTTCCTCCTCTACCTGATTTTAGCTGTATGTTACCCATCCTATATTTAGATTGGAAGCCCTATGGGGCAGGGACCTCATCTCCCATTGTGGGCATACCTAGTGTAACCTATACCAAGTGCAGGGCTCAAAATTTCCACTCGCCACTAGCCAATGGCGAGTGAAAATTTAGCCCTGGCGAGTAGAAATTCAGCCCTGGTGGGTATGCTATGGCTTGCAGTGGCGAGTAACTTTTCAGGTCTGGCTAGCAGCGAAGGATTTCCAATTTTAAGCCCTGCCAAGTGCAACACTTAGTTTACTAACTGTAAACTGTAAAGCGCTAAGTACACCTATTGGAGGTGTATGTTTGTGTGTGTGTTGGAAGGGACCGTATGATACCTTAGAATAATAAAAAAAAATAATATTCTTGTGTCTGTTTCCCTCCCTCCACCCACCTCAACATGAGCCCACACTCTCTTCCCTTTACTCGCCTCCATCACGCTGACCCCCTCCGGAGGCAGCCGGTTGATCTTTGCATTTGCACATGCTTGCATTTGCCATCCACTTCCTGTATCTCCCTGCTAGGACCTATCCCCAGTCAAGCTAATGGTGAAGCCCTGTGATGATCTTCAGGTTATCAAAAGACACTACCCCACTGAAACTATGGTAGTGCCTCGTGAGGACTCGTCAGTCACCAGTATAGTAATGTGCAAAAGTTTTAGACAGGTGTGAAAAAATGCTGCAAAGTAAGAATGCTTTCAAAAATAGATGTTAATATTTTTATCAATTAACAAAATGCATAGTGAGTGAACAGAAGAAAAATGTAAATCAAATCATTATTTGGTGTGACCACCCTTTGCCTTCAAAACAGCATCAATTCAGTTTGTTTGCATATGCAAATTATCCTTGGTTAAATGTGAACTCAAAACCTAAATGTGTCCACGATTTGAACCCCTATGTCAGCTTATTGTTCCGGAGTGGTACACAACACATTGAAAAGCAATGCTTTGTGTACTAATCTGGCACTCAGATGGTTAATGGAGACAATCCCACAAAGTAACATAACTCAGAACTACAAGATATCAGTCCACAGTTATGTCCAAATGAGACAAGTGCTCACATTGTGCTTGTGCCTGTGTTCATCACATTAGGAACCCAGCTTAGCAAAACCTTGGTGAAGCATCTACTGCCAGAGACACCCCCTCTTGGCAAAACAGTGGATGCTTTGCCTTATATAATGAGCACAGCACATCATTAATGTCTGTGGACTAGTGGTTAAAGTGAAGCCTCTACATCTCCTCCAATCCCCTTGCATTCCGAATTCTTAGTGAATATGGCAATGTGGGTCTACATTACCAAGGCAACGTGCTTCCCACACATTGCCAAACACATAGCCATAGCATCAAACCTTAGAACATCTCCCACAAGTTGCGACTGAGTACGTGCACAAGTATATTTGAGGCAGAAAAATTTAGCAAAGTTGATACCTTTATTGGCTAACTAAACAGATTTAGAATGCAAGCTTTCAAGACCTCTTAGGTCTCTTCCTCAGGCATATGTGTATATAATGATATGTGTATGAATCATGCATGCATTCTGACATCATTATCACTGGGATTATAATTAGTGCAAGGAACAGGGAGTCATAGAGTTAAAATCCAGCAAACTATTACCCTGAATTTCCATGTTTTTGTACATCTGAATGAAAATATAGCATATAACACTGTTTTTTTGCCTTTTAACTAGTGTTGAGCGAGCGTGCTCGGCCGATGCTCGGATCGGCTCGAGCATCGCTCTGCTCTGCACATGGCGGTACTCGTACGAGTACCGCCATGTGCTCGCCCGACATGCTCGGGTGAAGAGGATCTGTGCCGGAAGAGGCACAGATCCGAAGACGCTCCGCTGGACCACCAGGGAATGGAGGTACGGGGGCATTGCGGAGATGAAGGGGGCATTGCGGAGATGAAGGGGGACATTATGGAAGAGGGGCATAGACTCTATGCCCCTCTTCCACAATGTCCCCCTTCATCTCCGCTATGCCCGTCTTCCACAATGTGCCCCTTCATCTCCGCTATGCCCCTCTTCCACAATGTCCCCCTTCATCTCCTATGCCATAGAGGAGATGAAGGGGGACATTGTGGAAGAGGGGCATAGCGGAGATGAAGGGGGACATTGTGGAAGAGGGGCATAGAGTCTATGCCCCTCTTCCACAATGTCCCCCTTCATCTCCGCTATGCCCCTCTTCCACAATGTCCCCCTTCATCTCCGCTATGGCATAGGAGATGAAGGGGGACATTGTGGAAGAGGGGCATAGCGGAGATGAAGGGGGACATTGACCAGGCACCCTCCGCTCATCAGAGCAGGGGGTGCCTGGTTTAATGCTCGAGTGCTCCCATTCATTTGAATGGGGCTCGGGTGCTCGGCCGAGCACTCGAGCATCAGGGGGTGCTCGGTCAGAGCACCCGAGCACCCGAGCATCGGGGTGCTCGCTCATCTTTACTTTTAACTAATTCTTTATTTACTAGTTGAAAAGCCCATTACATGGGCCACAGTGCCACTGCCAGCCAGTCATGCCCAGTAGAGACTGGCCACGCCTCGGCTGATACAGTGCCAGCCGGTCGCGGTGCAGTCATGCTGAGTAGAGACTCCCCGCGCCGCGGCTGATGCAGAGCTGGACGCTCCTTCGGAGCATCCCACTCTGTGCCACTGCCAGCCAGTCATGCCCAGTAGAGACTGGCCACTCTGTGGCTGATACAGTGCCATCCGGTCATGGTGCAGTCATGTTGAGTAGAGACTCCCCACGCTGAGGCTGATGCAGAGCTGAATGCTCCTTCGGAGCACCCCACTCTGTATTAGCCTCGTCAATGGCAGTCTCCACTGCGCATGACTGCGTCCTTACAAACTTTCTAGCGAATTATTATATAGGATTTGTTTGGTTTGATCAAACAAGCTTTGCTGTCTTGATTGTAAAAATTTGATCACTCAGGTTTTTTTTGTTAAATCAATATTGTTGGTTAAATAAAGATTGCATAATCTTTTTTTAAATTACATTTTTTGATTTCTCAAGTGTGCTTCATCAGTTTTTAAATATTTGTCATTTTTTTAATCTGTTTTGTACTAATATATTTTTTAATCAATGTGCTTGCCTTGATTGGTAAAGTTTTAGTAATCGATTAAAATACATACATGTGGACTTTGACCTTCTCAAGGGCAATGTTTAACTTTTCAAATGATTTCTTAGACAGATCAATTGTGCTTCTAAATAGATAAACATAGTTACCTCGTTTGAAGCTTGAGAGGTCACCTCTTCTCTAGCATTTAATGAGTTAAAGCAGCAGAATGTCAGTGACACAAATGAGTCACTGAGTGACACATAGGACAGAATCCCTTGCATGAGAGCTTACAATCTAATTACACAGAAGAAATAAATAGTTTCTAATTTTGTTTCTCACTTTAGCAACATTAATTTATAAGCTGTAACATTCTAGATACAGAGCAAAACCACATATGACATTGGCATTATTGTATTATATAGTGCATGACTATGGTTATATTGACATTTCCATTGTCAGTGACAAATTAATCCTTTGAATGCTAGAAGCAATGCATTGGATATGTATCATCTGAGAAGTTAAAACACTTTTTTATATACTTCTTTTCATACTGTGCCTGCAAATGTTTTTTATGTTCAGACAATTATTGAGTTTATCACTGGCTTGGCCCATATATTTGACTCTACGTGTATTACATAATCTAATTCAAGATGTATTGTGTATGCAAATTGATACAACGACATGGTGAATTGATTTATCTCCCGGATAATTAGTAAACTTCAATATCTGTACCAAAACGGCCAGCAATCAGATGATGTTTAATTAACACGCAATAACTGTCATATTAAATCTACATTAACTGCCTATTTAAGGGACTTAATTAAAATTGGAACATGCTACTTACAATTGCTAAGAATGCATCTACATGCTGAGGAAGGTAATCGAATTTTCTAGGCATGTTCACATACTGTACACATGCATATGTTGTGTAAGTATGATATATATATATATATAATTTTTAATCTACCAGTCCACTGCCTTTTCTGTGGCTAACACAATACCATCCTTTACTCATAAACAGAATTAGGACCAGAGCAATGTTTCCTTTAAGGTGATCAATAATGAGTGAACCAGAAATGAAAATGTTACAGAAGCTTGTTTTTGCAGAGCTTCATTGTAATAACTATTGCATTGTTTCTCAACCAGGGTGCCCATCCACTTAGGATGCCCCATTTTATCAATAAGCCTTTGACAAAAATGTGAATGTTTACTTACAACTCTATATTTAAAGATACTTTTATGCACAATACGTTTATTTTAGTTGTGAGGTCTAATAATCCTATAACATAGTGGTAGAATGCGTCGATCCCTGTGAGCGTAACCACACATGAGCAGTAGAGACTGCTGTTCCAGCAGTCTCTACTGTGCATGTGTGGTTTCTCACACAAGGGAGCTTCACTGTGAGACATCTGGAGCTCCCTGTTAAGGATCAGCACTAGTGATGAGCGAGCACCCCAATGCTCGGGTGTTCGGGTGCTCTGACCGAGCGCCCCCGGAGGCTCGAGTGCTCGGCCGAGCACCCGAGCCCCATTGAAGTCAATGGGAGGACTTGAGCATTACACCAGGCACCCCCTGCTCTGATAAGGGGAGGGTGCCTGGTCCATAGGAAAAGGGCAGAAAAGGATGGAAACACCACAGAAATGGTTCAGGGACAGCATAGGGAGGATGTCTGGATGCATCTTGGACTCCAACATCGCTGCTGGGAACGATCTTTCGCCCGTAGTACGCCATTTTTACAGACTGACCATAAAACACACAAAAAGGAAAATAAAAACGACTTTAGGCGAAAAATTGTTACCAAACATTATTTGCTGTATATTTACTTGTATATTATCTGCAAATTATCCCAAAAATTTCCTTGATTTTCTGAAGTGAGGCCATGATTAAGAGGGAAACGTGCGCAGAGGCAAATTATCCCAAAAATTTCCTTGATTTTCTGAAGTGAGGCCATGATTAAGAGGGAAACGTGCGCAGAGGCAAATTCTCCCAAAAATTTCCTTGATTTTCTGAAGTGAGGCCATGATTAAGAGGGAAACGTGCGCAGAGGCAAATTATCCCAAAAATTTCCTTGATTTTCTGAAGTGAGGCCATGATTAAGAGGGAAACGTGCGCAGAGGCAAATTATCCCAAAAATGTCCTTGATTTTCTGAAGTGAGGCCATGATTAAGAGGGAAACGTGCGCAGAGGCAAATTATCCCAAAAATTCCCTTGATTTTATTGAACTGAGGCCATGATTAAGAGGGAAACGTGCGCTGAGCTGACCATTTAAAACATTATGGGTGAGGGTCTGCTGCAGAGCTGACCATCCTAAACATTATATGCGAAGGCCCGCTAGTGAGCTGACGCTATAAAACATTATATGAGAGGGCCCGTTAGAGAGCTGACCCAATAAAACATTATATGAGAAGGCCCGCTGGTGAGCTGACCTATATAAAAATTGTCAAACAGGGCCCGCTGGTGAGCTGGCCCTATATAAAAATTATATCACAGGGCCCGCTGGTTAGCTGGCCCTATATAAAAATTATAGCACAGGGCATATGGAAGAGGAGGAGGAGGATGAGAAGATTAAGAGTCAACCATATACCCGTTTTTTGGGTGGAAGGGGTGAATGGGAATACAGAGTATTCCCATCATTGTAAATAACATATATAAAGTGAGTTTATGTTCCCCCGGGGCTTTCCTCCAGTGGAGTGGAGAAGTCAGGGGAAATCCAGGCCTTGTTCATTTTTATAAGTGTCAACCTATCAGCATTGTTGGTGGAAAGGCGGATACGCTTATCTGTTATGATGCCACCAGCAGCACTAAATACCCGCTCAGACAGAACGCTGGCGGCAGGGCAGGCCAGCACCTCCAAGGCGTAGAGTGCCAGTTCATACCACGTGTCCAGCTTGGACACCCAGTAGTTGTAAGGCACAGAGGGATCATTGAGGACGCTGACACGGTCTGCTACGTACTCCTTCACCATCTTCCAAAACTTTTCCCTCCTTGTGACACTAGGCTGCGCATCAGGGTGAGGGTGCTGGCGGGGTGTCATGAAGGTGTCCCACGCCTTGGAGAGTGTTGCCCTGCCTTTCTCGGAACTGCTGTGTGCTCCCCTTTTCTCCCCTTCTCGGTTGGCCAAGGTAGCACGTACTCTGCCGCCAGCGTTGTCAGATGGAAAATTTTGGAGCAATTTTTCAACAAGAACCTTCTGGTATTGCACCATTTTGCTTGTCCTCTCCACCGGAGGAATGAGAGATGAGAAATTCTCTTTGTAGCGGGGGTCCAGAAGGGTGAACACCCAGTAATCCGTGTTGTCTAAAATGCGTACAACGCGTGGGTCACGGGAAAGGCAGCCTAACATAAAGTCAGCCATGTGTGCCAGAGTACCAACAGGCAAGATTTCGCTGTCCTCACCAGGAGGATGACTCTCAATATCCTCATCCTCTTCCTCCTCTTCTGCCCACCCACGCTGAAGAGATGGAACTAAAGTTCCATGGCTACCCTCTGTAGCGGAGGCAACCGTGTCTTCCTCCTCCTCCTCCTCCTCCTCCGCCTCCTCCAATTGTCGCTGAGAAGACGAAGTGAGGGTGCTCTGGCTATCACCTTGTGTAAGCTCTTCCTCCCCCATTTCCACCTCTTCCACATGCAAAGCGTCGGTTTTAATTGTGAGCAGCGAGCGTTTCAGTAGACACAGAAGTGGGATGGTTACACTGATAATAGCGTTATCGCCGCTCACCATCTGTGTCGATTCCTCAAAATTGCGTAAAACCTCGCAGAGGTCTGATTACAGGAAGTTGAACGGAGAGGCGACGACCGTGTAACAGCTGGTACTCCACTACTGCCCTCTGCTGCTCACAAAGCCGGGCCAACATGTGGAAGGTGGAGTTCCAGCGCGTGCTCACGTCACACAGCAGCCGGTGAGCTGGCAATTGTAAGCGCTGCTGCAGCTTCAACAGGCCGGCCTAAGCTGTAGATGACTTACGGAAATGTGCACACACGCGGCGCACCTTGGTCAAGAGATCATGCACATTGGGGTAGGTTTTTAGAAATCGCTGAACCACTAAATTAAATACATGCGCTAGGCATGGTACGTGTGTGAGCTTGCCGAGCTCCAAAGCCGCCACCAAGTTACGCCCATTATTACACACAACCATGCCTGGTTGCAGGTTGAGTGGCGAGAGCCACTGCTCGGTCTGGTGACTAATCCCCTGCAACAGCTCTGAGGCCGTGTGCTGTTTGTCCCCAAGGCAGATCAGCTTCAGCACGGCCTGTTGACGCTTCCCCACTGCAGTGCTACACTGCTTCCAGCTACTGGCTGATGGGGGAGTGGCGCTGCGTGTAGAGAATTCGGAGGTGGAAACGGAGGAGGAGGAGCCAATAACGTAGGTGCTGGCGGAAACCCTGATGGAGGTAGGGCCCGCAATCCTCGGCGTGGGTAGCACCCGTGCCATCCCAGGGTCCGAGTCGCTCCCAGCCTCCACGACATTCACCCAGTGTGCCGTCAGGGAAATGTAGCGTCCCTGGCCACAAGCACTTGTCCATGTGTCAGTCGTTAAGTGGACCTTCCCAGTAACTGCGTTGGTCAGGGCATGGGTGATGTTACGGGACACATGGTGGTGTAATGCGGGGATGGCACACCGGGAAAAGTAGTGGCGGCTGGGGACCGCGTACCGAGGGACAGCTGCTGCCATCAGGCTGCGGAAGGACTCAGTGTCCACAAGCCTAAATGGCAGCATTTCGATGGCCAGTAATTTGGAAAGGTGTGAGGTTAGTGCTATGGCCTGTGGGTGGGTGGCTGGGTATTTTCGCTTGCGCTCAAATGCCTGGGGTAACGACATTTGGACGCTGTGCTGGGACAGGGAAGTGGATGTGGTCGCTGATGGTGCTTCAGATGCTACAGGTGCAGGGCGGGAGGTATGCGGGCCTGCGCCTTCGACAGGCGATTGGCCGGCACCGAAAACAGGGGAAGAGGAGGCAGTGGTGTGGCCTGCAGACACAGATGGGCGATCCAGGCGTTCCTCCCACTTATTACGGTGCTTGGATGCCATGTGTCGGATCATGCTGGTGGTGGTGAGGTTTCTAGTGTTCATGCCTCGGCTCATTCTGGTGTGGCACAGGTTGCAAACTACAATTCTTTTGTCGTCCGCACTTTCCTTAAAAAAAGCCATACCGCGGAACACCTACCCTTTGGCAAGGTAGATTTACGCAAGGGGGTGCTCCGTGGAACATTTGCGGGCCGGTTTGGTGCGGTCCGCCTTCTTTATGTAGCCACACCACTGCCTCTTCCAGCCTGTTGCGGTGCTGCAGATGGCTCACCCTCAGGACTGCTGTCATCGCTCGGCTCTACACCTTCCCAGGTGGGGTCAGTCACCTCATCGTCCACCAAGTCCTCCTCCACTTCCTCACTCTGATCATCCTCCTCATGTCTTGATCCCACCACATACTCAGTCATTGACAACTGTATAACATTCTCCTCAACAAGGTCTTGAGACGGAAATAGTGGTTGATTTAATGGCAACTGTGTCTCATCATCATCATCATCATCCACTACTTCCTTTGACCTTAAATGCCGTTCACATCTGTCATCTTCTTGTGATTGGGTACCCTCTAGAGGTTGTGAATCAGGGCACAAGATGTCATGTTCCTCTGCAAGCGTGCTTGGAGAGAGGGTCAAATGAAGGTTTGGTGATGAGACGAGCTCCTCACTATATCCCAGTGTGGGATCACTTCTTTGACCAGACCGTGTACGGTGGGAGGAAGGATGATCAGAGTGAGGATTATGTTGACCAGACTCTTGGCTACTGAGAGTGGACTTGGTGGAAGACAGGGTGGTGCTTAACCGACTGGAAGCAGTATCAGCTGACATCCAACCGACCACCTGTTCGCAGTGGTCGGACCTCGAGAGTGATGTCCTGCGATGCCCTGTGAAATGAGACATGAAGCTAGGTATGGTGGATGTCTTTCTTTCTTGTGCTCTGGCACCAGGCACAGTTTCTCCGCGTCCTGACCCGCGCCCTGAACTATCAGGATCACGTCCACTTCCCCGTCCCTTTTTACCCGCCTTCTTCATCTTACACGGAATATGTGACTTTAATATTTGAGTTTGAAGACTTAACAGTATTTCTTCCTATTCTGCAACTGTGCAGAGTACACAGAATAGGCTGCTAAACTGCGGTGACACACACTGAATGGAATATGTGACTTTAATATTTGAGTTTGAAGACTTAACAGTATTTCTTCCTATTCTGCAACTGTGCAGAGTACACAGAATAGGCTGCTAAACTGCGGTGACACACACTGAATGGAATATGTGACTTTAATATTTGAGTTTGAAGACTTAACAGTATTTCTTCCTATTCTGCAACTGTGCAGAGTACACAGAATAGGCTGCTAAACTGCGGTGACACACACTGAATGGAATATGTGACTTTAATATTTGAGTTTGAAAACTTAACAGTATTTCTTCCTATTCTGCAACTGTGCAGAGTACACAGAATAGGCTGCTAAACTGCGGTGACACACACTGAATGGAATATGTGACTTTAATATTTGAGTTTGAAGACTTAACAGTATTTCTTCCTATTCTGCAACTGTGCAGAGTACACAGAATAGGCTGCTAAACTGCGGTGACACACACTGAATGGAATATGTGACTTTAATATTTGAGTTTGAAAACTTAACAGTATTTCTTCCTATTCTGCAACTGTGCAGAGTACACAGAATAGGCTGCTAAACTGCGGTGACACACACTGAATGGAATATGTGACTTTAATATTTGAGTTTGAAGACTTAACAGTATTTCTTCCTATTCTGCAACTGTGCAGAGTACACAGAATAGGCTGCTAAACTGCGGTGACACACACTGAATGGAATATGTGACTTTAATATTTGAGTTTGAAAACTTAACAGTATTTCTTCCTATTCTGCAACTGTGCAGAGTACACAGAATAGGCTGCTAAACTGCGGTGACACACACTGAATGGAATATGTGACTTTAATATTTGAGTTTGAAAACTTAACAGTATTTCTTCCTATTCTGCAACTGTGCAGAGTACACAGAATAGGCTGCTAAACTGCGGTGACACACACTGAATGGAATATGTGACTTTAATATTTGAGTTTGAAAACTTAACAGTATTTCTTCCTATTCTGCAACTGTGCAGAGTACACAGAATAGGCTGCTAAACTGCGGTGACACACACTGAATGGAATATGTGACTTTAATATTTGAGTTTGAAAACTTAACAGTATTTCTTCCTATTCTGCAACTGTGCAGAGTACACAGAATAGGCTGCTAAACTGCGGTGACACACACTGAATGGAATATGTGACTTTAATATTTGAGTTTGAAAACTTAACAGTATTTCTTCCTATTCTGCAACTGTGCAGAGTACACAGAATAGGCTGCTAAACTGCGGTGACACACACTGAATGGAATATGTGACTTTAATATTTGAGTTTGAAGACTTAACAGTATTTCTTCCTATTCTGCAACTGTGCCGAGTACACAGAATAGGCTGCTAAACTGCGGTGACACACACTGAATGGAATATGTGACTTTAATATTTGAGTTTGAAGACTTAACAGTATTTCTTCCTATTCTGCAACTGTGCCGAGTACACAGAATAAGCTGCTAAACTGCGGTGACACACACTGAATGGAATATGTGACTTTAATATTTGAGTTTGAAGACTTAACAGTATTTCTTCCTATTCTGCAACTGTGCAGAGTACACAGAATAGGCTGCTAAACTGCGGTGACACACACTGAATGGAATATGTGACTTTAATATTTGAGTTTGAAAACTTAACAGTATTTCTTCCTATTCTGCAACTGTGCAGAGTACACAGAATAGGCTGCTAAACTGCGGTGACACACACTGAATGGAATATGTGACTTTAATATTTGAGTTTGAAAACTTAACAGTATTTCTTCCTATTCTGCAACTGTGCAGAGTACACAGAATAGGCTGCTAAACTGGGGTGACACACACTGAATGGAATATGTGACTTTAATATTTGAGTTTGAAGACTTAACAGTATTTCTTCCTATTCTGCAACTGTGCAGAGTACACAGAATAGGCTGCTAAACTGCGGTGACACACACTGAATGGAATATGTGACTTTAATATTTGAGTTTGAAAACTTAACAGTATTTCTTCCTATTCTGCAACTGTGCAGAGTACACAGAATAGGCTGCTAAACTGCGGTGACACACACTGAATGGAATATGTGACTTTAATATTTGAGTTTGAAGACTTAACAGTATTTCTTCCTATTCTGCAACTGTGCAGAGTACACAGAATAGGCTGCTAAACTGCGGTGACACACACTGAATGGAATATGTGACTTTAATATTTGAGTTTGAAAACTTAACAGTATTTCTTCCTATTCTGCAACTGTGCAGAGTACACAGAATAGGCTGCTAAACTGCGGTGACACACACTGAATGGAATATGTGACTTTAATATTTGAGTTTGAAAACTTAACAGTATTTCTTCCTATTCTGCAACTCTGCACAGTACACAGAATGTGCTGCTAAACTGCGGCGAAGCACACTGAATGGAATATGTGACTTTGATATTTTAGTTTGAAGACTTAACAGTATTTCTTCCTATTCTGCAACTCTGCACAGTACACAGAATGTGCTGCTAAACTGCGGCGAAGCACACTGAATGGAATATGTGACTTTGATATTTTAGTTTGAAGACTTAACAGTATTTCTTCCTATTCTGCAACTCTGCACAGTACACAGAATGTGCTGCTAAACTGCGGCGAAGCACACTGAATGGAATATGTGACTTTGATATTTTAGTTTGAAGAGTTAACAGTATTTCTTCCTATTCTGCAACTCTGCACAGTACACAGAATGTGCTGCTAAACTGCGGCGAAGCACACTGAATGGAATATGTGACTTTGATATTTTAGTTTGAAGACTTAACAGTATTTCTTCCTATTCTGCAACTCTGCACAGTACACAGAATGTGCTGGTAAACTGCGGCGACGCACACTGAATGGAATATGTGACTTTGATATTTTAGTTTGAAGACTTAACAGAATGTGCTCTAATCTGCAACTTTGCACACTAAACAGAATGTGCTCTAATCTGCAACTTTGCACACTAAACAGAATGTGATCTAATCTGCAACTTTGCAAACTAAACAGAATGTGCTCTAATCTGCAACTGTGCACACTAAACAGAATGTGCTCTAATCTGCAACTTTGCACACTAAACAGAATATATGTTTTTTTTTTTTTGTTTTTTTTTTCCCCCCACACAAAATAACCTGCTGCCCCCACACACAGTAGTCCTAAAAAGGACTTTTGGTTCTTTTTTTTCACAATTTTGCTTTTTTGCCTCCCTACACTGACTTTCCCTTCCTATCCTCAGCTCTCCCTGGCTAAGACTGAGCCGAACTCGCTGGTCAGGTGCTATACAGCACCCGACCATGGGTTCTGGCCAGCCAATCAGTGTAATGCCAGCAGCCAACATGGCTGCTGGCATTACACTGATGTCAGAGCCTCCCTGCACGTTTATTGGCTGCGCAGCAGCCGCAAAACGTGCGGGGAGGAGACCCGAACATGGCGGGCGAGCACATGCGGTACTCGTACGAGTACCGCCATGTGCCGAGCAGAGCGATGCTCGAGCCGATCCGAGCATCGGCCGAGCATGCTCGCTCAACACTAATCAGCACGTAAAGCAAGTCTCTACTGTGCATGACTCCAGTCATGCTCAGCAGAGACTTGCTGAACCCGCAGATCCGGAGAGGGGAGCTATGGACAACTCACTGCCTGTCTCTGTTCCAGGGCAGCAGTGAGGGCCGCTGAATGCACTTTAGCCCTTGTATACGGGCTTTCATATTAGTAACTCTATATTTATGTATTTGTAACCTTCGTTATACCCTTGACAAATGACATAAAATGATAGGGGTGCCCCAAAAATATCAGATTGCATGTTAGGGGTGCCTTGAGCAAAAAAAGCTTGCGAACCACTGAACTATTGTATCATGCAGCCCTGCCCAGTTTTCATTATTTACCTCTTTTCGTGCTGTGTCACAGCTGTTCATCTTTGAAAGAATGCCAAATCAGGGTAGAACGAAATGAAACCGCCATTATTCTAGCACTGACCTCGCCTCCCAGCAGTAAACTTTCTCTCTCTCTCTTTCTCTCACTTTCTCTCATTTTCTATTTTTCATCATCTCCCCAACACTGGTATACTAGCTCTCTCTCACTTCTTCTTTATTATGATAGTTTTCACTCCTTTTTTCTCTCCAATGCAAAAAAAAAATGAAAAAGACAAACACATCTTGAAATAGATGTATTCAGGAACAGGCAGTGAGTCACTTAAAGGAGCAGTAAACTTTTTTTTATGAAAACACATATTTTACAGAGCATTTCCTGCTGAATAAAACAAGGTCACTCCCATCGTTGTTAGATGTTTTGTTCAAAAATTATAGCAGTTTAAATAATCAGGAAGTGAATTTACTGTGGTTACTTCCTGATAGTTCTAACTCACAGGAAGTGACAGGCAGTTTCTATCACATTCTATGGAGAACTGTATGTCTCTGACTTTTCTGACTTTCCTCTCCATTAGAATCTAACAGGAAATCTAATTAGAGTTTGACCACTAGAGGGCACTGCTAATGTAAAAAAACATGGGTTTAAACTGTAATAACTCTGGAAATATAAATCTCTCTGCAGTGGGAGTACCCTTATTTTACTCAATAGGAAAATCCCTACAATATATATTTTTCATAAAAAAAGTTTACTGCTCCTTTAAAAGGACTTCTTGAGCCATATGTATAGACTGCTGATACTCAAACTGTACTTAGGGATCACCCCCAGTTTGGGGGGGGGGGGTTGTGCCAATGAAGGATAGTTGAGATAGCAGGAGACTGCTACTGTCCTTCACTGGCGATCTGAGTAGCTTTAGGATGCAAGCTTTCCAGACAACTTAGGTCTCTTCTTCAGGCATAGTTAGAATAAAAAATCAATACAAAATGCATGACAGGTTATACATTCATGCAGATTGTTTTTACATTTAACCCTTTGAGTGCCAGAGGGGCACAAAAATGTTGGCTTACTGGTGTGTCTTCTCTTGTTCACACTGGACCTATGAGAATTTATCTGTTCTCGGAATGCTTTAGAGGCTGCCAAGGCATCTTCATGTGGAATGTTGGTGTAGTGAATCCACATCTTTTGTGGCTAAAATGGTTTCCCTTGGTGTGACCATTGTTTAAGAGATTGGTTGTATCATGTAAGTAACTGTGTGTTTTCTGTTGTTTTTTTTAACCAATGGTCAGGGCCGGATTTATAATAAGGCAGAGTAGGCATCTGCCTACAGGCGCACCCCACAGAGGGGCGCCTGTCTTTGGGATTTTATTTTTTTTTTGCCTCTTCATTCATGTCTCATGTCTGGTGGACTGGGGGGTGAATTCTAGCTGCTGCCTGTGACTGTGAGTTACAGAGGTGATGGGGGGCCGAATTCTAGCTGCTGCACCTGTGCGCCGGCGCCTCTATCTGTGATTGACAGAAGCGCTGCAGCCCGCTGCCCACAACGAACAACACAGCCACAATCCACAGAGGAGCTCAGCTGCCTGCACAGAAGAAGCTGCACAGGACGCTGGTACCAGGCCCGGCATGTACTGACCAGAGAGGCACAGCTCGGGCTGCTCACTACACATAAAAATTCAAAAGCCTGAACAGCAGGGCTGGCATGGTGGATAGGAGGTTGTTAACTGGGAACTGAGGCACAGATCGCACTGAGAGGCTGGGGATGGTCACTCACACAGACATCAGTTGCTTGGACACCGCTGGGTATCCAGGTAATGGCCAGTCACCCTAATGTGGTGCTGATTGGTTGTTTGTTTGCAACGATTGACTATCAGATAGAAGGGCTGTAAAATGTCATGAGCACAAGAAACTTTTTTTGCACTTTTTCCGGGGGGGGGGGGGGGGCGCTTCAGATTTCTGTGCCTACAGGCTCCTGAGATGTAAATCCAGCCCTGCCAATGGTTTCAAAATACTCTCCACCCAGCAAGAGATACTTTCTGTGAGTGTGCCGGTTCCAGATATTATTTGTTACACTCCATTGAGATAAACTGTCCAAGCCACATGCTGTTCTAAGGTGTCCATGGACTAAGACCTCTCCACCTAGAGAGATCTTAGTTCATAGGCTCCATAGAATAACATTGGAAACTGAGAGTTTATGACAGCTTGTTGCACAATCATTCTGTCCTGTTAGACATCACCGAGGAGAGATTTGGGAACCACTGAAATAAACAATACTGCAAATGTACAAATTCACCGGTGCAATCCCGCTGGCATTAGCTTCTAATTTCAGGGCCTGTATAACAGGGTATGTACTAAAGCATATGGACTCTGCAGTGCATACTGTTGAACAATTTCCACCATTGTTAGACCTTTAATGCTAGCAAACCCCAATCTCCTGCACCACAAAATACACAGGAAAATAGCGTACACTTATTCCATATCCTTTATGTCTTGTTTAGTAGATTGACTTAAAAACAAGTTATAGAGGAAAGGAATAGCACAAACTGCACAAGACTTTCTCACTGTCCTCCCCTTAGTGCAAGTGGCATTAAGGGGAACAATGTGGGTGCACATAGCTTAGTAGTTCCTGATATAGTGTGGACTCACTAAAGTCTAGCTAAAATGAAACTCAGGAAATCCAGACAATTGCAGACACAATGGATATTGTATATAAATAAATAAAATAAGTGGACAGCAGCATGAAGAACCCATACCTGAGTACAGCCCATAGGTATCATTCAGTTTTAACACCTTTACTGTCAAGCCCCTGTCTGATATTGGATTGTCCATAAGGGATGGCATTTATTGCCCCACAATCACCTTTTCATGTTTGTTTAGGGGCATCAGGACCCCTCCCGATTCCTCCTGGTAGTTATCACCTACTAATGTGGTAGGAGATCAATACAGGTAATTAAAATATACTGGTTGCTTTTCCTTCTTCTCTGTTTGTACCACCAGGAGCTCCCAACTCTTTCAGGTTGTCGAGAAAGATTGAACAACACATTGCTAAGTCAGCAATGACACACCTGCTTACCACATCAACCTGAAACTTCAGGAAGCTCTGGTTTGTGCTGGGTGAAGAGAAGGAAAGCAGCATGTGTCTTTCTGTTGCTTCTATTGATTCTGAGCTACATTGGTAGATGATCAATACAAGGCGTAATTTAGAGGAGTCTTGATGCCATTTCAGTGGCAATTAACTATGTGCTTGGTATTTGGTATAGTGATCTGGCCGTCATGATTAAGCGATTGTAGCGCGAAACTCGTGGATTATGTTTTCTTTGCACTGCGTATGACATGAGATTTGACCTCCAATGTCTGATTTATTGCCCAAAGTATTGTTTTTATATTTTGGAATTTTTTCAATAAAAGATTTTACTTTTTATTTATTTATCTGCCACTGAATCTTTACATCATAGCGGTGCAGCCATTCCAAGTTTGTTGCTTGCCAGAGGACTGGCTATCACATTTCTTTGAGATGCATTGGACATCCCTCTGGTACTCACAGATATGATTTCAGAGCACAACTGACGTAATAAGCGGGGCCCATGGTACACTAAAAACTGCTCCCATAAAATCTGAGATGTCATCAGCTGAACACATTTTTTTGCCTGTCGGCACCACAGGCTTAATGGCACAACTGTGATAAGTTATCTGAGAGATATCTGATCATGTGTTTGGGGACTAAGATCAAGGCCTCATAAGAACAGTAGTTCTCAATGTTTTGCACTAAAATCTCACTTAAAATGCAGACTGGAATTTTCTGGGAAAACTTAAAGGGATCTTATTCATAGGGAGAGCTATTTCAATACTGTCCGAGTTGTAGTTCAAGAGTAAATGAAGGATAAAATATCCCCATCACCCCTTTTACTGATATAACACTACTCACCTCAGAGCAGCAAGATTGTCCAGATGGATATCAGAGAGAGACAATATTCAGTGAGCATAAGGAAAAATCTGAAAAACCTGTAGTGTGGATGAGGGTGGGAGCAAGGTTTTCCTTATACTCACAGTCAGAAGATTGTCCCTTGCTGCAACCTGTTCAGTCAAGAGACCAGATTCCACATCTGAGGGGAGGCGGCTTAAACTAGGTAAATGGGACAGGATGTCGGTACTTTACCATTCAATTACTCTTGAACTACAACTCTGACAGTACTGAAATAATAGTCTCTATGACCCAAATGCTATGAAGGTTAATCGGAGCTGTTGCTTTTGTGAAACATTACTATCACTTTTACATTTTATTTGTATTTGTCAAGGATGTAATGGCAGTTACGAATACATACTGTAAATACTTATTCTTAAATCCTAAATATGAATGACAAATAGAAGAATACTGTCCATAACAATTTCTTTCAATATACATTTTAAACTAAATATTTTTGCCTTTATGGAAAAACAGTGACACCATAAGTGGGTGCCTAAGGCACACCAAAATGCCTTGGCACCCTGGTGAGAAGGACTGAAATAGATCATCACAGTGTAACGGTTTGTTTGACTCACAGACACAGAGTTAGGATAAAAAAACACAGTTTTATTAAATATAATAATACATAAAGAACCCTCACAGAGGTCCTGTAATATAAATCTTATAGTACAGACACACGACAGGTGCATTAGGCCCACACAGGTCCAGCACAAATATAGGAGACAAACAGTTTATGCTGACACGGGTCAGGCAGATGAGAAGGTTTCCAGGTTACAGCAATGCAGGAGTTAACGTTCATCAAGAAAGGAAAACAGTCCCATATGTGCAGGTAATAAGCTGCTTCTTGAACACTCCAAAGACTGAGTTCACAGCGAGTACCAGTCCACTGAAGGAAGGAGCGCTACCAGTGCTGACACGGAGGCAACACTTGCAACCGGTTTTGACAGAGTGGAGAGTAACCAATTGCAATATACCGGTGCTATCACGGAGGCAACACTTGCAACCGGTTTTGACAGAGTGGAGCATAACCAATGGCAATATACCGGTGCTATCACGGAGGCAACACTTGCAACCGGTTTTGACAGAGTGGAGCATAACCAATGGCAATGTACCGGTGCAATCACGGAGGCAACACTGGCAACCGGTTTTGACAGAGTGGAACGTAACCATTGGCAACGTACCGGTGCTATCACCAAGGCAACACTTACAACCAGTTTTGACAGAGTGGAGCATAACCAATGGCAATGTACCGGTGCAATCACGGAGGCAACACTGGCAACCGGTTTTGACAGAGTGGAACATAACCAATGGCAATGTACCAGTGCTATCACGGAGGCAACACTTGCAACAGGTTTTGACAGAGTGGAGCGAATCAATGGCAGTGTACCGGTGTTCTCACGGAGGCAACACTTGCAACCGGTTTTGACAGAGTGGAGCGTAACCAATGGCAATGTACCGGTGCAATCATGGAGGCAACACTGGCAACCAGTTATGCGGAATGGAGGACTAGGCCAGAGGCGCTCTGTAGAGCCAAATGGGAATACTAGGCAAGACTGCGGGTGCAGAGGTGCCAAACAAGGTAAGGCACCGGAAGTCAGAATGTCGCTGAGGCGACCAGGACCACAATGGGAAACTGCCGAGTCGGAATCCAGGAGCAGGAAAGTCAGCCAGGCCAGGTCAGGATACAGAAGCAGGAACGTCAGCCAATCCGGGTCGGTACACAGTAGCAGGAACGTCAGCCAGGCCGGGTCGATACACAGGAATGATCACTGGAGAACAGTCAGGCAGTCCGGGTCGGTACACAGGAGCAGGAACAGGAATGTAGTCAGGCAAGCCAAGTCGGTACACTGGAAACCTCAGTAACAAACGTAGCACTGGCACAGGAACACCACGAAAGGGCCGTGAGAGGGCGCAGGAGCCCAGTATATAAAGGCTATACTGGGCGGGCTAAACACAGGGCAACCAATGAGGACCTTACATTGGATAACTGACAGAAAAAATGTAAACAAGGAATCATGGGTACCGTGATACACAGCTTTCTATAGTGGATGATCCCCAACTTAAAAAGGCACTTGAAAAAATAGCTATGTCCATTTTTGGGCTTATGGGAGTAGCATACATATTACCTATTGATACTGAGTATCAATGTGGTCAGGGGATATATAGCATTCATATTTTCTACTTGTCTAGGTAAAAAAATAATTTTTTTGAACACTTGCAGCTTTAAATGAAAATTTCCAGTCAAACCAAGCAGTGAGTTGTAAGTTTTACACCTTGTACCTTGAGGGATATATCCTATCTGTTAATGGTGTTATCTCACAGGTAGTGGTGGTGGAAGGACTAAGCACAGCTGAATGGTTTTCACGCCAGGCCTGTAAATTAGACCACAATATTTGCATAAACGCCCCAAGGGTCTTTTAATTCTTCCTA
Source organism: Rhinophrynus dorsalis (assembly GCA_037306005.1). Taxonomy (NCBI): domain Eukaryota; kingdom Metazoa; phylum Chordata; class Amphibia; order Anura; family Rhinophrynidae; genus Rhinophrynus; species Rhinophrynus dorsalis. The sequence goes on along the minus strand of CM074719.1, from coordinate 214,888,265 downwards.
TTCTAGCCAACTATCTGTGTTCCACACCTTTTGTTTTAATTCTTGTTCATGCAAACATCTCAATCAAGAATTGCAAACATGCATTTTAATGGTCATATGGGATCTGAAGACAGTGATGTTGATGTACTAAGAAGAACTAAGGTAATGCTAGGGCAAACCATCTGCACTATAGGGGACAAATAAACATTATCATTGATTTAACCCGGGATGTTTAACCTCTTGAATACTACAAAGGTCCCCAGTGCATTGCTTTGAAATGTGTTGGAAAACTCTGTAGCATTCAAGGGTCAAAAGTCCTGTTTAAAGCAGTGGATATTTGGGGAATGTTTAATTTTCCCCTATAGTGCAGTTGGTTTGCTCCAGAATTACTTTAGTTAAAACATCTGCCTCAGTTTTGCAGAATGTATAAATCTGCCAGTGAAGCTCTGATGGCATTAGCCTCCAACTCCAGTAGCTGCACTTTGGATATGTACTAAGGCATGTGATCACTTTAGCGCCTACCAGCACACACATTAACATGGACCAGTCTCCTTGATTCAAGTTTGCATATTTGAAAATGTCATTAAAAACTGTTTGTGTCACGTTAGCCAAAAGACCAACAAATGTACAGTTAAGGAGATATTCATACTTCTTGCCTTATGCTAATGTATGGTGCTTGTGCATTGCCAGTGATGTTTCATATGCTAATTAAGCTTCCAGCGAGCTTTCATATGCTAATGAAGCATTGTGCTGCACCAGGATACTTTCACTTTAATTTTCCCCAGAAATAAGTGTGTTAATATATTTTAACCTACACATCTGCTGGACTTTTGGCTAACATAATACATAGGCAGTTTTTAATGAATGTTTCAAATATGTAAAAAAAAAAAAAATTAAGGTGGCAGGTCTACTTTCAAGGCCTGCGAGTCCCAAATCTCTCTCTTATAGCTCTGGCACAGAAACAACAATTGTCTAAGCCCCTTCCAAGCACATAAGCAATTGTAGGAAATGCCGTGAAATATATATACATTTCCCCACTGCTCATCCCTTGCTGTAAATATTAACAAGAACATTTTTGGTTTATCAGCTTAGTAAACTGGCTTTAGGCAGGCTTGGGACTAGAAAACTGATAGCAGCCCCTGATTTGTGCAGAATCATATAGGTACATCCACCCTAGTGTGGTTTTTCTTGCCTAAAATAGTTATTATTAAAATAGACATTAGAGAACTAATATTCACTACCCTTTGTTCAAACTGGCACCTCATTCTCCTGTCTTCCTTACAACCATTTGAGAGACAGAAAGGTGAGTAATGTACTGGAGTCCCTTTGAAAGAGAAGTATGCTATTTTCCTACAGACAGGGGAGTAACAACATGGGTGAAGAGGGACCCCCCAAAAAAACAATTTTTTTTCAGCTCAACTTTTTTTATAATCATACTGTTATCAACAATGTCAACTGGTGTTCAGAAGGCAATACTTTTCATAACTCACTGCATGGGAATGCTGGAGTCTCTGACTATGACTACCCATAGAAAGTGAGAGGAAGACAGCCACCTAGTGACCACAACAGATAATTGCAATTTAATGTAAAACAAAACAAAAAAAAAACACTACATATACAAATTAAATTGTAATAAAGTTTGAAATAATTGTCTGCCTGCATTGAGAGCACAATTGTTTTAGTCAACAGGAAATTCTCTATAACATATTTTCTCATTGCAATCTTTTCAGCTCCTTAAATCGTACACAGAGGCTGTAATACCATTTTCTACAAGAAAGCAGTAGTGGTGACAGACAAAGAATTCTATGTTCAAAAGGAAAATTAAATAATTCTGGGGCAAACAAACTTCTCCACAGGGGGCAAACTAAAAATTCCCATTTATTTAAATGGGCTTATAACCCCTTTAATGTTAGACCTCTCTAGCATTTCAAGGGGTTAAAAGCCCTATTTAAATCAATGCAATTTTTTTATTTCTCTTATATGGTTCAGTTGAATTATCCCAGAATTACTCTACTTATTTTATAAACATAAGGCCCTAAGGGGAAGTTGCAAAATTGTCACAGAGTGACATAAGGATACATGTAAACCTTTAGCAACATTTTTCTAAGAACTCCAATCAGTTAACATTATTGAAAATTGAAGTAGAAATGGTCTAGTCCTAATAAGAACTGTGTCACAATGTATGTGTAAAGAAATTTGTTAATTTCTCCAAAAATAAAGACAGTTTTAGTGATTAAATCTTAATGCCAGCTATAACCATTTATGTGAAACAAAAATTCTCATAAGATAATTTTCTCAGAATATTCTCAGCTAGACATTTTTATAAACTTGACTTTACCTCTTTATAGATATGACCCGTTGTTACAAATTTTTGCAACAGTTCTTAAACATACACTAAGGATATTTTTTACACGTCTCCCGTCTCCTGCTATTTTTTTTTTCTTTTTTTCAATAATTTGTCTAATTTTATATGGAGTTCAGCCTTCTCTGCTCTCTGTCTTAAAAATGTCCCTTTGTACATTTTTGAAATGACAGGGTTAAATTAATCAAAATAAACAAATGCTATGAACGTGTTAATTTCCCCACCTTGCATCTGACCTCGTCACCAATATCCATCTCCCCTCCTCTACATGGAGTAATTTTCTGAGCGTCTAAGCATATGTATAAAAGTGAAATCAAATGACTGACTCAGATTTGACATAAATGCTGAGGTAACCATGAAGCATTGTCCTCTGGTGAAGGACATCACCTTGTCTAGATAAAGCTTTGTAAATGTTTCTCTATAAAACTTAGCATTCTCTACACCAGCCCATCATGTATATTTATAGCTGCATTAATAATGTTCTTCAAAAGGACTTATGTTGCCAAACCATACATTAAATACACATTCCTAAAAATAGATATTCCCAAGAGCTACAAACCATGGATGTACATATGCATAGAATAACATAGATTAAAAGCAGACATATTCCTTGCAAAACAAATAACTGTACACATTGGCGTGATTATGAGTAATAGAACATTATATTTAGTCATTTTAGAATTCTTGTTATGTCTCTATTCATTGCCCTATTTCACTGGGCTTGAAATTAATCAGCCTTGTTTGTGGTAATGTGTAGACATACCTTGTCCTGAAAAGATGGGGACTTAACACTTTGAGTGTGGAAGAGGTATCCAGGGCATTTCAAGGTGAAGCATTGGACACCTCAATGGTAAACAAAGGGTTACAACATATAGTCTATAGCTTCAGATTTGAAGGGTTTGTACTAAGAGCTGCAATAATGCAGGTGCAATCCAGCTGCACCATAAGAGGCAATTTAACATTCCCACTTAGTTAAAATGGAACATTTAACCCCTTAAGTGTAGAGAGGCCTCCAATGCACTACAAAGCATGAAAGAGTTTTAAAGCTCATTTTAAATCAAGGTGAAATTAGGACATTTTTAATGTATCCCCTATTTTATTTATTTCATATGGTGAATGTGGTTTGTTTTAGAATTGCTTTACCTTTTACTTTGTGAATATGGCCCTAATTAAGCATAAGGCAAGATAAATGAAAACATAAGGAATATATTTAAAGGGCAATTATAATGTTTTTCCATGGGAGGCTGCTTAGTAGAAGCCTGGGCTGCACTGTGTAGTCCCAAAATGGCTCCTATCAGAAGTTCAAGGGTCAGAGAACTGACCTCCTCTTCTACAATGTAACCCAAAATATATGGCTCTCAGCCATCCATTTTGCAGGTTGTTTGTACTGGTTCAATAGCCTCTCTATGTTGGGCTTTCAGTCATGAACATACCTGGGAACTTTTGAAATGAGCTCACCCTGAAATCTTTGAAATATTAACCCTTAATGCTCCAGAGAAGGTCGATTGTAGGTGCTGTGTCAATGTTTCACGTAACCCAGAGAAGATTCAACCAATCCTCAAGGAACATTTAACCCTCTGATTGCCAGAGGGGTACGGAACGCATTGTTTTGCAATGCGTTCCGTACACCTCTGGCAATCAAAGGGTTAACATTCTACAGTTTTGATATTTCACTTCTTAGACACTCACTAGACAAACAGAATGTCTTCTTCTGACTTTCTGGTACAAATGTCACTAATGTGGACATTAAGTAAGCAGTACATTGGTGTAAATTAGATAGTAAGAGACACTGGACTCTCTCACCCTGAGATTTTGGCCCTTCACCCTTCACCCTGAGATTTGGATCAAAACCTTGAGTCTCAGGGTCAAACCCTGAGATTTCCCAGGTATGGTCATGAAACAGGGGGGTTTATGAGAGCATGCAGAACAGTTTGTAATATGTGATTTTGAAATAGTTGGTAAATTCAGAAAAGCAGCATGTGAATACTTACATTTTCCTCATAGACTAACATTGCCTACACCTGCTTGGACCAGGGGAAGTTGTTTGTCATGTATGAGTGATGTAACTTTGTACTCCCTCACTGAAAGCATGCCACTGTTCAGTTTACTATTTATTACGTTATGGTCTTATGTAGAGCACAGGAGATGAGGTATACCAATTGCACCAAAGGGATCATACACACACATTGCTCAAATTACCCTACATGTAAATGGAACTTTGTACCATAGATGCTAGAAACCTCTCTAGCAATCAGTGAGATAAAAGCTCATTTTAACCCAATCAAAATGTCTATTTCCTCCCTAAGGTGCAGCTGGTTTTCTCCAGAATTGCTCACCTCTTGCAGAAGACCCTAAAGCCTTTTACCATTATTTTTAATTCTCTCAATTTTCTTTAGCAGCTAATTGTGCTCTTATTCTTCATAGTTTATCTTTTTTTCATATAATGATAAGGACTCGAATAATGATACCAACCATTCAAACTCTAGTGCTCTAAATTTACTCCGACACTATATATATATATTAGATGGATAGATAGATAGATAGATAGATAGATAGATAGATAGATAGATAGATAGATAGTGTGACAGGAATAGTGACAGGCATGTATATATAGCTCCCCAAATTCTGCAGGTCATCTACCCTGATTAGCCCCAGTGAAATTTAGTGTATATTTATAATCAGGGTAGATACCCTGCAGGAGAACTATATATCCCCCTACCCCACCCCAGTCACTATTCCTGGGACTCTGCATTGCCCTGGAAAATGCAATTACATTGGTCCAGGGCAATGAAACTTGTATTTCTTCAGCTGTTGGGGTAAATGAATGTTGCTTTTTTTATCAAGACACTGTTCTGGGTATAGTGTCAAGTGACAGAAATTCTCTATCAATTATGAATATTCTATCCCTATTGTCCTCCCAGTGTATGTATTCAGCAGGAAGTATGACAAATAGACAGATGTTATTATTGAAAACAGTGAACCTTTGGCAGATACACCCAGGTCTCATTAAAATATACACTGAAATTTATGAATAAGTACTACTGTATTACAGTGTTAGGTGTGGGCAATCTATGTATGTCCAGCTGTGTGGGAGTTGTAGTCCAACAAAAGTTGAGGAGCCACTGTTGTCCTAGGCTTGGGGTATGTCAATGGGATCTCACTGAAAAATATCAATAATTCCTTTCATTCCAGATGGATTTACTGAAGAGGTTAACCCATCTCAAGTTGGATGTAAAAGTCAGAGAAGCTTAGGGGACCCAAGAGATTCCAGCAAAGAGGTCATCACCCCCAATGCATGTTATATGCAGGGTGAGTGTGTGAGCCTCATCATTACCTCCTTGTCTGCAGCCCTGTTCTCTTCCACATACATTTACACTGTGTTCATTAGGAGCAGATTTGCACAATGATACCATAAGGTCAGCAGATGATGTGCATCTTTTTGTGACTCCAGCACATTCGTCATTATCATTTCATTGTATTAGGATACAGCAACAGCATAGTGCCCCACAGATCACCTTTGGGGGTAAAGGGTTAAGATATGTGTTTGATTTACATATCACATACTGGTACTATACTGAAACCAATGTATTAATAAGAACTGGAGCAATTCTGGGGCAAACCAACTGCACCATAGGGGAATATAGTGCATATAGTTGATTGTGTTTACAGCTAGTGAGTTAACCCTTTGTGTGTAAGAGTTATGTACCAAATGTTTTGATAAGCAATGTGTTGCCATTTCCCCTGACACACACAAGGGTGACCTTTTGAGAGGCAGAGGGGTATACAACACATTGCAAAACAATTCATTGGACAGCCCTCTGGCATTCAAATGGTGAAATTCTGTTATCTGGCTAGATAGTCAAATATATTTGTTTCCATATGCAGTGAGGAGATGTTGGTAATAGAACATAATTACCATAGATAGTAATTACTAAACATGGAGTCAGGGATTGACTAAGAATTGTTGCAAATGTATTATATATTAGTATTAATAGTGAAAAAAAAACCTCTCAATTATTTATTTATTAAGAAAATGTTTTACCAGGAAAAATACATTGACATTTCTCTCCTTTTCAAGTAAGAACTGAGAAATTTTACAGTAAAAGTAATATAATTACACAAGTAGAAAAACAATATATTCACATAAACAAACATTAGAAAAAAATATACCGTAAAATCAAGGTATAATATGCACCTGTGTATAATATGCAGGTGCATATTATACCCAAGATTTTAGAGGGAAAAAAGTGCCTATGTATAATATGCACCCTTGTTTTTCCCCTTGCTAAAAAATTTTTTTAAGTTGGCAGATACCTTCCCTCCCTCCCCGGGCACAATCCTCTGTCAAAATAAGACTTGCTTTGTTCAAGTTTATGTCCCCACTGAAGTCCCCATCTTTTCCAGAGAAGGGAAGGCAAAATACAAACTATGTAAATCTTCCCTGCGGGTGGCATGCTTCCATTTGCCGCCCGCTTCCTTCAATGCACTGACAGGACCTTCTGCCTATGGTATTGCCCTGTGAGGATACAGGGCATTACCAATGACCAGAGGTGGAAGGTCCTGAAAGCCCAGTGAAGGAAGCGAGTGGCAAATGGAAGCATGCTGCCCGCAGGGAAGATTTACATAGTTTGTATTTTGTCTTTCTTTCTCTGGAAAAGATGGGGACTTCAGTGGGGACTTAAACCTGGACGAAGTAAGTCTTATTTTGAGAAAGGATAGAGCCAGGGGAGGGAAGGTATCTGCCAACCCTAATTTTTTTTTTTTTTTAAACTCTTGTGTATAATACGCACCTCCCACTTCACATAAGGTAAAGTGAGGTAAAATTGTGCGTATTATACACCAATATTTTACGGTATACAGTTACATGTTGTTTTCAGATACAAAGAAGTAGTTATTTTTAAGGAATTTACATTAGGAGAAGATTGGATTTTTTTCAGGTAGGTTATACCAGATTCTGAAGGAGAAGGCAGATTGACTGGCGTTTGTCTTGTAGTGTTGTATACTCAGTGAGTTGTCAGTATTGGAGAAAAGGTTATAGTTAGTATGGAGAGCTGGAGTGAGAACACTGCTCAGGTATCGTTTAGAGAAGTGGTTATAAATAAGGCAAAAGAGTTGAAGGGTATGTCTAGATTCAAGTGTTAGCCAGTTTCGTTCTTTAAACGTATCACAGTGATGGGCAGTGCAATTACATTGGAGGACAAAGATGCATACAGATTTATACAGTGTTGAGTTTACCAAGATGGATTTGTGGCATAGAAGCACATGAACAACGTTCCCATAATCTATGACTGGCATTAACACCTGTTGAACAATATGTTTTCTTACCAGGGGACTTAAATTAGGATTTGTTTCTAAACAGAGTACTTTTTAGGATAAAGTTTGGATTTTAATTTATCAATAGAATACCAAAAGTAAGGTTGCGTTCAAGCCACATACTAAGATATTTGTTGGAGTCGACCAGGGTCAAGTTCTAATTAGACTCTCTTCTGATGGTTAAATGGGTATTACGGAGTTTAAGTATTTTCTGCTTTGTATAAATTACCATTAACTACACAATTATAATTACATTATATATATATATAATATATTTTTTTTTCTACTTGTATTAACTAAGATGGTTTTCTAAGCTGTTATATATCTTAACTTAGTACTAGGCAAAGAAGAACACAAGCAAGATTAATGGTATTAAAAATGCAATACTCCAAAAGCAAGATAAGATGAGTTTCAACTAGTGCAATCATATAGACTATAGATAAGATTCAAACATGATCGTGTGTGTGTGTGTGTGTGTGTGTGTGTGCGCGTGTGTGTGTACTGGTTTAATGGGCTTCTATGGATTGTAGCTCATGCATTAGTGTACTTCCATTCATCTATCCCCCACCTACCCCAGAGACTTGAACACAGGGCATAGGTGCACTTTCCAAATTCACATCCCACTTTCTAGACTCACACCTCTCCAATTATGACTTTTGAGAGCTTAGTTCCTGTCAATCAATCTTCTTCTGCACACAAACTGACTCCTCCCTCATCACTGATAATGATATCATCACAATGTCAAAAGAAAAAAATCCCTTGGCCTGCACTGAGACCGACAGGGAGCTTCTGAGAGTGCTTAGTCCTTAGTGCTAAGATATTGCCTGATTTTGCAACTACCCTCCCGTAAATGAAGAGAGGATATAGCATACAATTGTATTTTAACCTTTTAAAATTTGATCAAGAAAAATGTAATTGAAACACAGTTGTTTCCAAACAGAAACTCACTTGCACCAAAGAGAGGGCAATGGAACAATCTATGTATATTCTGCAACTTGTTTTATGCCATGTGTTAAAAAGGTGCAGAGGAGATGATGTAACTTTAGTCCATTTCTTTCACATGCTATGCAATAGGCTTAAAGGTCTTGCTGGCTTATAAGTCTTAAAGGGATAGTAATACTTCATTTTATCTTTATTTTATTTTGTAGGCATTAAAAAAACATGAAGAACGATATAAGTATTATTTCTCAAACCTTTATGGTTTGAGAGATAGTCACAAGCAAAGTTTCCCCTCCTGCCCCTTTTACCTAGTGTAAGCCATCTCTTCTCAGATGTGGAATGCAGTCCATAGACCAGACAGATAACAGAAGGGTGTATAGCAAAAATTTAAACAAAGGTTGCTACAATATATCAGGTAGTAATATAAATAATAAACTCACCCAGGCACTACAAAACTCATCCAGGCACTACAAAAACAATAAAATTGGTTCTGGAGGATAAATATTCAGAAGATCAAAACCCTGCACACACGCCTAACGCGTTTCATGAGTAACCTCACTTAGTCATAGGCTGAAACGCGTTAGGCGTGTGTGCAGTGTTTTGATCTTCTGAATATTTATCCTCCAGAACCAATTTTATTGTTTTTGTATGAATAAAATTTGGATTTTTAATTCGTTTCGTACTGGCTTGATTGTGCAGCGGATCCGTGAAGCACTCCCATCCTGTTGTCTTCTCAGATAACAGAAGGAGACAATCTTCTTCCTATGAGAACAATGAAAACCCTGCCCCCCTTGACAAGTTTTTCAGGTTTTTCCCTTATCTTAATTGAAGATTGTCCCTCTCTGCAGTCTACCTGGGCACCTCCCTTCTGATCTGGCTGAACAGTGTTACATCAGTAAAAGGGGTGGGAGTGGTATACTTTGTCATTGAATTACTCTTGAACTACAACTCTGACAGAATTGAAATAACACTCTCCAAAGTCCAAATACTATGATGATTAATTAGAGTTGTTTTTATTATGAAACATTACTACCCTTTTAACAATGTGTCTGGTAGTATGCAATAAAATGATCATATTCTCTAGTGAGAACACTGAAGCACAGCCAATGTTGCTGGACGCTAATGTCAAAGGAGTTGTGTGAGACCTCCTCTGTAAGCAAGTGTAAATCAAGAGGGGGTTTTCAGTTACCCAGAAATCCTCATTGTGTTATTTTACCTTTATCAGATCAGTGAGACAACAAATTTTAACTCCTCAATAATTACAAATGTTTGCTCCTTTCTGGTAAATGACTATAAAGGCGAAGCAGCAAACTACTTCCTATCAGATGTTGTTGAACAATTTCCAGTTGGCTCCATTAGGATATTTTCACTGGAAATTTCAAGGAAAGAACACAATTTTCAACTTTTCCGGCGAAAATGCATAAAATGTATGCTGTCCCACTTCCTGAAACATATCCAACACTAATATTATGTGTCTATTGACCCCATTCTCTTTTAGCAGTGCTGCATCTGCTGCTAGTCATCAAATCTCTGACATGCTACTGCTTTGTCTCCCAATCAGAACTGTGGCTGTACTTCAGGTGAGATCTCAATAAGAATTGGCCTGGGTGTGATCTTGCTTCCCCCTGCTCACATGTTTTTAGAGAGACAAAAAAACACCAACATGAATAGCTTTTTGGATATTGAGGGAAGTATCACCATACTGGAGATTTCATAGAAAGAGGAGTTTCTGGAGGACTACTGCTACTGCTAGTACTACTGCTACCACCACTACTACTACATCTACTACTACTACAGGGGTGCTACATATTGCAGTAATATTAGCAGTAGCAGATGTCAGTGGTACTGCAATATGAACAGCAGTAGAAGCACTAATAGCTAGGTTTGAGGGTGTTAACCTGTTTTCTAATTAGTCAGCAGTAATGAGTTTGATTGGGTGGTGGTTGAGCTTACAAGTGGAAATGGTGATGATGATGATCAAGGTGATTTGTTGGACATAAAGATGGTATCAATGTTTACTGTAATGTACATGACAGAACTGTTAGTGTGTGGACTGATATTTTGTTTGTCTGAAAATAATATATGACCCTGATTTTATCAATGTCAGTCTCAGTTTCTTCCCAGGTGTAGGAATAGGATATCCTACCTGTCTCTTTCTCATGCCAGTCAAAGGTATATTTTATTTTTTAAACTGTCAGTGTCACATCTACAAATCATACTCAAACACCCTGAACCCATCCTGAGAACTGGCTAGCGCCAATACTCAATGAATCAAGTAAATCCAGGTCCCTCTCTTTAACTGTCTGCTGCTACCCACTAGTAGATTGTATCAAAATGTCATCAGTTTCTCATTATCTCCCAAAGACTGCATTGTTAATTTTTACAGTAAAGTCCAGGATATAACTGATAGCTGCAGAATCAGCAGCTTGTAGTAAAGAATAAAGTGCACAGCAGTTGGTGAAGCACTATCATACCTCACTATATGCTTGTCCCTCTTGTTATTGTGGATATAGAAGTGAGCATTTGTAGGTAGCACAGTATGTCAAAATGCATCTGTCTTTTTGTCTTGAATGTATGAGGTGTTTATGCCTATCTGTTTAGTATATATCACTCAGTCTCAGTAGAGTCTATGGATCAGAAAGCCAATTCAGGTAGGGAAGATCACTTCACCTGTCTGACTGTCATTTATCAATCAAAAACTTTTTTCTCCATTTACACTCACACCCAACTGGTAGTGGCTACCATCAATATTTCTATCAAGCAACTCCATCTCTCATACTTTACCTCTCTTCCTGGGCTAGCTGGAATAAAAAATGTTGCCACTTTTTCTCTCTCCCAGGAACACTTACAAAACACAGTAACCTGACTTTTATACTATGTCATTGTGTCTAAGTGATAAAATATAGAGCTAGAACCTAACCCATGTGGTACAATGGAGTAAAGCAATTTCAAATCACAGGAGAGACAGACACAGTCGGTCTTCCATCTAGTGCTCTGAAAATAGAAATGAACATTGTAAGTTTACCCAACAAGTTACCAATGGTCGTAAGTATATGTCATCGCACTGGCTAAAATTCACATCTAAGGAGGCACAACAGGTCTACTTTCTGATGTGAGCAGGAATCTATGGATCTTTGGTAGAAAATGGAACATGGGGCTAATAGGATCCATAGCCTTCAAAAAGTTAACCTCAGAAATATTTAAAATACCAACCGAAGATTCATAGTCCCGCAAGTGCCTCAAAAGTCCGTTAAGTTCTATAGTTGGATTCTTAGGTAAAGTCATATAGGTATTTTCATCATTCAACTGATGCAACTGATTTATAGTCTCATATTTTTGATCATCATTGTTCATCACCACTGTAAAATGACCCACGTCAGCATTTTTTATTACTATGCACTTGTGTTTCTTAAGTGAGTTGACTGCAGTCCTTTTTGTCATTTGTAATATTGAGATATACATTTTTATTCTGGCACTCAAAGGGTTAAACCAATGATAAGAACACTTGGTTTGCTCCTTAGTTTCTCCTTACTTTGTGCATATGGCTCAAAATGTTTTATTTGCTTTAATATACTTGCAAATAGGGGAAATGTTCAGGAAGGTCATACCAGATCAGTGAACCGCCCTCCCCCCCTTTTTGTACAGAAGACCAGCAGGGTAATACACTATTATCTGTCATCTGCAGGGCAATACACCATCATATGCTATTGTAAGAGGGTACCCCTCTGGCATGCAAAGGGTTAATGTGATGGAGCTTTCACTATCATTCATGGTTAAAAGCAACTTTTAAAGCAATGGGAATTTGTGGAATTTTTCAATGCACATAGAGTACAATTGCTTTGTTCCACAATTGCTCCAAATTGTTTTTGTGCATATGGCCCACACCAGCATTTCAGGTTACTCCTGATATTTGTGCCTATAATACAATGCCAGATTTACCAGTGAGTTATCAGTGTTGCCATTTGCCCCTGCACCAGACACCAACTCCCACTTTATATATGGCCAATTAGTTTACACATTCCATTAAGTCTGTAAATGAACTGCTTAGAGGTTAGAGAAATTTTCGACACATTGCTTCAAATCTTTATCAAACAAGGGGATACGAACTTCTCCCTGCTATCTATCTATCTATCTATCTATCTATCTATCTATCTATCTATCTATCTATCTATCTATCTATTATCTCTCTGTCTCTCGAAGTCTATCTCATCTCTCTATCTTTAGCTAAGCCCCTCTCTATCACTCTCTCTCTCTCTCTCTCTCTATATATATATATATATATATATTATAAAAGTAGAAAGAGCACTCTCAGGACTTAAAAAGATGCAAAAAGAATCAACTTTAATAGTCAACATTTCGGCTACATTGCATAGCTTTCTTCATCCTGAAGAAGACTATGCAATGTAGCCGAAACGTTGACTATTAAAGTTGATTCTTTTTGCATCTTTTTTAGTCCTGAGAGTGCTCTTTCTACTTTTATAATTGTTTATAATATTGTTTCTGGCCTGGAAACGAGCACCCAGACCACTGGACTTTATTAAGCGAGAGTGCTTCCCAACTTCTACACTATATATATATAAATACTTTTGTATGCAAGACAATAAAATCGCCACTTACAATTCTTTAAATTTGGGATTGTCTAGCCTAAGCAAAGCCAGAATCTGTGCAAGCTCAGCATGAGGCATAGAGAAATCTTATTCCTCTGAGAAGTTCATAGCATCCAAATGTCGATTGGATTCTCCCTTCACTGAAAGTGCTTCTCTTAGTTGTTTCTTACCAGACCGAACACTGGATTATGTGATTCTGTTTGATATACTGCTATCCTGCTGAGTTTAATATCTTCTCTCTATTTCTGACTACCTCCAGCACAAGCCTATGATACGTTACACAGTGATTCGTTAAATTAAAGAATTCTATACGCAGCAGCAAAAAAACGACACATCTCTACTGTATATGAAAAGAAAATCAGGAAAGAGCACATGAACCATATAGAAGTTCTTCTCAATATTTAACCTCTTTGGTGCTTAAGGGGTTCCCAGAGAATTGCTTCATAATGTGGGGGAGACCTTTTAGCATTCAAGGGATTAAAAGTCCAATTTAAATTCTAATTTAAATACCAGGAAGATCTGTAACACATTGATTTGAAATGAACTGGAGACCTCTCTAGCATTCAACGGGTTAAAATACCAGTTTAAATCAATGGGGATGTTGGAAATTTGTATTTGCCATCTCTGGTGCAGTTGTTTTGTTCCAGAATTGTTCCAGTTCCTCTTAGTATAGAAGCCTCCATTAGACATATGTTTGCATTAATGAAAAACCCACTTAACTTTGCACACAGAAAAATGGAGGGAAAACCGGTTAGTGCTACGATGAGGGGTTTAACTACAAGCGGTGCAGAGGGTGCATATTTATGGAGGGCCAGCATCCAGGGGGGCCCTTCTACACGGTTCACTTTTAAAAGGTTGCATGCAAAGAGCGTGTGACCACATCTCGCATTCTCCATAGCCATGATTAAAATGGTGCTTTAGAATCTCGCACTGCATGAAAGCACGAGATTCTCATGTCACGCTATGAAACGGCTCAACCTAGTGTCAGGTCTGTTAGTTTGGATACCAGTAATGCGGGGCAACCGCACATTGCACAGCAATTCAACATACAGGTTGTGTGGGAAATCAAAAGAAAGTAGAAGCTACATGTTGAAAACGAGACATATGTCTTGAAAACTGTGAAATATTAAACTTTTGGTGCCAGTCAAGGATCGGTAAAGATTGCATGAAAGTCAGGACCACAGAACGGGGAATCCCGCTGTGTGACTCTGAAGCTGCATCCCTGCAGTACGCTGTGGGGTGACCCCTTCATTTACTCTGTTAAATGGGAAATTCAATAATGTGATAGGGGAAAGCCTCACATTTGTTAAAGGGATAACGGGTCATAGCGATCTTATTGTCCAACACCACTCCAAGAGGTCTCACTCTGTGTGATCACTCTTCTGCGTGGGAGACTCCACTACCTCGCTACATGGATAACATGCTCGCCCTTCTGCCAGATGCATGGATACACGCGCTTTGATCCCGGGAAACAGGTTAGAAGACTGACAGAGCAAAGCGGATGGTGTATATGCCTTCATCCACAGACCTGGTACTAGGCTGCGCCGTTTCATAATGCGACGTGAGAATCTTGCACTTTCATGCAGTGTGAGATTCTCAGGCTGCCATTTTAATCATGGCAACTTGGTGAATGCGAGATGTGGTCGCACGCTCTTTTGTGTGCAACCTTTGAAAAGGATACCCTTCTACACCAGGTCTAATAGGGTCTAATTATGTCTCTGAAGATATTTTTGTGTTGGGGCCCTGCAATTACAAGTTACATGACTGTCTGCAGTATGAGAAAAAGTACATTTGTATACAATTAATAAAATGCAATTTTCTCATAATTTAGGAGGGTGAGGAGATTTTTGTACTACCCAACTAAATGTGTTAGCCTATGGAAGTTTTTGTGTTTGCCATAATATTTTTTAGGATTTTTTTACAAGAGAAATATCTTTCTAAATGGAATTTTTTTTAACCACTGAGCAGAATTTTTTTTTTTTAATCGTTAGTAAATATAAGATTTTTTGGCTCCCTTTTCATGTAAATGGCATGAACAGTGATGACAATTTTTACATGACTATTCTTAACTATAATAAATTTCACTCTTTGTATCAAGTTACCCTTGTGGTAATTAATTTCCCATATTGTAACAATGGTCACAGCTGAGACATAAATGTATTTACTTTCCATAAATATTTGTGGAACATATGAACTTTTACACCTGTTGTAGGGATGTTGAGTTTGGTCCTCAAGAGCTGCAAACAGTCCAGGACAGGATTTCCTTGTCTGCACACAGGTTGATCAGTGAACATGAATGAGCCACTTACCTGCTTTCAATCATGAATATTGTTAAACCCTTCACATTTTTCAGTCCTTGAGGACCACACTCTGACACCCTGACCTATTATGTCAATTTCCTGCCAGCAATAAATACCTAAGGGCTATGTGTAAAAAAACTGAACAAATTCCTGGAGTAAAAGTGGTGTTCAATTTTCTCTGAAAAAATGTATTAGTAGTGAAAAATGAATGTGTCTCACATATCTTTCTCTGGCTTGTTTTTTATACATTTGAGAGCAGATCATTGAGGTTAAATATCTGAGTGCCAGAGAGTATCCAACTCATTGCTTTGCAATGTGCTTGGTTCTTCTCTGGCAGTCAGAGGGTTAAAGGGACATTTAAAGGGATAATAATGTTTCAAAATAAAAGCAGCTTCAATTAATCTTCATAGTATTTGTACCATGGAGAGTGTTATTTCAATACTGTCAGAGTTGTAGTTCAAGAGTAATTGAATGATAAAGTATCCTCCTCCTGCCCCTTTTACCTAGTGTAAGCCACCTCCCCTCAGATGTGGAATTTGGTCTTAAGACCAGACAGTTCACAGCAAGGGACAATCTTGTTACTGTGAGAACAATGAAAACCCTGCCCCCCTTGACAGGTTTTTCACTTATGTTAACTGCAAGCCATCAGGACACCACCTTTCTGCTCTGAGGTGAGCAGTGTTACATCAGGAAAACGGGTGGGAGGGGTATACTCGGACAGTACTGAAATAACACTCTCCACGGCCCAAATACTATGAAGATTAATTGGAGCTGCTTTTATTTTGAAACATTACTATCCCTTTAATGCTATGTTTTTTAATGCTGGCATTAACCCTTTAATGACTGACCACACAGCGTGTGGCTGACAGTTAAGGACCATGGGGCATTTTTTTTAATTTGAGCAATGGATTCCATGACGTGCCAGGACCATCACTGGTCCTTAAGTGCTGAACCACCGCGATGGTCCTGGCACGTCATTAGTCCTTAAAGGATTAATATGTGTCTAAGGGGCACATGATTACTATTTATAAAAATATTCAAGGGCAAAACGGGGAACTTTCATCCATTAAGAATGAAGAAAAAATGTTTTCAACTAAACAAAGGCATGGGTTTTACACAGAAAAGGCAGTAAGGATGTGACATTCTTTGCCTTGTAAGGTTGTGTTGGCCAGTGCTGTAGTATACCACAGTTGGATTCAGTGCAAGTAAGATGCTGATGCAGGAAAACTGACTACTTTTTATTTCATCCCTATTTTGCTGTTGGCTTGCCCAGCATTGCTACACTTACACCTTTAAAGGTGCACACCTCTGGCCCTTAAAGGACTAATATATCATTCTCATTCAATCTTTCCCTGTGGTTATATCATATGACAATAGGAGATTACTAACAGGCCAGAGGAATTGCAAATGTGATTGAAACATTTTGCAAATGGTAACAAAATTTTAATTTGTTTGTGTTCATTGTGCCCAGTTCAATCCCTTAGAGTAGCCATTCTTAAATTGGGTTCCATGTTACCCTGGGGTTCCCTGAAAATGCGTAAGGGGCTCTTTCAAGGAAATATAAGATATGGTGGACAGAGGAAGGCGACTTGAGTAAAAACAGTGTGTGTGTGTGTGGCTCAGGGTCTACCAGTGGACAGTAGAACAAGGCTGAGGTGTCAGACAGTGTATGTGTGGTTCTGTGACTACCAGGGTACTATGGAACAATGCTTGTGCATTATTCATTGTATGTGGGGTTTTCTGACTACCAGTTAACAATGGAACAACTCTAGAGTGGCATCTAGTTTATGTATAGTTCTGTGATTACCAGTGGAAGAATGGAAGACTGAAATATTTTGTTAGCCTGCTCTCATGATAAGCATTATAACCTAGCCTTACCTAGCAAATCAGTATTATCAGCTATATATATAGGATATATCTTACCCAATACATTTTAGCATGATATTACTGGTGCAAACTTACACTCTAATACATTTAATACTGATACTATGTTAAACACTTGGACGCTAAACAGATCTCTAATTTACGGCAAAGGGGAAATAGCGTTCAAGAATTTCCACCCTAAACACATCCAAATGGTTATAGTGGATAATGCTATACTATATTAATATACTTACCCTGATTCAAATATTTGTTTTACTGTACTAAAAGGAAACCCCAAATGTTTCATTCTTGATGATAATTTGCCATATAGAAGTGATTGCACATATCATACTTATGTACAATTCTTCAGCAAATTCAATTGATTGCAATAATACTGTGGTGAATTGCTTCATTAGCAAGTCATTCCAGGTAGAATGTATGGCAGGCACTGGAATCGATTTTCCAGCCTTATGCCTAACCCCAATTTATAACACTACTTATTCTAAAATGTTTCCTTTAACACTGCTTTTGCAAAGGTGAGATCAATGGAGTAAATGAAAGGTGCCTGGGGGCACTTGCCCCTGTGTCTTGTTTAATTTCTTGTAATAAACAAGGTACAATGGAAATTATGTAACTTCACTCCATTTTCCTGCACATGCAACGGTGCTTTCTGGCATTAGAGTCTTAGCAATGGTGGTGTGTGTCCACAGGTAAAAGCCAAAGACATCAACAGAGCCGGATTTACATCCCACGTTCCCCTAGGCAAGGCTGTCTAGGTGATTTTAGCTCTGCCCCTGACTCCATTCCGGCTATATAAAAGACTCTGTATTCAGTCCCATCCACTATTTCCTGGTGCAGAACATACCATTGGTCTACAACAAGAAAAAACAAGCTTTAACCCTCTTGGTCGCTAGAGAGATCTCCAATACATGTAGAGCAATACTTTGGAGAGCTTTTCCAGCATCCAAAGGTTTAAATAATAGCCTGTAAAGGGGAATAAACACTGTTGTAACAATAGGGGTTACAGGGGTTACACCCGCAACTGGGACCGTCACTCCAGGGGCCCGGCCACCCCCTACGACCCCGTTGTCCACAACAAGCGGCTGAGGTCTGTGCCTTCTTTGGAACTGACCTCTAGCAGCTGAACTCTCCCTCGTCAGCACTCTAATAATGCAGAGTGCTCTGCATTACTGAAGAGAGGACCGCACGGAGGCACAGACCTCTCCTGCCACACAGCTGGACCATTAGGGAGGTAAGAGATGGACACTGGGGAGTCAATAAGGAAAATGTGGAGACTGGGGGCAATGTGGAGGCAATGTGGACATTGGGAGCAATATGGAGGCAAAGTAAAGATTGGGGGCAATGTGGAGGTAATGTGGAGATTGAGGGCAATATGCTGGCAATGTGGAGATTGGGGGCAATGTGGAGATTGGAGGCAATGTGGAGGCAATGTGGAGATTGAGGGCAATGTGGAGAGTGACTGCAATATGGGGGGGCAATGTGGAGATTGAGGGCAATGTGAGGGGCAATAGGGGGCAATGTAGAGATGGCCAATGGGGGGAGGCAATGTCGTCGATGGGGGCCCATGGCAATTTTTGTACCAGGGCCCGGTGGTTTCTAGTTATGCCTCTGGGAATAAAACTAGTATAAGGACATTGAGATTGTTCTGGCCACACCCACATCAGAATGTGGGTGTGGCCAGCACAGCTGAGTTGCCCCTCAAAATATGGAACTATTGTCAGTTGTCTATTCTGACTATTGGGAAATTCAGTCCTGGAGATCATACACTCTTTTGCATTCCCTGAAGTGCAGCTGCTGGTGTTGGAGTTAACACAATAATAATCCTTTATTTATATAGCGCACACAGATTCCGCAGCGCTTTACACTCATATTGGTTCCTGTCCCCATTGGGGCTCACAATCTAAATTCACCTATCAGTATGTTTTTGGAGTGTGGGAGGAAACCGGAGTACCCGGAGGAAACCCACGCAAACACAGTGAGAACATACAAACTCATTGCAGATGTTGTCCTTGGTGGGATTTGAACCCAGGACCCCAGCGCTGCAAGGCAACAGTGCTAACCACTGAGCCACTGTGCTGCCCGACACAAGTGGACATGTACTATCAGATCAGTATACTTAGGCCTCGATTCTTTCATGACAGTGGTGATAATTTGTACATTTCTGTTTGGAACATAAACATTATATGATTCAATGTTAAAGGTGCAGAACAAAAGACAAGGTGGAATTAGATAAGGAAATCCCTTGCAGGCTTTGCTAATGATTCATAATCAGCTAATAAGCTCATCTCTAAAAGAATAATGATCCACAGGCCAGTTTGTTCATTTATCACAGTGTTTTACAACATGGGCAGAGGAAGCTAATTAAGTCCCACAATCATTACAGAAGGATTCCTTTTAATATGAGTACAATGAGGCACCAGGGGGTTAGTCTGCAACTTGTGCTGACTGCGGGTGGGAAAGTTTTGTTTAATAGGAGCGGCACCTGCCACCATGTTTGTATCCTCCTCCACATCCAGCAATACATTAAAGGAATAGTAATGTTTCACAAAAACTGCAGCTCCAATTAATCTCCATAGTATTTGGACCATAGAGAGTGTTATTTCAATACTGTCAGAGTTGTAGTTCAAGAGTTATTGAATGATTAAAGTATCCCCCTCCTGCCCCTTTTCCTAGTGTAAGCCACCTATCCTCAGATGTGGAATCAGTTCTCTTGACTGGACAGCTCACAACAAGGGACAATCTTCTTACTGGGAGAACAATGAAAACCCTGCCCCCCTTGACAGGTTTTTCAGGTTTTCCCCTTATGCTAATTGAAGATTGTCCCTCTCTGCAATCCACTTGGACACAACCCTGCTGCTCTGAGGTGAGCAGTGTTACATCAGTAAAAGGGGTGTGAGGAGGATACTTTATCATTCAATTACTCTTGAACAACAAGTCTGACAGAATTAAAATAACACTCTCTATGACCCAAATACTATGATGATTAAATGAAGCTGCTTTTATTGTGAAACATTACTATCCCTTTAAAGATGAAATTCAATAAGGTACATATTTACAATTCTGGACAAAGACAACTTCAACTCAAGAAGACAAATAAACATTCCACAAGTTTCTATTGTTTTAAAAGGGGTATTTAACCCCTTGAATGCTAGAGAATGCATGGAAAACCTCTCTAGTATTCACGGGGTTGGAATACTCATTTAAATCAAAGGACATCTTTATTTTTTCCCTACAGTGCAGCTGGTTTGTTCTAAAATGACACCCATATTTTTTGTACATATGGCCCTATATACAAAACAGGCAAACTATTTTTCTCCAGGTTGTTGCTGGACTTTAACTCCATCATTCTCAGTCAGATTTTATTGAGATTAACACATTATTACACTACTAGCATTGAAGGCCCATATGCACAGGTCAGGGTGCTGCCTGGTGGCCTCGGCTGCTGACCCAGAGCCGGGGGTGGGCGGTGTGCCATTCGGGGCGCGCAGACGTCACTATGGCAATATGTCCGTGATCCGTCCTGCCTGTCAGCCATAGAAGAAAGGATAAATCTATTGAATAAGGTAATAATTCTGGCAATTAGAGCTACTAAGCAGCTAGTTGCCACATGGGGATTTATTTAAGCTAAATTTGTCTTGCGGTTGTAGTTCTGCCTTAAGTATACAAAACAACATATTACTGGACATTAGTGTCCCTTTAACTCTCTTGAATGCTATTAAAATCTCCAATGTATTGCTTCTCATTCCACTGGAGATCTCACTAGCATCCAAGGGAATATTGCTATTTCGGCTCTGCTGCAGAGCCGCTGGTTGGTCCTAGGACCGGTAACTTCTGCTGTAAGTAGAGCTCTGACGTCAGGGGAAGGGGAGGGAGGGGGGAACTATAGATGTGACTATCCGCAAAGGTTTGAGAGATGGCATTAGCGTACCCCTCTGGCACTCAAAGGGTTAACAACATGCTAGACAGGTCTCAAATACATTGTGATGAAATGCATGGAGACTTTTGTAGCATTCAAGGGGCTAAAAGCCCCATTTAAATTATAGGGAATTTTAATTTTCCCAATGGAGCAGCTGGTTTGATTCAGATTTGCATCTCTTTCAAGGGCAAACCCAGGAAATACAGAAAGGAGTATCCAAAAATAAATTGAGTATGTAATGACAATAATTAGAATTTATTTTGTGTGATTCTGAATTGAAAACCCATTGCATAGACGCACATTAGCAATCTGTAGTCCCCCTCCAGCTGGTTGGTCTACAACTTCCACCACCCTCAGCTGGACGTTGATTGTCAGAGGATGATTGGAATTGTAGTCCAACAGCAGCTCAAAGGCTGTAGGTTTCTCACCCCCGGAATAATCATAGGCACAGTAGAAACCAGAGACAGAATTACATTCCAGGCTCCCCTAGGCAAGGCACTCTAGGTACCCTAAGCCCCACCCATGGCTGCATCCCCACTCCTCACATGACCCCGCCCCTTCTCCCATCCACTGCTTCCTAGCACTGAAAATACCCTTAGCCTATAACAAGCAAAAAAAAAAAAAAAAAAAAGCTTTAACCCCTTGGTTGCTAGAGATGTCTCCATTGCATTGCTCCACGATGCATTGGAGATGTCAAGGGGTTAAAAAATAGCCTGTGTTGGAATATAAAGCCCGTCCTCATATCAACAAACATTTTTCATTATTGTGCCACTAAAGAGTTGTCTTTCTCTGACCGGATGTGGGCAGTAGACAGCAAGGGAGAGGTTTCAGAGCAACTGCAGAACCTCTGTGTCTACCCCTATCCTATTGAAATTAATGAATTTTTATATTAACACTAGTTTTAAAGCCCATGTACACGGGCCAGCACTGGTGGCGCTGCAGTCATGTGCAGTACAGACTGCCCGCGGCGTGGCTGACACGGAGCAGAGTGCTCCGAATTCAGATCTTAGTTCTCTCTGAGCACATTTCCAGGAAGGTGCGCAGAGAGGACTCCGTATCAGCCGAGGCGCAGGCAGTCTGTACTGCGCATGACTGCAGCTCGCGCAGCCATCTCTACTGCGCATGACGGCTTCTGACAAACATCCTTAGAGAATTATAATATAGGATAGGGCTATACAGTTTCCCTAGAATCGCTCCACTTCTACCTTGCTATTGAGGATGGGAGAAAAATGTTGTCACAGGAAACAATAAAGTAAAACAGCTTGTTTCATCTTCTGCAGAAAAGCTGTTTCTCTCAAGACATTCCTAGCAATGCCAAGCATGTAAATGCGTGTGTGTGTGCATGCGTGGATAAGTGTATGTGTTTGTGAACATGCGGGAGTTGTAATGACATGTTAGTGTGTGATGGTATCTGAATTCCTGAGTGCATGCTGAAAGGTAAAACCTATTGATTGCGATATAGACGCAAGTAGCATTTTCCTTTATCTGAGAACTTCTGAGGAAAGGAAAAACTGTTCAGTTTACCAATTAAATTCCCCAGGAAGGAAAGAACACTTTTTACCCATCTCTGCTTAATGCTTATGTTGCTATTTTGGCCTAACTCTGCCCCCAGTTTTTGATCCTAGAGCACATAAAGTACCATGAGTGCATAACCCCCATGAATCCAAGGTCACCACCAACTTATGGGGCTAAAAACAAACTAGTTTTGGAATAAATGTATTAACCCCCTTTGATAAAAGAAATGTGCCCATTACATTACTATGCAATGCATTGGAGATAACTCTGGCTCCCAAGGAGTTTAATCAGGAATTCTCTTCAAATTAAGTAAGTCAATCTGCTAACAGTGCATTAACCCATTTCTCAGTATACTAAATGTCAGATAACACCTTTGGCAGGGTTAACATGAAGAGGAATGAGAGGAAAAGATGTTAGCTGGTGTTCAACACACATCGTTATGTTGCTGGAATTAGCTCTGATCTATATAATACATTAAATTTTAGTGCTAGCCATTATTCACTCCCGTAACTCAGAGGTAACTATATATTCAATAGCTCTAATGATTAACGCTGAGGATAGAAATGTACCTGCTTCGGGATCCATTTATCTCTCTGGGTGAATTCTGCCCAAACAGGAAAAAAGACCACGCAGAAAAAGGGTCCCTTCCAGCTGTGACTATTAATTAAAATAAAAAATAAGAACTCTAAGTGGCGCCTTAGACTGGATACCAATTCATGTAATTGAAGTCTTGGTTCTCTAGGGCTTTCTTGGATGTCCCATTTTTTTTGCATTTATTAGTGTCTGACCCTCTTTCCGAAGGAACACCTTCACATTTGTTTTCTGGTAATGCAGTCTGGGGGGAGATGGGACATAAAAGGGTATAAATAATCAGATTATTTTCTAGCTCCTGAAGAAGGATGGTCTGTTCAGGACATCTTAAGACCCTGGTATTGAGTGCAGGAAGTAGATTTCCTGTGGGTTTTATAAGCAGTGATGGATATTGTTAGGATCAATTCATGATGGGATGAGGTTAGATTATATTTAGACCTTATAATATTCGAACAGTTTCTCAGGAGCATCTCATTTTTACCGCAGAAGGAAATTCTTCTCTGCTGTAAATAACATTTATAGAACGTCCACAACCTAATAAGAGTTTAATTCATCCATCCACTTAAATATGAGACCAGCATGGCTTTATATGCTCTGAAATGTCTCATTTTTATGAAGACTTATAACCAACAACAAATCTGACTCTCTTAAGAGTAATACTACCAGAACTTTGAAACTAAACCTCACAAATCAAAAACAATGGTGAACTATAGGAATGGCTAGATTTAGGAAGAGTAGGCAAATAATATCCTTAGCACCACGTTTTGAGGTGTACCTGTGCTATTTTTGCCACATTTGCATTCTTACTTGTGGGTGGACAGAGCAATCACCAAAAAGCCTCTTATTTATGTAATTTGCTCCAAGGGGTGGACATTGACAATCTGCGAGTATCTTAAGGTGTTCATTAAAATAGCTTCAAAACCTATATCATGTATTAACATGGTGTAGACAAATTGGTTGACATCACTGTCAGTGGCTTGCTGACATAATAGTCTAACTCTGGCATAGACTGTGTCCACCAGTATGCACTAAAGCAATCATACACTGTAGCGCAGTGATTCTCAACCAGGGTGCCGTGGCACTTTGTGTGTGCCACGGACATCAATTTAGGGTGCCTCACATTTTCAATGAAGACTAACAAAAATGGACTTTTAAATAAAGATTAATAGAAATTGTTCTGCACAATATGTTTAGTTTTGTTACTGTGATTGTAAGATCTAATAATAACTGTATATTTATGTATTGTACCCTTCATTATGCCCTTGATAAAGTACATTAAATATGTTAGGGGTGCCCTGAATGTTCAAGATTATGTGTTAGGGGTGCCCCAAACAAAAAAGATTGAGAACCACTGCTGTAGTGCATACACATAGGTGCTGCATCTGGTATGAAAGACTAACACCATGTAGATGCACTGGCAGATAAGTACATTCGCCCTTATCCAGTTTATTTATGGTTTATATAACTGGTTTATTTACCAATTTGCATTCCTTTTAATGTCCATTACTTAAAGAGGCAGTCATCTCCCATTTTTACTTTACATAATCTGCCAATACTTGATATGTAGAGACAAATTGCCTATATTTTGCATTATCATATTTTTTTTTTCATTTTCAGCTTTTGTTTTTTATACATTGTTTGTGGCTACTGCCTTTAGATGTCTCTAGAGCAGTGATTCTCAACCAGGGTGCTGTGGCACTTTGGTTTGCCACAGACATCAACTTAGGGTGCCCCATGTTTTCTATGAAGACTAACAAAAATGGACTTTTAAATAAAGATTTATAGAAATTGTTATGCACATTATGTTTAATTGTGTTATTATGATTGTAAGACCTAATAATAACTGTATATTTATGTATGGAACCTTCATTATGCCCTTGATAAAGTACATTAAATATGTTAGGGGTGCCCCAAATGTTCTAGATTATGTGTTAGGGGTGCCCCGAACAAAAAAAGATTGAGAACCACTGCTCTAGAGCATGAATGACAAATATATGGCCTGCAGACCCCACTAAAGTGCAACTCACAATAAAGAGAAAGTTTTTAAAGCAGAACTACCATGTCTTAAAATGTTTAGCTTAACTAAGTCCTCTTCTGGTGACTAGCGCTACTAAGCAGCGCTAGTACCAGAATTATTACCTGATTTAATAGATATATGCTTTATTTCCCAACTGTCAGTAGCAAGGAGCACGGACATCTCGCCAGAATGACGTCCGCGCGCCTGCACTGTCAGTCCCAGCCGAGTCTAGGAGGCTTTGCTAGAAGTCAGCCGGCTCCAAACGGGACTGACAGCGCAGGCACGTGGACGTCATTCTGGCAAGATGTCCGCGCTCTGTGCGACTGACAGCTAGGGAAGAAATCATATGTCTATTAAATCAGGTAATAATTCTGGGGACTAGCACTACTAAGCAGCTAGTCGCCAGAAGGGGACTTAGTTAAGCTAAACATTTTGTGACATGATAGTTCCGTTTTAAATGCCCTGCAGCCCAGCATCTTCCCCCACCATCCTTACCTCAGCCTAGGGTTGCCAGCTTCTGCCTTTGTTTCACTGGGCCTGGAGCCCAGAGAGAATCATTTGCTGGCTGCTAACAAGGTCCAGGGGATCATTATGGTAGTGATTAGAGTCAAGTTGACTAAAGGACTTTTGCTGACATCACCATTCAATCATGTGACCACAATATGTAGGGAAGGTAGGGGTACAGTAAGAGAGAGCTGAGCATGGTGCAGAGGTGCAAGTGGGTACATGCCAGAGCAGATGATTTGGGGCTTTTTGTTCTCAAATAATGTGGAACTGGTACACATGAGTGCTAGAGCAGATTATTGTGGGCACTATGGCCCATACTCATAAAAGCAAACTGGAGTTATTCTCGAGTAGACCAACTGCATCATAGGGAAGAAACACAAATTTATATCTAGTTGAAAAGCGTATTTACATGGGCCACAGTGCCACCGCTTCAGTCATGCGCAGTACAGACTGCCACGCCGCAGCTGATATGGAGTTGGGCACTCTGAATTCACACCTGAGTCCTCTCTGTGCACCTTCCTGGGATCGCCTTGGTCCCAGGAAGGTGCACAGAGAAGACTCTGGTCTGAATTTAGAGCGACCCGCTCCATTATCAGCCATGGCTCGGGCAGTCTGTACTGCGCATGACTGCAGCTCACGCAGCCGTCTCTACTGCACTTGAGAGCTTCTGACAAACATCCTTAGCAAATTTTTATATAGGATAATGTGGGCTTTGTGGAACTGTACAAGTTCTGCTATGCAAACCAAGTGCATCATATGGAATTAATAAATCATCTCACGTTCACATTGATTTAAAAGGGGATGTTACCTCTTTGAATACTGAGATATCACCAGTGCATCGCAAAGCAATGCATTTGACACCTGCCTAACATTCAAGAAGTTAAGATACACTTTAATGCAAGGGGAATTTATATTTTCCTACCTGTGGTACACTTAGGTTGCCCTAGAATTGCATCTCTTAGTACATAAAAATGATTTATATTAGAGGCAAGTGGCTGGTACAGCTTATAGACAGATGTTAATTCTTTGGGTGTGCTGCAATCATTGCTGGGAGGGTGCTCCAGGATTAAGGAAGTCAATTTCAGCCTTTCTCCAGTGGCTGTTACAGCGATCACATATGCTGGTGGAGCCCCATGACAAAAGCAATGCATGTAAACAGTACCTTTGTCAGTATTCTCTGTCTCACTCTTCCTCACTATGATTTTGAGGAAGAAAGAGGCAGAGAACAGAGCTCCCTACTTCTCAGATAGACAAATAGGGGGATTTTTTTGTATCTGGTGATGCTGGAGGCAGGACTAATGTGTAGAGCTTGACTGGTCACTTGATGACCTATTCCACCATTTTGTGCAGCTGAATGAATAATATTAATAAATATATTTATTTGCACAGATTCATTTATAAAAACATATATTTAAGTTTAAGCAAACATTAATGTGAGTTTTATTGCTGTGGAGCAATTTGATACATTTATATACACACACCCCACAGTCTGTTCTCCTATACAGAGAGGGATTTTTATCTTAGAGGGACAGTACCCCTTTAAAAAAGGGGCAGTTGGGAGGTTTGAACAAACATTGCTACCTTTTATTTCGTCCCTATTAAAAAGTAACTAATTGAACACCAACTATCCCAGGAAAACATATAAAATGTGTTTTTTCAATTTTTCTTTTTTTTTATTCTAGTGAAATAAATGATGCGATATGCATATGAATGTTTCACTAAAAGAAAGCCCTAAAAAAAGTATATAATTTGTGTGAGTGTGCTAAATGAATTAGAGAGAAAATATGGTTGAACAAAGGCCATAATTGCTCTTGTTCACTAGTGTAAAAAAGCCCTCATCACCAAGGGGTTAAAGAAGAATTAAGATGATGAGTTAAGATATGTGATGCAGGGCATATTTATAATGGAAGTAGTGTAATATACTAATTTAATTATTATTAGTTAGTATAAGAATTTTTTCTAGCACTGAATTACTGGGATATAATTTATCAGTTTGCACCATTTTGAACTCTGAACACAAGACTATGCCAAGCCATTTTATTATTACATACAAACACAATATCATAACACATTACCTTTTTACACCTTGGCCTATATGACCTCTCAGTTGAGAAGTGTTATCACTGGTTTTATCTACAGCTCCCACTGAATTCTAAGGGGAAATTTGTACATAACAACCTTGATAAAGTTATCCAATGCAATGTAATCCAGGCCATTCTCAGTGGATAATTGTAAATAGTTTCACCACATAAAGTCATACAATGATTACCTAAAATAAGGACATTGAGACGGATGTACTAAGGAGAAGCAAAGTAATTTTGGGGCAAACTAACTGCATCATATAGGAAATATAAAAGTTGCCAAAACTCCTATTGACTTAAATGGGGCTTTTCATGCCTCGAATGCTAGAATTCATTGTGCTGGAGACCTCTTTAGCATTTGAGGGTGAAGAATCCCTTTTAAATCAATTGGAATCTTTAGGGGGGATTTACAAATATTATATGTACCAATGCATTCTATGAGACACCACCCTACCACTGTCTGATGCCAATTAGTTCAGCTACGTATACCACACACTCTTCACTTAACAGCACTTGCCAAGGGAAGGGTGATGGGACAGTTTATGGTCATTTCAGGGTGTTCTTTTTCTCCATGCCTTCTTCAGAGCCATGTAATAAACTGGACATGTTATGGAGCAAGCTTAAAGGGATAGTTATGTTTCATAATAAAAGCAGCTCTAATTAATCATCATAGTATTTGGACTTTGGAGAGTGTTATTTCAATTCTGTCAGAGTTGTAGTTCAAGAGTAATTCAATGAAAAAGTATTCCCCTCCTGCCCCTTTTACTGATGTAACACTGCTCAGCCAGAGAAGAAGGGAGGTGCCCAGGTAAATTGCAGAGAGAGACAATCTTCAATTAAGATAAGGGAAAAACCTGAAAAACGTGTCAGGGGGGGCAGGGTTTTCATTGTTCTCATAGGAAGACGATTGTCCCCTTCTGTTATCTATCTGGTCTATGGACTGCATTCCACATCTGAGAAGAGATGGCTTACACTAGGTAAAAGGGGTGGGAGGGGAAACTTTGCTTGTGAATATCTCTCAAACCATAAATATCATTCTTCATGTTTTTTTTAATGCCTACAAAATAAAATAAAGATAAAACAAAGTATTACTATCCCTTTAAGGGGCATTAAAGTCTTAATGATATTGGAGTATGTCCACTGGTATGCACTAATGCAATCATGCACTGTAGTATAGAACCTAAAGTTCAGCCACTGGCATTGCAGTGGAGCTATGCTGTCATATTTGTCCATAATACCCTTTTATTTCTCCCCTACCTTGTTCTAGTATTGTTTCAGTTCAGCATGTCCTCTAATTCCAAGACCAGCAATTAGCCAACAAACAAATACACCTATCATTTAAATTATCACATTACCTATGAATTGGTCACATTACTTAAATTCACACGCACTAATGTGAGTTTTACACATAGAAAAGTGTTTAAGGCGTCAGTCCCTTTTAGGACGGAGGTAGGGAGGTGTAAAATTATTAAAATGATTTAACTAATTCAAGGACAGAATTTTTTACTCTTATTTTCTTCAGACATTTTTTAAACCAGTGGATCCCAGGCTGTTCCTAACATGCCATGTATTTAGGATTTCCCTGTTTGTGCACAGGTGAGTTAATTCAATAACAGAGCATCTGATTAGCTCAGCTGTACTCACTTAAGACATGGCCTGTTAGAAGTTCCTGAGGACAGGGTTGAGAATCACTGACTGAAACCCATGAATACTGAGAGTTGTTCAATACATCCCTTCATAATGTGATTGAGTCTATCTTACAAGGGGGTTAATGTAGGGTGACCAGACCTCACGTTTAACCGGGGACGCATTGGAAAAATGCATACTGAAATATGCCTGTTTCCTATATGTCCCCGTTTAAAGGTGAGATCTGGTCGGCCTATGTTAAAGGGATAGTAATGTTTCACAAAAACAGCAGCTCCAATTAATCTTCATAGTATTTGGGCCATGGAGAATGTTATTTCAATAGTAATTCAAGAGTAATTGAATGATAAAGTTTCCCCTCCCTCCTCTTTACCTAGTGTAAGCCATCTCTTCTCAGATGTGAAATCTGGTTGTAAGACCAGACAGATAACAGCAGGGGACAGTCTTCTTCCAATGAGAACAAGGAGAGCCCTGACCCCCTTGACAAGTTTTTCAGGTTTTTCCCTTATCTTAACTGTAGATTGTCCCTCTCTACAATCTACCTGCGCACCTCCCTTCTGCTCTGGCTGAGCAGTGTTATATCAGTAAAAGGGGCAGGAGGGGGATACTTTATCATTCAATTACTCTTGAACTACAACTCTGACAGAATTGAAATGACACTCTCCAAGGTCCAAATACTATGATGATTAATTAGAGCTGCTTTTATTATGAAACATTATTATCCCTTTAATGACTAATAATTCCTTTGGAGGTCAAGTAACTTTTTTACTTATTGGCAGTCTACTCTGGCATTGTGTGGTACAACCTGGTTTCTATTCCCTTTCATAATGAAGCCATAACTACAAAATAGCAAATGATTTCTCCAATATTAAAATGATGGTAATGTGATACTTAAAAACATACATACTGTAGGGTTTATCCTTCTGAGTAAAACAAGGTTACTCAAACTGCTCAGAGGTGTTTTATTGAAATACTAGTTCAAGAGCCCGGTCGCAGGGCAGTCATGCACAGTAGATACTGCCCTTGCTACGGCTGATACAGTGCCAGCCGGTCGCGGGGCAGTCATGCACAGTAGAGACTGTGAGCGCCGCAGCTGATACTTCAAAGCTCCCCGCTCCGTATCAGCCGTGTCACGGGCAGTCTCTACTGCGTATGACTGCGTCGTTACTAACCTTTTAGCAAATTATTATATAGAATTATTCCAGCTGAAACTCGATTTTATTACGTGCATTATCTCCATTGCCTGAAATTGTACAGTTGTGCTGTTGCATCTTATGGATCGCTCTGGTCAGTTGACCATAAACCTCCATAGGACTGTATAGCAACAGCACCACTGTAACATTTCAGGCCATGGAAATACTGCACGAAAAATATAAATTTTCACCTGCAATAACGTTCAAATAAAACATCTCTCAGCATTGGGAGCTCCCTTGCTTTATTCAGAAGGATAAACCCTACAATATACATGTTTTAACATATTACTACCCCTTTAAACACTTAGATGTTAGGATGACCAGACCATCCCTTTAACCGGGGACGCATAGGAAATAGGCATATTTCAAGAATGCACTGAAATCACAGCAGCACTGCAGTATGTATTTTTCATGTGTCCCCGGTTAAAGGTGAGGTCTGGTCACTCTATAGAGGCCTCTCTAGCATACAAAAAGTGAAAAGACCCATTTAACTCTTTGAGTGCCAGAAAGGTATTCAACTCAGTGAAGCATTGAATCAAGACAATATCTATGCATGGGCGTCCACAGACATTTTCTAGGGGGGGGACAAACCCAAAATATGATCCCGGGCTAACCCATCCAGACCGTATGTTAATCTGGTCCTAAGGGTGTGCTTCATTCATAAACATCATTCAGAGTGTTTGGCAATACATTTGCACCAGAACATGTAAAGCAATAGTTTCACATGCATTAACCCTCTGAGTATATGTAAACACAGATTCCAGAGCAAAATAACTGCATCATATAGAGAAAAAAAACATATCCACAGCTTTCATCCTATGATAAGTTTAGTCAATTTTAACCTTTAACAATGAATGATGTGCCATGACAGTCACTTGTGTCAGGACGTTAAAGGGTTAATAATGTCTAACATTTACTATCCCTAATATTGAAGGTATTAAAAAGATAATATTAATGTGCCAAGTCGTATCTCTCAAACCTTTATAGTTTGAGAGATATAAGCACTGAAAGTCTCCCCCTCCCTCCCCTTTTCCAGATGTAAGCATGTAGCTGACGTCAGGAGATCCCGGTCCCACACCAGCCGGTGGCTCATTCAGCAGAGCTTAATGAGCGCTATCGAAGAACAAATACTTCAGTGGAATGGTCTGCAAAGTGTTCTTGCTAACCAAGCACACTTTGTATACCGTTCCAGTGAAGTATATGTTTTTCGATAGCGCTCATTCAGCTCTGCTGAAGACCCGTCAAGTCGGCCGACACAGATCCACTGATGACAGCTTTACAGCTCATCAGCAGGAGGGGGGAACTTTCAGCACTTATATCTCTCAGACCTTAAAGGTTTGAGAGATACGACTTGGCACATTAATATTATCTTTTTAATACCTTCAATATTAGGGTTAGTTAAAGGGATAGTAATACTTAAATATTACTAATCCCCATATTGTAGCCATGTTACAAAGAATGTAATTGTCCCCGGTGTCATCTCTCAAACCTTTATGGTTTGAGAGATAACCACCCGCAAAGTTCCCCCCTCCC
The DNA here is from genome assembly GCA_037306005.1 of Rhinophrynus dorsalis. Lineage (NCBI taxonomy): Eukaryota > Metazoa > Chordata > Amphibia > Anura > Rhinophrynidae > Rhinophrynus > Rhinophrynus dorsalis. Next base: position 214,855,884 of record CM074719.1, on the reverse strand, counting down.
TCCCCCTTCCCTGAAGTCAGCGTTGTACTGACTGCAGGGATAGCCGGTCTTATTTGCATCAGGCGGCTCTGCAGCAGAGCCGAGATAGTATTAGTAAAAAAATAATTATTTCACTGAAACGGTCTTCTACGTGTGCTTGGTTTGCTGCAGAGCCGCAGGCCTGTCATATGACAGACTTCCCCTGCAGTCAGCTACAACGCTGACTTCAGGGAAGGAGGAGGGAGGGGGAAACTTTGCGTGCGGTTATCTCTCAAACCATAAAGGTTTGCGAGATGACACTGGGGACAATTAAATTCTTTTTAACAAAGCTACAATATGGGGATTAGTAATATTTAAGTATTACTATCCCTTTAATGTTAGACATTATTAATCCTTTAAGGACCATTGATGGTCCTGGCATGTCATGGAATTCTGGGATCTCAGCACAGCTGCACACCGCTCTACGATCCCAGAGTGCAGCCATGAAAAAAAAGTGCTGTGGTTCTCTAGAACGATTCCCCCTTCTGCTCTCCTTAAGGGGATAACGAGATTTAAGAAATGCTACTACATTGTGCTAGACATTTGTTGGTAATATACTTTTTTTTTTAACCTTTATTTGTTGGTGGCACAATCAGACACTCTGTGCTAATTAGTTTATGTACTGAGTCAAAATTACCACACATTGACTTTAGGCAGAGCCCACATACTGAGGGGATTGCTAATAACAGTGGACTTTTCCTATAATCGAAAAGTCAATTAAAACTTGGAAAAAAACAACTCCACCATAGGGGACAAATATGCATTGATTTAAATAGGGAATTTAATTCCTTGATTGTTAAAGAGGCCTCCAACCAATTGCTCAAGCATTCAAGGGGTTAAAAGCCCTATTTAAATTAAAATTTGGATTTAATTTTTTTTTAATCAATTAAATGCTATAATGATACCCAGCACATTGCTTTCCAGTGCATTGGAGCTGTATCCATCATTGAAGAGACTGACGCCTTAATTTAACCTTTTGAGTGCCGGAGAGGTAGCAAACTCATTGTGTTGGCTACCTCTTTGGCACTCAAAGGATTAAATCAATAGGGATTTGGGGAATTTGTCATTTAACCCCTTTAGTGCAGTTGGCTTGCTCCAGAATAACTCCACTTTTCTTTTGTGCATTAGGCCCAGTGAATGATAAGATTATCATTGCATATAACTAATTAGCATATTGTGCGGACATTTAGCATAATGTGCCATACTATGCACCCAAAATATAAAGGATCATTTCTCCAAAACTATTTTACAGAAGAAAATTGGCTAGTACAATGTACAGGCAGAATTTATGGCGGAATGCAAGAAACGTTCGCAAGCGCTAAACATGAAATATTGATTTTAAACTGTGCAAATAACTATTGCGCAAGTTGTAATCCAGGAAACCGTTTACTGAAAGAATCTTGAATTGTGCATTAAAATTTCTTAATTTGCACACAAAATATAGCATTTGCGACACCACCACACAGAAGTATATTATATGGTTTGCAATATCACTTCCTGCATTAGATGCATACGCTACTCCGCGCAGACAGATTCGCTAATCCTAACCATGCCCACACGACCACGCCCACAAACACAAAATGTGCTCACCCATTCGTTATTTTACATTTTTCATACACAATTCAGTAAAATCATGCGTAAATGCATTTGCTAACAATTGTCCTGCATCCTGCCATTAGCTCTCTGTAAAACATCCAAATAGTCTTATGGTGATAGGTCCACTTTAATTGAACTTTTAAACCCCTAGATGGTAAATAGATCTCTAATTAATTGTTTTGCAATTAATTGAAGCTCTCTTGCATCCAAAGGTTTAAAGGGATAGTAATACTTAATATATGAAAATATGTTGTAGGGTTTCTATCCCTGAATAAAACAAGGGTACTCCCACAGTAGAAAATGTTTTATTCCAAAGATATTACAGCTCAAACAAGAATTATTTAGGTGCAATATCTTATTGGCCTGAAATTGTGGAGTAGAGCTGGTGCTACACCATCCTATGGACAGTTCTGGTAAGTTGACCATTAATCTCTACAGGGGAGGGCTGGCAACTTGTGGCCCAGGGGGGCAAATACATTCAAGTGGCCCATTTCTATTATCGTTTGAGCCCACTGTTCCAGCCCACCTCCTTTTTTAATTTTAAGATTGGCATTAATGTTGTGACTTAAGTCAAGTGATACCACATAGCTTACAGTTGAAATGGGGCTACACTAGTGCGCCACTACAAAGCTTACAGTTTAAGTAACCATTACCTAGTGATACTATAGAGCTTACAAGGGAAATGGTTTATGCTACTAGCTTAGCTCCATTTGGATTGTACCTCAGTGGTATCATTTATGTAGCTTCATTTCAATTGTAAGCTCTGTGGTATCACTAGTGTAGCTCCATTTACAGCAGCAATTGGGAGATTTAGTGAGGTGCAGTGGCCTACCAGCCCAGACATATGACCGGCCCAGGGGGCAATTGCCCCCATGCCCCCCAGGCCAGCCCTCCCCTGAATCTCTATAGGATGGTGTAGAAACAGTGCCACTGTACAATTTCAGGTTAATGAGATACAGCACCTAAATAAATTCAAATCTGAGCTGTAATAACTTTTTAATAGAACACCTCTCAGGGGTGGGAGTACCCTTTGCTTTACTCAGGGAGATAAACCCCTACAACTATATTTTTTTACATATTACTATCCCTGTAATTTTATAAATATTTTGCAGTTGTTTATTCCCCAAAATTGTTCGAATGTTTTGGCCATTGCACATATGCCCATTTCAGGTTCATGTCTGTATCAAACTGGATGTGTAAGAACAGTTTTGGTGCACAATGTCAATGGGCTCAATAGATGTATATGAGTCACCTTCAATGTTCAGTTATTTAAACCAGAAGCCATTTTATTTCTGATGTACAGTTCAATGCACAGTTAACATTGCTATATATCAAGGTTAATTTTTATTTACTTATTTGAATGCATGGCATCTATTTATTTGTCTTGAATTGTATGGAATAAGTTAAAAATGAAAATCATTATTGTTAACAGGAGATGAGTAAATTAAAGTCAGTGTTATGGAATCAACTGAGTATTATAAGCAGCACAGTGTTACAAGTATACCAACACTTATAATGATGTAGTATATGTTGAAGTTTACTAAAATTACATTATCGCTTAACCCCTTGGATGCTAGCAACATTGCCAACACATTGCTGTGCAATGCACTGGAGACCTTGACAGTATTTATTGGGATAAAGGAAAACTGTACCATAGGAATATGTGTTCCTTCATTTATTTAACCCTTCGAGTGCCAGAGGGGTACGCAACGCATCGCTTTGGGTGCATACCCCTCTAGCATTCAAAGGGTTAACAGCATTCACTGGTTTAAAAGAGAACTTTACCCATAGGACTATGCGATACTTCATTTAGGTAACTAGTAGGAGTATAACAAGGCATATACTTTTTTGTATTACAATTCTTTTGTAGTCAATAGCTGAAAACAGAAATTTCACAGTCTTAAACTGCATACACGGTTCTAAAGGATCATTAAAGGGACAGTAATGCCCAATAAAAAAATCTTTTACTTTTATAGAACTTAAAAAAATAAACTATGTCCCACAAATCCTATCTCTCAAAATGCTATGGTTAAGAGATATTTACATTGAAAGTTCCCCCCTCCCTCCCCTTCTCCTGATGTCAGCTGTAAAGCTGACAGCAAGAGATTCGAGTTGTGCAAATCGAGGAGGCTCTGCATTATTTATAAAGAACTACTTCATTGGAAAGGTCTACAAAGTGTGCTTGAAAACCAGGCACACTTTGTAGACCCTTCCAATTAAGTAATTCTTTTTAAATAATGCAATTTCAGCTCTGCTTCAGAGCCGCCGGCTGGTCCCTGGACAAGGATCTCCTGCTGTCAGCAGAGCGCTGACGTCAGGAGAAGGGGAGGGAGGAAGGGGAGTGTGAATATCTGTCAAACCATAGCGGTTTGATAGATAGAATTTGTAGGACATAGTTTATTTTTTAAGCTCTATAAAAGTAGATTTTTTTATGGGACATTATTGTCCCTTTAATGTATTTTTTTCTATCAGATATATCATACAGACTTTTGAAGACTGTTGTCTATTGTGAAAGGATATGGACGAAATACAGGCCTGTGGATCAGCACATAAAGGCAACTGCAGATACTATTATTCGGAATATATATACCTTGATACACCTGACTATTATAGATAAAGGAACCATATCTAGGTATACCCTTATTTTAAACAAATAAAAGTCCACTTTATCCCCTAGGTTACAGTTTCTCCTTAAATACAGAACAACATTAATTTGACTCATAAATGCTGATTTAATAAGAAGAATTGGAACAATTCCTGAGCAAAGCAATTACACAATTGGGGTCAAATTAAATATTTTATTTGATTTAAATGGGGCTTTTAATCCCTCAGTTGCTAGAAAGGTCAAATATGTATTGCTTTGCAATACACTGGAGACCTTTTTAGCATTCAAGAGGTGGAAAGCTTCATTTATATCAATATGAATTTGGGGAGTGTTTGCCAGACCACTATGGTCATAGGCGGATTGTCCTATTGTGGGATCGGGCATCCCCCGGTGGGCCGCTAGATCATGGGCCGGTGGGGGAGATCAGAGGATCTCACCTCACCGTCCCACAATATTTTGAAGGAGAGGTCTGTGTTGCCACCGGCACAGACACTCTCTGTGACAGCCTTCGATGCCACACAGGGGCCACAAGGAGGCGTCGATAGGGACATCGGTGCAGCTAGCGGGCTGCTTTAAAAAAAATGCCCGAGCTGGTATTCCCTTACAATCCGCCCCTGCCTCTGGTACATCTCCCGATCTCCTCATCTTAGCTACCTAAATAGTGCTCATACAATTGCTATTTCATTCACGATTTGTCAATATTAAACAATTTTCTAATGTGTCATTCATATTACACCCACTGAACCCTGGGCTGGATTTGAAAAGAGTCAATTGTCTAGAGTTCTGAAAAGAAGAAAAAAGACCCAGCGCAAATGCGCATCTAAGAGTAATCCTTTGATGACAGAGGAACAATTTTTTAAGTATATGAACTGTAAAGACCCGCTCAGGGTGGGCACTCACTAGAAGTAGAGGCTGCCCCTGCCTCTGAGTATATCAGCACGGTATAATAGATCTTTTCACAATCTCCAGATTCTAACAATAATCAGGCAGGTGGTACTCATTTATGAACCGGATATTTATTTTAAAAATATTTGTACACTAAGTGCACTAAAACCAACATAAAACACACCTAACGCGTTTCGATACTATGTAACTTCGTCTAGAGTTCCAATTTTTGAGGGGAGTCTAAGATGTGCTGGCCACACCAACATTCTGAGTTGTGAGTGTGGGAGAGCAATCTCAATGTTTGTGCAACAGTTTTATACTGGCTTTTTTTTTTAACTCCTTGGATGCTAGAGAGATCTCCAATGTATTGCAGAGTAATGCTTTGAAGATATATCTAGCTATCAAGGGGTTAAAGTTTATTTTGTTCATGTTTTTTTACAGTCCAAGAGTATTTTCTCTGCCAGGAAACAGTGGATTGGACGGAGCAGGGTGATGTAAGGAATTAGGGTGTGGCTATGGGCGGAGCTAAGGACCTAGAGTGTCTTGTCTAGGAGAACTTGGGATATCAATCTAACCTGGCCCTTTTCATGTCTGATTAGACATCCTTCTTGCACTCATTGGGTTGTAAAAAAAAACTGTTAAAAAAGTGATACAGATGTTTGCATTGTCCTTATTTGAAATTCTCCCAATCTCAAAATTGTCAGTACCCCTGCTGAGCCTTCTATGGTGAAAGAAGTGGTTAATGTTGCTTTACTTCAATCCCATTTGTAGTTGTTTTCTAACATTTTGTGGGATTAATTTCTACGGTCACAATCTGATATGCTGATCAATACTTACAGTGATCGCTGAGTTACAGGGGCCACTTGCCAAAACCATTCAGCATTGACCACAATGTCATTCCATTTATTTTTGGCTGCCATTGTCCAATTTACGGTAGGCCAGACCTATTCCAGTCTGTGCATCCATGCTCGGAAATCCTTAGACCGAACACCAAATGCCTTTGTGAATGACTGAGATTAACCCATTCTGCATTAGAGGATGAGCAGCAAAGTCCCAAATAAAAATGAACACAGAGGCTAATGTAGTAAGTGGAAATGGATCAATGCTGGGGGAAACAAACTGTACCATAGTTTATATATGTCAGTTTAACCCCTCAAATGCTAGAAAGGCCTCCAATGCATTACTTCGCAATGATTTGGAGACCTCTCTACAATTCAAGTGGTTAAAAATTCCCATTTATAGCAATTAAAATGGGGGGTACTTTTATTTCAGTATGATATAGTGCATCAGCCTCAAAGGTTTTGAGAGCATGGAATAACCAATGGACATATCCATAAAGCCAAACATGGAGCAATTATGAAGTAAACCAACTGTTCCATAGGGAACAAATAATTATAGCATTGCTTCACAATACGTTGGAAACCACTCGTGCGTTCAATATCCATATTCAAATCGATTGAAATTTTGGAAATGTTTATTTTTTTCCCCTGTGGAGGAGTTGGTTTGCCCAAGAATCACACTACTTTTGTCTTTATACATATGTATTTTGTTTACTCTGCCTTCCATTCTTACACTGTAAACTTCTAGATTTAAAGGGATAGTAATAATACATTTTACCTTTATTTTATTTTGTAGGCGTTAAAAAAAACATGAAGAACGATATAAGTCTGGTTTGAGAGAGATTCACAAGCAAAGTTTCCCCCTCTCACCCCTTTTACCTAGTGTAAGCCATCTCTTCTCAAATGTGGAATGCAGTCCATAGACCAGACAGATAACAGAAAGGGACAATCTTTTTCCTGTGAGAACAATGAAAGCCCTGTCCCCCTTGACAAGTTTTTAAGGTTTTTCCCTTACATTAATTGACGATTGTCCCTCTCTGCAGTCTACCTAGGCACCTCCCTTCTGATCTGGCTGAACAGTGTTACATCAGTAAAAGGGGCGGGAGGGGGATACTTTGTCATTGAATTACTCTTGAACTACAACTCTGACAGAATTGAAATAACACTCTCCAAAGTCCAAATACTATGATGATTAATTAGAGCTGCTTTTATTATGAAACATTACTATCCCTTTAAGATTGTGATTAATGTGTATAAACCAGGCAGTTGAAAAAAAAAGAAATATATATATATATATATATATATATATATATATATATATCAGGTACATGCGTTACCCTTTCAGTGTGTTGCACAGCTCTCATGTACTCAAAGGGTTAAAGCGTTAAATGCATCTCACCATTTTCTTTACTGCTCCACTCATTGAACATTTCTCACACTGCTTACCACAAATCCTTATTAGGTGATATCACCCCTCACACATACATTACTAAGTGCCTTCTACACTATTTCCGAATCCAACCACCTATATGGTTGGACATCTGGTTCTTTGTGTTCTTTGTTTATTTCCATTTCTATTGTCTCTTATTCATTATCTATCTCTACTGCAACTGCACAGGCAAAGCTGTGCCAATATTGCTAGTGTGTACATATATACATACTTGGGAACTCTCCGGTTTTGCCCCGGAGACTCCAGGTTTGACAATGAATTAACGGGTCTCCGGGGCAAAGCCAGATTCTCCGGATGTGGGGAAACCCTGCCCACTTGTGCTCAATCCCACCCTTTTCCTGCCACTCCACGCCCTCTTCTAGCCCTCCCCTAGTGTATTCTATATGGGGGGTTTTAATGTTTATTAGTCCCACCCCCTCGCAATTAAACACCGCCCCTTTTTTAATGACGCAAATCGCATCATTTCTATACCCTCATCGGCCTTAGAGGGTTGTCCTCCGGGCAGCCTCAAGTAAAAGTTCCCAGGTATGCATATATATGAGCAGACTGCAACGTTTCGGTCCGCTACACAGGACCTTCCTCAAGCTGGCTTGTATTCATGTTCAAACAGCACACAGTTCAATATTCGTGTACTATCAGGATTGAGAAATTAGCGTGAGTGCCAGATATTACACATATATCTATATCTATCTATATATCTATATCTATATATATATATATATATATATAATAGCAGATATTACCCATAAAACTTGGATATGCACATCACATACATTGAGACACACACTCCTGCCAAGATCCCCATCCTGATTAAGTCCCTGTAGCAATTTTGACAGGACTGGCCCAGTGCCCCCCCCCCCCCCGGACAACTCTTTTCAATGTCAATAAATGTGTTAAAGACCTATCAGGCATTCAAGGGCTGGATATGGTGCAGTTGTTTTGCATCAGAATTACCCCAGTACTTCTTATGGCTGGCTTGGGATGATGAGACTTGTAGTACACAATTGCTGGAGGTCCCCTCTTTTATTCAAGAGGTTAAAATATTAATTTGTCTCAATGGGAATTTGTATTTGATCTCTATGGTGCCATTGGTTTGGTTTGTGAAATAGCAATTCCACTCTAAATCAGTAGCTGGAGTCAATCTTTTGTCTCTGTGGTCTTCCTACTGTCAATGTACTAAATTACATGCACCAGAATTCTTCCCCTTAATGTTCCTTGTGCCAAGCAGATTGCAGTAGAGCAGTCTATGTGTGTTTTGGGATAGTCCTTTCCTTTAATACTATGTACTAAATAAGGAGTAGAGACAATGGCATGAGTATGTGCCATTTCCCTGTCATCATACACCTAATTCTGGTGGAGACTGCCTTAAGTATGCATTACAGCATTCATATGCAGTAGTGCATGCCTCAGAGTGTGGCCAGTGAGGTGTACTGGTGAATTCATGCATTATCCCCATTGTATTTATACATAAGGCCATATACCACAGCATTAATATTTGTACATCTTAAAACAATAATTGTTAACCCTCTACCTCCGTGTGTTTTAGAATATAAATCTATGAACTTGTCCTACCATTTCTCTCTCTTTCCATGAACACAGGAGGCAGAGGGGAAGGATACTTATGAGAAAAGTAAAAAAAGTACAGGTTTACAGAACATAATGCTGAATTCATTGAATGACATACAAGTCAGAAGCTAAGAAAAATAAACAAACTCACATAGTATGTATGGGTAATTAGACATTATGGTATTTTATCTCAATTAAATTGATATAATGTTTTCGTAATATAACCTGATTGTACATCTTTGTGATCCATTATTGAGTTATGTACGGTCATATTTGAGTGGCTGGATATATGTATTCCAAGAGGTGTTCTGTTTATATTATATTTTCTTTTAATTTGTTGAACATAAGCATATGTTGATTGTAAACTGTTGGTTTACAATGTGTAAATATGTGTCAGAGTTAAGGGAATCTATAGGTGGTAGGATTCCCCAGTAGGGGAGCTTCCTTCAAATCCCATGGAGATGGAGGTCAAAAAGGAAATTCAAAAGGAGTCAACATCATTCGAATACTGGGGCTTGGAGGTGAAAGTCTCAGCTTCAGGCTAGAAGGTTGTAGGGACTCGACTACCACTACCCACAACTACATAATCGGAAAGCCCGGAGGCGTTGGTCGGATGGATTCGACTACAACACCCTCGACTAGATGGTCAGGCAGGAGGCAGAGAGTCAAAAGCTGCTGACTGTCTACACCATTGACTAGTCGTACAACCAGAGGCGGTTGTCGGAGTTACCTATAATGACGCTCTCAACTTAGTCGGTAGGCCTGAGGTGGGAAGTTGAACAAACTGAAGGTAGAACGTCCCAGCAGCAACAGGTGGCTCAGGCAGGCAATGGCTGTAGGGATACTCATTGCGAGCATCAAACAGCAGGGATGGGCATGATGAGTCGATGGTGAAGAATGGTCAAAGGAGAGCTGAGGTCGGAGCCAGATATGACATGGAGTACTCTGGGTTAGAGACAGAGTCGTAGTTAAGGAGGAAGGCGGGTCGTAGGTTGAAGGCAAGCAAATACTGGAATCGGTAAATTGATAACGTGGTCAGGGAAAGCCAAAGGTCGGAACACATGAAGATCTAGTCAGGAAACACTAATACATGGAAACAAGGACTCCAAGGTACTTGGCACAAAGATCAAGCAAGTGCTAGAGCCTCAACCATGAAGATAAAAGCAACAGTGGCCAATGGAAGCTCAAGGTAGGAGGAGTAATGAGTAGGAGCGTGACAACATGTTGTTTAGTTTGTACTCGCGAGCCCTACTGAATATATCTATATCATCGAGATATAGTATTTTTACATAAATATTATCTACATAGTACTAATTGGCTATTATTTATTTTAGATCATCTTTGTTTTTTTAGTATACCTTGGAGATATACAAGCATTTGAGATTCGATGTTGCTTTCTTATGTTCACTAATCCGATTGGATGAATTTGCTAGTACCCATGGTGCTTCATATGTTTACATCTGACTAACTAGACACTGATCGTTAGATGTGGTCATTGGAGGCTTCATAGAATAACATAGGAACTGGAGAAGTGACAGCACTTTAGAAATTACCTCTACGTTATCACTTCTTTATCATGCCTTAGTATGTAACCCCCAGAAGTTAAAAGCCCCCTTGAGGACAATGGGAATTTGTTAATTTTTTGTTACTTGCCTCCTATAATGTAGTTTGTTTCCTCCTGACTTTTTCCAGTTCTTATTAATCAATCAGATCCCATGCAGATGAGAATCAGTTAAAGATGACTTGCTTTCTTCCATAAAATTGTTAGATCTTTTAATCACCGTTCCAGTGTAATGAAGAAGCAAAGCTTTGCTAACGCTGCATTCCCTGGCTGATCTGTTCAGATGCATTAGCCATCGCACTGCTCATTAGTGCTCTGGAAACAACTCATTAACATCCATGCATCTGACAGGTAAATACAACTAATTGAACAAATATATCAATAAATTAATTGTTTGTAGAAGAAGAAAGGGTTTCTATCAATGGAGTGGCAGAGGGTGACTAATCTTCAGGTTAAATATGTCTGTGATGCAAAAGAACATCTTTACTTATATGTTAAACTAGGTGGCGTCAATTGTCAGGCCTCCATTGGTTGAGAACTACAACCCCCATCATCCCCCATCTAGGCTGTTGTCAATTGTTGAGCCTCCAGGTGTTGGATGGTTGGGGATGATGGGAATTGCAGTCCACAACAGCTGGTGGTCCATTTGTCTTCAACTATGTTAAACATTGCGCATAAATCTGAACAGGAGCTTAGAAGAAAAAGACAAAAAAAAAATAACCTGGAACGGATCTATTCTAAGTTTAATTTATTTATTGTTACACTAGATTTCAGCCTGGGCTGCTAACTGTCATTGCTTGTTAAGGTAAAATTTCCGAAAGTGTATTGATCTGAGGTCTCTCAGTGGCATAATTTTATAAAAGGGCTATTAAAAGTACATTCATTTTTACTTAAGGCATAGAAAAAGAAACATTTTTCAATACAAATATTCCACATAATTGTATTCAGGGTAGGTTATCTTAATTGAAGAACTGTTAGGCTGAAATTCTAGATTAATCTAACAAAAAGTCTTGCCAACAGCATATTATCCATCTGATTGCTTCACAGTGCACTGGATTCCCCTCTGGAACTCAAAGAAATATATAGAGTCTATCTATCTATCTATCTATCTATCTATCTATTTATCTATCTGTTTATCCATCTATCTTTATACATATATAGTGTGCTTAGATAGATAGATAGATAGATAGATAGATAGATAGATAGATAGATAGACAGACAGACAGACAGACAGACAGACAGACAGATAGATAGATAGATAGACAGACAGACAGACAGACAGACAGATAGATAGATAGATAGATAGCCTACAACCTACTCATTGCCAGCTGCCATTTTTCTCATCTTAGAAGACTAAAGCTGTTGTGCTAAGTAATTAGTGGCAATTACTCAGATGCAAAACCCATTCTTATAATTCAGTTTCCTAACTCCCTCATTAATAAATAAATAAATAAATCTGTTGGCGGGAATCTGAAATATTTTTTACAATCTTGAAATATAAAAACTCCTTGCTTAAAGGAAATTTGCATTCCCCTGCAATATCCTTACAAATCAACAAGCCTCTGCTTGAGTTCCACTTTCTCTGAGAGAACCGTTTTCTCTGACTGACTTATTGTCATCTCCTTGTCAAACAACTTCCTGTCGTACAGTATATTTTCTTGTATCGTTCTTGTCCATTGTCTATGATCCATATGCTACCAAGGAGTACATTGACTTAATTAATTTTAGATTTAAAGCAACAGAAAGGCCCTTTATTAAAACAGTAAGCCTGCAAAAGAACGGTGCTATAATTAAAATGTCAACACGGGGATCCCTTGCTGAAAGTATGATTAGTAGGTATTTCACTTAAGAGCAAGCAGGTCGGCTTCAAATTTGGGTTATAAATTTAAAGAACACACACACTTATCACTTGCTTCTATTATTAGCATTTTTATATGCTTTGTACCTCAGGTAAGAATATAAGAAGTAATTGGAAGCCCTGATAAGAGAAATACAATCCAGGGAGAGTTTCCTTTTTTTCCTTATTTTGTTATTATTTTATGTGACGTGCCCCAAATAGCTCTTGCGACATTTCTCTCGGTCATATTTCTGGCTTTCTTGAGACTAGAAATAAAATGAAGGTTTGTAGCCAGTACCAGTTGCTTTTAAGCTACATGAATGGTTAGGGACAGTGATATGATGAAGTACTGACCTCGGTGGTACTAACACAAAAAAGCAAGTACAGCCTGAGGGCAAAAGCAGCTATTCCATAGCAGGCAAATGAAAAAGCCTATTGAGTTAAATAGGGATTTCATTCCTTGAGAATTCTCTAGCATTCAAGTGGTTAAAAGTCCCATGGGGAATATTTATGGTCCCCTATGGAGCACTTAGGTTATCTCAGAATTGTTCCTCTGTTCTTTGGTGTATATATGGCCCACAGTCCCAAAATGATATAAGTTTAGGCAAGTACTGGGAGATTTAGGGTCATGTTCAGTAACCAAAGAGGATCAATCTTGGGGTATAAAAGTACATCACTAGGGACACATGGAAACACCCAACTACTTTAATTGGGCTAGCACTTAAATGCTAGAAAGGTCTCAAGATGGTACTCAACGGGTGAAACCACAGAGTCCAAAACAATGTAGATTGAGATATGTATATTGAAAGGTTAAAGGAGCAGTAAACTTTTTTTTATGAAAAAATATATATTGTAGGGATTTTCCTATTGAGTAAAATAAGGATACTTCCACTGCCAAGAGATTTATATTTCCAGAGTTATTACAGTTTAAACCCATGTTTTTTTTACATTAGCAGTGCCCTCTAGTGGTTGAATTCTAATTAGATTTCCTGTTAGATTCTAATGGAGAGGAAAGACAGAAAAGTCAGAGACATACAGTTCTCCATAGAATGTGATAGAAACTGCCTGTCACTTCCTGTCAGTTAGAACTACCAGGAAGTAAACACAGTAAATTCACTTCCTGATTATTTAAACTGCTATACATTTTGAATAAAACACCTGACAGCAATGGGAGTGACATTGTTTTATTCAGCAGGAAATGCTCTGTAAAATATGTGTTTTCATAAAAAAAGTTTACTGCTCCTTTAAGGGTTGAATTCAGATGAGATTCAGCCTAGCAAAAAACCTCACAAGAGTGATGTAAAGGTGATACCTTTTAAAGTAGAACTTTTATCACATTAATATTGAGCCGTAAATCATAAGTACAATAGCGATATGCATAGACGTACTTGTATTTTCAAGAATTATTGCTGCATTAATGAGAAGTAGAACTTTTTAGGCAGACAGGCACCGGCAGGGATCTTGCAGTAGGTGCTCTCTGCACCTGAGCGGTCAGTCCCTTATGGTACCTTAAAGGAGCAGTAAACTTTTATTTATAAAAACACATATTTTATAGGGCATTTCCTGCTGAATAAAACAAGGTCACTCCCACTGGTGTTAGATTTTCTATTCAAACTGTATAGCAGTTCAAGTAATCAGGAAGTGAATTTACTGTGATTACTTCCTGATAGTTCTAACTGACAGGAAGTGACAGACAGTTTCTATCACATTCTATGGAGAACTGTATGTCTCTGACTTTCCTCTCCATTACAATGTAACAGGAAATCTAATTAGAATTTGACCACTAGAGGGCACTGCTAATGTTAAAAAACATGGGTTTAAACTGTAATAACTCTGGAAATATAAATCTCTCAGCAGTGGGAGTACCCTTATTTTACTCAATAGGAAAATCCCTACAATATATATTTTCATAAAAAAAAGTTTACCGCTCCTTTAAGGTAATCAGGCATTCAACTCGCCAATCATGGAGCTGTAGGGGACGGACAGCAAAAGATGTCTGCGCTGTTCCCCCGCTGCCTGTCTGCCTATAAAATTATATTTTCACTGATGCCTCAATTATACTTGAAAATACAAGTACGTCTATGCATTTTGCTATTGTAGTTATGATTTGGGGCTCAATATTAATGTGATGAAAGTTCCGCTTTGATGGCTAATAGGGTTGCCACCTTTTCTTAAAAAAAAATACCAGCCATGGCATTCCCTCCATAGACTTAACATTGCACAGAAGTCAATTTTTTACCGGCCAGCCGGTAAAATACCAGCTGGGTGGCAACACTAATGGCTAACTGAGGACATAGAAAGTGAAAGCTTTCAGGACACTAAGGCCCCTTCGTCAGGCTTGGGTTAACAAATAAAGCTAGAATAACACTGCATTTATATTTACAGAGTATGATATACATTGGAAGCAAATTATATGAGTGCACAGTGAAAGCTTGCACTTACTATGTCCTCAGTCACCCATTAATAGGTATCACCTTTATATCACCCTTGTGAGTTTTTTTTCTGCACTGAATCACATCTACTCTACTGGCTAACATGGTACCATCTTTTTTTCTGGGCTGAATTCAGGAAACTGAAGGGAGCAATTATTGGGAAAAACACATGGTCCATAGGGAACACTTGAACATTCCAATGTATTTAACCCTCGTTGCATACCCTCTGACATTCAAAGCGTTTAAACAGCAATTTTAACATTTGAATGAGAGATCTCCATTGCAGCAAGAATTTTGGAGATTGTTTATTTGTCCACTATGGTACGGTTTGATTGTTCTAGAATTGTTCCTCCTTAGTTTGCTGTATACAACTCAGTGTTAATATGTTTATACATTTTTTGACTTCTTCAAAGAGCACCATCCACATTTGATTAATTGAACAATATCCCACTGAAAATCTGCTGGCATGTGAGGTATTAGACTAATGGTCCCCGCCCTCATTTGAAGAGAGTGACATACAACAAATGGAGAGGAAGGGACATGCAGGGGATTCTGGGAAATGAAATAGATACCACTGAACCCTGTTATGTATTGAGTACAGCAGAGTGCTGCTTGATTGTTTTGGGAGAGGATTTCTTAAGAATATGAACTAGGTAGACCATCGAACGCAATCCACAAGTTCCAGATTTGTGTGGAAAACACTGAGGTATAAGAGGACTTAACCACTAGTCAAGAATAATTGCCTGAGGAGATACAAAAGGGCAGAAAGGTCATGTTTGCCCAGCGGCCAAAAGAAAGCTGCATTTTAAATGATAGATCCACTTTCAGCCTTCCCCCTGATGCTACAAGAATTTAGGTGCAAAGTAATAGGTCTTATTGTGGATTTCATATTGGATTAAAAGAGCATGAGTCTGATGTACTAAGATGAACTGAAGTAATTCAGGAGCAAATCAGCTGCACCATAGGAGACAAATAAAAATTTCCATTGATTTAAATGGAGCTAAACCTTTGAATGGTAAAGCTGTCTTCTGTAAAGGTAGACTATAGCAGATGCTAGAAGATAGTAGTTCAGCAACACTCCTTTTAGTGTCATTCATACCTTACCATTGTCTTGGAAGCTAATGCCTGCTGTTTAAAGGGGAAGAAGCACCTCTTAATAATAACCACCCTCTTAACATACTATGGACAGAAAATCCTAACATCCCCTATGAATTTTGCCCTTTTGCTTTTGTTTAAGAGATAACCTCTACAGTTAGTCTTAAATGTCCTATACATATCCAAGGACATGATAGGTGCTAGCAGGAGCACCAGGGCCACATTTACTTCCCAGGCACAGAAAGGCAAGACACTTTAGGCACCTTTCTCGTGGCCACACCCCCATTCCTGACATGACCCCATCCCCAGTTCCATTTTCTTGTTTCTTATTGGTTAACCAATAAGAAACAATAACAAAAATATACTTAACTCCTTGGTTGCTAGATAGAGCTAAAACACATTGCCGCACAATGTGTGGGAGAACTCAGTAGCATCAAGTGGGTTAAATAATATCCTGTAAAGATGGCATAAAACTAGTGCAGGGACAATGAGATTGCTCTGACCATGCCAATAATTCAGAATGTGGGTGTGGCTAGCACAGCTGAGACAGCTCTCAAAATCTGGCGCTTTAGGCAGTTGCCTACTGTGCCTGTTGGGGAATTTGGTCCTGAGAAGCACAGGATACAAACTCTAACTACTTTACATGTAATCGTAACCCTTTCAGGACCAGAGAGGTGTGTGTTGTGCAATGCATTGTTAACCCCTTGTCGATTTTTAGGGTTAAGTAGGCTCATGCACTCAGCCTACTTATTTCTACATCCTTAAGGCATAGTAATGTTTCAAAATAAAAGCAGCTCCAATAAATCTTCATAGTATTTGGACAATGGAGAGCATTATTTCAATACTGTCAGAGTTGTAGTTCAAGAGTAATTGAATGATAAAGTATCCCCCTCCCGCCCCTTTTACTGATGTAACACTGCCTACCTCAAAGCAGCAAGAATGTTGGGATGGATTGCAGAGAGGGACAATCTTTAGTGAGCATAAGGGAAAAACCTGGAAAACCTGTCAAGGGGGCAGGGTTTTCCTTATGTTCACAGTAAGAAGACTGCCCCTTGCTGTTATCTGTCTGGTCTGTGGACCAGATTCCACATCTGAGAGGAGGGGGCTTACACTAGGTAAAAGGGGCGGGAAGGGGATAGTTTATCATTCAATTACTCTTGAACCACAACTCTGACAGTATTGAAATAACACTCTCCATGGCTCAAATACTATGCGTATTAATTGGAGCTGCTGTTTTTGTGAAACATTACTATCCCTTTAAACATGACATCCAGAATGGATTGAACATGTTATCTCTTGAACAAAGACACAAGGTAAATATACATAAGGGGCATTAGGATTTTCTGGCCATAGCAAGATAAGAACGGGTTATTATTAGGAGTTGTTGCCCTACTGCTGTTACTCTCATATTAAAAGATGGCAACATCTTGATTACAAGTTTATTTTGCAGGGAAAATACAACATCTCCAGTGTTTAAACAGAATTAGCTAATAAAGACTAGTGAATTAGGATGGTTATATATTTTTTGAAGCTTTTCTCAATAGCATTTTTATCACCTTTAAACTACAAGATGTTATTGAATGCAGGTGAGGCTTAGTGGTGAAAATGCAAGAAGCCGTTAATATTAACATCTGTAACATCATGAGACCAATTTGCTGCATTGTTAACTGTTCAATTTTTTTCCACCTCAAAAAAGAATAAAGAAAAAATTAATGGACATGACAGCTAGGGTTTTGGTTTGATGCCTTGTTCAAGGACTAGCGGACAAGTACGTTGTGTTTTTCAGAATGAAATTAATAGGGATTTGCAGGTTGGAAATGAGAGCTTAGGTGTTTGTGGAGGTCACTCACCAACAATGGAATCATAGCTTAAGAAGTCCTCTAGGGTCTTTTCTTGATGCAAACTAACAAGACATTGTGATCATTTCTTAGAGAATGGCCTTGTATCTAGCTGGATTTAAATGCAGATTATAAAGTGAACTGCATCCCCACGCAAGCATTATCTGAGATGGGAGAGGAAAAAAAAGAAAAGAAATACGGTGAACAGAACTGGGCTTGGAAAATGTTCTCCATTGAGGGACCAAAAGCTGTCAATCAAAGGAGTTGACAGGCTGAAGAGATTGACAGACAAGCCCTCTCTCCTGACTCCAGCTATCAGGGGGAATGAGAGAAGTGTCTACAAGAACACACTAAATTGCCAAAGTCATTACGAGTCGCCAATTACCAAAGAAAACATAACAAGGTGTAGTTTAGAAAAAGAAGGGGAAGGAAGAAAGAAAGAAAAAACAGAATAGAAAAGATGAAATCAATGTTGTCATTGAAAATTTCAATGCAGCTGTTTTCTTAGAACTTTATGAAAACAAAATGAACTATTAAGGGAATACACAATGCTGTTGTGTGTGCAGTCAATGAATTCTTGGTTTAGATTTTAGTCATACATCTGTGTGGGTATATTCTTTATTTACAGATAGATAGATAGAGAGGTAGATGGATAAAAAGGTGTTGTACACAAACACACATGCACAGGCAGACAGATAGTGAGGGAGATAGATAGATAGATAGATAGATAGATAGATAGATAGATAGATAGATAGACTGATAGATAGATAGACTGATAGAGACAAGATAGATAGATAGATAGATAGATAGATAGATAGATATAGATAGATAGATAGATAGATAGATAGATAGATAGAGTGAGTCTGTGTGTGTCAAGTGTATATCAAGAAGCAATGGATTCTTGCTTTAGATTTTATTTTTACATTCACATGTGTATATACTGTATATACAGATAGGGGGTTCGATAGATAGATAAATAGATAGATAGATCGATAGATAGATAGATAGATAGATAGATAGATAGATAGATAAATAGATAGATTTTTTTAAGTGTTATATAATATGAATTGCTATCTGCTGTGCCAGATTATACTGAAAAAAAAATACATAAATTGAAAGCTGGAGGCTGAGCAGCTCTTTCATACAAACACACACATCAGTACAAGGGGTCCCAAACACACAATGCACACATACATATCACATATAGATACATACAAAAACATGTCTGCATACACTCATTCTTATACAAGTGCTTTTTAATTTAAACTGGTGTAGAGAAGGGCTTCTTTCCTCTTCCTATTTTTGTAATAATACTTAGCCAACATAGTTACAGCTAATATCCTAAATATAATAAATATGTATACAGAAATTATATATATAGAATGTAAATGAAATTAATTCGCACACACAGGCTGAGTTAAATTAACACCATCCTGTATAATAATTTGCTAAAACATGTGTAATGACGCAGTCATGCACAGTAGAGACTGCTGCGCGTGCTGCAGTCATGCACAGTAGAGACAGCCAGTGATGAGGTTGATACAGAGCGGGGCGCTCCGAAGGAGCTTCCAGCTCTGTATCAGCCGTGGTGCGGGCAGTCTCTGCTGTGCATGACTTCCCCGAGCAGTGGCACTGTCGCCCGTGTAACAGGCTCTTCAACTAGTTGCAATATAATTTACACATGGAAAGGTTGAAGTGGGTATTTGTGTGTGGGGTGATGTGTTTTGGGGGTACTAGGGGACATGGGGTTCAGGCTGGGCAATGGGAAGGGTCATGGCATCCTCCTGTTGCACTTGCCCAAAACAGGTGTATAGGCTGCCTGATTTCTCACCAACTATGTATCTTTAGCAGTGTACCTGAGCTCATGTAGATGATAGCATACCTTAGCACCAGAGGTGTAACTAGAAGCCTCTGGGCCCTGGTGCAAGAAGTGCCACGGGCCCCCCCACATTGGCCCCCCTCAACCACATTGACCCCCTCCACAATGCCATTCAATCTCCACAATGTCCCCATCTCCTACCTGAAGCTCCCGCGTGGTCCTCTAAGTAATGCAGAGCGCTGGGAGGTGATGTCATCTCCCAGCTCTCTGCATTATTAGAGCACCGGAGGGAGATTGCGGGTACCAGGCGGAAGGGTTGCAGGGGGTGGCAGGGCCCCTGGAGTGCACAGGCCCGGTTGCAAGTGCGATCCCTGCGACCCCTATAGTTACGCCACTGCTTAGCACATGCCCTCATCTGCCACAGGAGAAAATTGGATAAGGTGAATGCACTGATGCCTTTTTCTGCAGATTGCCTTAAACATAGGAGTAAAGTGTAACACACTTTGCAGGCCAAATTGCAGGCGATATTACAGAAAATGCTTAGTACATAACCCCCTTTACTAAAACTCTCCCAGAGCATGCATTATAAGCAGGACAATACATTTTTTCCACTAGCTGGAGCTGTTGGTAACAATTTAATTAAAAAAACAATGTTAGTACAGTGATAACTTTTCAATGACAAATCTACCAGCAGTGATAGTACCCTGATTTTACAAAATAAGACAAGTCGTATAAGATATGCTCCATTGCAAATGTTTACTGCTCCTTTAAAGACACAATCACATTGCCAAATTGTACCACAACCTGTCTACATATCATGTCCAGGCACACTTTGTCCCAAATCCCAGTGCCTCCAATGTTACCATCATTAGCCAAGGGTCTTGAGGTTGAGCCCTCATCTAAATAATTAAATCTCTGCTTGTCCCTACTGACCTCTGCTAGCCAACAGAAGATATATACAGAAGTACTCCGAATTAAATAAACAAAAATCAATCATCTAATTAATCAGCCCCACATGTTCCTTGTCCTAGAGTGGAATTCAGTGATTGACTTGAGTTCTTTCCAACTGAACCAGCATTACAAACCATAAGCATAAAGCAAAGTGGGACAGTCCCCAGTCAAATCAGCTGTGTTATAGGTTAAAAAAAATAAAAAGTGAGATGAGTCAAAAGGGACATTTAACCCCTTGAATCAGTGATGTCCAACCGGGGCAATTCAACTGTTGTGACTTACAACGCCCATCATTCCCAGACAGTCACTTCCTGGCTGGAGATTATGGGAATTATGGGGGACATCTATAAAAAGTGTTCTTCTACGTTGTTTATGAAGTATTCTTAAACTGTCCCTATTCCTTATTATGATAGTTGAGATTTATAAAGCAGAAATTGAATGTTTATAAATGCAGCGTAATAGTGCATTTTTTTGTTTTGTGTGCATGTTTGCGTGGATTTACTACACCAGAAATAAGAACAGGTCGGATATGGCCTTAACCCCATTCCGACAATGGACGTACATGTACGTCCCACAGAAACTGTCACTTAGTGACAGAAGACGTACGTGTACGTCCAGGAAGTCGTTCAAAGCAATGGGAAAAAAAGTTCGGCGGGCATTAAGTGCTGGCCGCACACTAAGAGGTTAATATTGTGGTGATAATTTTGTCTCTAAAATGTTGCAAACATTTATATTTCTTTATAAATTCGCTGCGCCACTTTTCTTACACTTCCGAATGCCACTTTTCAAAAAACACTACTACATGGTGTTACGCTCTCTTACTACTTTTATAACTAACAAAATCATTTTTAACGCCATTGTAACGTTAGAATTCACTTTACTCCACTTTTATAAATGTCCCTCTATAGGTCACAACCAGGCCCGGACTGGGACAAAAAATAGGCCCGGGCATTTAAAGCTGAGCAGCCCATTTTCATTTTTTGAGCAGCCCATGGGGGGGGGGGGTGTTTAACATTCGCTCTTTTTTTTTTTTTTTTAAAGCCCGGACCCAGGGCCGGTGCAAGGATTTATGTATACACAGGGCGAAGGTGCATTTTGATGTCCCCACCCCCCTCCGACACAATCCCCTGCCCCCGCCCACATATTCACCTCCACACTCTGCCCACCCCATCCTCCTCCCCACACTGTTCACCTCCACAATGCCCCACTCCACAATGCCCCCTTCAACTCCACATTGCCCCTTCCACAATGCCCCCTTCATCTCCACATTGCCCCTTCCACAATGCCCCTTCCACAATGCCCCCTTCATCTCCACAATGCCCCTTCCACAATGCCCCCTTCATCTCCACATTGCCCCTTCCACTCCACAATGCCCCCTTCCACTCCACATTGCCCCTTCCACAATGCTCCATTCCACTCCACAATGCCCCCTTCATCTCCACATTGCCGCTTCCACAATGTCCCCTTCATCTCCACAATGCCCCTTCCACAATGTCCCCTTCATCTCCACAATGCCCCTTCCACAATGCGCCCTTCCACTCCACAATGCCCCCTTCATCTCCACAATGCACCCTTCCACTCCACAATGCCCCCTTCATCTCCACAATGCACCCTTCCACTCCACAATGCCCCCTTCCACTCCACAATGCCCCCTTCCACAATGCCCCCTTCCACTCCACAATGCCCCCTTCATCTCCACAATGCCCCCTTCCACAATGCCCCCTTCCACAATGCCCCCTTCATCTCCACAATGCCCCTTCCACAATGCCCCCTTCCACTCCACAATGCCCCCTTCATCTCCACAATGCACCTTCCACAATGCCCCCTTCATCTCCACAATGCCCCCTTCATCTCCACAATGCACCTTCCACAATGCCCCCTTCATCTCCACATTGCCCCTTCCACAATGCCCCCTTCATCTCCACAATGCTCCCTTCACCTCCACAATGCCCCTTCCACAACGCCCCCTTCATCTCCGCAATGCCCCTTGATCCCCTACCTTAAATCCCTGGTGATCTAGCGGCGACGCGGCGTACCATCACTGTAATCTGTGCCTCCTTCGGCACAGAGCTGCATCTCCCGCGCGCGGTTCACAATAATGGGGAGCGCTGGGAGATGATGTCATCTCCCAGCGCTCTGTATTACTACGGAGACTGGGTCACCGGACCGGCCCACCGGGCAAATGCCCGGTGTGCCCGATGGCCAGTCCGGGCCTGGTCACAACAGCTAGAAGTTCACAGGTTGTCCATTATTGCACTGAATGCTAGGGAGGGCTTCAAGTCATTGTAAAGCAATGCATTGGTGACCTCTCTATTACACGTGGGTGACTTCTCTATTACGTGGGTGAAACAAGCCACATTTACATCAATGGTAAGTTTTATTTCTGCAGTTGCTTTGCTTCAGAATTTTACACACTCATACATAAAAACACACATATGCACACATGCACGCACACACATACAAACCACATGCACACGCACATCCTTACAGACACACACACACACCCATGCTCAAACATGCACACTCAAATGCAGACACACACAAATAAACACATACACACACAGGCACATATACAAACACAGACAAATGGTCACACATACATACATACATACTCACATATATACACACACACACTTACACTCTCAAACACACACATACACATGCACGCACATGCACACACTTGTTCTTTAAAGCACTGGCACTTTTATTTGTCATCTATAGTGCAGTTGGTTACCTCAAGAATTCCTCCACTTTCTTTGCCCATGTGGCCATGAGTTCTGCATCTGCCTACATATCATCCACTTTAATTTCTTCCTTCATTAAGCTCTCCTTATTATGGCCATTTTGACAAAAATGACAAGTGTAATAAAGAAAGTCCATTTAAAACAATGGAAATTTGGAACAATTACATTTTTACCCTATGGTGACGTTGCTTTGCCTGAGAATAACGCCACTGCTGTCTTTATAAATATGCCCCATTGCTGTTTATTGTAAACTAATTAATAGAGCATAATTTCAGTTGATTAGTGGAGAGGACTGCTAGCCTTCCTAATCAGAATACACAGCTCACTGTCCAAATTAGGGTGAATTGTCAGTCATCTCTCTAAGACACATAGCCTGTCATACAATTAGAATATATTGCCAACCACATCATTCTTTTTGCTGATGAACTCAGGGGCACACTCACTTCCATCTTACATTCATCAACAGTAGAGAAATTAACACTGTAATTTGAGTGAGCACTCAAACTGCAGAAAAGCCAGTGGAAGTCTATGCTGTCATATATTAAGAAAACACAGATGCCTTGGCTAGACGACACATGTCAACATAGACATGCTTTTCTCCTATACATCCAGGAGATACAACATAATGTCCCTATCTTTCTCACTTCCCCTCTCCATACCCAGGGACAGATTTCCCAAAAGGCAGAATAGGACATTTCCTAGAGCTCCAACTTTTGAGGGGAGCCTCAGCTGTGCTGGCCACA
Organism: Rhinophrynus dorsalis; assembly: GCA_037306005.1. Classification (NCBI taxonomy): domain Eukaryota; kingdom Metazoa; phylum Chordata; class Amphibia; order Anura; family Rhinophrynidae; genus Rhinophrynus; species Rhinophrynus dorsalis. The sequence goes on along the minus strand of CM074719.1, from coordinate 214,831,905 downwards.
TCTATTTACTCTGTTGTGGGTGTGGCCAGAGCAATTTCAGTGTCCCTGCACTAATTTTATATTCCAATACAGGCTACTGTTTAATCCCTTGGGTGCTAGAGAGATCTCCAATCCGAAACGGACCTAGTCCGAAATTTCAGTGTAAATTTCGGAAATTCGGACAGAGCTTTCCTGCCTGAAACCATTACAATGTTGCTACATGCTGCAAAAAATAGATCTGGTAAAACAGGTGCTTTACAGTTCATGCAAAGTGCAGAGATATTAACCACTTAAGGACACAAGCAATTTTATTATTTTTGCTAAGTGTGTGTTTAACCATAATGCCTATCTTTCTCATTTATTTCACAAACACATATTATATACCATTTTTTAAAGAGCAGAAAGGGCTTTAATTTGATGTGACATATACATATATAAATTCTCATTTATTATTAAAAAAATAAAAAAATTTTGGCAGTAATAATGTGTTACATAATGGGTGCAACGTAAGAAAAGTTTAATTTTAATTTTTTATTGAATATTTTATTTTTTTTTAAATTTGGCCGAATAATTCGGACTATTGCCAAGTTTCGTCCGAGTCGAACAGGTCCGGTCCGAAATTCGGATCCTCCGTATGGGAAAAAAAAATTTGACCAAAATCGAATTTTACAGAAAATGTTTGCCATGCATAAGTCTACTCTTTAGCAACCAAGGGGTTAAAGTTTTTTTATTGCTTGTTGTAGGCCAAGGATATGTCCTGTGCTAGGAAACAGTGGATGGGACAAGGGGTGGGGTCATGTGAGGAGTGGGGATGCGGCCATGGACAGGGAAAAGGGCACCTAGAGTGCCTTGCCTAGGGGAACCTGGAATGTAAATCTGTCCCTGCCTGTTTCTCTTTATTTCTTGTCCCCTACCTATTTCCCCTTCCTCCCTGCTTTCCTTACCCTCCTTTTTCTCCTATCTACCTCCCCTCCCCCCTTTTTCTTCTTATCTGTATTTTATTCCAGTCTGTCTTTGTTTCCTCTCTTTAATTTCCCATCTGTCTATTCCTGGAAGGCCTGTTCTCCATACAAGCCACAGTCTAATCAAGCTGGCTGACCTTCCAATGGACGCAGCTGATGCATGTGTGCTCACTCACAATTATCTTGCATCCATCAGCTATAAAGTGGTTAATGTGGCAGGTTGTGTCTGTATGGTTTGTAACCCCAACATATTTATAGTTTGAATATATAGCTGTATTCAAATTGATTGAAGAAATAAAGAGTGGATAGCTAGATAATACCACAATTCGCACCAAGAGTTCCAGTTATTTATTTTGGTCTTGCACCTTAATTTAAGAGTATGTTTTGGGGACAGCACAGGTTACAAATGATGGAGCATCTGAGCGACAGTATACTTTATCAATTATAAGAATTAGTGCTGTTCTCGTATTTTTTCAGTAGGTGGATTCAATTCAGGTGATATATTTATCACTGAAATGTTGCTAAAAAAAAACCCATGTAGCATATGGGACCATTTGGAGATAAAACCAGGGCCGGCGCTACCATAAGGCAGCTTAGGCAGCCGCCTTAGGGCGCCCCGCAGCGGAGGGGCGCCGAAACAGGCAAAACCAGGAGAGGTGAAAGAGGCTGAGCGCCAGCGGTCACAACCCGCATTATCCAGGACTCAGTGGCATCCGCTGAGCAGTGGCGTCGCGCATGCTGGTAGTTTCTTCATCTTTCTGGGCGCTACTTTCAAACTTGTTCTAAATCAGAACAAGTTTGAAAGTAGCGCCCAGAAAGATGAAGAAAACTACCAGCATCACATCTGCATCGCTGGCTCGCTGCGTGTCACATGGTCCCATCCTAGCCGGCAGTGGCTGTCTTCAGAGGCAGCGGTGCAGGGAAGAGGAAACAGGGCTTCACCTGCTGCATCAACATGGCTCCAGGATCCCTCAGAATCTCCTAAAGGCAAGGGGGAAATTGATACAAAGGGGGGGGATCTAGAGGTTGATAAAGAGGCAAAATGGGGGGGATCAGGAGGTGTGGGGGAGAAAGAGGCAAAATGGGGGGATCAGGAGGTGTGGGGGAGAAAGAGGCAAAATGGGGGGGATCAGGGGGTGTGGGGGAGAAAGAGGCAAAATGGGGGGGATCAGGGGGTGTGGGGGAGAAAGAGGCAAAATGGGGGGGATCAGGGGGTGTGGGGGAGAAAGAGGCAAAATGGGGGGGATCAGGGGGTGTGGGGGAGAAAGAGGCAAAATGGGGGGGATCAGGGGGTGTGGGGGAGAAAGAGGCAAAATGGGGGGGATCAGGGGGTGTGGGGGAGAAAGAAGCAAAATGGGGGAATCAGGAGACAAGAGGGGGAGAAAGAGGCAAAATGGGGGATAAAGATGGAATAGGAGGATCAAGAGGCAAGGGGCAAAAGGGGGAGAAAGATGCTAGAGTGGGGATCAAGAGGGGGATAAAGACTCTTTTCTCTCCCTTTTTTTCTCTTCCATTCCATTCTTAACTCTTTCACCCTCTTGCCTCTTTATCTTTCTCCATCACTTTTTTTAATTTTTTGCACAGATATTCTTTAGATGTCACTGTCTAGTATACATGGACCTTTAACCCTTTGAGTGCCAGAGGGCTTCACTAGGCACCAGCACCCCCTCCCCACCCAAATAAAATGCAGTGTCCTTGGTGCCCTGCTGACTATTCCCTTCCTCCTCCATCCCAAAAATATTTACTAGAAGGAACTGCAGGTAGCATCTTTTCCTTCTTTCCCCACTCCACCCTTCTCAAAGAGTGCCAGGGCCATTTTTAGGGTAGGGCACAAGGGGCAGGGGATTGTGGCAATGTCAGGGGGGGGATTGTGGCCGGGTCGGAGGGAGGTGGGTGGAGTGGCGGGGGGGGGGCATCAAAATGCACCTTCGCCTGTGTAGACAAAAATCCTTGCACCGGCCCTGGATAAAACCAGTGATGCACGTATCATCTGCAACTGAATCCAGCCCATATTCTAACACTCAAGATCCTCCAATAATCTAACCCAGCATATACCAGAAGGTACATTAGACATTCTTCTAGTCCTTAAAGTGTTAATCACTCTGATTAAAGGGATAGTAATACTTCAAATGTAAAAAAAATATGTTGTAGGGTTTATTCCCCTGAGTAAAACAAGAGTACCCTACTACTGATATGTGTTTTAATCAAAGTAATTACAGCTCATACTTGAGTTTTTTAGGTTCAATATCATAGTGTCCTGAAATCATACAGTGGCGCTGTTGCTACACCATCCTATGTAGATTTATGGTATACGGACCAGAGCTGTCCATAGGATGGTGTAGCAACAGCACCACTGTACAATTTCAGGCCACTGTGATATTGCACCTAAAAATTTCAAATTTGAGCTGTAATAACGTTTGAATAAAACACCTTTCAGCAGTGAGAGTACCATTTTTTTACTCAGGGGGATAAACACTATAATATAAATTTTTTTTTACATATTAAGTATTATTATCCCTTTAAATTCACTGTGTACATTTTTTTTACCCATTCCAACAGTTTCTGATGTTTGGAGATCTACAATAAGTTATGTATTTTCTGTAATTAGACATTTCACAAATTATATTTTTAGTCTCACTATTGCAATGTATTGGGGACATCTCTAGCATCAAAAGGATTAAAATCTTACATCTAACCAATGTATGTAACTGTATTTGTCTTGTTACATTTTCTGTAATTCTTGCTTTAATCTCAAATAAAGCTTCTTTTAAAAAAAAAAAATCTGCAAATGAACCAGCTTCAGTCCACAAATCATCAGCTGTATACAATAGTCCATAGTGTTGAATATCACTTTACTCTTATAGCTAGGGTTTCCACCTTTTCTGCAAAAAAAAATACCGGCCATGGCATTCCCTCCATAGACTTAACATTGGATAGAAGCCAATTTTTTACCGGCCTGCCAGTAAAATACCGGCTGGGTGGCAACCCTACTTATAGCTTACATTATACTGCAATGTTTTCCATATTATAGTCTATATATGAAGAAACAAAAAGCTGAGCAATTCTGGAGCAAACCAACGGCACCATAAGGGGGTAAATTGCCACACTACTTAAAACTGAGCTTTTAACCTCTAGAATCTTAAAGGGATAGTAATGTTTCATAATAAAATCAGCTCTAATTAATCATCATAGTATTTGGACTTTGAAGAGTGTTATTTCTATTCTGTCAGAGTTGTAGTTCAAGAGTAATTCAATGACAAAGTGTCCCCCTCCTGCCCCTTTTACTAATGTAACACTGCTCAGCCAGATCAGAAGGGAGGTGCCCAGGTAGACTGCAGAGAGGGACAATCTTCAATTAAGATAAGGGAAAAAGCTGAAAAGCTTGTCAAGGGGGGCAGGGATTTCATTGTTTTCATTGTAAGGAGATTGTCCTCTGCTGTTATCTGTCTGGTCTTACAACCAGTGTCCCCATCTGAGAAGAGATGGCTTACACTAGGTAAAAGGGGCGGGAGGGGAAACTTTGCTTGTGAATATCTCTTAAACCATAAAGGTTTGAGAGATAAGCCTTATATCATTCTTCATATTTTTTTAATGCCTACAAAATAAAATAAAGTTAAAATGAAGTATTACTATCCCTTTAAAGAGGTTCCACAAACACTCATTGATTTAATCGGGATTTTTTTTTTTCTTTTTTTCAAAAACTTTATTAAGAAAAAACGGAAATTACAGAGCAAAACAGATCACAAAGCCCTGCTCGCAGGCAGGAATCAGTAAATAAATAGAAAATCAGTGAATAACACAGTCCAAAGCATGAGCTGCTCAATATGCATCAAATACTTTAGAATCCTCGAGATATAGTAAAATGTCAACAATCCCCAAATACGGGAGGAAAAATAGAACTTAAAATCGAAACAGAATTGAGTAGTTAAATCTAACCACAGAGACAAGATTTCATCAACAACTGGACCCAAAGATCAGCAGGGAGGAGATGGTTAAGGGAAGAAGAAGAGGAAAAAAAAAAAAACATACGGGAAGAAGGAAGAGAAAAGAAGGCAGCAGGACTAATGAGAGGACACGACCCGGCCCGGACACCCACCTCGAAGGCATCCAAGACTGATGCACCATAGTTTACGGGGAGAAGAGCTTCAGTACAAATGAATCAGACTATAATTGAACGAATAGCCAACGTACATGGCAAACAGTCCACAAATCTCAAGCGAACCAATAAAATAATGAAGAGCAATCCCAAAGCAAGGGAGACAAGTCCTAAGGAGATAAAATTTAAGGGGACTCAATCGAAGCCCGGGCGATTATATAAAGATAGCCAGGGACCCCAAAGCTCTAAGTAGGAATCCTCAGTATTAGTGGTGATAGAATGGTATTTTTCCAAAGATAGCACTCCTAATACGAGGCCTGATAATACCTTAGCTATGGGTGAGAAAAAGGAACAGACACAGTAAAGGAGACAAGGAAAGCTGAATGGAGAAAGCTCTGTTAATGCATATGATGATATGGGACCACAAAGGTTTTAGTAAAGGACAGGACCAAAAGATATGCAGGGGGGAACCACCTGCAGACTTACATCTCCAGCACAAATTAACCAGGATTTTAACCCCTTGAATGCTAAAGGTGTCCAAAACATAGCTTTGCATTCAAGAGGATAAAATCCCCAGTTACATCAACATCAAGTTTATTTGTCCCCTATGGAGCATTTGGTTTTCTTCGGAATTTCTCCTTACTTATTTAGTGCATAAGGCCCAATCAGTTCACAGATTAAATTCCGTAGTTGCGTATTTTGTCCCAAATGGATACCTCTATTCATGCATCTGTATGGTAGATTTGCTAATGCTAGGCAATTTTTTTCTGAAAAAAATAATTGCACCTCTTTAGCTTCCTGACTATATCCCAAGGGGCCTTCTCAAATGCTGAGGTCCATCAAAATCTGAAATCCCTGTAATTATCATAATGTTTCTTGAGCAAACTATCAGCCATTTTGTACGCTAAAGAAACAATGGGGTATATGTGTCAATGTGTCTCTAAATAAAAATAGGTTATGGATGCATTACAACTAATTTGTGCCTACTTATTAACCCTTTGCGTGCCAGAGAGGTATCCAACGCATTGCGCTGCAATGCGTTGGATACCTCTCTGGCACGGGAAGGGTTAATCAAAAATAGTGACAGAAATGGTCTAATGAGACAGATCATAATTGAACTAGACAAAACAGTAAATACAGATAAAGATTTAGTGAATAAAAATTAAAGGAAACTGAGGCAGTTCTTATCATCATCATTAATTAAAATAATATAAAAGGCCAGATGTATGTTTGTCCGATGCAGTCATGCGCAGTAGAGAGTGCCCAAATGTACATGCACAGTAGAGACTGCCCGAACACACAGAATGCTGGGAGTTGTAATTCTGAGGTAGTACACCTGCCATGAAGTTCTCCAGTAGTACACCTGCCGTTACATAACCATTCGATGCAGTCATGCACATTAGAGACTGCCCGAACACACAGAATGCTGGGAGGTATAGTTCTGCAGTAGTACACCTGCCATGTAGTTTACATAGCGTCTTAAATAGCCGTTGGTAGCTGCCATTACATAGAGACATAAGCTATCACCTACAATTTCTAAACACTCCTGACCCTGAGTGTGGTAACTATAAACATTTTCAAATATAAAGATTTTTTTAATAACCTTCATATTGGGTTCCTTCTCTCCCTTATGCCCCTCATGCCTCTTCTCTTGAGCTGACCAGTTCTAGCACTGTACCAACCAGCCCATATACCCCTCACGCCTCCTCTTCTTCTGACCTGACCTGTTGTGCCGGTATGACAGGGCTGCTCTTTCCCTTGGCATTTGGAGTCACGGTCCCACTTTCACGTCCCTTTAAATCCACCTCATTCCACAAATAAATATAACACATAATATATTAACACTCTGGATCAGCTGCACCAGAGAAAGAAAAAAACACAAAAAAAACAAACACTCTGAACATTTTTTATTTTACTCACTTTGGCTTGTGTACATGGGCTTTTACACTAGTCCTAATAATAATTAGCTAAAACATATGTAACAATGCAGTCATGTGCAGTAGAGACTGCTGTGTGTGCCGCAGTCATGCGCAGTAGAGACTGCCCGCACCACAGCTGATGCAGAGCTGTATCAGTTGTGGCACGGGCAGTCTCTACTGCGCATGACTGCCCTGCAATCGGCTGCCAGTGGCACTGTGGCCTGTGTAACAGGCTCTTCAACTAGTTTGTAATAAACTACTTAATAGGGGCTTTTTCTAGACACTTTGGGACATTTTTATCAATGTATAAACATTCACAAATCATTGGAACAAAAAGTTCTCTAACAGCGAATGTGAGACATTCATATCTATCATTCTTATAAAGAAATGGTAATAAATAGTCAAAGTTGGTAAATAAAACCCTATTTGAGATTGTACAATGATGACATGTATCAATATGTAGATATTCAGCAGAATATACCATTTTAGTTGTTAAATTCTTTTCTGTGTTCTTCATTTTGTCTCTATTTCTGGTAATATTCTGATACATTTGTTAAGAATGTGGCATTTTCTGGGAGGTCAGTCTTGATTTGTCTTGAGTCAGTCATTTTACTATTTTATATTGCTGTCCCTATTTTCTTTAACCCTTTTCTGTACCCCTCTGCCACTCAAAGGGTTAATGACTAGGTGCAAGACAGCCACAATTGCATTTGTAACCTTTTTTGTATTAGTGACAAGTTGATACATATGTCTTTTTACATTGCAAAATCTCCTGTAGGGCTTAATTTGCAAATTGCAACAAGTTATCAACATGTCTTAATGAGAATCACATGGGTAGCTCACAATTGGTGTTAAGGGCCAGAAAATTCTAATGGCCTCTATGAATTTTGCCCTTGTGGCTTTGCTCAAGAGATTACCTCTTCAATCAGTCCTGGATATAATATCATTAGAGGCAGCTTTTTGCACTGAGTTAGGCAAAGTGCACAAGACTACTTAACCCCTTTAAGAACCAGATGAGTGTGCAATGCAGAGGACATTTTTTCTGGTCCTTCAAGGGTTCTGTGGTCCTGCTAGCAACTGTCATGGCTGCCGCTACAGATATGACATACAGGACTGATTGAAGATGTTTTGAATTGTATAAAGAAGCAAAGGGAAAAAAAACTGTTCCCCTTAATACTATCTATTAATAAGGCACAGTAGAAAGTGATGTAACTTTACTGTATTTTCCTGCACATGCTACAGGGGAGACATTCAGAGTTTGTTTCCTTTAAAGTCTTAACAAAAGCGTGTGTGCACTAATATTACTCACTACAGTAGAAACCTGGAAGTATGAGGAGAAGACAAAAAAGCAAGAGGCGCTTCCTAGTGCATTAATCTTCTTATATTTTCACCAAACCTTCACCGGCTAAAAGTAAATACAAACGGATTGACTGGGGGGCACATATATGACCACCAGCAGAAAGGCTCCAGGAATTCTTTATACTGCTTCCCTTATTGCAGATTTTAGGCAGCGCCACTTCACCACAGAATACCTCACAGAGTAGAGATATGTAGTAGAGAGAAAAGAAAAATAAGGGGCGCCTCAAAGATAACAAGTTTGGTGGGATATAAAAGTGTTTCACTCACAATTTTTATATCCCGCCAAACTTGTTATATTTGTGGTATAAAGCACCAGTGGCACCCCTTTTTTTCTTTTCTCTATTTTACAAACCTGGCAGTAGGAGCAGGAGTTGTAAGTCAACATACAGTGCGGAAAATGAGCTGTGAGAGATCCCCCAAAGCAGTATCCTTTTAAAAGTTTGCACGCAAAAGAGTGTGCAACCACATGACACATTAACTATGTCACCATGATAAAAATGGCAATGTGAGAATCTCGCACTGCATGACAATGTGAGATTCTCATGTCACTTACTGAATGGTTGCATACTAGTGTTGAGCGAGCATGCTCGGCCGATGCTCGGATCGGCTCGAGCATCGCTCTGCTCGGCACATGGCGGTACTCGTACGAGTACCGCATGTGCTCGCCCGCCATGTTCGGGTCTCCTCCCCGCACGTTTTGCGGCTGCTGCGCAGCCAATAAACGTGCAGGGAGGCTCTGACATCGGTGTAATGCCAGCAGCCATGTTGGCTGCTGGCATTACACTGATTGGCTGGCCAGAACCCGTGGTCGGGTGCTGTATAGCACCTGACCAGCGAGTTCGGCTCAGTCTTAGCCAGGGAGAGCTGAGGATAGGAAGGGAAAGTCAGTGTAGGGAGGAAAAAAAGCAAAATTGTGAAAAAAAAGAACCAAAAGTCCTTTTTAGGACTACTGTGTGTGGGGGCAGCAGGTTATTTTGTGTGGGGGGAAAAAAAAAAAAAAAAAAAAAAATATATTCTGTTTAGTGTGCAAAGTTGCAGATTAGAGCACATTCTGTTTAGTGTGCACAGTTGCAGATTAGAGTACATTCTGTTTAGTGTGCAAAGTTGCAGATTAGAGCACATTCTGTTTAGTGTGCAAAGTTGCAGATTAGAGCACATTCTGTTTAGTGTGCAAAGTTGCAGATTAGAGCACATTCTGTTAAGTCTTCAAACTAAAATATCAAAGTCACATATTCCATTCAGTGTGCGTCGCCGCAGTTTAGCAGCACATTCTGTGTACTGTGCAGAGTTGCAGAATAGGAAGAGATACTGTTAAGTCTTCAAACTAAAATATCAAAGTCACATATTCCATTCAGTGTGCTTCGCCGCAGTTTAGCAGCACATTCTGTGTACTGTGCAGAGTTGCAGAATAGGAAGAAATACTGTTAAGTCTTCAAAGTAAAATATCAAAGTCACATATTCCATTCAGTGTGCTTCGCCGCAGTGTAGCAGCACATTCTGTGTACTGTGCAGAGTTGCAGAATAGGAAGAAATACTGTTAAGTCTTCAAACTAAAATATCAAAGTCACATATTCCATTCAGTGTGCTTCGCCGCAGTTTAGCAGCACATTCTGTGTACTGTGCAGAGTTGCAGAATAGGAAGAAATACTGTTAACTCTTCAAACTAAAATATCAAAGTCACATATTCCATTCAGTGTGCTTCGCCGCAGTTTAGCAGCACATTCTGTGTACTGTGCAGAGTTGCAGAATAGGAAGAAATACTGTTAAGTCTTCAAAGTAAAATATCAAAGTCACATATTCCATTCAGTGTGCTTCGCCGCAGTGTAGCAGCACATTCTGTGTACTGTGCAGAGTTGCAGAATAGGAAGAAATACTGTTAAGTCTTCAAACTAAAATATCAAAGTCACATATTCCATTCAGTGTGCTTCGCCGCAGTGTAGCAGCACATTCTGTGTACTGTGCAGAGTTGCAGAATAGGAAGAAATACTGTTAAGTCTTCAAAGTAAAATATCAAAGTCACATATTCCATTCAGTGTGCTTCGCCGCAGTTTAGCAGCATATTCTGTTTAGTGTGCAAAGTTGCAGAATAGGAAGAAATACTGTTAAGTCTTCAAACGAAAATATCAAAGTCACATATTCCATTCAGTGTGCTTCGCCGCAGTTTAGCAGCACATTCTGTGTACTGTGCAGAGTTGCAGAATAGGAAGAAATACTGTTAAGTCTTCAAACTAAAATATCAAAGTCACATATTCCATTCAGTGTGTGTCACCGCAGTTTAGCAGCCTATTCTGTGTACTCTGCACAGTTGCAGAATAGGAAGAAATACTGTTAAGTTTTCAAACTCAAATATTAAAGTCACATATTCCATTCTGTGTTCGTCACCGCAGTTTAGCAGCCTATTCTGTGTACTCTGCACAGTTGCAGAATAGGAAGAAATACTGTTAAGTTTTCAAACTCAAATATTAAAGTCACATATTCCATTCAGTGTGTGTCACCGCAGTTTAGCAGCCTATTCTGTGTACTCTGCACAGTTGCAGAATAGGAAGAAATACTGTTAAGTTTTCAAACTCAAATATTAAAGTCACATATTCCATTCAGTGTGTGTCACCGCAGTTTAGCAGCCTATTCTGTGTACTCTGCACAGTTGCAGAATAGGAAGAAATACTGTTAAGTTTTCAAACTCAAATATTAAAGTCACATATTCCATTCAGTGTGTGTCACCGCAGTTTAGCAGCCTATTCTGTGTACTCTGCACAGTTGCAAAATAGGAAGAAATACTGTTAAGTTTTCAAACTCAAATATTAAAGTCACATATTCCATTCTGTGTTCGTCACCGCAGTTTAGCAGCCTATTCTGTGTACTCTGCACAGTTGCAGAATAGGAAGAAATACTGTTAAGTTTTCAAACTCAAATATTAAAGTCACATATTCCATTCTGTGTTCGTCACCGCAGTTTAGCAGCCTATTCTGTGTACTCTGCACAGTTGCAGAATAGGAAGAAATACTGTTAAGTTTTCAAACTCAAATATTAAAGTCACATATTCCATTCTGTGTTCGTCACCGCAGTTTAGTAGCCTATTCTGTGTACTCTGCACAGTTGCAGAATAGGAAGAAATACTGTTAAGTTTTCAAACTTAAATATTAAAGTCACATATTCCATTCTGTGTTCGTCACCGCAGTTTAGCAGCCTATTCTGTGTACTCTGCACAGTTGCAGAATAGGAAGAAATACTGTTAAGTTTTCAAACTCAAATATTAAAGTCACATATTCCGTGTAAGATGAAGAAGGCGGGTAAAAAGGGACGGGGAAGTGGACGTGATCCTGATAGTTCAGGGCGCGGGTCAGGACGCGGAGAAACTGTGCCTGGTGCCAGAGCACAAGAAAGAAAGACATCCACCATACCTAGCTTCATGTCTAATTTTACAGGGCGTCGCAGGACATCACTCTCGAGGTCCGACCACTGCGAACAGGTGGTCGGTTGGATGTCAGCTGATACTGCTTCCAGTCGGTTAAGCACCACCCTGTCTTCCACCAAGTCCACTCTCAGTAGCCAAGAGTCTGGTCAACATAATCCTCACTCTGATCATCCTTCCTCCCACCATACACGGTCTGGTCAAAGAAGTGATCCCACACTGGGATATAGTGAGGAGCTCGTCTCATCACCAATCCTTCATTTGACCCTCTCTCCAAGCACGCTTGCAGAGGAACATGACATCTTGTGCCCTGATTCACAACCTCTAGAGGGTACCCAATTACAAGAAGATGACAGATGTGAACGGCATTTAAGGTCAAAGGAAGTAGTGGATGATGATGATGATGATGAGACACAGTTGCCATTAAATCAACCACTATTTCCGTCTCAAGACCTTGTTGAGGAGAATGTTATACAGTTGTCAATGACTGAGTATGTGGTGGGATCAAGACATGAGGAGGATGATCAGAGTGAGGAAGTGGAGGAGGACTTGGTGGACGATGAGGTGACTGACCCCACCTGGGAAGGTGTAGAGCCGAGCGATGACAGCAGTCCTGAGGGTGAGCCATCTGCAGCACCGCAACAGGCTGGAAGAGGCAGTGGTGTGGCTACAGAAAGAAGGCGGACAGCACCAAACCGGCCCGCAAATGTTCCACGGAGCACCCCCTTGCGTAAATCTCCCTTGCCAAAGGGTAGGTGTTCCGCGGTATGGCGTTTTTTTAAGGAAAGTGCGGACGACAAAAGAATTGTAGTTTGCAACCTGTGCCACACCAGAATGAGCCGAGGCATGAACACTAGAAACCTCACCACCACCAGCATGATCCGACACATGGCATCCAAGCACCGTAATAAGTGGGAGGAACGCCTGGATCGCCCATCTGTGTCTGCAGGCCACACCACTGCCTCCTCTTCCCCTGTTTTCGGTGCCGGCCAATCGCCTGTCGAAGGCGCAGGCCCGCATACCTCCCGCCCTGCACCTGTAGCATCTGAAGCACCATCAGCGACCACATCCACTTCCCTGTCCCAGCACAGCGTCCAAATGTCGTTACCCCAGGCATTTGAGCGCAAGCGAAAATACCCAGCCACCCACCCACAGGCCATAGCACTAACCTCACACCTTTCCAAATTACTGGCCATCGAAATGCTGCCATTTAGGCTTGTGGACACTGAGTCCTTCCGCAGCCTGATGGCAGCAGCTGTCCCTCGGTACGCGGTCCCCAGCCGCCACTACTTTTCCCGGTGTGCCGTCCCCGCCTTACACCACCATGTGTCCCGTAACATCACCCGTGCCCTGACCAACGCAGTTACTGGGAAGGTCCACTTAACGACTGACACATGGACAAGTGCTTGTGGCCAGGGACGCTACATTTCCCTGACGGCACACTGGGTGAATGTCGTGGAGGCTGGGAGCGACTCGGACCCTGGGATGGCACGGGTGCTACCCACGCCGAGGATTGCGGGCCCTACCTCCATCAGGGTTTCCGCCAGCACCTACGTTATTGGCTCCTCCTCCTCCGTTTCCACCTCCGAATTCTCTACACGCAGCGCCACTCCCCCATCAGCCAGTAGCTGGAAGCAGTGTAGCACTGTAGTGGGGAAGCGTCAACAGGCCGTGCTGAAGCTGATCTGCCTTGGGGACAAACAGCACACGGCCTCAGAGCTGTTGCAGGGGATTAGTCACCAGACCGAGCAGTGGCTCTCGCCACTCAACCTGCAACCAGGCATGGTTGTGTGTGATAATGGGCGTAACTTGGTGGCGGCTTTGGAGCTCGGCAAGCTCACACACGTACCATGCCTAGCGCATGTATTTAATTTAGTGGTTCAGCGATTTCTAAAAACCTACCCCAATGTGCATGATCTCTTGACCAAGGTGCGCCGCGTGTGTGCACATTTCCGTAAGTCATCTACAGCTTCGGCCGGCCTGTTGAAGCTGCAGCAGCGCTTACAATTGCCAGCTCACCGGCTGCTGTGTGACGTGAGCACGCGCTGGAACTCCACCTTCCACATGTTGGCCCGGCTTTGTGAGCAGCAGAGGGCAGTAGTGGAGTACCAGCTGTTACACGGTCGTCGCCTCTCCGTTCAACTTCCTGTAATCAGAAGTGAGGAGTGGGAATGGATGTCAGACCTCTGCGAGGTTTTACGCAATTTTGAGGAATCGACACAGATGGTGAGCGGCGATAACGCTATTATCAGTGTAACCATCCCACTTCTGTGTCTACTGAAACGCTCGCTGCTCACAATTAAAACCGACGCTTTGCATGTGGAAGAGGTGGAAATGGGGGAGGAAGAGCTTACACAAGGTGATAGCCAGAGCACCCTCACTTCGTCTTCTCAGCGACAATTGGAGGAGGCGGAGGAGGAGGAGGAGGAAGACACGGTTGCCTCCGCTACAGAGGGTAGCCATGGAACTTTAGTTCCATCTCTTCAGCGTAGGTGGGCAGAAGAGGAGGAAGAGGATGAGGAGATTGAGAGTCATCCTCCTGGTGAGGACAGCGAAATCTTGACTGTTGGTACTCTGGCACACATGGCTGACTTTATGTTAGGCTGCCTTTCCCGTGACCCACGCGTTGTACGCATTTTAGACAACACGGATTACTGGGTGTTCACCCTTCTGGACCCCCGCTACAAAGAGAATTTCTCATCTCTCATTCCTCCGGTGGAGAGGACAAGCAAAATGGTGCAATACCAGAAGGTTCTTGTTGAAAAATTGCTCCAAAATTTTCCATCTGACAACGCTGGCGGCAGAGTACGTGCTACCTTGGCCAACCGAGAAGGGGAGAAAAGGGGAGCACACAGCAGTTCCGAGAAAGGCAGGGCAACACTCTCCAAGGCGTGGGACACCTTCATGACACCCCGCCAGCACCCTCACCCTGATGCGCAGCCTAGTGTCACAAGGAGGGAAAAGTTTTGGAAGATGGTGAAGGAGTACGTAGCAGACCGTGTCAGCGTCCTCAATGATCCCTCTGTGCCTTACAACTACTGGGTGTCCAAGCTGGACACGTGGTATGAACTGGCACTCTACGCCTTGGAGGTGCTGGCCTGCCCTGCCGCCAGCGTTCTGTCTGAGCGGGTATTTAGTGCTGCTGGTGGCATCATAACAGATAAGCGTATCCGCCTTTCCACCGACAATGCTGATAGGTTGACACTTATAAAAATGAACAAGGCCTGGATTTCCCCTGACTTCTCCACTCCACTGGAGGAAAGCCCCGGGGGAACATAAACTCACTTTTTATATGTTATTTACAATGATGGGAATACTCTGTATTCCCATTCACCCCTTCCACCCAAAAAACGGGTATATGGTTGACTCTTAATCTTCTCATCCTCCTCCTCCTCTTCCATATGCCCTGGGATATAATTTTTATATAGGGCCAGCTCACCAGCGGGCCCTGTGATATAATTTTTATATAGGGCCAGCTCACCAGCGGGCCCTGTTTGACAATTTTTATATAGGTCAGCTCACCAGCGGGCCTTCTCATATAATGTTTTATTGGGTCAGCTCTCTAACGGGCCCTCTCATATAATGTTTTATAGCGTCAGCTCACTAGCGGGCCTTCGCATATAATGTTTTATATCGTCAGCTCACTAGCGGGCCTTCGCATATAATGTTTTATAGCGTCAGCTCACTAGCGGGCCTTCGCATATAATGTTTAGGATGGTCAGCTCTGCAGCAGACCCTCACCCATAATGTTTTAGATGGTCAGCTCAGCGCACGTTTCCCTCTTAATCATGGCCTCAGTTCAATCAAATCAAGGAAATTTTTGGGAGAATTTGCCTCTGCGCACGTTTCCCTCTTAATCATGGCCTCAGTTCAGAAAATCAAGGACATTTTTGGGAGAATTTGCCTCTGCGCACGTTTCCCTCTTAATCATGGCCTCAGTTCAATCAAATCAAGGAAATTTTTGGGAGAATTTGCCTCTGCGCACGTTTCCCTCTTAATCATGGCCTCAGTTCAGAAAATCAAGGAAATTTTTGGGATAATTTGCCTCTGCGCACGTTTCCCTCTTAATCATGGCCTCACTTCAGAAAATCAAGGAAATTTTTGGGAGAATTTGCCTCTGCGCACGTTTCCCTCTTAATCATGGCCTCACTTCAGAAAATCAAGGAAATTTTTGGGAGAATTTGCAGATGATATACAAGTAAATATACAGCAAATATTGTTTGGTAACAATTTTTCGCCTAAAGTCGTTTTTATTTTCCTTTTTGTGTGTTTTACGGTCAGTCTGTAAAAATGGCGTACTACGGGCGGAAGATCGTTCCCAGCAGCGATGTTGGAGTTCAAGATGCATCCAGACATCCTCCCTATGCTGTCCCTGAACCATTTCTGTGGTGTTTCCATCCTTTTCTGCCCTTTTCCTATGGACCAGGCACCCTCCCCTCATCAGAGCAGGGGGTGCCTGGTGTAATGCTCGAGTCCTCCCATTGACTTCAATGGGGCTCGGGTGCTCGGCCGAGCACTCGAGCCTCAGGGGGTGCTCGGTCAGAGCACCCGAACACCCGAGCATTGGGGTGCTCGCTCATCACTATTGCATACCTTTAACCCGTTAAAGTGATAGTAAGGTCCCCAAAAAAATATAAGCAAATTTGTAGAAGCAATATAAAGATACTTAATGCCCTTATGTCTATATCTCAAACCTTTATGGTTTGAGAGATATAAGAAAATAAAGACCTCCGCTCCTTCCCCCTTCTCATATGTCAGCTGTATAGCTGACGCATGAGATTCCGGTTCCGGGGATCACATGGCGGCTCTTCAGGAGCACTAACATCGAGAGATCTAAAAATAAATACTTCATCGGACTGGTCTACCATGTGTGTCTGGTTTGCAAGCACACTTTGTAGACCATTCTGATGAAGTATGTATTTTTAGATCTCTCAATGTCAGCACTCCTGAAGAACCATGTCTGATCGAGCAACCAGATTCTGCTTCTGACAGCTTTATAGCTCATCAGACAGAAAGGGTAGGGAATGGAGACCTTTATTTTCTTATATCTCTCAAATAAGAAATAAGGGCATTAAATATTTTTTTATTGCTTCTACCAATTCGCTTATAATTATTTTGGGACCTTACTATCCCTTTAAATGTGTATATGTATTTATGTAGATAAGACAGAAAGAATAACCCTCTCTTCCTTTACTTTGGGACCCGGCCTTCCTGACCCTGCTTTCTTGTCTTAGCGGCTTCTGATCTGGATAAATTGTGATCCACAGTTTGTCCTCTGACCTTTCTTCAGTATCCACTTGAAGACATGGCCTGACCCTGCTTACTTGTCTGCTGGTCCTGCTTTGTCACTCTGGTTCTGTTTCCATGCTCTGGCTGTCTCGACTCCTTGTGAAGGCTTGGTTCCTGCTTCTGACCAACCTCCAGAGCTGCCTCCTCTGCTGGCTGAGAATCCAGGCCAGGTCTTCTAGTGGATACTGAAGAGAGGTAGTGAGTCGGAGAAAAAAACGTGGGTCACAGTTTATCCAAGAAAGTGGGGTCAGGTAGGCCAGGTCTCAAGTAAAGGAAGAGAGGGTTATTCTTTATGTCTTGTCTACATAAATACATATACACACTTATACACTTATGAATGGGTTAAAGGTATGTGACCGTTCAGTAGGCAACATGAGAATCTCGTGCTGTCATGCAGTGCAAGATTCACATTTCACCATTTTTATCATGGCAACATACTTAATGTGTCATGTGGTCTCACACTATTTTGCGTGCAACCTTTTAAAAGTGAACTCCCAGAAACAGGGGCACAAGCAGTAAGCTGATTTAAAATGTAAAAAAAATGAGCTGCGCTATGTTATATAACCTGACCTCTACAATGCCCCGAAGTATATGCAGAATTAGTTCATAGAGATGAGTGAAAACTTTTTGCCCAAAAAGCGATAAGTGAGAAACGCAGCACTTTTTTGCTTTCTGTGGTAATTCCTGTAAAAAATAGACGTTTCTCTTTTTGTCTGCCACAATCCCCAGCAGTTTTCGATTGCACAAGAACCACATATACTGACCTATAGCCTTGTTCCACTGTAGCCAAAGAAATACACATACTGACCCCAAGCATTGTCCCACTGCACTGCAGGCCATACAATGACACATACTAAGCCCACCCAGGTTTGTCTCACTGTAGCCATAGAACCAAATAAACTGACCCACCCAGCCTTGTCCCAAGGTACCAGTAGAGCCACACATACTGACACCAAGCATTGTCTCACTGCATTGCTAGCTATACAACCACAGATACTAACCTCCCCAGCTTTGTTTCAGGGTAGCCATAGAACCACACATACTGATCCCAAGCATTGTCTCACTGCTCTGTTGGCCATACAATAACACATACTAATCTCATCCAGGTTTGTCTCACTGTAGCCACAGAACCACACATACTGACCCATAGCCTTGTCCTACAATAGACATAGAACCACAATACTAACCCCCTCCCCCGAACTTGTCTCATGGTAGCCACAAACTCACATATACTGACTATCCAGCCTTGTCGTCCTGTCTGTAGCCAATGGGATATTTAAAGTGAGGCCTCCAGCTGCTGATAGACTGCGGCTCACATCGGTCTCTGCCAGCCAATGGCTGGTGGGAATAATGGTACTTGTACCTTGGCAGCAGCTGGAGGACCACAAGCCTTTGTCTCAGATAATGAGTTGTTCTTGTTGTGTCATATACTCCCCCAGTAAAGTCTCAAAAACTCTCAGGTGACTATTCAAAAAATTGAATACATTATTTTTTTATTAAAAATAAATCAAAAACTCTCAGATGACTATTCAAAAAATTGAATACATTATTTTTTTTATTAAAAATAAATCAGAGAAACATTTACAAAAATGTTAGGATTTTTCAAGACAACCTGAGTGTGATTTATTAAGGTGAATGGGGTAATTCTAGTACAGACCAACTGTACCTTTGGAGATAAATACAAATTCCATTGATTTAAATGGATATTTTAACCACTTAAATTCTAGAGAGGTCTCCGGCACATTCAGTGAGTTAATGGATCTATTTAAATCAAAAGGAATTTTGAAAATTAGTTTTTCTCCCCTATGTTTGCTGCTGGTTTGCATTAGAATTACCCAAGCTCTTAATACATCAGTCTCCATGGGAAGTATCGCACAGACCATGGAATATCAAAAGCCCTATCAATTGTAGTAGAAAAGAAGAGGTCCAGAAAAAAAGCACCTGGCTCTCTCTTTTAGTTACCCAATACACAGTAAATAATATGTCTTAGGAAAAGAATTATAGCACATCATTGTCTAATTAAACGGCATGGTCCACCATGAGTTTTGTTGAATTGAAATGGGCTGAGAGAGATTTTTGTTCTACTAATACCAAGTAATTTGCAGCTTTTTATGAAACACTAATTACAAATATTCATCCGATCATAAAGCCGTAATCACTTGAGATGGCAAATTAGTGGAGTCCTTGTGTAGATTGCCACTGCTGTGAATAGGGATAGTTTAACTGTCTGTGATGGAAAGACCCTCCTATGGCTGAGTAACGTTTTTTGAAAGGGCTTCATGCAAAAAGATGAGCGATTCTGGAGCATACCACCTGCACCGTGATGGGGGGGGGGTGTGAATAAAAATTTGCCAAATTACCATTCATGACTTAAGTTAACCCCAGGCTTGAAAGCAATTGAGGGTTCTAATGCTTTGCTTTGCTTTACAATGCCATAAATACCTTCAAGTGGATAAATGGAGCTTTTAACCCTTTGAGCCTCTCTGGCACTTAAAGGGTTAACCCTGTGAATTCTAAAATGGTTTCCAATACATTTTTGCTGTTCTCTGCATCGTTTTTCACTGTGCAATAACATGATACAGACTAAATCATATATAGGGATGAATATTACCTCCTAAGAATACATCCCCCACACATATAGACTTACCTTACTATGGCCAGATAATCCTAATGGCCCCTATTAATTTTACCCTTGTGCCTGTATTAAAGCAGTCATGGATGCCAAGTCTACTGAAGTAGATATGGCTGAAGCATGCATAGTGCATTAGCCTACTTAAAGGAGCAGTACATTTTTTATGAAAAAAATATATGTTATACGATTTTCCTTCTGAGTAACATAAGGGTACTCGAACTGCTGAGAGAATTTATTACAGATTAAAAACATGTTTTTTTTACGTTAGCAGTGCCCTCTAGTGGTTAAATTCTAATTAGAGTTCCTGTTAGATTCTAATGGAGAGGAAAGTCAGAAAAGTCAGAGACATACAGTTCTCCATAGAATGTGATAGAAACTGTCTGTCACTTCCCGTCAGTTAGAACTATCAGGAAGTAAACACAGTAAATTCACTTCCTGATTATTTGAACTGTTATACATTTTGAATAAA
This sequence comes from Rhinophrynus dorsalis, assembly GCA_037306005.1. Lineage (NCBI taxonomy): Eukaryota > Metazoa > Chordata > Amphibia > Anura > Rhinophrynidae > Rhinophrynus > Rhinophrynus dorsalis. The sequence goes on along the minus strand of CM074719.1, from coordinate 214,811,788 downwards.
ACAACTGACAGCAGTGGGAGTGATCTTGCAGTGCCACCAGTGACGAGAGGATCCGGCTACCAGCTGAGGTTGCTAGGTGGCACTGTGGCCCGTGTACACGGGCTTTTCAGCTAGTAGCTCTATAAAATACATGTTTTCATTAAAAAAAGTTTACTGCTCCTTTAATACTTCAAGGATTTAACGAAAGAATGCGTAGCTCACCCCTCTGGTCCTTAAAGATTTAAGATTACCATGTGGACTGAGCAGAGTTTATGTCCTGTGCGCCTACAGAAAAAGTCATGTCAGCCTCCATGGACATGATATCCAGGATTAATTGAAGATGTTATCTATTGAACTGAGGAGCAAGGGAAAATTTATTGGGACATTGGGATTTTATAGCCATAATAAGGTGGTTGGTGGGTTATTATTAAGATGTGTTAATTCCCCTTTAAAAAGGCAGCATAGGGTCAATAAAAGTCTATATTAAACCCATACAGGTCACCAGTTCTCTCTTGGTTTTCTGTGTAGCTCACATAGATTTGCATAGCTGGGTGTTGTCAGCTTACTTGGTGTTCATGGGAACTTCTCCCCTCTCTTTAAAAGCCTCATAGAAGCCCATTTGTTTACACTGGGCTTCTGTGACACTTCTTTAAGGTAGGGAGAAGTTTCCATGAGCACCAAGGAAGGTGCTGACATCACCCAGCTGTACAGATCTCTGAGATATGCACAACAAACTGGAAGAGAACCAGTAGTTATGAGCTACAGGAATTCTGAGGGCACAGTTAGGCATTAAAAAGGGTCTGATAAAGACCCCATACTGCTTCTTTAAGGAGGTTTTCACAATGTGGGTATGTGCTGGAAGACTTCAGTGTGCTGGCATGTACTAAAGATGTCTGTGTAAATGACACAAGTCCACTAGCTAACCTAAATATAGGTGCAGAAAATACACTGGGCTGAGTTTGTAGATTTCCCTTAGTGTGTACAGAGAGGATTGTTTGTACATGCCAGACTCTGAGACACAGGCATCAAGTCAAACGTTTAGTAAATCAGGAAGAAAACATTTGCAAATTTGCTGTATGTACATAGTAATTGAGAAGCAATTCTGGAGCAAATCATCTGCACCTTAGGAGACTAGGACAAATGTAAATCCAGCTGAAAAATGTTTTTATCCCCTTGAGTGGTAAAGGTCTCCATTGCATGGTTCCACAATTATTTTGAGTCTTCTCTGCTATTCAAAGGGTGAAACATTTTTGAATGGTATTTTTGCTTATACCTGTGGTACAGCTGTTCTGCTTTTTGTTTGCTAAATGTTTTATTGTTACATATGCCCCTGTGTAAGCTGAAGTGAAAGTGTGTTTTTGTTTATGATAATGCACTGCCTCCACACAGTTTTTATGTTGTGTTTTTACTTTGGCGTAAAATTAAACATCTTCTGATTTGTCAGCCTCAACAGCCAATCAGACCACCAATGTCACAATAGATACTGCCTCCTCAGAGTGCTATATGCACAAAACAGTGGAGTGGTTCTGGACAAAGCCAAGTGTACCATAGATGTCAAATGAAAACTCTCATTGATTTAAATGGGCCTTGTAACCCCTTAACTACTAGAGAGCTCTCAAATGCATTGCTTTGCAACACATTGAAGACCTTTCTAATATTCAAGGTGTTAAAAGCCCCATTTAAATCAATTGTGCTTTTGTAATTTTTATTTGTCACCTATGTTGTAGATAATTGTGCCCATAATATCTTATCTTATGTGTGTACGGCCCAGGATACGAGTATGTCAGAATTGTACTACTTGGAACCAGTTCTCTAAAAGCAGAGATCAAAGTAACTGAAGAAAACCTGTAGGAGGGTCAGAGGCAATGAAAAAGTATAAGTTTCAATAATTACAACACTGTGGGGGGATTGCATGAATCTGTCAGTGCAGTTCATATTCTGCACTAAGACTCTGGCATCCAGATCATAAGAGTACACTACGGGGTATGCACTAAAGGATATCATTGCTTTATTGCATACTGGGCCACACACTCTGTCGCTTTAATGCCAGCAAGTCCTAGTGCCTCCCCTTTAGTGTGCAAATGTCTGTGGTATATAGTATTCATATTTATTTACCCATATACTTAATAAGTCACTCCATGCAAGAGTTTGGGAAAATAAGGCCATAACTTCATTTAGAAAATATTCACTTTTCATTTTTTTTCCATTTAAGTCCATGCCAAGTCTATGTACTATTCAGCAGAGGTAATTAGTAAGTGCCCACCAAATCCATCCCATCCATGTACCCCATGTTCACATACAGTGCCAAATGCACCATCCGTTGACCTTCAAAAACTCAATAGTCATTGCCAAGTAATAACCTGTAGCCTAAGTATGGAGTATATCTTAACAGAGCACTGGCCCAACATTACCATAAATACCTCCTTTGTAACCCCATATAGCTGACAAGGACTAACCCTCTATTTTACTGTGACAATATCTAAAGAGATATAGCACTAGAGACATTATTATCAAGGGTAAGAAGGTGAAACTCTTTTCTTTATGTTGCTCTAATCGCAGTCTGTAAGAGAGCTGGACATGCTTTTAACTTAGGTAAGTAACTCATCTTCCTTGTATCCCTTAACCCATTAGTGATGAGGAAATTTTTTACACTAGAGGACTAGAACAATTTTGGTCTTTTTTAGTATGCCTTTGTTCAAACATATTTTCCCTGTAATTCAGTTAGTGCACCCAGGCAAATTGTATACATTTTTTAAGGATAAATATGGCTTTCTTTTGATGAATAACCCAGAATTTAATTTGATAATATTATAAAAAATTGAAAACAAGCGAAAAAAATAAGATTTTTTTTTTTTTTTTTTTTTTTAACAGGGACTGGATAAAAGGTATGGTATTTGTTCATGCCTCCCAAGTGTCCCTTTAGGGGAGTACTGTTCCTTTGAGACATAAATCCCTTGCCCCTTTTTCCCACTCTGGTGCCCCTCCTATTAGGAGATCAGACTTGTGTTGTGTATATAAGTATGTCACCTTGCTCAGCAGCTATAAAACTCACATAAATAATTGGTCACACTTCAGTCTATAAATTAGTCTGTGTAAATCAGATACTTAGTCTTGCTCTAAATCATTTATTCAGTCACACATAGAAGGGTCAATATATCATGGACATTGTTTTTTTTATAATTATTGTTACTCACCTTACCAGCCCTTCTCCCAGCATACACACATGTCCATCTTTGGTTATGTGTGGCACTGGAAGCTCTGTTCTTTGCTACTCTCTTCTTCTTCACTATCACATTAAGGAGGAGTGAAGCAGAGAACAGTGACAAATGCATTGTTCGTATACATTGCCTTTGTCACGTGACTCCATGAGCACATGTGAATGCCTTAACAGCAATCACATGTGCTGAACCAATGGGGAATTGCTGGAACTGTCTGCTCTGGTCCTGGAGAGAGTGTGAGAGAGAGAGCGAGAGAGAGAGGAATACCAGTAAAAGTGCCATGCAGATTCTATGCTGAATTAGGTGCTGGAATGCTTAGAGGAAATTACATAATTGTACAATACATTCCTGCACATGCTTTGGGCAGATGTATTGGGTTTACTGGTATTAAAGACCTAATGATGATGGATATTTTCCATCAGTATGCACTACAGCTCTCATAGGCTGAAGTGTATACCTTGAAGTGCAGCCACTGGCAATAGAGGTTAATACCATTGTGTCTGCATTGTCAAATCCATACAGTCACCCCAAGGACTCTGAACAAGAAGGATGCAAACATGGAGAAAAATGAAAACTTACTACTCTACAGAAAAAAGCTATGTATTCAAGGAATAGCCATCCCGAAGAAGTGGTTCTTGGTATAAGCACACAGTACAAGTAATATGAATAAATAAACAAATATATGTTAAAGCTCAGCCTTTTGCTAGTTGATTGTTTCTACATCAACCTATAGAAGTTGTAGATATATAAACTTACAGTACAAAATGCACATATCCTCCACATGATTCTTATGCCACTTAATTCATGAGCTGAAGCTGTTGATTCCTCATTATTATTGACTGTTCAGATAGCAATGACATCATAGCAGCCACATATGACTCATCAGCTTCCTCTACAGAGGTCATAGCACCAACTCTGGAGGGTTTTCATAGATACTTTGAGGAGGAAAAACCTTGGGTGGGGGGGTACTAATTTTATGTTTTCATGGTAATTGCCCTTTAAGTATGTCTTAAATTTTCATGAAGATCTAGAATTGGGGTAGGCAGCCTTTGGCTCTCTAGCTGTTGAGGACTATAAGTCCCATTATTCTGGAGATTTAGCCTCCAACCGCCGGCAACCCAAAGATTGCTTTCCCTTGGTCTAGAATTGCACAGGGTCTGCTGATTTACAGCTGATTAGGTAGACCAATTGTCCTTTTTCTCTTTTAACTCCTTGAGTCTTTAGCATCCAAGTGATTAAACATTATTTCTTCTACAGTGCTTACAACTGCAGTGGCTAGCAGAAGAATTGAGCATCATTTAAACACAAATGTAGTGAGGAAAATGTTGAAAAAAAAATTATTAAATAGAAAATGCTAGCTTATTGTCAAAGTAATTAGTTACTGTAACAGAAATACTTAACATGTCTTCTCCTCTTTAAACTGCTGATGACAGCACATGATTTCTCCTTCTTGGGAACCTCTGCAGAATGCAGGATGAACAATATAAGATGGCAAGATTCAGAGCAACGAGTCTATTACCATTATAAAATGAGTCACGGGTTACAATTACAGCTGAAAAGAATAAGATTAGTTAAGTGGGTGGGCAATTCTTCCAAAATCAGAGTTAACTCTTTACAAGTATAGACACAGCACAGCTAAATAAATAAGTAAATACATAATTAAACATAAAAAAAAAAAAAAAAATATATATATATATATATATACATATACACACATATCTATATCTATCTATATATCTATATATCTATCTCTCTCTCTCTATATATATATATATATATATACATATATATATATATATATATATATATATATATATATAAATACATAATTCTATATAAATAAATTAATATCTATCTCTCGATAGATAGATAGATAGATACATACATACATACATACATACATACATACATACATAGGAAGAAAGTGGGCAGCACCTGTTGGACTTTTTAATCAGATGTTTAATCAAATAATATGTGGCAAACAGAAGGTCAACGATTCAGTCTAAACCGAAACAGCCTTCTGTTTGCCACATATTATTTGATTAAACATCTGATTAAAAAGTCCAACAGATGCTGCCCACTTTCTTCCTACTTCTGCATTTTACTTTGGGGAATGTGCACCTGGGCCATTTAGACGTTTGAGAGTGAGTGCTTTCCACCATTTTGTTTTTGAGATAGATAGATAGATAGATAGATAGATAGATAGATAGATAGATAGATATATGTGTGTATATATAGACAGTTTCACGCTTAGAGGAACTAGTAGAAGGACTGAGTAAAATCAAGTGGGACATTATCGGCTTATGTGAGAAGATAAATTAGAAGATGGACACTGGCTATACTATATAGGAACCAATGATGGACGATGTGGAAGAATTGGATTCTTGATTAACAAAAGACTGACAGACTCATTTGTAAAAATAGATATTATTTCTGAAGGAATAGCTCCTGTGCTATCAAACTTAACAGTTGTTATGCTCTTCAAATCATTCAAGTTTATATCCCTACAAGTAGCCACAATGACGACAAATTTGAAGAATTTTATGATGATTTATAATGCCTCTACAAACAGTACAATTACCACCACCACATGTTACCACATGTAACTGGAAAAAGAGATGACAGATGCAACCAACTGACTGAATTTGCAGAAGAACAACATCTTTACATAATAATAATAATAATAACTGGTATTTATATAGCGCCTTTCTCCCAGTGTTACTCAAAGCGCTTTCAGCGCACAGTCTCGGAATTAACCGAATCGGCAGCTGAAATAATAGATGTTATTATTACCCAATCAATGGTACTCATTTATCAACCTCGGAAGTATGAAGGGCTGAGTTGACCCTGCTGGGATTCGAACATGTAACCTTGCTGTTTGAACAGGCTCCATAGTCAGGGACTTTACCACTGAGATATCTCACCAGCTTATGTACATCATGAATACATTCTACAGAAAAAAAGGCACAGAGAAAATGGACATGGAAAAACTCTAATGGTAATAAAAGTAAAATCGAATTCATACTTGCAAATAATAAAACAATATTCACTGTTCAGTCTGTAATTGTTTTAACGTTGGAAGTGACATCGTCTAGTTAGAGCAAAAAACAAAATTGACAGAAAGAAAGTGAGCTGCAAGACGTTCCAGACGCAGACATTTCAACCCACTATGAAAAAGATATTGAGACTACCGTAGACACTGCCCTTGCCCTTGTACCTACTGTGAAACAATCAAAACCAACCCAAATATAAAAAAAAAACAGTTGACAAAACAATTTTCTGCTTGATTAGGAGACATTTTTCGCAATCTAAATTGGGACAAAAAAGGACTTAAGATCAATGGAGACTACCTACATCACATATGTTTTGCATACGATATCATACTCTTTTCCAGTTCTCTGAAGAACTGTAAGACAATTAAAGAGCTACAACATGAAAATCAACAAAACTCAAAAGTCAAGTTTAACAAATATACCATACCAAGAAAAATCACGGTAGATAGACAGGAACTAGAAGAAGTGGACAACTAGGTTTACCTTGGACAGAATATGTCAAAAGATGGAACCACCATGATGAAAATTGATTGACGAATAAAATTGGGATGACACACATTTGGAAAACTTAGTAGTACTGTCTTTAAGACAAATTTACCACTCTACCTCAAACAAGATGTTTTTCACAAATCTGATAAAAAGCAAATACACAGATCAAAGTATGAACATCTTCTGAATGCAATAATGTCAATTATATTTGAACATTCTCATTTTCATTGGGCATCAGTGATTAAAATATGGTATGCTTTGAAATGTATTATGAGAAATCATTAAGCCTTGAAAAGGCTAATTTTACAGTGGTAAAATGAGTATTGGAGGATATTCAATGATAAAAATGCATAAGAAAGATGATATTTGTTCAAAATGTTGTTGGATAAATTTACACTCAATACATACTATTAGGGAATAAATACAATAATAAAAAATTAAGACTAATGTGTCTAAACAAAGAGGTTTACATGGAAATGAGGAATATACTTTTACATTGAAAATGAGAGAAGTATTCCAAAACAGAGCAAGAAAAATCCTAAACATTTCTACAAATATATAAATGGCATACAGATTAAGGTTGATATTGGCCTCTTTAAAAACAATTACTATATTTGCTTCAATATCAGATGAAAGCTTTTTTCATGCATTTTAACCTGAAAAAAAATCCTCACCTCATGTTCAAGGTTGCCCTATGTTCGGGCTGATGGTTGGATCAGTGGAATATCCAGTACAGCCAGCATCCCAGTAAATGTCTGTCTCTCTCTCTTTCAACTTGATAGCATAGGGAATGAAGTGGCAACCTTGTTCAAGTGAGGTCTGGCAAGTGATATGTTTGATTTTGCTACTTACCTTCTTACCTATGCCTGCATTCTTTTTAGGTTCTTTCAGGATCTTCTGTCAATGTGCAGACTCAAACCAGATCAATCACTTCTTCTTCACATCATATTTGATTTTTCCCATTGATAGAAGGTTCTGCTGCCCACTAGAATTCACAGATTGCCACATACACTGTCTGACCCACCACAGGCTGGTTTCACTGCTCACTATTAGTCACAAATATCTGCATACACACTCTAACTCCTTGCAGCCTTGTTGCTCCTGGCACCTACTACATTATGTCAAAACATACCAATGGCATATCATTTTTCCCAGGCTGGCATTAGGTACTGAATACACTAGTAAGTTCCATGATATTGAAATATTTTAGTTTATTTGAAGTGAATGAAGTGTAAAAAATGTTGTGTTTTTTTCTTGGAGTAACAGAATCTGGGAAGAGTTGTGCAGATTAGCCCAGGAGCCAGGGGTGTCTGCAGAAATGTTTCCAGTGGGGGGATAAAAAATAATATAACCCCCACCGCTAGCTATTCCAGCCCCTATGTTTATATGGAGGGGGTAATTGAAGGGAGGTACAAGTGCCCCCCTCGACGCCCATGCTACAAGTAAAAAGGCAAGTGGCCCCTCATTTCATGAGGGTAAATGTCTGCTTTCCAAAATGGTAGGCTTTACTGACCTTTTATTCATATCTGTAATGGTTATGGACATTTTAGTTCGGGCAGGTCATTTCACAAAAGTGGGAGGTGTAGTTTTGTACTTCCGGCACCCCTTACTGTAAATCAGCTCATACCAATGGGGTACTATTTTTCTTGGTTTGGTAGAAAGTACTGAATATGACAGGAAATAACATGGTATTCAAAGATGTTAGTATCTTTGAAGTGGTAGAAATATAAAAATAAGAGAAAAAAAACTTCACATTATGGAAATAAATGTGCTCACTAGCCTACAGGTAAAAAGGCAAGAATACCCTAATTTGATGTAGGTGAATGTCTACTTTCCAAAATGATATGCCTTGTATACTATACTTTGTCTAAAGTTTTATTGCAGGCAGCCTATTTAAAAAAAAAACAAAAAAAAAAAAAAAAAAACAGGTAGGTTTAATTTACTGTTTCTGGCACCACCCTACAGTATGTCATCCCCTGCTAATAGGGAACTGTTTTTCATGGATGAGTTGCAGCTAATTAATGCAGTAAGAAATTACTGTTTTCAAAGATTTTTAGTACATCTGAATGTATGAAAAGGACTATATATTTCTTTTAGTGGTACCTTCTGGAAACATTTGTGAACACCAGTTTAGGAGTAGAGAGGCAAGTGACTCCTCATTGATAAAATGTCTTATCTTCTTTCCAAAATTGTATGCTATGTTTATCTTTTGATCATTTCTGTAGTTGTTACAACAATTTTAGTACAGGTAAGTCATGTGTGAAAAAATTTAAGAAAAGTGTATTTCTGGCACCTCCTACGGTATGTCATCTCATACCAGTGAGGTACCATTTTTCTCATAAGAGCAGTAGCTGATGAATTCAATAGGAAATGCCATAGCTGTTAAGATTTCAATACATCTGAAGTGGTGGAAATATAAAGAATCCTATTTTTTTCCCTTTAGTTCCACCTTCTGGAAACATTTCTGAGCAACTGGCTAGGAGTTGAAGAAATTTAATGTAGTAGGATATCTATCTCGACAAATATATGTTTTTATGTAGTTATTGAGCAGTTTTTGGGTAGTTTTATCATGTAACCAATGTTGTGTGCATTTTAGTATGTAAAGATTAAAACACTTTTTTGAGCTTATTTTAATTATGGTCTGTGCAGGCCATGTATTGAGGTAAAATTATACATATTTGTTATTTTTGTACTCGGGGTTCAGGGCTTTTCAAAAAAGTACTGACATTTTCACTACCAACATAAATGTTTTTGATATATAGTTTATGATACCGACAAAATAAATATTTTTTTAAATATTTTTTTGTATTTATAAAATCATAGCTTGTCACAAAAAGCAAAATTTAGTTTTTTGGAGGTGTCATGGAAAAGCCAAATTAATTCTGAAAAACATTATATTGTTTCCCATAAATAACTGGAAAGATACCAATGGAAATCATACCTAAATAGATGGATAGCAAAAAATGATGAAAATATGTGTGTTTAGCAGGGTACAAAACATTCCTCAAGCATCTGGCACTGAAAGGGCTAAACAATTTGAAAACTAGGCTTTCATAATTGTTGCCCATCCAACTCATGTATGTGCTGGACTCTTGTGGGCAAATTGATGCAACCGCGTAATTATTTACCCAATAGTCTCCATTTTCTTCCCTCAGAATTTCCCACAATTAAAAAAAACAACAGCAACATTTGACTTGGGAGAAAAAAAAACAATAAAAATAAATAAAAATAAAATCAAAAACAATATTAGGGTATGACCATTGGTCAACAATGGTAAACTAGTTTTGTTCCATGAGATTTAATACTACCTATCCCTTGACAAGCAGGAATAATGTACTTGCACTCAGATGTGTAATTCTATCCTCTCTCATGGTAAAAGAGTGATTTTCTGAGAGATTTATCCGTATTGAGAAGTTATTGGTTGACCAGAACCAGTATTCTTGTTTGCTTTCTACAGTCTGTCAAGGGATCCCCATAACTTGACTGGATTCTAAGCCCCTCCACTTGCACAACTGGAACTGGAACTGGGGCTTAAGCTGACGAAAACCGAATGGCAAACATTTTGCAACATTCTAATGTCAGTCTTCAACATATTACAATTGTAGACTAACTTAAAAATGATTTTCCATTGCTACTGACTAAAATTTTCTCTAAAAATGTCCCCCTAGATTTATGCCAGTGCTAGAAATGTTGGCAAGCCATATTTGGTGGTGTCGCATCAAGCCTTTTGAAGGGAAGTTACCTAGGATATAAAATTGGGGTTGCCAAACGTGATGTCCTCCAGGACCTTCTACTAGGGAGTGCAGGTTGAGGGGGGTCTTTATTGCAGAAATTAATTAATGTTGCATGGGTCTCAATCTTTCCCCTTTGAAGAGCACAGTACCTTCCTATTTTGGCCACATGGAAGGCAAGAGTGTTTAACATCTACTACATGAAGCACATTTCAGATTCCTGGCCTTGGTCTAAGTCATATTTTGTAGATATCTGGTTTCTGTGTTACACTATTCTACTGAACATAATAGAAGGTTTTCCCTCCCTTCATCTGATTTGCATAGGCAATTTCCCCTTCACTCCCTTATATCTCTATGCCAGTCGGTGTGGCAGTCTGCACTAGTTTTTAATGAACTGTTTTGCTTCATTTGCTTTCCTATTGTTTTATTGTGTTTCTTTCCCCCATTCTCGATTCCTCAGAATTTACCCCATCCATCTCTTTCTCTGTAATTCCTTTCTCAAAAACCAATACAAATTTGAGAATGTAAAAGTACTAGTTAAAAGTACCATTTAAATTAATGGGAATTTTGGAAAATTGCATTTTTGCAGTTTGTTTGCTCCAGAAGTTCTCTGGTTCTTATCAAGTGAGCCTCTGTGTGATTGGCTATATTCAGCAGCCCCATCTCTTCATGGAACACAGTTGTGCTGATGACCAGCACATGATCTTTTGTTCTGGTCCCTTCTGCTAGAGGTTAGTGTAAACACACATCCCTGTGATAAATATAAATATGTGATGTAGTCAGAAATTCATTTTTGCTGTGACCTTTTATTCATATGAGTTGCGTCCTCTTATGTAAAAGCAAGACAAAAATAACAATGATTTAATTTGTAATTTCCTCATTAAAAAAAATTAAATTGTGGACCATTGGGTATAGGGGGTTGTGTTCAAGTTAGGAAGACAATGGCCTGCCCAGGACTACCTGTAGTTACACTACCAAATCTAATAAGGACAATTTTTTTGTTATTTTATTGTTAGATTTAATTCAGTTGCATACCATTAGTACTTTTTGTGTTTTTTATTTTTTTCAAATATATTATAGTATACAGTTTTTACCTTCTGACACAAACATGCAGTAAGAAGTACTGAAGCATTCTGGGGCAAACCAGATTTAAAGAGCAAATTAAAAGTTCACAGTTATTTTACTGGGTATTTAACTTATAGAATGCTAAATACATTTAAAAAGCAATGGGAAGCAATACATTATATACTTTCTAGCATTCAAAATCCATGGAAAATCTGGGATTTTTTTATCTGTCTCTTATGGTGTAGTTGGTTTGTCCCAAAGTTTTTCAGTCCTTATTTGTTCATCACCCCGTACTAATACAATACTGCCCTGAAATAAGCAGAAGAACCAGTGTTTGTGTATTGAGGCTGCCTAGTGTCCATGTACTATGCTACTGACACTCATCCTTATGTATCTTCCTCCAAGGGAAGGGAAATGGGGACAGGTTGTGGAGGTTTCAATACGTTTCATTCCTCTGCCTCTTGTCTCTTGCTATACTGACAAAGTGCAGCTAAAATTGACATCAAAGGAATTGATTTTTCTATGCATGCTACAGTGGTGGTATTTGTACATCTCTCAGATATAGCCCGAATATAGAGGTGCATGATTTTGTAAATTTCTAAGCAAACAAAATGGGCCACACTCGCAAATTAATACATTTCTCCCACTGTCTTAAACACATCTATTCTATCTCCACAGCAACTGCATATCAAAAACTATCAGCAACAAACTTTACAACTAATGCAGACAGCACTTGTTCTCTAACACTTCAGCATAATATATCATCATGGTTTTGCTCTAACCATCCTGCCATTTTCTCCACCAGTGAGGTGGCTATTAATAAATCACGTCCTCTAGCACGTCAGATTGTATCTGTCTCTGTCTTGCAATCTTCTTACCTTGCAGATGGGATTTGATACTGGTTAGGACATGCATATTATTAAGCAGAGTAGATCATGGGTTTCCTATCGGCCTTGGATCTGAGAGGCTTCAGACGAAGGATGAAATGCGCCACTTGAGTGGAGAGATTTGTCATCCTTGTAATAAAGTCCTTGCAAAGAGTTCTAGATATCCAAGGCTTCCATTCTTAGAATTTATTTGATTCTGCTCACCCACGTATATTGAATTTGTACTAAATCATTGTCCACTTACTCGAACTTTAATCATTCTTCTTGTATTTTCAAAATTTGAAGAAAACTAGAAAGCATGTAAATTATATTATCAGCACTAAGAATTAAGGGTTGTCCTCAGGAAACATGAAGGAAAAGTGATGGATGGCATTTATAATTAAGAAACAAGATAATAGGTGAAAAATAGCAAGCTAGGGAGAATATTGAAGGATACTTTGAGAGGTCTAGGAAAATAATAAAATAATAGTTATGGATGCATGGAGTGAGGCATGGCTGGATGGAAGGATGTATGAATGGAGAGAAGGAAGGATAGTGGATGCAGAGAGAATATTAGGATGAAGTAAACCAAGTGAGGGCTGAAGAACCAAAGATGAATATGTGAAGAAGCAAAAAGTGGATGGGATATATGAAATGCAAAAATAATTTAACTCTTTAAAGACCAGATGGTTGTGCAACTCATTGCAATGCATTTAAAGGGTTAAAAATCAGCAGAAAAAGCAATGTATCAGATATGCTTTTCTCTTCTGCAATTTTATTTTATCCTATAATATTAAAGGCTAGATGTATGTTTGTCTGATGCAGTCATGCGCAGTAGAGACTGCCCAAACACAGGTTGATGCAGTTATGCTCAGTAGAGACTGTCCAAACGCAGACTGATGCAGTCATGCCCAGTAGAGACTACCCAAATGCATGTTTGTCCGATGCAGTCATGTGCAGTAGAGACTGCCCAAACGCAGGCCGATACAGTCATGGGCAGTGGAGACTACCTGAACATAGGCTGATGTAGTCATGTGCAGTAGAGACTGCCCAAGCCCAGTCCAATGCAGTCGTGTGCAGTAGAGACTACTCGAATGCAGGCCAGATGTATGTTTGTCTGATGCAGTCATGCACAGTAGAGACTACCCGAATGCACTTTGGCCCGTACATGGCCTTTTACACTAGTTTGTAATAAAACATTGGGGGCCTTGTGAATGAAGTCAAGAGCAAATCATCTGTACCATAGGATTCAAATAAACAGTCACAAAATTCTCTTTCATCTAAATGGAAAGTTAACCGATAGAGACAATCATATTGCTAGACATTAGAGACCACAAAAAAGTCGTAAGTAGCAAAAATTCCAGCACATTAGAATCTGTAAGGCTGATATACCAAGGAGAATTAAAACAAGTCGGTAGCAAATAACTATTCTTCTTATTGCTCTAAACAGGGTTTTTAGCCCCTAGGATGCCAAAGTGGTCTCCAATGCATTCCAAACTGATTGGAAACCTTTCTAACAGTTAAGAGATTAACCATTTGAGTGCCAGAGGGGTACGAAATGCTTTGCTTTGCAATGCGTTGAGTACCCCTCTGGCACTCAGTGTTAAAAGACCCAATTATATCAATGTAAATGTTTTTTTTGTCCACTGCAGTATTGTAGGTTTAATGCAGAATTGCATACATTGCCCCAATATTTAACAAGGACCAATTGTATGTCCCTGCCTAAAGTAGTCTATGTAAATGTTAGATGGGCAAGGAAATATGATGCAACTTGCATAAAGTAGATTTACTTTTGGAAAGTTCTGCTATACTTTGGTTAAATATGCAAATTGGGGAACAAATAAACATTAATATGTGGAACATTAATGGGCAACATACACATTCATTTAAATGAGGCGTTTAACCAATTGATTACTAGAGAGGTCTCAGTTCAAGGCAGTACTTCACAATGTGGGAGGTTAACTAAGCGGTGGTAAAGAGGTAATAAAGTGGAGATGACTTCTCCAGTGATATCCATAGCTGGGAACTCTCCGGTTTTGCCCCAGAGACTCTGGATTTAGCTGTTAATTACCAGGTCTCAGGGGCAATGGCTGATTCTCCGGCTGTGGGGAGTTTTTATTAAAACTCTACCCACTTCTCCTCCTCCTTCCCAGCATGTTCCGCCCACTCCCCACTCTCTTCACCTCCTTCCCCAGCCTATTCCTCCAATATTTTCTTGTTATTTTAGGTCCCACCCCCACTCATGATCAAGCCCCACCCCTTTTGACATGCATTGTGTCATTTATCTTACCCAGCAGAAGCATAGGACTCCCCTCTCTGGGGAGTCTATACTGAAAAGTTCCCAGGTATGGTGATATCACTTCTCCAGTTCCTATGTTATTCTATGGAGCCTATGCACTAAGATTTCTTCAGCTTTGGAGATCTCAGGCATAGGCTCCACAGAATAACATAGAAACTGGAGAAGTGATAAACTGGAGAAATTATCTCCACGTTATCACCTCTTTGTCACCACTTAGTGAATCTCACCCAATGAGTTGGAGACCTCACTAATATTTGGGGCTTTGAAACAAATGGCGACAGAGAGAGAGAGAAAGAGAGAATGAGAGAGAGACATTGAGGGAGAGAAACAGAGAAAGAAGAGAAAGAAAGTGACAAAGAGAGTGAGAGAGAGAAGAAAGTAAGAACGAGATAGATAGATAGATAGATAGATAGATAGATAGATAGACAAATAGAAAGAAAAAAAAAGAGAGAGATAAAGAGAGATTGCAGTTCTCTTTAAAATGACTTTGACAATTCACTTAAATAAAATAAAACCTTTAAAATTCCTCATGATGACATATATCCCCATAAAGCATACAGCTGACTCTTACTTAAAAGTTGGCCAGAAATTAGAATCTTAAAAGGGTTATTTTGTAAAAAAAAAATAAAAAAGGTAGAAAAAAAATTTCTTCTACTGCTTTTTACATGATCAGGGGTCAGAAGATAATACATTTAAGTTACATTCACAAAGTCAAATTGGAGCAGTTCTGGGGCAAACCAACTGCACCATGGGGAACAGATAAAGCATACTAATATTCCACTGTATTTATCCTTTAGAGTGTCAGAAGGCTGTGCAATGCATTGCTGTGAAATGTGCTGTGCACCCCTCTGGCACTCAAAGGGTTAATGATCTTATAAAAGGTTTAACTGATATTTTAAATCAATAAATAATACAAGTTCCCTAGTTTAGTGTGAAACAGTGCTTTGGAGATCTCTACACCATTCAGGAGAGTCAATGGGAATTTTCATTTGGTAAAGTATATGTAAAAAAGACTAACAAGTTCAGAAGACTTAAAGGGATAGTAATGTTTCATAATAAAAGCAGCTCCAATTAATCATCATAGTATTTGAACTTTGGAGAGTGTTATTTCAATTCTGTCAGAGTTGTAGTTCAGGAGTAATTCAGTGACAAAGTATCCCCCTCCTACCCCTTTTACTGAGGTAACACTGTTCAGATAGAGCAGAAGGGAGGTGCCCAGGTAGATTGCAGAGAGGGACAATCTTCAATTAAGATAAGGGAAAAACCTGAAAAACTTGTCAAGGGGGGCAGGGCTTTCATTGGTCTCACAGGAAGGAGAATGTCCCCTGCTGTTATCTGTCTGGTCTATGGACTGCATTCCACATCTGAGAAGAGATGGCTTCCACTAGGTAAAAGGGGCGGGAGGGGGAACTTTGCTTGTGAATATCTCTCAAACAATAAAGGTTTGAGAGATAAGACTTATATCATTCTTCATGTTTTTTTAATGCCTACAAAATAAAATAAAGATAAAATGAAGTATTACTATCCCTTTAAAGAATAAATAAGCATAATTTGAGTATTAGGAATATTAATTCTGAAAAAAATTATATGCCTATGGGAACACATTTTTAGAATGTACATAATATAGATCAGCTAAGATGGCTGCTTTTAGACAAAGTAAAGCAAATAAGCAATTTGAAATACAATTGTTGAGGAAGGAACATGACTGGCTCTGGAGACTGGATACTGTGGAACCAAAAAGGTCAAACAAACATCATAATACGAGCTATTTTCTATAAAAAATAGTTTCTTTCCTACAGATTTAACATTTTCTATAAGACGGGCTCTCTTTTAAAATAATGATTATAAAAATGAATGCATTAATTTGCATATATCTTTGAGCTGTACTGTAGTGCTAATCAGGTTACATGATTATTGGATTGGAAAATTAATTAAGAAGGGAGGAGCTACTAAGGAGTTGGCCTCCAAGTAGTTTTATATAGGGAGGTATGTGCGCTATTACTTTATACCTGAGGAAGGGAGGGAAGGCCCCCTGAAAAGCTACATATCTGTCATCATTAAAGGAGCAGTAAACTTTTTTATGAAAAAATATGTATTGTAGGGATTTTCCTATTGAGTAAAATAAGGGTACTCCCACTGCCGAGAGATTTATATTTCCACAGTTATTACAGTTTAAACCCATGCGTTTTTACATTAGCAGTGCCCTCTAGTGGTCAAATTCTAATTCGATTTCCTGTTAGATTAAAATTGAGAGGAAAGTCAGGAAAGTAAGAGACATACAGCTCTCCATAGAATGTAGAAACTGCCTGTCACTTCCTGTCAGTTAGAACTATCAGGAAGTGAACACAGTAAATTCACTTCCTGATTATTTAAACTGCTATAAATTTTGAATAAAACATCTGACAGCGATGGGAGTGACCTTGTTTTATTCAGCAGGAAATGCTCTATAAAATATGTGTTTTCATAAAAAAAAGTTTACTGTTCCTTTAAATAAAAGTTTTCTGTGGATGAAGTCCTGATATCTTGAGTGCATATCTTTACTGTCTGAATGTTGTTGCTATGTGTGGTAATCAAAGAAATCACAAAAGAGAAAAGGAGAACCTTGAGAAGTGTATTGAGACTGTATGTTTGAAATATATGGAGTGTCCCCCATGGGATTAAAAATGCTTGCATTTTCATTTGTCCCATATGGTACAGTTAGTTGTTCTAGAACTTTATTGCTCATAATTTTGTATGTACAGGTATAGAAATACATGGGTCTTTTCTTCCATAATTTTATATCTATGTCAAAAATATGCCCCATCCTCTGTCCCCCCTATCCATATCCCATACTCTAGCACTGTCCCCCTATCCAAACTAGACCCTCTCTGTGTCCAGGCTCTGGGCACCTGGGGAGTACTTTGCCCCCCCATCCTATTTGACCCCCTGCCTCTAACATGACACCTCACTTCTCCCACACTCCCTTGCTTTCGATCTTTCTCTTCCTCCCCACCCTTATCCCTTCCTCAGCTTACCCTTCCCTTTCTCTGTTCCTGATTTGTTCTATATCGAATCAGCCAGACCCATCATTTTATCTGGGCTCTCAGTATCTACCTATAAAATGAATCATGGACATTTCCCCTGTTAGCCTTCCACCCTCCCTTGCCCACTCTCCAGCCCATTTTCTCAGCTTTTTTTATCTGTAACCCATTTCTCCATCCACTCTTCTACTTAAAGTTACTAAAACATTGTCTTAAAGGGATAGTAATACTTCATTTTAACTTTATTTTATTTTGTAGGCATTAAAAAAACATGAAGAATGATATAAGTCTTATCTCTGAAACCTTTATGGTTTAAGAGATATTCACAAACAAAGTATCCCTTCCCTGTTCAAACAGATCAGAAGGGAGATGCCCAGGTAGACTGCAGAGAGGGACAATCTTCAATTAAGATAATGGAAAAAGCTGAAAAACTTGTCAAGGGGGGAAGGGCTTTCATTGTTTTCATACAAAGAAAATTGTCCCCTTCTGTTATCTGTCCTGTCATACAACCTGACTCACATTTGAGAAGAGATGGCGTACACTAGGAAAAAGGGGCGGGGAGGGGAACTTTGCTTGTGAATATCTCATAAACCATAAAGGTTTGAGAGATAAGACTTATATCATTATTCATGTTTTTTTAATGCCTACAAAATAAAATAAAGTTAAAACGAAGTATTACTATCCCTTTAAATATGATTATGTTTAAAGGGATAGTAATGTTTCAAAATAAATGCAGCTCCATTTATTCTTTACAGATTTTGGGTCATGAAGAGCAGTATTATCATTCTGTATGATGTGTCGTTCCAGAGTAATTTAATTATAAAGTATCCCCTACCCGCCTATTACCTATTGTAAGTCACCTCCCCACAGATGTGGAATCTGGTTGCTTGACCGGACAGCTAGCAGTGTGGGATAATCTTCTAGCTGTGAGCATAAGGAAAACCTTGCCCCCCTTGAAGGATGAGGTCAGGTTTTTCCTTATGCTAACAAAAGATTGTCCCTCTCAGCAATTCATCCTGACGTTCTTGCTGTGCAGCTATACAATACGTAAAAGGGGCGGGAGGGGGGATACTTTATGAATCAATTACTCTGGAACTTCACATCGTAGACAATGATAAAAACTCTCTACATGGCCCAAAAACTATAAAGAATAATCAGAGCTGCATTTATTTTGAAACAGTGCTATCCCTTTAAACCCCCCCTACAATTTTGCTATTGTATCACTCCTCTCTAACTGTAATTTCTTCCTCCTTTAACTACTCTTTAACTGCTCATCTCTTGTTTCTATTTTCATATACATTAATTTGCTGATGGAGATCCCCACTTTCAAGATTCAAATTCTAAGCCTTGTAGAAAATCATACACACAAATACCTTAGTGAGGCAGATGTGTTTAGAAGAACTGGAGTCAAGCACTCAGGGGGTTAAAAGCCCAATCTGAATGAATTAATATTTTAGCTGTCCACTGTGGCACAGTTGTTTTTTTCCCAAAGTTACTCCACTACCCCATAATCCATCAGTCTCACTAACTGTACTACAGGTCAAGCTCTCCATATGAACAGTCAGCAGAATGCTTTCAAGTCAGGACATGTAGAGAGCACTCCCTGGAGTAGATTGTGCCCTTTGTAATGGTGGTCAGAGGAATTGGACTCCCTAGGATAATTCCTGAAAATGCCATTAGTGAAGTGTTTAAGAGGCAGCAGTGTGCCAAGGTCGATGTAGGTACACATAGAGAGATTTAATTTTAAATTGTGTAGGGCAAACCAATGCATTAGGCAAAAGAAGAATTCTTAATTATGCTAAAATCAGAAGAAATCTTACCTAATGCATTGTGTTTTAGAAGGCAGCATATAGCCATCCTAATGCAAACCAGGTATCCATCACCTACTTTTCTCCTTCACCTTCTTACTAGAATGTAATGTACTAGCAGAAAAATGTGTTACCTTAGCCACATGTATTTTAAGTGTAATATGTTTATAGCACTCAGCCGCATATCACTGTGTCCACTATTCTGACATTGAAAAATCTTTATTAGGAATAGTGCTGCAGACAATGTTAAATCACCAGTAGCCTAGGGCCAGGGCAAGATGTACCATACATTCCCATTCTACCCAAAACAAGGCTCTCTGGGTACACTTAGCCCCACTCATGTACAAGCATCTCACAAACTCCACGCCTAATCCTTATCCACTGACTAATAAAATATTATTAAATTGCTAGCTTGTGATATCAAAAATATGAATCTAATTGAGAGACCATATGGGGTGTGGGACAGGTGGGGATTTTACATAGCCTATACGTCCATAGTCGGGAAGAGAGAAGTGCAATTCAGGGGTAAAACAACAGCAAACATGCATGCACATGTGTGTGTGTGTATATGTTTGTATGTTGTGTGTAGTGTGTGTGTGTATTTGTATGTATGTGTTTATATATATGTGTGTGTGTGTGTGTGTGTGTTTATATGTGTGAACATCTGTGTTTATATGTGTGTACATGTTTTTGTGTGGTGTGTGTGTAGTATGTATGTGTGTTTATACATATATGTGAATGTTTGTGTTTTTATATATGTATGTGTGCATGTGTGTGTGTATTTGTGTGTTTGTGTGTGTGGTGTGTGTGTATGTTTTTGCTGTGTGTAGATTAGTATGAGTGTGGGTGTAAGCTGTGAATGTGTGGTGTATACGTATGTCTGTTTATGTATGTGTGTAATGTATATGTGTATGTAGACATGTGTGTGTTGTGAATATGTGGTGTGTTTGTGTGTGTGGTGTGTGTGTGTGTGTGTGTTTATATATGTATGTGTGTATGTTTATATGTGTGTGTGTTGCATGTACGGTGTGTATAGGCCAGTGTGCAGTATGTTGATATGTACGACATGTGTGTATGTATGTATGTTTATGCTGTTTGTGTGTGTGTGTGTGGTGTGCTTGTGTGTGTGGTGTGCTTGTGTATGCAGATCAATGTGTGTAATGTATAAACTTATTTTGATTCAGTTGTTTCTAAAGAAAGTATATTGTACCGTATTATTACATTCAAACGTAAAAAAACAACATAGGTTAAATCTGATGGTAAGGTTCTTAATCATATGGTCTAAAGCGGGGAAATTCTGGTTATAGTTTGGACAGGAGTACTTTAACTCAATGACCCCCCCCTTGGGTATTTTATATATTATTGAGGGGAGCAAGTCACAGTGGGAATTATTGGGTTAAAGTTCTCAGAAAAAACATAATGTCATTTCTTTTGATCATAAGTGAGTAGTGTAATATCAGCTTTTTTTGAACTTCCACTGTTTTTTTAAATACATTTTTGTAGTATACATTTTTGTTCGATGTAGCACACTTCCATACCTCCCAACATTTCAAATAGTCAAAGAAGGTCACTGTAGTTTTACAGGGTATTGCTGGGTCCGTGACTGGTGGGAAGGGCATTACCGCAAAATTTTAGGTTACATCATGATCTATATTGAGAGCTCTTTATGTAACTGAATAAATTACATAAAGAGATGCTTAATGTATTTTATTTATGCATACTGATTTATATACACATTATAATGAAGTTTAGAAAACATTAATGTGAGTGTTATTGCTATGAAGAAATGTGATACACTTAACTGCACACACCACATAGTCTGATATCCTAAAAAAAGAGGGACAACAGGGTGGGAAAGAAGAGAAGGATCTGCATTAGTGTTGAGCGAGCACCCCGATGCTCGGGTGCTCGGGTGCTCTGACCGAGCACCCCCTGAGGCTCGAGTGCTCGGCCGAGCACCCGAGCCCCATTGACTTCAATGGGGCGACACCAGGCACCCCCTGCTCTGATGAGGGGAGGGTGCCTGGTCAATGCCCCCTTCATCTCCGCTATGCCCCCTTCATCTCCGAATGCCCCCTTCATCTCCGCAATGTCCCCCTTCATCTCCGCTATGCCCGTCTTCCACAATGTCCCCCTTCATCTCCGCTATGCCCCTCTTCCACAATGTGCCCCTTCATCTCCGCTATGCCCCTCTTCCACAATGTCCCCCTTCATCTCCTCTATGGCATAGAGGAGATGAAGGGGGACATTGTGGAAGAGGGGCATTGCGGAGATGAAGGGGCACATTGTGGAAGAGGGGCATAGCGGAGATGAAGGGGGACATTGTGGAAGACGGGCATAGCGGAGATGAAGGGGGACATTGTGGAAGAGGGGCATAGAGTCTATGCCCCTCTTCCACAATGTCCCCCTTCATCTCCGCAATGCCCCCTTCATCTCCGCAATGCCCCCGTACCTCCAGTCCCTGGTGGTCCAGCGGAGCGTCTTCGGATCTGTGCCTCTTCCGGCACAGATCCCCGCCACCCGAACATGGCGGGCGAGCACATGGCGGTACTCGACGAGTACCGCCATGTGCCGAGCAGAGCGATGCTCGAGCCGATCCGAGCATCGGCCGAGCACGCTCGCTCATCACTAATCTGCATCTCAAACAGGCACTGTTCTTCCTAAAGAAAGACACTTGGGAGGTATGCACTTCATATACTTAATGGAAAGTAGTTTAAGCCTTTAAGGACCAAAAGGGTGAGCAATGAATTGCTAAGCTCCCTGGACCTGAAAGGGACAGTAATGTCCAATAAAATTTTTTTAGAGTTTTGTAGAGATTAAAAAAATAAACTAAATGCCACAAATCCTGTCTCTCAAACCTCTATGGTTTGAGAGATTTTCTACATTAAAGTTCCCCTCTTCCTCCCCTTCTCCTGATGTCAGCTTTAAGTTGACAGCAGGAGTTCCTGTTCTGGGGACCGACAAGCGGATCTTCAACAGAGCCGAAATAGCGCGATTTAAAAAGAAATACTTCTTTGGAACAGTCTACAAAGTGTGCCTGGTTTCCAAGCACACTTTTTAGACCGTTCCAAAGAAGTAATTCTTTTTAAATCACACTATTGCGAATCTGCTGAAGACCCTCCTATTGTCGGCCAACACGGGTCTCCTTCTGTCAGCTTTACAGCTGACATCAGGAGAAAAGAAACTTTAGTGGAGGATATCTCTCAAATCATAGCAGTTTGAGAGATAGGATTTGTGGCGCTTATCTTATTGTTTTAATCTCTACAAAACTCTAAACATTTTATGGGACGTGACTGTCTCTTTAAAGGGTTAAATCAGTTTCATTTTTTGTTTGGTTGGTTGATTAAGTCCACTTTGCTTGCGTTATCAACCTTTTTTAATCTAATGGTTGGCTTGATTAATATGTTTGGTTCATGAGCGTGAACAAACTTTTTATATTATGGAATACTTTGTTTGATCGTGTGCACAATCAAACTTTTTTGTGAAATGTTTTGATATTAGTGTACTCTCATGTTTGATCAATCAGAGTGAAAATGCATTTAAAGATGTGTGATCAAAGGTAGCCACTGCTCATGCATACAGATATGTTATACACATTTTACTGCACATGCATGAACTGATAATATCAGAAGCCAATAACTTTCCCAGGCTAGGAGGATATTTGTGCAGTAGATTAGGTTGTAGCACTAACAAAACATATAACAGTCAAAGAACTTGCATTTTCTTTGTTACTGAACCAGTTTGGATACATTTTCAGGGTTTGTGGGAACTGACTTCTTATATTCCAGATGTCTGTTTATATGTAAAATGGTTCAAATAAGGCATTTAACACAGAAAGACCATTCATTACAACGTAACTATAATTAATATCATTGTAAGAAACTGTGATAGCTCTAATTACATAGAAACATAGATTTTGACAGCAATGGAGAACCATCTGGCCAATCCAGTCTGGCCATTTCCATATCTAATAAAATACAAAGTCTTACATACTTCTCAGAACAGACATAGGTTTGTTCCAGAGACTATTGAATTCCCTAACAGTTTTTGTTTCAATCACCACTGTGGGGAGGCTGTTCTTTGAGTCTATCACCCTTTCTGTAAAGTATAACTTACACACATTACTTCTGAATTGTCCACCCTCTCACTTTAGATCATGACCTTATTCTAGTATTCCTCTTTTTCTAAAAAGTACTTCCCCCCTGAACCATATTATCTTAGCATATTTACAGGTTTCTGTCACATCACCTAATGTGCAGTACATATTTTTATCATATGTACAAGTGGCCTGTGTTCGGTCTGACTGAACAGTGCATGCTTGTATTCCATACACATGGGCCTGTGATTGGTCTGACTGGACAGTGCATGCTTTTATGCCATACACATGGGCCTGTAATTGGCAGTGAATTGTAAGCTGCTACCAAATGCATTCTGATTTGACTTAAGTAGAGATACATTGCTTTGTCAGTATATAAAGAAAGCAAGGGGGTTATGCACTAAGACATGATAAAGAGGTGATACCACTTCTCCAGTTCTTATGTTATTCTATACAGCCCATGCAGTAAGATCTCCGAAGCTGGAGAATTCTTAGTGCATTGGCAATATAGAATAACATAAGAATTGGAGAAGTGATATCAAACCTTGATTCATCTCCCCCTTTGTGTCACTGCCCTTTGCCCCTTGGTATAATATCCCAGGATTGGTACCTCATTTTCATTATAAGTATTCTGATTATAAAAACATATGAGGAAATGAGGAAATATTGGGTCTGTCCAAATCAATTCAGGAGGGACAACATGAAGAAGTGAGAGTGGGGAGGAATTCTTAAATTTGGTGTTTAATTAGTAACTGAGACTGCAAGTCTATATAAGAATACGTGTAAAGCAATACAAGAGCAAATGTGTCTCAGAGCGGTAATGATTTACAGTTAATCGCCACCCACTGAGCACAAAGTAGACCAGTTCAGTCTCAAAATTGAGCCGAAATATAGAATACCGATCGTGAAATTAGTACTTAACTAGCAGCTGATCGGCTGTGTCATCCAGCTGGTGGGCTTTATGTTACACTGTTGTAAATAAATCCAGCGAAATACTGTGTGTTTTAAAGTATATAACAATAAAAGTCAAGTA
Organism: Rhinophrynus dorsalis; assembly: GCA_037306005.1. Classification (NCBI taxonomy): domain Eukaryota; kingdom Metazoa; phylum Chordata; class Amphibia; order Anura; family Rhinophrynidae; genus Rhinophrynus; species Rhinophrynus dorsalis. The sequence goes on along the minus strand of CM074719.1, from coordinate 214,787,131 downwards.
CTAATTTCACGATCGGTATTCTATATTTGGGCTCGATTTTGAGACTGAACTGGTCTACTTTGTGCTCAGTGGGTGGCGATTAACTGTAAATCATCACCACTAGACACATTTGCTCTTGTATTGCTGTACAAGAGTGGGGAGGAAGAACAGGGCAGGAATGAGAGCGTGAAGGAGAGCAACAGTGGTGGAATGCAATGGGCAAAACAGTAAGGAGGCAAGACTATAAGAAAGGGGGCTGAAGCATGGGACAGGGTGAAAGAGCTGTAGGGTTTAAAATCTAATGGAACCAGAGCGATGAAATTTAATTAAATGGGTGTTGGGGGGCAACTAAGAATGAGGATGGGAATGTAGGAGTGAAGGAATAGGAGACACAGAGAGCAGGAGAAGTGGATAATATGACATGATGACGTTCCCTACTTCATTCAAAGGAAGAACGTGCTGTGGTTGATGTCAAAGGTAAGTGAATCTGGATTGATTTTTCAGCTATTTATTGGTTTAAAAAACAAACTAAATTTAGAAGCTAAATGCTTTTTTTGCAAGACCTGAATCAGGTCCTCTGAAACAGCCTATTTCATCCTAATAACAAAACTACAGAATCATTTTGCTCATCTTTAGTTACAAGCTCCATTCAACTCAACAGGACTTATCTATTTCTTCTGATGCAGCTGGTATTCCCTTGAATTACTGCATTTTGCCTCCTTTGCTTTAGCAAGATCTTCTGACCTTGGTGTGGTTCTGTTTGTCCAGAAACCTCCCCCAACTTGTCTTCTTTTGCCCTCTATCAGATCAGAGCAATACCAAAATGTAGCACCCCAACAATAAGAAAATGTGCTCAACTTGGTCTCCTCTAGCCATTTTCTCCATGGGGGAGTTGTAGTCTTGTAACAGCTGGAGGGATGCAGGTTTTTGTCATTCACTTGGGGCTTATGCAAAATGTTCTAGGTAGAGAACTGCACAAAACATATTCTATATATATTGCAAGCTAATACTATTATTATTGATATAATGATTATTTCTTTTTTTTTACCATGAACATTCTGGGGTTACCCTTTTTATAGTTTAAATACTTTCAAGCATTCTCAGCTCTCACACAAAATGCAGATCCTGTATTAACCACTTTAGGCATAAACTGACTGATCTGAGTAGGAAAAATGTGCCATCATAAAGAAATTGGTCACTTCTAGGTCAGAATTCTTCTTTAGCAGATTATCCCTCCAGATTCCGTCTTCCACAAGGCAGTGAAACTGTGAAAAAAAACCATTGGTTTTGATTTGGTCTCGGAGGACAAGGAGACGTTCCCAATACACTTCTACATGGAAGAGGTGGGTGAGCAGGTTAAGAGCTTTTCCTTTGTCTAGTTTCCATTAAACTTCAATCACAGTTAGAGAAAGAGAAATTCCTCTAGGCTTTCACACATCCAGGTATCAGGCCCGGCTGACTTTAATAAAAGTCATAACTGATCTCTCGCTATGAGATCCCCAGTGACATGAGCTCAGCAAAATTTCAAGCAACTCCTTTGAGAAGCAAAACAAAAGCCCATTTTAAACATCACATTATCCTAATAATCCCATTGCTACTGAAGCCATTCAATTATTTTAAAGGTCTTAATTTGCAAACTGTGGTATTTCAAAGTTTTCTTCAATGTTATTGAAGGATGGGGACAGGGTATGTGTAAATGAATGTCATTTTATTTACATTACACTTACATGGATCTTGTTAACTAGGTGGTACTCTCTTTAAAGGGATAGTAATACTTTGTTTTAATTTAATTTTATTTTGTAGTCATTAAAAAAACATGAAGAATGATATAAGTCTTATCTCTCAAACCTTTATGGTTTATGAGATATTCACAAGCAAAGTTTCCCCTCCCGCCCGTTTTACCTGGTGTACAGAATCTCTTCTCAGATGTGGAATGCAGTCTATAGACCAGACAGATAACAGAAGGGGACACTCTTATTCCTATGAAAACAATGAAATCCCTGACCCCCTTGACAAGTTTTTCAGGTTTTTCCCTTATCTTAATTGAAGATTGTCCCTCTCTGCAGTCTACCTGGGCACCTCCCTTCTGCTCTGGCTGAACAGTGTTACATCAGTAAAAGGGGCGGGAGGGGGATACTTTGTCATTGAATTACTCTTGAACTACAACTCTGACAGAATTGAAATAACACTCTCCAAAGTCCATATACTATGATGATTAATTGGAGCTGCTTTTATTATGAAACATTACTATCCCTTTAACTTGTTTGTCCTGTGTTTAAAAATAAAATGTTTAACCCTGGGACAAACCAAATGGACTGTAGGGGACAAATATTAGTTACCCACATATCCATTGATTTAATGGGGATTTTAAATAGGCAACAATCCCTGTCTCTGCAAATGTATATGTTATAGGTATTTTCATGCTGAGAAAAGCAATGGTAATTCCAATGTTAAGATATGCTGCTTTCAAAACTTGCATTTTACTGATATCTTGAGTTCAAGATGTTTTGCTGCCAGATGTTTCTGTTGCTGCAGCCACCAATGGGAAAATATCTGTGACACTCAGATTTTCACAGGCTGCTGTAGCAATAGTGCCAACCAACTGAAAAATATTGAATTCAAAACATGCTAAATTCTTCTCTAGTAATGTTTGTATAAAGCATATTCTAGGCATGGAAGTAACCTTTATTACTCAGCAGAAATAACCCTAATAACATATATTTTTCATAATATGGGTTTACTGCCCCTTTAACACCTTGAATGCAACAGATTTCTCCAAAGTATTACAATGGACACCTCTCGCATTCAGGTTGTTAAAATTATCCAGTTAAATTAATGGGAATTCTTACTTGCTCCCTGTTGTCCAGCTGGTTTGACTCAGATTTACTCCATGTTTGAGTGAAAAGGGGGAGTCCAAGGCAATATACTGTAATGAATCAGGCTCCTCTCTGACATTTGAAAGTTTAATAGGATTTGTTTTATGTGCAAAAGTCACAGTCAACATTGGTTTCCCTTGAAATAATGTAACATCGGAAATCAAGCAGAAAGACAAGAAAAAAGGAGTTATCCTCTGTAATGATATATGTTTAATAAAAAATATATAGAAATAAAATGGAAAAATAAATAATATCCCCTCAAACAGAAATGTGAAACAGAAAAATCTTACAAATGTATGTCCAAACAAAGAAATCCAGAAACAAATGGATCAACTGAAATATGGTGTCATCCTCTCCTGTCCTCTGCATGTATAAAGAAGTGATAAGAATAGACAATCAATGTATGTTGAGGAGGCTAAAGTGGAGGGGGTCCTATACATCTTCATGTACTGGATCCCCTCCCAATCAAGATATATGGTGCCTTCCACAAAGACCAGTATTGGGACTATGGTACCGTCTCTCCTGACTCTTTTATATGTCAGCTGGAAAACGTGAACAGGCACAGTTTTATAAATCAAGAACATATGTATGTTACATCTATTAAGCTGTTTACACTATTGGGTAGCCCCCCTTTTCTTTGTTTTTTGTTTTTGGAAATATGTATGATCAGTAGATGAGATATATAACGCGTTCCACTTCTTCCAATGATACTTCTTCAGGGAATAAGCAGAGGCTCTATTCCAGTACAGCAGCCAGGGATTCTAAGTAATGATATTTGCATAAATGACCATAGAACAATCAGTTCCTGAGGACTTCAAACAGGCTTGGATTTAAGCTTGTATATAGGTGAGTAAAGGCATCAAACAGTTTGGAGCTTGATTCATTCCCAGTGCATTGGAGATATCTCTAGCATTCAAAGGGTTATAATCCCCTTTCAAATTATAGGATTAAGCAAATGGAAAATTATGGGGAAATCTGAACGTAAAACCCATGACCTACTGCACAAGAATACACAGGTGTTAGGGACCAGGAACCAGACAGACACAAAACTGTAAAATGCAAAACACCTTTATTAAAATAACAAAAGCAAACAAAGCAAAATCTGATCCAGGAGCGTAAACCAAAAAGACAAGCTGGGTTTAGGAACAAAGAGAGGTACTTAGACAAGCCAGGGTCAGGAATACGGAGATCAGTGATGTCAGGAACAAGCCAGGAGTCAGGAGCCAGAAGGGATGTCAGAGGAAGCCAGGTCATGCACAGATAATCAGCAACTTAGGAACACGCACTTGCAGCCAGAATCAGACACAAGGGCAAGGAGGAAGTGAGCCTAGTTGCTTTAAATACCCTGGAATGGGTTGGCTGATAACAATCAGGTGAGTATCCATGGAGACTGAGCGGTCAAGGCAGATCATTAAGCATCAGCTGACTCAGCCTGACCCAGGGAAGAAAAGGCAGCAATAAACTCAGATGTTGCCATGCAAAATACAGTTCAATCCTGGCTTGTCTGTGTCAGCTGAGTACTAGTGTTCCCCACTCCTTATCAGAGGCAGGGTGTTATATTTAACCATAATAGTTTCTAAATTCATGGTTAGTGACATGCCAAACACACACACACACACACACACACACATATGCAGTTAGGATGATGGTGAGGGAATAAACGTCTCGTTTATATGATATGGGTTTTTTTTCTCCATGGTGCAGTTGGTATGCTCCATGACTGCACCACTTTTACTTATTGCAGTGATTCTCAATGTTATTGCTCGGGGGATACACCAACAGTACGTGTTTTCAAAATGCACCTGCTGGATTACAAGTGTGTAATCAGTAGCTTAGTGACTATGATTAATCTGCCTGTGCTTAAATAGGGCCATACTGAAATCCTTACCTATTAGTGTGCTCCAGACAATAGAGCTGAGAATCACTGTACATCAGCCTCACTGATTTTTACTGACTTTCATTGTAAGTTGAAACATTTCATTTTCCACCGATTTGTTCCTGCACTATATTTTGACAATTACTGAACCACTACCTATAATTCAGTGAACATTTGAAATATGCCTGTTTATAATCCCCACCAGTATAGTAATATAGTGTTAGTAACCAGACCATAGTGCTAGGCCTGAGGCATACTCATAATACAAAGTCAAAAGTCCATCCCGACATAGTATCATCCTCATAATGCAAATACAACATGATAATACCAGGCCAATTCAAAACCAAACAATTAAATGCTAACATCTTCCAGTCTATAGATTCAGCATTTTTGAAATGTGATTACCTGCTGTACATTGTTGAATCCATTAAAGGGGTAGTAGTACTTAAAATGTTAAAAATATGTTGTAGGGTTATCCCCTGAGTAAATCAAGGGTACTTCATCTGTTGAAAGGTGTTTTATTCAAAATTTATTACAGCTCAAACTTAAATTGTTTAGGTGCAGTATCAAAGTGGCCTTAAAAAATACAGTGGCACTGTTGGTACACCATCCTATGGAGATTTATGGTCAACTGCACCTAAAAAAATTAAGTTTGAGCAATAATAATTTTTGAATAAAACAACTTTCAGCAGTTGGAGTACTCTTGTTTCACTTAGGGGGTAAATCCTACAACAAATATTTTTTTACATTTTAAGTATTACTATCCCTTTAATAGATACAAACGTTTCTATCTTATGTCACTATCTGTTCTGTCCTTCATATTGGATATATTAAGGTTATTTTGCCTTTGTGAAAATTTGTGATATGCAGCACGTAATATTTTCGCAAATATTGTAATTATTTTTTTTTTTTATTAAAGATCTCCAACACAGCTCAAATGCATTACTTTAAGCTGTGTTGGAGATGTCTCTGGCACTAATGGGTTAAAAACATGAAATCACTTGATCTTCATTGCCCTAATACAACTTTATTTGTACTGTACTTCCTTTACAAATCATATTTCCACTCTCCCTATATCTCTCTCTCTCCTTGTACCAATTTGCTCATTGTCTATCCCACACCTCATTTCTCTGTCTCCTCTCTCTCCTCTTACACTCTCCTCAACTCCTTCTTCTTCTCTCTCTACCACTCTTTGCCCTTGGAACAACTTGCTCCATCTACCCCTTTTATTTTCTCCAATCTCACTCTCCTACTGCACCCACTAGCTTTTTTTCTATCCTTTACCCATCTCTGTCTTCTGCACTTTCTTTTACTCCATTATAGCTACTTGCTTGCTCTCTCTCTTTTCTACTCCCTCTTTGTCCCATTTGACACATTTGCTCTATTTCTACCCTTTGCTCCCTCTCTCTTCTCCAAGTCCTCTCTCCCTCATTGCATTTAATTGCTTGTTCTATCTTTTCTAGCCCCCCTCTCTCTCAATGCTACCACTTGCACTATTTCTACCCTTCCACTCCCATCTTCTCCACTCACTTTCCACTACTTTCTACTCCCTCTCTCTCCCACTGCGTCAACGATCTCACTCCTTCACTTCCTCTCTCCAACATTACATCTATATGATTGTTCTTGTTTCCACTCCCTTTCTCTCTTATTACACACCCTTGCTCTCCTGCTTCTCTATTCCTTCTCCTCTCTCTCCCCCTCTCTCTCCCCTTGCACCCACTTACTCCTTGTCTATATTTCATCTCTTTTCCACTTCCTCACTTTTCTGTTGCACCCACTTGGCTTTTTCTTCTCTTACCCCTGCTCTCTCTTCATCACTTCATTTCTCTCCATTGCATTGACTTGCTTGCTCTCTCTCTTTTTTTCTCCTTCTCTGGTCCATTTACCATTTTGCTCTACATCTAGCCTTCAACCTGCCCCTTCTGACCTTACTTTCTTTAATTTTTTTTGCTCCCCTTTCTCCCCCAAATCCTTCTTCCCTCTCTCACCTTTCACACCTTCTCTCCATCCATGTTCTGCCTTTGTCCTTTCCATTCCATCACTCCTCTGTGTTGTTAATATTACCTTCTCTTTACTCTCCCTCTGAGGGAAGCAACTGCAGGGGGTACGGAGGGTAAGCTGCACCAGGGGCCAGCATCAAAGGTGACCCCATGCCAGGGTCCAATAGGTCCTAGTGAAGCCTCTGTGAAAATACTTTTGTGTGTGGGGGCCCAAAAATATTTGGATGACTAGTTATGATACTGTCCCTCTCTGTCCTTGCTCACTCCCTGCTCTGTTTCTCAATGCGTCGGACATCTCTCTAGCACACAAGAGTTTAAAGGGATAGAAATGTTTTAAAGATATAAAAAGTAATATTGTAGATAATAAAATAAGAAATCCATCAATGACTTTCCTATCACTCAAACCTTTATGGTTTGAGAGATAGAGCGTTCTAAAGTTCCCCTCCCTCACCTTTTCCTGATGTCAGCTGTAAGCTGACAGCAGTAGATCCCAGTCCAGGGACCAACATACGGCTCTTCAGCAGAGCAGAAATATCACAATTTAAAAAGAAATACTTAATTGGAACGCTCTATAAAAGTGTGCTTGGTTTGCAAGCACACTTTGCCGACCGTTCCAAATAAGTATTTCTTTTTAAATTGCGCTATTTCGGCTCTGCTGAAGAGCCTCCTCGAGCCTGCTGACACAGATCTACTTCTGTCAGCTTTACAGCTGACATCAGGGAGGAGGGAACTTTAGAACGCTCTCTCTCTCAAACCATAAAGGTTTGAGAGACAGGAATGGCATCGATGGATTTCTTATTTTATTCTTGTTACTTTTTATATATTTAAGACATTACTATCCCTTTAGAAAAGTGTAAAAATAAAGTATATGTGCGGCTTTTTTGAGGGGGTAAAAATATGGTGTGTGTAATGTAATCAAGGAAAATTGTGGCGATATATAAAAAAGAACAGGATTACATTTTAACCACTTAAGGAAGAGAGGTCCAGAGAAGTTATCTTCCCTTAAAGACCACTTTGATCCTTGTCGACGTGCCGGTACACATGACCTGTTATGTGTACCGGCACGCTGAGTGGGGGTCTGAGAGAGACCGCTCCACTCTTGGAGCACTCAGTTTCAGACCCCGTTTTTACTTACAGTGCTCCCTCAACAGCGCTGTAAGTAAAAAGTATGTGATGTGTCAGGACATCACTGGCCCCTAAGGGAAAAAAACAGTGATGGTACTGGCATATCACCCGGTCCTTAAAGGATTAAGGAAACCAAGTCCACCATGGAACGATTAAAAATTAGCAAATTTCCTATTGGTTTAAATGGGGATTTTAACCCCTTGAACTACAGACACCTTTCTAGCATTCAAGGGGTTAAAGTCCCTATTTAATTCAACCGGAATTTTTATTTTTTCCTGATGGGTTGTTCCACATTTCCTCCTGTTCTTTATAGCGCATCTCCTCATCCCACTGTACCAGACAACACAATGGGGTCACCAAGGCACAAGCCTCTGAAGGCCACATGTGGTCTCCACCACCAATTTACTGCCACCACCAATTTACTGAGACATCAGGTGCTGAGTGCAATGCTCCTGACAGCTTACAGCCTCAAGAGCCATGTGTTCAAAGGATTATGGAGCAAAACAACTGCAACACAAATGACAAACAATGTCTCCAAATTCCCATTGATTTAAATGGGACTTTTAACCCCTCGAAACAGAGTGTATTGTGAAGCAATGCATCAACACCTCTTTAGTATACAAGAGGTTAAAACACCAAGTACATCAATAGTTATTTTTATTTGTCTCCTATGGTGCATTTGGTTTGCCCCACAATCACTCCAGTTTTCTTTTGAACACAAAGCCATAAAGGTCCATTGTGAAGACAGAAGCCTAGACCCCACCACGCACTGGGAGAAGCAGTATGTTATTGATATGACGCAGCCATCCAGAGCTGTGTTAAGAGAAAGGCTGCCTGTATAAGGCAATCAGTGAATGAACACTAAGTGTGTGCCATCAGCATCCCATTTGTATTGTGTTGTGCTGAGCTTAATTGCAAGTCAAGTGCCATTTTCAGAGAATAGAGTGGAGCAAGCCATCTGAGTGAATTGAACCTCGTCTGAGAGAGGAACATTTTACAATATGAACACTGAAGGCCATGGGAGATGCTTTCAGAAAGACACTACACTTATTATCAATGGGAAAAGGGCACTTACTGAGCTCACAATAATCACACATTCCTCTGTTTGGAGAATAAATGGCATGTATTTTTAACTGTTTTGTAGCTGGGGGGGGGGGGTTGGGGATTCCTGCAGAATAAATTTTTTTCAGACATAAAAGAGGAAAGAAAGAAGGCAAATTATATTATACGATATAAATGTTGGCAATCAAAATATTGTAGAGTTGCTAGGGTTCAACTACAGGGGTACATAGGGTAACAGGGCCAAGCAGTATCAGAGGGTACTTGTCTGCTCTGCACAATCTGAACATCCCTTACAATCATAGCAGTTTCCTATATTGGCTTGTGTCAATGACACCATCACTCATGGCTGCTACTGATGTCCAGTGAATCACATCAGTGAGCCTATTTACTGCAGTATATTGCATTAGGTGCAAAAGGGAGTTAAAATTTACTCCAGAACAAGGTGGGATTAGATTTTCATATAAAATTGTAGATTTAATGTACTACGATTCTGTATATATGTAGCAAATATAGTATATGTCATTAATATATGTGGCCACCATACTTCCTATCCCGTAATCCACCAAAAAACCTTCCCTGGCCTCTACAATGCATTGGAGACTACACTAGCATTTAAAAGGTTGAAGAAGAACTATAAAAAGGGGGGTGGAACGAACTGCCTAGCAAGATGGACGCACTTTTACATTGCTCCGTTGTTGTGATGCTATATTTATCCTATCGCTATTTAGTTGTCTGTCATTTTATTCTCTAATTCAAAGCAGCACTACTTGTACATTATCTGCTAGCTTTAGTGCGATCTGGAGCTTGAGCTCCCCTGGTCGGAGGATATATTTGCTGTTTTCCCCTCAGTGCTACTTGGACTGAAGGCCTGGGCAGAACGCCATGGCTGCTGATGGCTGGTCTCAGGGGGTGAGAACTTGCCGTGCATCGTTGACTGTCCATGTTGCTGGTCCCATCATTGAGACTCTGAGTTCACCTCTCCACTCTCCATTGCCTCTTCTGTCTACTTTGGGTCTCATGATGGGAGATATCCTGCACTTACCGTCCAAGGCGGACCTTCAAGTCTTCTTGGGAGAGGTTTCAACAGTACTGTGAGAGGAATTTGCGAATCTTTGCCATGATATTGATCGGCAAGAATCTCACACATCAGCAGAGGAATGGGTGGAGGAAGCCTTGCCACCTCAACCTGCAAATCTACAAAGGATAACGTGCGCACTAACTGCGGTGGAGGCCTGTTCTGTGGCTTATCAAGAGTAGGTTGACGGTGTGAGGAATGTTGGTGTTGTATGTGCCTACGACTTCTGTGCCATCACCACTGGGTGGCTTCTGATGACCAGCATGAGAATGGCATCTTGTGATAGCGAGGGTGTATTGAGGGCCCTTCTCCTTATATTTATCGTCATGGCTTGTGCAGTGTCTGGCTGGGATGTCTCCCCATGGGACCCAGGAATTCCTGTTTTGTCTTCAATAAGACTCCTTGAGGATTACACTTCGTTATATTTCAGTCCCGGTTCATCTGTTGGCTGTTGTTATATACGTTTCGGCATCGAGGGTGGACCTGTTGGCTGCTAGTTTGGCGGCGCTCCATGCTTCGTCATTGTGTTCTGTACTTTATTCCTGTGTACTGTCTGTTTCTACATAGAGGGACCTGGACCCTGTAACTATCCTGAGGGAGTATGCACGCTTCAGGAATGACTGACTGTTCCACGGCCATATGAATGGTCCCCCTATCCCCAGGGGGACCAGCAATGCTTTGCTTATACTATCTGTACTGTACAGAATTGTCTTGGAACATTTATGGAAGATTTTACTTAGGGAACGGGAGGTCTGCTAAATACTCTGGGGATTGGCCTGCCTTCTCGAGGGAGGGTTACTACTGTATTGTTGCTTATCCTTTACTGATGTTCCACTGTGGGTTACTTGTCCTATTACATATGTTCTCATTGCTATGGGTCCCTTTAATATTTTTTTTCTGCTTTATTACGGATCACAATTCTATGTCTGTCTCACTCTGTGTCTTTGCTTTTTATCCCCCCCAAGACCTCTTTGAGGTCCTTGCATGGTATTCTGGCAGGGTGTGGGGTATCTTCCCAATTACTCTGTCCATGTACAGTCCTTCTACCATTCTATTTTCAGGCTCTGACTACTCTTCTGTCTTTATATTGCTTTCCTGCCTGTGTCACTCTCTATGCTTGCTATTTTCTTTCTCTTTTACTCTTTTTCTTTTTGCTATTGTTCTCTATACAGGAGATATGTTTTACATATTGTTTGCATACCTTTGGGAATTCATTTCATGTTTCTCCTTAAATAAGACTCATTTTATAGGATAGTTTATAGAGATATTTTGGAGTTATTGTACATAGGCTTTTGTAATGATCATATATCTACAGCTTATATATTTCTCTTGCTTTATCTGGATTGATGCATGATATGTTATGCTTCTTTCTTTCACTGTGATGCCCGTATAATCTATCTTCGTTTTTGGATACTGATTTTTATACAGTGATCTGTTTTCTTTGTACTCTATTTGGAGTGTTATGACATTTCCTTTTGTGGTAATCTTTATTTATATTGATCTCATGGTATGTATCACTAATATTGTATGAACACAATTATTTCCAATAAAGCTTTAGAACTTGAAAAAAAAAAGAAAAAAGAACTATAAAAAAAATGCAGAAGTATTGCTAGTAGATCCCAGAAGTCCTATCCCCAGATGTGGAACTGGGAACATTACCCTCTAACCAAGGAGGCTCTGGTGGGGAGATGTAAAAAATGATATTGTGGGTTCTGCGGGACCCCACTAAACTCCACCATTGCTTAATCTTTCAGGCCCCACCTTTTATCCCTCACCTATGCTGTGGAATGGGGGACATAATAAATATTCTAGGATCCATTTGAAATAAATATTTCAGCAAAATTGTATTCAGATTAATCAGTACAAATGTAATTTATTAATTTGCATCCATTTTAGAATGTTGATTCCATTGGATAGATATTGCTTGTAGGTGCTTTTCAATTCAAAATCTGCTCAGTTATATCTTGGTAATACACAATACCAGGGGCTGGCTGGAGTGATTGGTGTGATTTTATTTAAATGGTCCATTACTGGAGCTTACACATCCATCATCAAAAATGCAGGAACGCCTGCAGCTGCTGAAGAAATTTTTGAAAAGCAAACCAGAGGCGTTGCTAGTTCCACAGCAACTAGGGGGAAGATGCCCTAAAATGTGATAAAGATGTGATAAAGTGGCGATGACTTCTCCAGTAATATCACTTCACCAATTCCTATATTATTCTATAGAGCAGTGGTTCTCAACTCCTGTCCTCGGGACCCACTAACAGGCCAATGCACTATGTGTGGAATGCAAGAAAGTAGAGCATTCACAAAGTTAGCAGATGCTCCTAACTCAACAGTAAAGTTAGCTTCTCACAAAATGGTGCACATTTTACCCACGTCCACTTATTGAAACGCATTCTCTAAAAAACACAATCATTGATTCAGAAAAAAAAGTAGGATTCAATAACATTTTGCCATCAAAACTACACTGTAAATAGCAATAGAACATGTTTCTTGCATTCTGCCCTAAGATCCCTAAAGTCTGAGAGACCTTAATGCATTTGCTCCATAGAATAACATAGAAACTGGAGATGTGATGTCACTGGAGATGTCGACTCCATGTTATCATCTCTTTGTGACACCTTAATGCATAAATTCCATGGTGTTTGGACAACATAGTGCATTAATGGTGCAAAGTACAGCCCAGCTATACCATTACTAGTTTGGAGATTTGTACCATTACGTGATTCAAGCCTACAACAAGAACCTTGGCTATATGAACTCATCCTTGGGCCTTAGCCCCCTCTACTATCACCTAGCAATGCCACTGGGCAGAACAGTCATAGACAATTATGCATATCAATAGGTCTTTCAGTAAAATCATTCTTTAAGGCCCACAACCTAACCTTAACAACTCTATTAGTTGTAAAATAAGAATATCTGATTTCTTGATATCTGAAGTGAGCTAGCAATTTTTTTTACACCCAAGTAACAAAACTAAGCTGTTCTGTCTAATATTATTTTATTCATACAGTGGCTTAAGTATGGCAAAAGTACCAGATTGTGCCTTCTGACTGATTTCACCTGGCCCTCAGGTTTGTTTGGTCCTTGAACAATTTAAAGGGATACACACCTCTAGGCTTGGTGTTAAAGCAAACATAGTCTGACAGGCAGAGGCCCATTACTTAATAATCACCAACTCTGTGTTAGTAGTCTCTTGGAGATGGGGAAGCCGAATTTCCTCACCTTGCAAAACTCCAACACATTGCTTCAACACCAGTGAGGGTACAGCCCCATCAGTGGGTTATTTAATATAGTCCTGGGGGGGGGGCGGCTCCCAAGCTTCCCACAGCTCTACATTTTCTCATTAATGGCCAGTGAAAGACGCTGTGGATTGTAGTCCAGCATCAACTGGAGAGACATGGATTACCCACATCTGATCACAGTCGGATTGTACATGATTCTGTGGCAAACTGAATTAACTAAATGTCATATTCAGTCTTAATCCTGGGGCAAACCAACTGCACCACGGGGTAAAATTAAAAATTCCCAAATTCACATTGAATTAAGTGGGGCTTTTAACCCATTAAATGGCAGATTTCGTCAACACTTTTCTGCAAAGTGATGTAGTTGGTTTGCTGTATAATTTAAAATGTTTAGCTTATTGAATATGGCCCCAAGGGTCTGATGCAGAAAGCAAAAGATGAGCTGTTCTGGAGCAAACCAACTGTGCTCTGAAGGCTGAAGGGGGGAGGAAAATTCCCATTGATTTAAATAGAGACTTCAAAACCATGAATACTAAACAGGTTCTCACAACGAACTGGAGACATCTCTAGAGTTGAAGGGGGGTACGCAAAGCATTGTTTTGCAATGGTACTGAGAGGGTTAAAGGCCCATTTAAATCAATGAACACTCCCCCCTCCCCCCACAGTGCAGTTGGATTGTTCATCTTTTGCTTTCTACGCAAGGTCCTGATTTTGCACAGTGAATTAAAGCAGATCAAAGGAAATTAAACTAAATTGTGAATTAGCTAAGCTCCACACATCTTCACCATCAGGTCATCTGACAATGATTTGCAGGTTCCAATGTTTACAGCCACTTTCAGAGCAAGCATTCAAAATGTTAAAGAAAGCCATCCATCACGTTATTTCAAACCCCAGCATATAATATCTGTCCTGCTTGGAAATTCAAGTCTAAATAAAGCAGCGTCTTTGTAGCACTTACATACTCCTGCTACCCACATAGCAAACAGCAGCAAATGATCCATCTCCTCTCAAACTGCTCAAGATAAGAAAAACATGTTTCCAAAATTCTAGGGGTTTAAATTGATTACCTCATAATGAATACCTACAGTTCACAGCAATGTTGGCTGCCCTGAAAACATGATCAAATTCTGTGTGAGGTGCCTGAGTGAATATTTATTAAAGAGCCTGGAAGAAGCCGTGTCCTTAATAATCTCACTCTGACAGGGAAGGAAAGCTAACTCTGATCCTGTGGAGTGATCAGTGAATTTACTTTTCTTAATTCACTTGGTTTGGTTTAAGTCAACTTTTCACAGCGGTAATTAATAGGAACGTTGTGTGCGCTCAAACGAACTAGCACTTTGTGACTTCAGTCTGAGGTCAACACAGAGTGGCTTAGCAGAGCTAGTTTAGTCTTAAAGCTACAGGAAGGTTATTTTACTCAAATCGCTCATCAGAGCTTAATGTTTCTAGCTTGCGTTTTGTTTTTAAATCCCTTTGTACATTGCAGTAAAATTTTTTGATTATTTGTAAATCATTGCTCAATTATTTCTAGGTTTCTTTAACCCTTTAAAGATTATAGAGGTGTGCCACAAATTCCTTCACAATGCATTGTATACCTCTCTGGTTTTCAAGGGTTTAAAATGTTGGGTGCCAGAGAGGTTTCCAAGATGTTGTGTTGCAATGCATGGAATACCTCTTTGGCACTCAAAGGGGCATACCTCCCAATATTTCAAATGGCCAAAGAGGGACACTTATGTTTTAGGTGGTGTTTCTAGGGGTGTGGCTGGTGGGCGGGGAATTTTTAGGTTACTTTGTCACCTATTGACAGATCTTTGTGTAAATAAATAAATGATTTAGAGCAAGGCCCAATTATGTTATTTACACAGATTCAGTTACAAACACATATACTGAGGATTTCATTGCTGTGGAGCAATGTGATAGACTAATATATACACCACTCGCTCTGATGTCCTAAAAAGAGGGACGACAGGTTAGAAAAGAGGGACTGTCCCTCCTAAAGAGGGACACTTGGGAGGTATGAAGGGGTATAGAGTTAAAGGAGCAGTAAACCATTAAAAAAAGTGTTACAGGGCTTTCCCATATGAGTAATAATAATGTATGTATGTATATCTTTATTTATATGGTGCCACACACGCACTGTATGCAGCGCCTTAATAATGCAGCTCGTTTATAATCTACCTACTTTTCTATCTATCTATCTATCTATCTATCTATCTATCTATCTATCTATCTATATATCTATCTATCTATCTATTTATCTACGTATCTCTCTCTCTCTCACTATATATTTGGCTTTGAGCGTGATATACATTATCTTGTAGACTGGTACAAGCATAGCTTTCCGTCACAACAGTCAAAAGGCAGTTCTCCCTCTAGTGTTTAGAACTCTGTGATGCACCAGAGACAGGGCCGGTGCAAGGATTTTTGTATACACAGATGAAGGCACATTTTGATCCCCCCCCGACCCGGACACAATCCCCTGCCCCCCCCGACCTTGCCACAATCCCCTGCCCCAGCCCACATATTCACCTCCACACTCTCCCCACCTCCACATTGCCCCTTCCACAATGTCCCCTTCATTTCCACATTGCCCCTTCCACAATGCCCCCTTCATCTCCACATTGCCCCTTCCATAATGACCCTTCATCTCCACACTGCCCCTTCATCTCCACAATGCCCGTTCCACATTGCCTCTTCATCTCCACATTGCCCCTCCACAATGCCCCCTTCATCTAAACATTGCCCCTTCCACAATGCCCCTTCATCTCCACATTGCCCCTTCCACAATGCCCCTTCATCTCCACATGCCCCTTGATCCCCTACCTTGAGTCCCTGGTAGTCTAGCGGCATGCCATAAGAGAGCTCTGTGCCTCGTTCGGCACAGAGCTGAAGCTTCCGCTCGCTGTTCTCAGGAATGCAGAGCACTGGGAGATGATGTCATCTCCCAGAGCTCTGTATTACTACAGAGCCTGGGTCGCTCTGCATTCACATAGACGGCAGATATATATATTTAAAAAAAAATTAAAAAATCCCAGCTTCCCCCTTTTCGGCGCCCCTCTGTTGCGGCGCCCTAAGGCAGCTGCCTGCCCTGCCTTAATGGTAGCACCGGCCCTGACCAGAGAAAGAGCAGGTTATACACTGATGTCCTGTGATGTACAGTGACCCCTCCCACAAAGCTGCACTACAGCCAAGGACAAGTACTCTGCTGCTGACATCTCTGCAGTGTCCCTGAAAGGCAGAATTGAAATGTGATCACCCTATTGCTTACACTTGCGATGCTAATGTAGCATTTTCAGTGCAAGTGCTTGGAGGACATTTCTGTCTATGAAGGTGTTCAAGCTGGTTATTTTGCCATGTGTGAACACAGGCAAATGCAGCATGCTGCAACTTAATTGAATTCATGCTTCGAGCACAGCTGAGCTGACCAAAGATGATCTCCATGGCAGTCTATGGGCAGCAGATCAGATTGTACACAATGGCAAAGTGGATGTTGCGATGAATATTGCAACAGCCCAAGAATGGGCAACCATTATAGGCATCAGCCAGTAGGCCACCATCAGCCTTGTTTCTGCCATGTACCCATGTCCCTATGGTACAACAGATGAAAAACGGTCAATATGGGAGAAAACAGAGGTGGTTTTTGGAGCTATATTGTAGAGAGTGCAAACATAGCCTTGGACAGGAATGTTTAGAAACCAATATGTCACTTCTGAAAATTGAATATATTATCACTGCATAGTGGAAACTTACTGAAATGATCAAACATTATTTGAAAATATGGTATTTATACATACAATCCAACAATATAATACACTTTACTATGATTTGGCCTGATTTGAATTTGGACCAAAACCAAGAAAACTTCTTTAAAATAATATTTAATCTTACTCTCTGAAAATTGGCATTCGTTGATTGTAAAATGTTTTGAAACTAATAATCACACATTAACACTATTTTGTCTTTTGATCATAATGTCATTAACCCCTTATAGACCACAGAGGTCTGAAAGCTATTGCTTTACAATGTGTAATACATCCACTTTCTTGTCCTTGAGGGGTTAAAGCAGCAGTGAACTTTTTTATGAAAAAATATATATTTTAGGGAGTTTTCTGTTGAGTAAAATACAGGTACTCCCACTGCTGATAGATGCATATTTTTAGTTATCACTTTTTAAACATGCATTTTTTTTACATTAGCAGTGCCCTCTAGTGGTCAAATTCAAATTATTTATTTGGTTACAATCTAATGCAGAATAAAGCCAGAGACTTACAATTCTCCATAGAATGTGATAGAAACTGCTGAGTAATTTCCTGTCAGATAGAACAATCAGGAAGTAAACACAGTGAATTCACTTCCTGGTTATTTGAACTGTTTCAACTAAACTCACTTCCTGGTTATTTGAACTGTTATAAAGTTTGAATAAAATCAGTGGTGTAACTATAGGGGTCGCAGGGGTCTCCCCCGCGACCGGGCCCATCACTTCAAGGGCCGGGCCGTCCCCTGCGACCCCTCCGCCTGGCGCCCGCAATCTCCCTCCAGTGCTCTGAGCACTGAAGGGAGATTGCGGGTGCCAGGCGGAGGGGTCCCAGGGGGCGGCCTGGCCCTTGAAGTGATGGGTCCGGTTGCGGGGGAGACCCCTGCGACCTCTCCGCCTGGCACCCGCAATCTCCCTCCAGTGCTCTAGTAATGCAGAGCGCTGGGAGATGACATAATCTCCCAGCGCTCTGCATAGCAGAAGTGGACCGTGCGGGAGCTCAACACGCCAACCCATCTCTCCTGCCACTCCATTGGACCACCAATTTGTTCCAGAATTTCTTCCTTTTCTTAGTACATCAGCCTCAGTGTGGATTTATTGAAGTTCCAATTTTGTCTTCTCACTATCCCAAACCGCCAGCTGTCTCTCTCTCACTATCTCCTTCCTGGCAACTTCTCACTCTCTCCCCTCCTTCCCCTCTCACTCATGGCCCCCATGTTCCACAATGCATTGGAGATCTCAAGGTATTAAAAGCACCATTTTAATCAATGGGAATTTTACGAGTTTGTATTTGTTCCCTATAGTTCAGTTGGTTTGCTTCAAAATTACTCCAGCTCTGCTTAGTTTGTCAGCCTCAAATTCTTATCCATTTGGCAGGATGCTATTTTATTTACACATTTGCACAACGGTTCCAGTTTCCTCTGGCTGCCCATCAGAACTGCCTTCTCTGGATTATGCTGGCGAATTAGCTGTCTTTTCTTTGCTATTTTTTTTTCCTCAAAGTAACCATATTATCCAAGCCAAAATGAGCCAATGTGAAGAGATAAGCCAAGGGAATCCAGGATAGCAGAACGAACAGATGGAAATCCTATTGCTGTCTTTTATTTCCATATCTTTAGCATAGATAGAAAGTACTTGGCAGCGGAAAGTGTGGTTTAAATCTAACAAGTGTATTTTAAAAGGGATACATGGAATGGCCATGTTAGTTTATGCCAATAATTAATTAAATAATGCATAATTAATATCTCCAGCTTGGAAGAGGGAAGAGAGAGGGGGGCATGATAGACACTTTAACATGTGTTAAGGAAAATGTACACAGGGCTGAACTGTGTTTCAGATAAACAGAAATGCTAAAATAGCAGTTCATTCTGCTGAGTAGTGGATCTGGGGAATAGATTATCAGCAGAAGTGATAGTGGTTAATCTAGTCAGAAAACGGAACCAGCTTCAACACCCTATATTAATAAACCTTCACATACCCTTATCTGGACAGGAAATTCTAATCAATTCTGTTTTGATTTGATTACCAAAATGTAATTATTAATTTCATATCATGCAAACCTCCCAGCATTTCAAATGGCCAAAGAGGGACACTTTTGTTTTAGGTGGTATTTATAGGGGCGTGTCTGGTGGGTGGGGCATTGCTGAGAATTTTTAGGTTATTTCATGACCTACTGACACCTCTTTGTGCAACTGAAGAAATGATTTAGAGCAAGACCAAAGTATTTTATTTACACATATTAATTCATAAACACATATATTAAAGATTAACGACACATCTATGTGAATTTTATTGCTGTGGAGCAATGTAATACACATTACTCATTCTGATCTCCTGAAAAGAGGGACAAAAGGGGAGAAAAGAGGGACAGAGGGATTTGGGTCCAAAAGAGGGACTGTCTCTCCTAAACAGGGACAATTAGGAGGTATGTATCATGTCTACAGGTGCAGGGGTGACTTTTTTTGACAGAATGCAAGAAACGTGTGCATGAGCTGAAGGCATTTTTCATGCGCAGATAGATGTGGTGCATGTTCTAATGCAGGAATCCATATACTGAATGCTTCTTGAATTGCATATAAAAAATGAACTTTCAAAGCGGAACTACCACACGACAAAATCTTTAGCTTAACTAAGTCCCCATCTGGTGACTAGCTGCTTAGTAGCGCTAGTCGCCAGAATAATTTCCTTATTTAATAGATTTCTGCTCTCTTCCATGGGTGACAGTCAGGACAGAGCGCGGACATCTTGCCATTGTGACATCCGTGCTCCTGCGCTGTCAGTCCCAGACAGAGCTAAATGGCTTCTAGCAACGCCTCCTAGACCCGGCTGGGACTGACAGCGTAGGAGCACGGACTTCACAATGGCAAGATGTCCGCGCTCCGTCCTGCCTGTCACCCATGGAAGAGAGCAGAAATCTATTAAATCAGGTAATCATTCTGGCGACTAGCGCTACTAAGCAGATAGTCACCAGATGGGGACTTAGTTAACCTACAGATTTTGTCGGGTGGTAGTTCCGCTTTAAGACAAAACTACACAGACATATAAAATCATTCACAAAAGAATGTCCTGCATTAAGCACATTTCTTATTCCACTCAGACAAATTTGTTAATCCTGACCACGCCCACACAAAAATATGCGCAGCTGTTCACTAATCTTAACAAAATCATGAACCAATGTATTCGCTAGTGGTTTTCACACTGGAAATACCAATTGAGCATGATTCCTGTATTTGTTTCCTGGAATCCAAACTCTGTCTACTAAAGTGTTTGTAGGAAGGAATATTTCAGTGGGAAGAGATTGGGGTACTGGAGTCCTTAACCCTTTGAATGCCAGAGAAGTATCCAAGGCATTGCAACGCAATGCCTGGGATACCTCTCTTGAACTGAAAGGGTTAAACAAAGCATTATACTACCTCCTCTCACTTAATACATACTACATTTTGAAGAATAATTTTGCAGCACTAATGCACTTAGAGCTAATTCATTGTGGTTATTAGCATTTTGTGCCGGGATTAAGGTTCATGGGGTCAGGGCCTGATTTATACAGCCAGCATCCCTAGGCAAGACACTCTAGTCCCCTTTGCTTTTCCCATGGCCACGCACACCCTAAATTATACACATAACCCCATCCACGGTCCCATCCACTGTTACCTGGCGCATATATAACAAGCAAAAACAAAAAAGGCTTTAATCCCTTAGTTGCAAGAGAGCTGTCCAACACTTTACTCCGCATTGTATCGGAGATCTCTATAGCATCTAAAGGGTTAAATAATAGCCTGTAAAGTGGTATAAAACTAGTGTAAGGACAATGAGATTTAGAATATGAGTGTGGCCAGCAGAGCTGAGGCACCCTACAAAATCTGAAGGTCTTGGCAGTTGCCTACTTTGCCTACTGGGAAATCAGTTCCTCATGGGGTTTATTAATAGGAGGCCATAGTGCTTTTTTAAAAAAAATATAGATTTTTATTGAGATTTTATATCCAAACAGCAAGTATAGAACATACATTGGTTATAATAAAAGAAACCAAAGAACATGGAAACATTTTACAGTATTTCTCAAATTTACACCTTCGGTTTACATTTACATCAGAATTATATAAGGTTGCATTAAAGACATATACATAGATTAAAGTTGCCTACTTTTCCTACTGGGAAATCAGATCCTCCGTGGGGTATATGAATAGGAGGCGGATTCTAACTAATATCATATTACCATACCCGTAGAAGTCTGCTCACCCACTCACCGTTACACAATACCTATACAGCATATCCATCGAATATATATATATATATATATATATATATATATACTATTTGAAGAGCCCGTGTACATGGGCCACAGTGCCACCCAGCAATGGCCGCTGTGCAGTCATGCAGAGTAGAGACTGCCCGCACCACGGCTGATATGGAGTGGGGCGCTCCAAATTCAGACTGAATTCGGAGCTCTGCTCCGTTATCAGTCGCTGCGCGGGCAGTCTGTACTGCTCGTGACTGCAACGCGTGCAGCCGTCTCTACTGCGCATGACGGCTTCTGACAAATACACCCTTAGCGAATTATTATATAGGAGATATATATATATATAAGATTTTCATATTCATATCCACGCAATAGCATCACTTAACAGGTGAAAGCAAACTAAGCAAAAAAAGAGGAACAATTCTGGAGGAAACCAGCTATACTGTAGGGTAAAATTAAAACACTCCCAAAACTTCCTTTGATTTAAAGGGGGCTTTTAATGCCTTGAATTGTATAAAGGTTTCACACTCGCTACTAAGCAAGACATCGCTCTAAAATTCAAGGGTTTAAAAGATCCATTTAAATTATTGGGAAGTTTTGTTCCTTATTGTGCAGTTGGTTTGCTCCAGAATTGGCTTTATTTTGTGCACATACCCCAAGTAACTCAGACAATACAAGCTAATAAAATATGGCAAGGGAAAATAAATAAGAGAATATGAACCTTTAAATATGATAGCAGAACTGGGCCATCTAATCAGCCTATTTCCTATTAGTCTTTTGTCTGTCACAGTAGTACTTGAATCCCCTTACAGTATTAGCCCTAACCACTTCTACTGGGAGACTCTATCCACTATTCTCTCTGTAACATTACTCTATTGATCTTCTTACAACCCACCTTCACATTGTATCCTCTTGTTTCAGTACAAAAGCAGACAACCTTTGGCTAAATAATAATTGGTTAATTAGGTATGATAGAGTCATAATCTCAAAAAGCTGGAGAGTCAAAGGTTGCCTACCCCATGTCCTAGTTTTTCTCTTACCATTTACCTCACAGTTTGGAGGCTAATAAGGCCTTTAATTCATTGTGCAACACGGTATTAATAAACTTTGTAAATGCACACAAGGTTTCCCCTTTTTATACAACATATACTGTTAAATAGGGATTATAACCCTTTGAAAGCTAGAAATGTCACCAATATATTATTTTCAATTCACTGGAAACACATCTAGCATCCAAGAAGTTAATCATGTGAGGTGAGGGGTTAATAATTTTTGGAAATTCTTGGACATTTTCACTAATTCTTTTACTTTATAAGCACCATATACCATTACATATAGAGCTTAACCAATTGGAAGATAGCTATGACTCTGTTGTATTGCTTTGCCATGCAAGTTGCTAGCATTTAAGGGGTTAGTTATGTACAAAAAATTAAGGAGTTAATATTTTTTTGAAACTTTTGCACAATCTCTGACATTTTAAGTCCCATATACCAGTAAATATATTGTTTAACCATTTGGAAGTAAGACACGTCTACAACTCAATGATTCAAAATGTGTTGGATGCATTTATAGCATGCAAGGGGTTAATCACATTCAAAAGATAAGGGTGGCATTCACAGAACAGGCTGAATAGCAAAGCAAGCTTGTCTCTTTAATGTAACAGGTGCTGACAGTGAAACAGCCTGTATAAGCTAAAAATGGAAAGATAGTACTATTAAGTAGATTAGTTCATAATGAAAGAGGGAATTACACACACGGCACACCTCAAAACCCAAGCAACTGATTTTATTTACAGTACAATCAGAGAGGTTTGAATCAAAAATGATTCGCAAGGATTTACATTATAGAAAAAAAAGTAAATATTAATCAATCATTTGACAGAAGTCAAATTAATGCATCAAAGTAAGAAGCACGCTTTTGTGATTATGCATCTGTGATTTAGCTGTGCTTAATTCCTGCAATGGGCCAGGGAAGAACACTCAATATATAACCAAGGAAAAACTGCACTGCGGAGCAGGGGTCATATGTACAAAAAAAATAGAGCAAATGTAATGTAAACCAACTGCACTGTAGGGAACAAGTTAAAATGACCATTGATTTAAATAGGTATTTTAACTCATTTCTGCATTTCAGGTAACGCATTGAAGACATCTTTAGCACTCGAGTGGTTGAACACCCCCATTTAATTAAATGAGAATTGTTATTGTCCCCCCATGGTACAGATGGATGTCTCCACATTTCTTTGTCCAAATATGTGTTACTGGAGCATTATAAGTAGGGAGTATAAGGAAACTCTTATGTCTTGTTTTACTGAAAGTGTGGGGGATTCATGGAACTGCATCACAGCAGAGATGGTATAGTCTAATACATAAAAAATAATTATCCTAGAATGCATCACTCACTGTGTGCGTAACCGCACATGCACGGTGTGGACCCGCAGAATGGGCTGATCTGGAGAGGATAGCTCCGGAAGGCTGACAGCCTGTCTGTGCTCCCGGCTCCGGGGCAGCAGCGGAGGCAGCTGGGTGACAAACTGCCACCCAGCGCCTCCGCTGCTGCCCCAGAGCCGGGAGCACAGACAGGCTGTGAGCCATCCGGAGCTCCCCGTTCCAGATCAGCCCGTGTATACGGGCTTTGTAACTAGTAAATATATAAATAGCTGGATGGGGGTTATTAAATCATTTCTGTTTTGGAAGCTCAGTAGAATTTGGGTCCAATGACCCAGAGTGTACATCATAGTAACATAGTTGACGAGCTAAAAAAAAGACATGCGTCCATCAAGTCCAGCCCATGCCAAAAACACCCCTGCTGATACAGAGGAAGGCAATCTCCCCCAAAACCATTTTAAATTTAGCCCCAAGTGGGTAAAAAAGTTCCTTACTGACTCCAAATGGCAGTCAAATAGTTCCCAATCACTGTCCCTATCTCTGGCTCACTCTCTCTCCAATGAGCGACTCTCTTGGGACAAATATATGTGTCTGTTGCATAACAGCACACAATTCTGGGCCAGGAGTATTCAAACAGGAACTAAGTTTATTAACATACAGTTTACATAGCAAACATCTCCATGTACTCACTGTCACCTTTACTCATGGAGACACTTGCTTCTGACCTTGTTACCCTGTCATTTCTTAGCAGGTCTCTAGGCTAAATACTGCCAGGCAGATAAATCAACGCGATATTGCACAGGGAAGTCACAGAAGCCTACTGAGGGCCTGCCATCCATTGCCTTTCTTTCACAACTGTCCTGGGGGAACAGCTTCAGCTCCCTTTGGGGAAAGCTTCATCTACCTAAGTGACCTTTTCCAAAGCACATGCTTCACTCTTCACCAAGGACCTAGATCTCTCCAGGAAAGACTGATATGAACATCTATCCCTAGTCTTCACCTATAGCATGACAATCTAAAGGCTTTCCCATGATCAAGAAGGAACTCTTCCAGGGGTTACCCTATTAGGTGAAAAAAAATATAAGGATATGCATTCATTCAGGCCATGGTTTACACTACAGGTGCTCCTAGACGCATATAATGGCATCAACCGGTTCATCTTCTCACCCTCCACCCCCAGACCCATCCACTTTTGTAACACACAAACATAAAAGGTTAGCTATATAAACTAATAAGTAAAGTGGCCATTCCAAAACTATATGAATTCATAAGAAGACCATCCACCACAAAACAGAGGCATGGGCCTGGTACATAGACATTGAGGGGAATATACAAATCTGCCTACGCAGCTCATTTTCTGTGGCTTTACCTTATCTTAAATATCATGGACCTGTGGGTATCTATGATTGTTTTAGTGCATACTGACAAACCCTGAAAGCTACCTCCTATACAATGCTCAAGAAAAATAAAAAATATTATGCTGGTCTTCTCTACCTTTTGTTAGTACATGGCAAAAAACAGGTTACAGAGAAACAAAGCAGTACAAACTACCCATTCATTCTCACACTGTTCAACCTTTGGCACAAGTGGTATAGACAGGAAAATTTGCAACATAAATACCTTAGTATACAGGTGCATAACAAAACAAAAAACAAGAAAAAAATATCCAGTATCTTGCCTATTTTAGCACATAAAGGTATTTATGCCACATCCACTACTCAGCATGGTAGGCATGGAATGCACAGCTGTGTAGCACCTCAAAATCTGAAGCCGCTGGAGTCTGCTTACTCTGCCTAATGCAGGCACGTCCAAGTTTTTCCAGTTGTAGACCACCTGATCAGAAATCCATGTGTTGTTCATAACATAGTGAATTATAGGTTAAAAAATATTTTTTTAAAAATTGCATTGCTAAAAAAAGGGCACAGCTATAGCCTAGTGTTAGTTATCAGTCCATTTTGTTGAAATCACAAGAATACTATTTAGCAGATTTAATGATTTGTGAGAGCAGTAGGGTGTCAGTTACACAATGGTAGAACTAAGTAAGTGGCTAGGCCCTAATCCTTACTCAGACCAGGATTTACATTTCAGGATGCCCTAGGCAAGGCAGCCTCCAGTGCTCTTGGCCCTGCCTTGACCCCTCCCATGACCACTCCCATTTCTTAATTGTACCATATTTTTATTGTGTGGCCATGCCCACTAATCAGTAGAGGTTTGTCTACATTCCTTCTACTAGTGTGGAGATTTACTTACTCTACATATACATTAAAACATTACCTTAGTGCACTGCTTAATTAACTCTTTTGAGTGTCAGCTGATGTGACTATTCCACTCTTTTCATCCCCTTCTGGCACTCCAGGGGTAAAGGGTCAGGTTAGGGACAGACAGATACCAAAACACACAGACATTTTACAGAGCTAGCAATGGAAGAAAATATATTGAATTTAGCAGATGCATTCCAGTGGAAGTAGATGCAAATAAAAATGAAAGAATTGGAGTAGTACATAAGACTATAGTCTAAAATGCAAATAGCAGATACAGGTCAAAGGGGTTTGTGGTATACGCCAGCCTGTTTACAGATCGCTTTCCGGCGCAGCGCGCAAATGTATTTAAATATATGGATTTGATATTGGACACTCATGCAAGTAGAGGTGGCACGGAGGTTAGGGGCACGTGTTTTGCCTATAACAAGAGGAAGTGTGCGAGGGGCAGGGCGTGCAGGTACAAGCATTGCTGCTCTGGCTGTGGTGGGGGTCACCCTGTTGCAGACTGTAGCAGACAAAAAGGTGCTGACACCAAGCATAATTCCTTTCATGGTAGGGATGGACAGAGCGCCGTCACCCATCAACCTCATCAGGCTAAGTGAGTGGCTGGAGAAATACCCAGACGCAGGGAAAGTGGAGTTTTTGTTGAAGGGGTTTAAATTTGGTTTTGCAATCCCCATTAAGGGACAGTTGTTGCCAGATAAGGCAGAGAGGAATTTGCTTTCAGCCTATGAGTATCCAGGGGAAGTGAGGGAGAAATTGAGAAAGGAATTGTTGGCAGGGAGGATTGCGGGTCCCTTCAGGATAGCACCTATGGAGGATTTAGTGGTGTCACCAATGGGGGTGGCCCCAAAGAAAGAAGTGGGGAAGTAACTCCTGATTCAGCATTTGTCTTATCCAGAGGGAGCTTCGGTCAATGATGTTATTGGGAAGGATAACTGCAGGGTCCAGTACCAGACATTTGCCCAAGCACTGGGTTTAACTAGTGCATCAGGCCCAGGCTCCTTTATGGCTAAGATTGATGTTGAATCAGCTTTCAGGTTGTTGCCCATCCATCCTAACAGTTTTAGGCTCATGGTTAAAATGGGAAGTGCAGATTTATGTGGACAAATGTCTTCCAATGGGGTGCTCCATTTCATGCTCTTACTTTGAGGCTTTTAGTTCATTTTTGCATTGGGCAGTAGCCCAGTCAGTGATGGCAGGGGAGGTAGCGCACTATTTGGATGATTTTCTGTTCATTGGTCCACCAGAAGGGGGAGAATGTCAGGATCTGCTAAATGCAGCAACCAGGGTTTTTGGGGAGCCGGGGGTCCCAATCAACCAGGAAAAGACAGTGGGGCCCTCTACTTGTTTAACCTTTCTGGGTATCTAAATAGATTCAGATGCAGGTAGTGTTGGGTCTGCTAAATTTTGCTTGCCAGGTCATACCTATGGGGAGGGTGTTCAGCCGCCACCTGCAGATGGCAACCATAGGTGTCAGGAAGCCCCACTTTAAGATACGGTTGTCACGTCCGTTAAGGGAGGATTTAGGTGTCTGGGATAAGTTCCTGAGGGATTTCAATGGCACTCGCCTGTAGGTAAGGCAAGCGCAGAATAATAGCGAATTGGATCTGTTCACTGATGCAGCTGGGGCAATTGGGATTGAGCGTACCTAGCGGGGAAGTGGTGTGCGGACATATGGCCACCGGCTTGGTATACCCTAGGTCTGACAAGGAACCTGGCTTTCGGTTTAAAAAAAAAATTGTGATAGGGTAGGTCTGCTAGTAAGCAGGGTGACACTGTTGGACGTGGCGTAAGGTTGAAACATGTGATGTATTGTATCATGGCGACACGTTTACTGGGTTGTATTGTTTGTTGTAAGTATGGGAGGAGACGCTGCACAGGCTTGGATTCTTAGCCATTCATTTGTGTTTTGGGCAGGAATGTTGGACTAAGAATGTCTAGTAGAAGGCCTTCCCACCAAGGTGCCTGCCCTGGCTGGGGGTGCTGGTGGTGCCATTCCCATGCCAGGACACCATGCTCCAGGAGCTCCACATTATGAGGGTGGGTCCAGGGGTTTAAATAGTTAAGTAGGCCTTAAATAAACAGCAACCTCCATTTTTCCCACAAATTGTTGTCCATGTCTTTATTTTACAAGAAATGTTTAGGCAGGGGTATGTGTGGTGTTGGGTGTGTTTGTTGGGGGATTCAGACGGTAAGGGGAGGGGGTAGAGCATGCGCACCTTATGTATTCATGTATAGGGAAGGCATATTTTTGCAAAGAAAGAAATGTTGGAAGGAAGTCACACTCTAGAGTTGGAAAGAAAAATAATGGACTACCTCTGATAAATCATTTATTACACTGGAGGATTATATAGTAAGGGAATTAAAAATGTTTTCAGATTTGCATAAAGCATGGGTGGACAAAAATATAATCTTTGTAACCAACCATAGAATACAGCTAAACAAGGGATGCAAATACATAGATGTAGATACAATTCTTCAATAATTTAGGAACCAGAAGCAAAATTGTAGGAACCTGGATTCCTTGGCTGCTGGGATTTTTTCAAAGGCAGGTGTAGGTAACTGCTGACTCTCCAGCTGTTGGAGACTACAATTCCCATAATTCCCAACTAGCCTCTGGCTGGATGGAGATGTTAAGAGTTGTAGTGCTCAACAGCTGGAATGCAAAAGGTTGCCGAAGCCTGCATTAAAGCAGAGTTTCTAAACAGTGGTCTCCTCAAGAACCCTTATGGTCTAATTCACATGGTTGACTTACATACCTCCCAACATTTCAAATGGCCAAAGAGGGACACTTTTGTTTTAGGAAGGGTTTCTAGGAACATGGCTGGTGGGTGGACATTACCAATCATTTTAGGCTATTTCATGACCTATTGAAACCTCTTTGTGTAACTGAATAAATGATTTAGAGTAAGACCAAATTATTTTATTTACGCAGACTAATTTATAAACAAATATACTGGGGTTTAAACAGATGTCAGTGTGAGTTTTATTGCTGTGCAGCAATGTGAT
This sequence comes from Rhinophrynus dorsalis, assembly GCA_037306005.1. Classification (NCBI taxonomy): domain Eukaryota; kingdom Metazoa; phylum Chordata; class Amphibia; order Anura; family Rhinophrynidae; genus Rhinophrynus; species Rhinophrynus dorsalis. The sequence goes on along the minus strand of CM074719.1, from coordinate 214,758,239 downwards.
ACACTTATATACACACCACACACTCTGATCTCCTAAAGAGAGGGTCATCAGGGTGGGAAAGAGGGACAGAGGGATTTGGGTTTCAAAGATGGACCGTCCCTCCTAAAGAGGGATACTTGGGAGGTGTGTTATTAATGTTGTGCTAAACTAATTTAGATACTTTTTAGATACCTTCTCTTTATTGTGCGATAAATTAATTTATCCCAGTGTAACACACCCTAATACAGCTTGTTAAATTTTGGGTGCTCTCATGCGAGGAGCACATCCAAGGTTCAGCATGTTTGATTTGCATTGCGGTCTATGGGTCACTGAGCAGAATATTCACACGTGATCAGACAAGTGTGCAGGCACGTCAGACTTCGCTATCTGGTCCTTAAAGGACCACACACCCCAGGACCACTGGTCCTTAAGGGGTTAAAGAACTTTTCAAAACCATCTATCCTATATAATAATTCACTAAAACGTGTGTAACGACGCAGTCATGCGCAGTAGAGACTGCTGTGTGTGTGCTGCAGTCATTCACAGTAGAGACTGCCCGCGGCACGGCTTATACAGAGCTGGACGCTCCGAAGGAGCATCCAGCTCTGTATCAGCTGCGGCACTGGCAGTCTCTACTGCGTATGACTGCCCCACGACTGGCAAGCAGTGGCACTGTGGCCCGTGTAACGGGCTCTTCAACTAGTATGTTATATTAGCCATTTAACCCTGTGAGTGCCAGAAATGTATCCAGTGCGTTGTGTTGCAATGCATTGTATACCTCTCTGGCACTCCACGGGTTTAACAAAACAAACAAACAGAAAAAGAAATCAAACAGCAGTTTATATCCCTGAGATATTATTATTTACTTATATTGACAATGCTGGCCAGCAGAGAATAGCAGTTGAAGAGAGGGGAGAGTAGAACAGAGTAGAGTATTAGCCAATACTGTTTAATCTGGATAAACTGACAAATTAATAACACTCAATATGTAACTATATTTATTGTTTTTGTATACAAGTTGCTAATATAACATAATATATTGGTGATATTGAAAGTTATTATAAGACTAGCATGAAAGCCTGTGTACATGGGCTAAAGTGCCACCCAACATCCCTGGCGGTGAACCGTTCGGAGCTCCCCACTCCGGAACAGCACATTTGGCCAGTCTCTGCTGTACATGACTGCATCATTCCGGCAGTCTCTACTGCACATGTACGGTTATGCACACAGTGAGATTTGCAGGTCAGCGCTTTATGTTATAAGATATTAGCTGAGCTCCACTTTAAGTGCTACCAAATTCTAGATCAGCCAATAAAATGTTGCAATATCATTAGGAGATATCTATATGTGATAGTTCCACTTCTCTTATCCCTTTTGTAACTTTGCTTCAAACCATACATTCCAACATTTCAAATTACCGAAGAGAGACACTTGTGTTTTACATGGTGTTGCTGAGGGTGTATCTTCTGGGCAGGACATTACAGATAATTTTTAGGTTATTTCATGACCTGTTGACAACTTTTTGTGTAACTGAATAAATGATTTAGAGCAAAAGCTAAGTATTTTATTTATGTAAACTCATTTACAAACACATACAGTAAAGTTTTAAATGAACATTAATGTGAGTTTTATTGCTGTGGAGCAATGTGATACACTTATATACACACCTCACAAACTGGTATCCTAAAAAGAAGGACATCAGGGTGGGAAAGAGGGACAGAGGGATTTGGGTCTCAAAGATGGACATTGGCCCATATTTATAAAAAGCAAAGTGGGGTTACTCTGGAGTAAACCAACTGCACCATAGGGCACAAACAAGCAAAAAAAGTAAATTACCATACTCTTGAGTAAAGCTTTTTAACCTATTGGATGCCAGAGAGGTCTTCAATGCATTGTTTTCCAATGCATTGGAGACCTATCTAGCATTCAAGGGGTTAAAAGGTATGTGTCCCCTATGGTGCAGTTGGTTTACTCTAGAGTAACTCCACTTTGCTTTTGCACATATGGGCTAGTACCCCCAAAAAAGGAACACTTGGGAGGTATGCTCCTAAAGAGTGACACATGGGAGGTATGCTCCAAAAGAGTTAGAGTTAGGAGGTATGCTCCTAAAGAGTGACACATGGGAGGTATTCTCCAAAAGAGTGACACTTGGGAGGTATGCTCCAAAAGAGGGATAATTGGGAGGTATGCTCCAAAAGAGGAGCACTTGGTAGTTATGCTCCAAAAGAGGGGAACGTGGGAGGTATGCTCCTAAAGAGTGACACTTGGGAGGTATGCTCCAAAAGAGGGGCACTTGGGAGGTATGCTCCAAAAGAGTGACACTTGGGAGGTATGCTCCAAAAGAGGGGCACTTGGGAGGTATGCTCCAAAAGAGGGACACTTGGGACGTATGTTCCTCAAAGGGGCACTTGGGAGGTATGCTCCAAAAGAGGGACACTTGGGATGTATGTTCCTCAAAAGGGGCACTTGGGAGGTATGCTCCAAAAGAGGGGCATTTGGGAGTTATGCTCCAAAAGAGGGACACATGGGAGGTATGCTCCAAAAGAGTGACACTTGGGAGGTATGCTCCAAAAGAGGGGCACTTGGGAGGTGTGCTCCAAAAGAGGGACACTTGGGATGTATATTCCTCAAAAGGGGCACTTGGGAGGTATGCTCCAAAAGAGGGGCACTTGGGAGGTATGCTCCAAAAGAGGGGCACTTGGGAGGTATGCTCCAAAAGAGTTACACTTGGGAGGTGTGCTCCAAAAGACGGGCACTTGGGAGGTATGCTCCAAAAGAGGGACACTTGAGGGGTATGCTCCAAAAGAGGGGAACCTGGGAGGTATGCTCCAAAAGTGTGACACTTGGGAGGTATGCTCCAAAAGAGGGGCACTTGGGAGGTATGCTCCAAAAGACGGGCAATTGGGAGGTATGCTCCAAAAGAGGGACACTTGATATGTATGTTCCTCAAAGGGGAACTTGGGAGGTATGCCCCAAAAGAGTGACACTTGGGAGGTATGTTCCTCAAAGGGGAACTTGGGAGGTATGCCCCAAAAGAGTGACACTTGGGAGGTATGCTCCAAAAGAGGGGTACTTGGAGGTATGCTCCAAAAGAGGGACACTTGGGATGTATGTGCCTCAAAAGGGGCACTTGGGACATATGTTCATCAAAGGGATACTTGGGAGGTATGCTACAGACAAGAACAATATCATACTTCTTGCCTTATTGATTAAAGAAAAGAGAAAGTTGATGGATCCCATTTTTTTATTAATTTGGATTTGCAAAAAAAAAAAAAGTCCAATTTTATGCATCTTTGACCTCTTAGGTTAAAAAAATATGTAGCTGATGTGAACATTTTTAACAAACCTTGCCAACATGTTTCTTTTAGAATTGTGGCAGCAAAATGCCAAGTAAGGGAATCTAACATGCAAAAGGCCTATGGCAGCAATAGTAGCCTAGCTTCTGCCACTTAAAACACCTGGACCTTGTAAATTCAAAAAGGAACAAGACCGTGTATCAAAGAAGGATTAACCTCCTGCATTTCAACATGCTTCATAAGCACAGTGGCATATCCCTCTCCAAAGGCAGGGAATTGTTATTTTGAATGCATTAATCCATATTCTGCCAGAGTGTCACTGTATTCCACATTATCGTGAGATAAACTTCCTTTTTGACTTTACATATTCTGTAAATGAACATATATGTTCCTGTCAGTGAGCTCCCTGGATTTCTTTTTGCAGAGACCTTTCTCTCTGGGACAGTAAAATCTGGGATAGTAATACAAAGTAACAGTGTGCCTTCAGCAGAAAAGACTGGATACAGTCTATTAAATATAGCATGTAGCACACTTGGTGCAACAGGGATAGTGTTACAGTGTATCACTTTCACTGAGTTCGCCAACAGAAAGATATCTGGAAAAAGAGATCCAGAGAATTCACTGGCGGGGACAAAAAAAATAAATAAAAATTGTAGATGATGAAACAAGTAATAATAAATACTATAGACAATTTGACTTTACATATTATGACCTTGTAGAATATGCACAGTCAAAAAAGGTGGTCACTTTAAAGATTTGGGCTCCCTACATTTTTGATAAATCACTGATGTGTATTAAACCCTATCTGATTTTACCACTGCCCTGGTAGAAGTGCCTGCTCACGTTGCCTTTGCCCCATAGAAGGGGTTAAGGTGCTATTGTCGCAGGGATGTAAAGAAGAAATTTCCCTTGTCCTTGCCTAAGTGAATGGCTGGGATTAAACTGACAGCCCACCTTAGTGATGGCGAAATAATTGGTTGTTCAGCGATGTCCTTGTCAGGAGCTCTGACAGTTCTGCAGATGTCCTGCTCAGCTCTCCAAAGGTTACTCTCAGCTGGGGCCGCTGCTCATTAATCATTCCTCAGTGACAGGCTTGGGAGAGGCCCACATCTGCCACCCTGTCCCCCCTCAGAAGTCCCTGTCGCGCCAGCCCCCTGTGTCATCAGCCTCCGTGCTGTTAACCCCTGCTATGATTTAGGGAGGAGAGATGGACAGGGCATTTTTCTTGTTAAGACCAATGATGGCACATCAAGATGACCAAAGTGCACAGAAAAACTCAGGCTAATGTACCAGTTCTTGAACAAACTAACTGCATGTTAGGGGACAACTAAACATTCTCAAATTTGCCACTGATTTAAATTGGACTTGGACCCTCGAAATACTGGAGAGTTTCTGAACACAATACTTTACAAAGTATTGAAAACCTTTCTAGTATTCAAAGAGTTAAATGAGAAGTAACATCTCCTAATAGCAACCCCTACTTACTTTGCTTTGGCCAAGAAAATCTCAGTTGCCCCTATGAATTTTGCCTTTGTATAAGAGATAACATCTTCGATCGGTTATCTCCATGAAGGACCACAGGCCTCAAACTACTGCACATGGTAATCTTAACACTTTAATAAACAGAGCTGAGTGGAACACGTTATTTCACAATTCATTGCTCACCCTTCTAGTCTTTAACCCTTTGAGTGCCAGATAGCTCTCCAGTACATTGTAAAGCAAAGTATTGTATACCTCCCTGGCACTCAAAGGGTTAAAAGACTACGCAGGCTCATGCACTCTCTGCCTGCTTCTATTTAAAAAACAAATCTTCCAGCAACTGTCATGTCCGCCTCCATGGATAAGATACCCAGGACTGTTGAACACAGGCACAAGCGCAAAACTCATAGGGGCTATTAGAATTTTCTAACCATTCTATGTGGGGTTGGAGTGTATTACTAGGAGGTGTTACTGCTCTTTTAACCACTTGAGTGCCAGAGGGGTACCCAACGCATTACTTTGCAATGTGTTGGTTACCCCTCTGGCATGCAAAGGGTTAATAGCTGAATTTAAATTAACAGGATATTTTGTTCGTACCATATGGTGCATTTGGTTTGCCCCAGGAATTACCCTATAGCTTAGTACATCAGTCACACTCAGTGCTCTGTATAGTGGAAATATGTAAAACTCAATAGTTAGGCTACATTTTGTGGTAGCAGCAGTTATGACAGAGGAGCTTATTCGGTGACTGTAAAGTTGCAGTTTTATGCTAAATGGGTCTCGGTTATTAGGGCAGAGTTTGTCAATCTTTGGACCCCCATCTGCTGAAGAACAAAACTTCCGTCATCCCTAAACACGGATTGGCTAGTTGGAGATGAAGAGAGTTGTAGTATCTAATTTCTGGAGGTCCATAGGGAATATTCAGTAATTATGCAACAATTTTTTTTTTTTCTATTTGTAAATTTTATTTATTGACAAATGGGTTCAATAGTAGTACAGAGATAGAGTTACAATGGCATCATGCATGACACATAAATGGTACAGTAGTAAGAACAATACAAAGAGTCAAATAATACATACCATCATAAAAAAGACAACCCGTTTGCATTTTCTGATTATATTTTAACTAACACACCTATTCCTACTAACCACCCACCCCAAACAACCACCCCCCTACCCACCCATACGAGGCACCCCCCCCCCCCCAGGCAGTCCAACACCCATCCCACCTCTAAGAGATTAAGTGTGGAAAGCGAAGCCATTATATGAGTTAGCGCATTAAACCGAAATGCCTCGCGCTAGATATTTCTGGTCTGCAATTTCAACCACGACATCCACTTCTCCCAGATTTGCACAAACCTAGACTCTGATCCCCTATGTATATGGACCAGCTTATGATGAGGAATATTGGCCGCAATTAAATTGAGCCAAGCACGGACAGACATCCAGCACATACCCACCACCTTTCGAGCCATGATCAAATGTTCTCTGATTAATGATTTGTCAGACAAGCTAGCAACATCTTCAGGTATCAAGGAGAGTATGCAGAACCTTGGAGACATGGGAAGTTCCCGCCCCACCAGGGCCGGATTTGCAATAAGTCAGAGTAGGCACCTGCCTACAGGCGCATCTCACAGAGGGGCGCTTGTCATTGGGATTTTTTTGGCTTGCATTTTTTATTTTTTATTAGTCAGGCACCCCTGCCCCCCCACTTGACACCCGCAGCAACATGGAGAGGTCTATGTCTTCTTTGGAACAAACCTGTAGCTGCTGAGCTCCCTCGTCACCGTTGGCTTTTTAGTAATAATGCAGACTGCTGGGAGATGACATAATCTCCCATCGCTCTGCATTACAGACTGCTCAGGGAGCTCCAGCAGCTACAGCTTTGTACCAAAGGAGGCACATACCTCTTCTCCCCAGCGAGGTAGGAAACAGTGGGCAATATTGAGATGATGGGGACAATGTGAGGGGCAATATGGAGTTGATGGGGGCAATGTGAGGGGATATGGAGATGATGGGGGCAATGTGAGGGGCAATGTTGAGATGATGGGGGCAAGTTGGAGCTGATGGGGGGCAATATGGAGATGATGGGGGCAATGTGAGAGCAATATAGAGATGATGGGGGCAAGTTGGAGCTGATGGTGGGCAATATGGAGATGATGGGGCAATGTGAGGGCAATATAGAGATGATGGGGGCTTGGAGCTGATGGGGCAATGTGAGGGGCAATATGGAGATGATGGTGGCAATATGGAGATGATGGGGGCATTGTGGAGCTGATGGGGGCAATATGGAGCTGATGGGGGATAATATGGAGCTGATGAGCATTGTGGAGGTGTCCAGTGGAGATGGCAAATCATGTGTGTGTGGGGGGGGGGCACTTCAGATTTCTGTGCCTACAGGCTCCTGAGATGTAAATCCAGCCCTGCGTCCCACCACCCTCGCAATAGTGTCAACTACTTCTTTACAAAATCCTCTTACCGCTGGGCAGTCCCAAACAAGATGAAGGAATGAACTCTCTACTCCAGCACATCTCAAGCAGTCAGACGTCTCCATCCTGCCCATCCGAAACAGTCTACAAGGGGTATAATAAGATATATATAGTATTTTCAACTGTATAAGTTGATGGCGTGTGTTTGTACCGACAAGTTTAGGTCACAATTTAGCATTCTCCCATGTCCACCTCCCAAGAGTCTCTAACCCTCTCATCTGGGCTTATTATCATGGATTGCAACCAATTATACATATATGACAGATATTTCTTAGGTCTTTTCTCAGCCAATATAGACTGTATTGGAAAAGGGGAAAGAAGTACACCCCCTCCTCCCAAAAATTCCAAAATGGTATGTCTAAGGTGCAAGTATGAATAAAAGAGACTATTGGGTATATTAAACTCCAAGTGTAATTGTTGAAAGGATTTTAAAAGATTGTCGTGGTATAAATGGCCCACACTGGTTATCCCATAAATCGCCCACACAAGTCCAGCGTGACAAGAGGGGGTACACCCTCCGGTCCCCACAGAGGAGTGTCCGGGTCAGTTGCAGTATGATTCAAAAGTTTTTTCAAAGAATTCCAGGTGTCATATAACAAAGTGTTAAGTGGAATAGGACAGCAGCTCACTTTCGGCCCTACCGTCAATAGATGGTGCAACTTGTAGGACCGTAACAGTAGCCTGTATAAACAATTTGATGTGTGGTCTGGGGGTCTAAATAAGCCATAGAAAATTGTCCCTGAGCTGCAAGATAATAGTGATACATATTAGGAAGGGCTATAACCCCCTGTCTGGGGTGTTGCGTAAGTATAGACATTTTAATTCTAGGCCGTCCTATGTTCCATAAGAAACCTGATAAAATGCTGTCAATCTGTTTAAAGTAAGATCTGGGGATAGCAATCGGGGTATTCAGGAACACATAAATAAATCTAGGAAGGAAGATCATCTTAAAAAGATTAGATCTACCTATCACATTAAGAGGTAAATACCGCCATAATGTCACTTTGTCTCGTAATTTACATATGAAGGGAACCAAATTACACTCTATAAAACATTTGGGGTCCACTGTCACTTTTATTCCCAAGTAGTCGCAGATCTCTGCACATTTCATCTGTGAATCTACAAGTCTCGTCTGCAGGGTCAAGTCATCCAACGGCAGAATAGAGGACTTGGACCAGTTAATTTTCAAACCAGAGAAGATGCCACAATTTTTTTTAAATTAAATTCTAGATTGATGATGTATTATCAGTGACTCAAACAGAGACCTATATCACTTTATTTAGCATTGCTTCTAATAATGTTTCCTGTACAGCCTAGCACCCAAATAACTTTCTCTGTAGCATGTATAGGTGTCTATTGACAGTTATTGCATCCTGAGGGTCAGTGAATCTGAGATATCATCCCTAAACAGTGATTGGCTAGTTGGAGATGAAGAGAGCTGTAGTATCTAATTTCTGGAGGTCCAAAGATTGATTACCCTTCTTTAGGACATTGCATCTTGAAAGGAATTTGATGGCAGGTTAAAATACACCTCCCCCTCCCCCAACCCCACACACACAGCAGAATTTATGTCCTTTTTTGCTATAACTATTTAGACTGTATGTATGGGTTTCTTTTATCCAAATGTTTCATAGGGAATATTCAGCAATTATGCCACAATTTTTTTAATTAAATTGTAAATTGATGATGTAGTATCAGGTCAGGTCTTATCAGTGACCGAAACAGAAACTTTATTTAGCATTGCTTCTAATAATGTTTCCTGTATAGCCTACCATTCCAATAGCTTTCCCTCAAGCATGTGTATGTGTCTTTTGACAGTTATTGCATCTTGAGGGTCAGTGAATCTGAGACAACAGGTTTGAGTTGAAGAAATGCAACAAATATCTAGAATCTAATAGGGCAGTTTTTAAAACCTGCAAACTCATTATGTATCACATTATATAGAGTTAAAAAAAAACATTCTTGTAGGTTTTAAAGTTTTAAAAAATTTATTTTTACTTTTCCCATATGGTGGTATTTATAGTGTGGCATGGTACTACTGCTACTGTATGATGTAGCAGCTGGTCTCACTGCGGAACCATTCTCCTCTATAGCAACAGCACTAGCATGCAACTTATAGTTGTCTTTCGTGTTGTGGAAAGATTTAGTAGTACTACTGGTGGTGATGGTGCAACTTTTCATATCACTTTTACAAACAGCCTCCTTGGACACTAAGTAAACAGGTGAGTGAAAGAGTCACATAAGTTGCTCTTGTGCTTTCCTTACTATTTCAGGCAAAATTATCATTACTGCCACATGTCTGGCACCCGGTGCTGAGCAAGGGATCCACATATGTATTCCTGTTACCCTTAGGCTGGCCAATCACTAATATCATTTGCATCTTCAAAATACTGGTCAGAGCTCTCACATAGGAAGAACATTGCTTTAGCATTTAGCAGACTATAAAGGAATAATATCCTAACCAGAGTTCAATCTCTTTTAGGTCACAAATTCCTTACACAAAGGTGAAATATCCTAATGCACAACATACAGATCTTGCCAAAGTGGTGGTCAAGCCACAAAGTTACAACCAATTCTTTTCTGTATAAGAAAAACTGCCAAATTCCAGACACATGTTTCTTTCTTCTGGGGCCTCATCAGTAAGGTGCAGTTGGTCTCTCTAAGCACCCATGAGCAATAGGTCCACATCTGGATGCCCCTATTAACTTTAGGATGACTAACCCCAAGGCTAATTTGCTTATGCAAAGTACTGGTCAGAGATGCTCAACTAAGAACAAGCCTGCCATAGTAGTTAGCAGGCTCTGTAGCAGTGGTATCCTACCCAGGATTCAGTCTCTTTTAGCTCATAAGTTCCTTAAACAAAGAGGAAACATTTTAAAAGGAACATGAAATGGATCCTGCTAAAATAGCATACCAGCCAAAAACTACCAGTTAATTCCTCTCAGAACAAGAGAAACAGCCAGCCTCAGACAGAGAGACAGAAAGTTTTAGGCAGGCATGAAAAAACTGCTGTATAATAAGAATGCTTTAAAAATATATGTTAATAGTTTATTTTTTCAATTAACATAATGCAAAGTGAGTGAATGGAAGAAAAATCTAAATTAAATAAATATTTGGTGTGACCACCCTTTGTCTTCAAAGCATCATCAGTTCTTCTATGTACACTTCCACAAAGTCAGGGATTTTGTAGGCATTTAGTCAGGTGTATGATTAAACAATTATACCAAATAGGTGCTAATGGTCATCAATTTAATATTTGGGTTGAAACACAATCACTGACTGAAACAGAAACAGCTGTGTAGGTTGAATAAATTGGGTGAGGAACAGCCAAACTCAGCTAACAAGGTGAGGTTGCTGAAGGCAGTTTAATGACAAAAGTCATATATCATGGCAAGACTGAGCACAGCAACAAGACACAAGGTAGTCATACTGCATCAGCAAGGTCTCTCCCAGACAGAAATGTCAAGGCAGACAGGGGTTTTCAGATGTGCTTTCCAAGCTCTTTTGAAGAAGCATAAATAAACGGGAAATGTTGAGGACCGTAGATGCAGTGGTCAGCCAAGGAAACTTAGTGAATAAGATGAAAGACACATCATGCTTACTTCTTTTCACAATTGGAAACTATCCAGCAGTGCCATCAACTCAGAACTGGCAGAAAACAGTGGGACCCTGGTACACCCATCTATTGTCCAGAGAAATCTGGTCAGAAGTGGTCTTCATGGAAAACATGCGTAGAACAAACCATACCTCCAAGGAGGAAACAAGGCCAAGGGACTCAACTATGCATGAAAACACAGGAACTGGGGTGCCGAAAAATGGCAGCAAGTTCTCTGGACTGATAAGTCAACATTTTAAATATCTGGCTGTAGCAGAAGGCAGTTTGTTCAAGGAGCGGTAGGAAACAGTGAAGCGTGGTGGAGGTTCCTTGCAAGTTTGGGGCTGCATTTCTGCAAATGGAGTTGGGGATTTGGTCAGAATTAATATTCTCCTTAATGCTGAGAAGTACAGGCAGATACTTATCCATCATACAGTACCATCAGGGAGGCATCTGGCTGGCCCCCAAATGTATTCTGCTGTATGACAACAACACCAAACATACACCCAAAGTAATTAAGAACTTTCTTCAGCTTATAAGTAGAACAAGGAGTGATGGTATGGCCTCCATAGAGTCCTGAGCTCAACATCATCGAGTCTACCTGGGATTACATGAAGAGAGAGATGAAACTGAGACTGCCTAAATCCACAGAAGAACTGTGGTTAGTTCTCCAAGATGTTTAGAACAACCTATCTACTGAGTTCCTTAAAAAACTGCGTGCAAGTGTACCTAGAAGAATTGATGCAAAGGGTGGTCACACCAAAGATTGATTCGGTTTACATTTTTCTTCTGTTCAATCACTTTGCTATTCACAGTACTGTTGATTCGTTCGTTCGTTCGTTCGTTCGTTCGTTCGTCCTCATCAGTGAGGTGCAGCTGATCTATTTAGGTGCCTATGAGCAAGGAGTCTATGTCTGGATTCAGCCTGTTACCTTTAGGGTGTCCTGTCCCAGTGTAACTGGCATATGCAAAATATTGTTCAGAGGTGCTCAACTGAGAACGAGGCTGCCATAATATTTAACAGGCTCTACTGAATTGATAACCTTCCCAGTGTGCAATCTTTTTAAGCTTACAAGTGTCTTACATTGAGAGGAAATATCCTACATCACATATATTTATATTCACATACAGATTTGTCAGCATACATGTGCTTATGTTAAAATCCATAATTAAGTGATGTCATTGTGAAAATTAGTGAAAAGAATGATAATTAAAGGGGAAAGAGGGAGAAGATGGGGTAAGGGATCTGAAATAGACTTAGCAGGGTTTCCTGGGTACTAAAGTGTAGACAAAATATGAATTAAAAATGTAAAATAGATACAAGACCTCCTAATAAAAACCTCCAGCATAGCTTTCTAAGACTAGAAAATGATGGCAGTTGCTAGCAGGATCATTGGATAAAGAAACTGCCCACTGAACACGGTAATCTTAAATTAGCTTATGTACTCTGCCTGCTTCAATTTAAAAAACAAACTGCCATCAACTATCATGTCTGCCTTCATGGACCTTTCATCCAAGACTTATTGAAGATGTTATTTCTTGACCAAAAGCACTAGGGCAAAACTCATAGGGATTATTAGGATTTTCTGTCCATAGTAAGGTAAGTAGGGAGATATTACTAGGAAGTGTTACTTTTTAATCAGTTCCTTTGAGGACAAACAGGTAAGTGTAAAGTGCTAAGTGAGTGCTAAGAGAGAAAAGTCTCTCACTTTCACTCTCTTTCTTCCTACCATGTTCATTCTAAGCTGTTTTCCCAAATTTGGACCTTTTCAGAGGTTATGATGAAATGAATCGCATCCCAGACTGAGAGAGATTTGACCATTACTAGTTACTTGTAGCCTAATCAGTCAAATGAGGTGCAGCCAAATAGGTTCCCTTATGTATACCATGTGATTAAACAGGTGCTTATCATACTCCACAAGGTTCTCATTGCACATTTTATGACTAATTAGTCACTTCAATTAGGAGCCCATTATTCTCTCTGCAGCTAAGTATTCACATCTCTCTGCAAAAAAAGGAATGGTAACCCTTTATTTTGACTTTGCGTATTATGTACAGTCAAATTGCCTATTATTATTATTATTATTATTAGTTTGTTTTCTCATTTCCACCTTTTTTATTTTTATTTTTATTTTTTGCCCTTGACAGTCATATCCCTGGACCTTTTTGCAGAGAGCTTTCTGTTAGGGAACATGAAAGTAGGACAAGAAATTCAATTTAAAAAAGAAACAAGTAAAAAAAGAAAAAACTCATTCAGTGCTAAGAGAAGGAGACTATGTTTTATCAAACCAATGTTTTGTTATATTAAAAAAATGACAATATAAAATCTAATCATACCAATCAATAAAGATCACATGTTATTATTACAGAACAAATTAGACATAAACACTACCAAGAAATATAGAATGATGGTAACAGTATTTAAAAGAAAGTTGCAACTTGCATCAAATATTTTTAAAGACACTTGTTATGTCCTAAAATGCCCTGAAACAATAGTTAGTGCCGCAGGAAGCCATTCCAAAAAGCAATCCTGTACTGCTCCATACAAATTACCCAAACATGAACCCTGTGTTTAGTATATATCATACCAATGTGTTAGTTACTTAATTCCAAAAATGAGGGGTTTGTTGCATCGTAACCTAAAACTTGCTTACCTTTCCAAGGTACCCCATTTTAATCAAGTCCTTTCTAAGGTATATTTCTCTCTTTGTGACTTACAAAACATACTTTCAATTAAAAACTCCCAATAATTAAAAATGTCCCAGAGGAAACACCTAATCTACCCCTAAAGAAATAAAAGCTCTAAAATTCTCATGTTTAGACAAAATTTTGCAGTATCTTGCATGATACCTGCATTGCAGCTTCATTGGCCATAATGTAGACATATCTTGATATAACTCCTCTATGACTATCTGAAGCGACTAGAATGTTACAGCATGTTACTACCATTAATGAATGATGATGTCATCATACCTTAAAATTGTCTAAAACTATTTTCAGCATGTTGCAGGAATGGCTTGGTCACTACAACAAATCGAACTGTAAAAATACCCTTCCAGGGGTAAAATTAGGCTAGGGTGAGAGATAAGATGCAATAGTGGCACATGATGGTAAAAAAATATATATAATGTTTCTCTGTTTGGTCCTCTTGTGTAAAAAATACACCCTGAGGTTAAAGGTGGACTAATACCTCCTAATAATACATCCCTACTTTCTTTACTATAGCCAGAAAAAAAATTAATGGCCTCTATTAATTTTGCAAATGAGCTTTGGTTCAATAGAGAGCATCTGCAATTAGTCCTGCATGGTCATGTCCATGGAGGTTGCTGTTTGCTACTTTTTTGGTTTTCAAACTGAAGCAGGCATGGTGAATGAGCCTGCATAGGATTGCCTAGTACACTGAGCAGAGTTTTAGATCAGTGGTACTATTAGCAACTGTTATGTCTGCCTCCACGAACATGACGTTCAGGACTTATTGTAGATGTTATCTCTTGAACAAAATCACAAAGACAAAATTCATAGGCGCCATTATTTTCTGGCCATAGTAAGTTAAGTGGATTTTTTTTTAGGAGGAGTCACCTCTCTTTTACATTTTACAGATACAAACGCATAATATATTTTGGAGACATAATATTGCTTTACAATGCATTGGAGACCTCTCTAGCATTCAAGTGGTTAAAAGTCCTATAAAAATCAATGCGGTTCTCATAAATGTTAATTTCCTCTTCGTGTGATGCAGTTGATTTACTCAAAATTGCATCTCTTTAGCTTGATGAATAAAGCCTATAGGGTGCCTAAATTTTAACAAGCATATGGTAGCCATTTTTAAAAATGTCACCTACAACAATCTGACCTACATGTAAAAATAAACAGGTTCAACATTTGGAATATTGCAGCTAGGATTTCCATGCCTTTAGCAATGAAACACTTGTCTGTCTGAGTGATGGTTGAGTCACACGAGGGGTTCCAAACAATATACAAAATGAATCTACATGTTTAATATGTAGAATAGCCATTAGGTATAGCTGCAGTCAGTGAAGTGGAGAGAACACACATTGTGCATTATAGTGAAGTCTCATGCACACACACACCAAAGGAAATGTAATTTCTCCTTTGTACAGCTACTACTGCCATTTATTTCCAGTTCTACACCCCACACATCATTCATTCCAAAGGTAAGCCACCACCCCACCTGCACCCATCAGAAGATGTTTTATACTGTATAGAATGCAATACATTTGACCAGACTTTTGGAATCTGGGACTGATGTTCTAAGAAGAATTGGAGAAGTTCTGAAGCAAATCAACTGCACCAGACAGAAATTCCCTAAATTCCCATTGGAATAAAAGGGGCTTTTAACTGCTTGAATGCTAGAAAGGCTCCCAGTGACTAGAAAATAAGTGCAGTGGATGTTTATGTATCTTTTGTGGGGTTAAAAGCTTCATTTAAATTAACGGGTATTTGGTTTGCCTCAGAATTGCTCCAATCCTCAATAGCACATCAGTCTTCCAGTCATTACGTGATGCTGCATGCCCTTCTATATAGTAAATATTAGCACAAACACTAAATCATTACTGGATTTTGCTGTTTTTTATCGCTTTTTGTGTTTAGTTTCACAGAATTTTCTCAAATTCTTTACAAAACTGGAAACAGAAAAGTGTAAGAATTAAGAGAATATGAATTCCTAATAAGGTTTATGGAATATGAGCAAACACATTTTAGTTGACAACTTTAACATCGCTCAAATACTAGATATGTGTCCAGTGCATTGCAAGGCATCTCCAAGAGGTTAACATTTTGAGTACCAAAGGGGCACGTAATGCTCTGTGTACTCCTCTGGTGCTTTGGGTTTAAGGCAGGAGTGGGCAACACGAGGCTTCCTATCTATTGCAGCTGGACTACAAATCCCATCAATAATGTATATGTTAAAGTGATAGTAATGTCAGAAAAAAATAATTAACTATATGGTAGACTTGTGCGATTCGGGCCGGTGACATTTGGAATTCGATGAAAATGGGGTCATTTGGTGACATTCGGACCTTCCAACAGGCAAGGGTAAAAAATATACGAATCTGACTAGCCCTTATCCGATTGTCGTAGAAACTTTCGGAAATTCGGCGACTACTACCAGTGCTCGATTACTTTCCCTCCATGTCTCTAGTCCAGTTACCTTCTCCATTTCATGTGCTACTTTCCCGCTTTGTCTCTATTACAGTTGGCTTCTTCCCTTCATGATGGGGGTTGGACTAATGACACAGACACCCAGGCAGACAGTGTGCATTTCCTCAATGTGTTGTTGGAGCTCAAAGAGAGAAGTATATAAAGAGTGTACAGTTGTTGTTTTGTTCGTGTGTAAAATATTAAAAGTAATATTAGGGCTTTGTTTTAATCATTTTCAGAGTGACACTTCAGCCAGTCTCACAGTTCTGCAGGCAGGTCTAGTACCTTATTACAGCCGCAAGGGAGTCACCTGTGTTCCTGTGTTAAATATTAAAAATACTAAACTAGTAGGAATCTGTTTGAATGATTTTCAGAGTGCTACATCAACCAGTCTCACAGTTCTATAGACAAGCCTGGTTCCTTATTACCACCGCAAGGGAGTCACCTGTGTTCCTGTGTTAAATATTAGAAATACTAAACGAGTAGGAATTTGTTTGAATAATTTTCAGAGTGACACATCAGCCAGTCTCACAGTTCTATAGGCAGACCTGGTACCTTATTACCACCGCAAGGGAGTAACCTGTGTTCCTGTGTTAAATATTAAAAATACTCTTCCATAGATATTATAAGGCAGCAACGATTTCTAAAATATTCAACTTCATAACTTCTCCTCCCAAACGTTGGACCAAGTCGACTTCTCACCTATTGGGGGATGTTGATTTTATCCAACTCTTATGGTGCGAACCTCCTGAACCTTCCCCTCCGTACATGAGACATATATTATTAGGTCATATTCTAAAAATATGGAAGGAAGTGAATAAAGAATTCCATCTGGCCCCTCCCCTTCACCGCTCCAATCCTTCCTAGGTAACCCGTCCTTCCCCCTTGGGCTCTGCTCTGAACACTTCTCCCGCTGGAAATCGCTCAATTTTCATACTCTGGGTTCCCTCACTACGGACGCTGGCTTTGCCTCTTTGGGTTATATTTCTTCTAAATTGGTGCCGTCTACTGCTCCATGGTGGCTCCTTTTCCAGCTTCGACATTGGTATCAATCGTGCTGCAAACGTGGCTCACCGAACTGCGACCTTACTAAACTAGAAAGTTACATGGTTCAGCCCCCAAATAAGCTTTGATCTCTCTCCTTTTGCTATTCCATCTTGTGTGGAAAAGATTTACACACCAAGCCCTATTTTCTCACCAGGTGGGAGTCGGAACTCTCCTTTCATCTTGACTGGCCCAGCTGGTCACGCATATTTAGATCGAATTTCCTCTTACACCGAGATACCCACTCCAGAGAATTAAATTATAAGATCTTAACAGGTTGGTATAGATCCCCTTCGCAAATAGCCAGATATGTTCCCTCTGAATACTCTACTTGTTGGAGATGCCTCCAACATAAAGGCTCCCTCTCTCATATCTGGTGGCACTGTCCTTTGATACAACCCTTCTGGGTTGCTGTGGTCACGAAAATAAATATCCTCCTAGATGTTTCCCTCCCCGTCAACCCTCAACTGTGTCTCTTCTCTGACAATAGTATTTTGCAGCCCCCTGTCCCATCGCTCCAATGGTCACCCATACCACTCCTCCTCACTGCAGCTCGTTCCCTTATTCCAAAACATTGGAATAGCACTACTGTCCCTACTGTACCTATGTGGATTGCCAAGGTTGACTATTTAGTTGATATGGAGAGACTTCACGCGATTACTAAGCACAATATGACTACGTTCGTAAACACTTGGACCTTTTGGCAGAAGATTAGCCTTCAGCGTCCTAGACCTTAGAAGTTTCTCTTTTCTCTTTGGGACTTCTAAGCTAGTTCTCAGGCGGATTGCCCTTGGCCTTGGCAGTGAGAACCGAAGCCCCTTACACTTAAACTTCTTAAGTTGATTTCCCTTCACTCCTTCTGTGACACATGGAGACTTACCCCCTCCTCACTATTTTTTTTTTTTTTCCTCCCCCTCCTTCTTTTCCTTCCATCTTCATTCTTCTTAACCATAGGTGTACTATACAGCCTTTCCTCAAATACCACCACTAGCCCTTAAGTGTCAACCTTCAATCCTTCCTTGTTCCAGGTATCGGACTACCTCAATCCTTTATTAACTATCAAACTTTCATCTCATTGTATTTTGATATACTTCACCCATGGCTTTATTCCTAGCATGTCATACTGTTCTGACTCAATCACTTTTGGATTGTATTATCATATACCTGTTGATAATCTGTCCTGTTTAATCACTTTGATTGTAATCCTCTTGTATTCAATTAAGCTATTATAAAAAAAAAATATATATATATATACTAAACTAGTAGGATTTTGTTTGAATAATTTTCAGAGTGACACATCAGCCAGTCTCACAGTCCTATAGGCAGGCCTGGTTCCTTATTACCACTGCAAGGGAGTCACCTGTGTTCCTTTGTTAAATATTTAAAATATTTAACTAGTAGGAATTTGTTTGAATAATTTTCAGAGTGACACCAGCCAATCTTACAGTTCTGCAGGCAGGCCTAGTACCTTATTACCACCTCAAGGGAAAGTCACTTTTGATTTTGTGTTAAACATTAAAAATAATAGTAGGAATTTGTTTGAATAATTTTCAGTGACACTTCAGCCAGTCTCACAGTTCTACAGGCAGGCCTACTACCTTATTGGTCCACAAGGGAAAGTCACCTTTGTTCGTGTGAGAAATATTAAAATAAATATTAGGGTTCAAGTATAAAATATTAAAATAAATATTAGGGTTTTGTTTGAATAATTTTCAGAGTGACACTTCAGCCAGTCTCACAGTTCTGCAGGCAGGCCTAGTACCTTATTACCACCGCAAGGGAAAGTCACCTTTATTTCTGTGTTTAATATTAAAAATAATAGTAGAAATTTGTTTGAGAAATTTTCAGAGTGACACTTCAGCCAGTCTCACAGCTCTATAGGAAGGCCTGCTACCTTATTGGTCCACAAGGAAAAGTCACCTTTGTTCATGTGTAAAATATTAAAAGTAATGTTAGGGCTTTGTTTGAATAATTTTCAGAGTGGCACTTCAGCCAGTCTCACAGTTCTGCAGGAAGGCCTAGTAGCGTATTACCACTGCAAGGGAAAGTCACCTTTGTTTCTGTGTTTAATATTAAAAATAATAGTACAAATTTGTTTGAGTAATTTTCAGAATGACACTTCAGCCAGTCTCACAGTTCTGCAGGCAGGCCTGGTACCTTATTACCACCGCAAGGGAAAGTCACCTTTGTTTCTGTGTTTAATATTAAAAATTTGTTTGAGTAATTTTCAGAATGACACTTCAGCCAGTCTCACAGTTATATAGGCAGGCCTAGTACCTTATTACCACCACAAAGGAGTCACCTGTGTTCCTGTGTTAAATATTAGAAATACTAAATGAGTAGGAATTTGTTTGAATAATTTTCAGAGTGACACATCAGCCAGTCTCACAGTTCTATAAGCAGGCTTGGTACCTTATTACCACCGTAAGGGAGTCACCTGTGTTCCTGTTTTAAATATTAAAAATACTAAACTAGTAGGAATTTGTTTGAATAATTTTCAGAGTGACACTTCAGCCAGTCTTACAGTTCTGCAGGCAGGCCTAGTACCTTATTACCAGCTCAAGGGAAAGTCACCTTTGTTTCTGTGTTAAATATTAAAAATAATATTAACTCTTAAGGACCGGGAAAATCTGACGTCGTTTTCACTTAAGGACCGGAACAATTTTGACTTTTTTGACTATGTCTTTGTTCAACCACATTTTCTCTGTAATTCCTTTTGTACACCCACACATATTATATACTGTTTTTTTAAGCACAAGTAGGGCCTTCTTTTGATACCATTTAGGGATAGTAATACTTCGTTTTATCTTTATTTTATTTTGTAGGCATTAAAAAAACATGAAGAACGATATGTCTTATCTCTCAAATCTGTATGGTTTGAGAGATATTCACAAGCAAAGTTCCCCTCCCGCCCCTATTACTAGTATAAGCCATCTCTTCTCAGATGTGGAATCCAGTCCATAGACCAGACAGATAACAGAAGGGGACGATCTTCTTCCTATGAGAACAATGAAAGCCCTGCCCCCCTTGACAAGTTTTTCAGGTTTTTCCCTTATCTTAATTGAAGATTGTCCCTCTCTGCAGTCTGCCTGGGCACCTCCCTTCTGATCTGGCTGAACAGTGTTACATCAGTAAAAGGGGCGGGAGGGGGATACTTTGTCATTGAATTACTCTTGAATTACAACTCTGCAGAATTAAAATAACACTCTCCAAAGTCCAAATACTATGATGATTAATTAGAGCTGCTTTTATTATGAAACATTACTATCCCTTTAATTCTGATTTTAAACTGTTTTTTTTTTTTTTTAGGAACATTGGAACGGCTCTGGAATGATCTCACAAGCTGTCTCTCTGTCTCTCTCCACCTCAGAAGTGTCTAAGATGGAGGGAGGCAGAGAGATGTGACAGAGACAGTATTTACAAATACTGTCCCTGTCATTCGGCTTTTGCAACATGTGATTCGCTAATCAAGTAAATCACGTTTCAACAATGTTGCTACTGGCTGTATGGAAGTGCCCCGGTACCAGAGCTCTTAGTTACAGCCATCACGCACTCTCCCATCGCTCCTTGCGGCGGCGAGGGGAGAGTTTAACCCATGATGGTCCAGGACCGTCATGGGTCCTTAAGGGAAAACAACCCTTGACGGTCCAAGACCATCATGGTTCGTTAAGGGGTTAAGAATTTGAATAATTTTCAGAGTGACACAGCCAATCTCACAGTTGTGTTGGCAGGCAGGCCTAGTACCTTATTGCCAAAGCAAGGGAGAGTCATCATTGTTCCTGAGTAAAAATTAAAATTTTTAGGAATTTGTTTGAATAATTTTCAGAGTTACACATCAGCCAGTGTCACAGTTGTTTGGCAGACAGGCCTTCCTTCAAATTTAGTTACATCCATACTTCATCTACTTCATCCATTGTACCATAAGGCTAAATGCCCACCTTACCCTGTTCCACCATCTTCATTTAGACCCTGGAAATGGTTCCATTCATTTAATTTTCATGTTTTTATTGTATTTTTAAAGATATTTTAAAGTCGCCAAATAATTCGGACTGTCGCCATCTTTCGTCTGAGTCGAAGAGGTCAGATCCGAATTGGGGAGTCGACGAATGAAAAAAAAATTAGTCCGACATCGAATTTTACCAAAAATGTTTGTCGTGCAAAAGTCTACTATATGGTAGTGCGAGAATTTCATGTCGCCATTTTGAACAAGGCAACATGTTGAATGTGTTATGTGGTCACACACTCTTCTGCATGCAACCTTTTAAAACTGAACCCATTTATCTATATTAAACCTCATCTGTCACTTTTTTGACCAGTCTTTCATTTTAATGAAATCTTTCTGCAAAGAAATAACATTGTGCTCTGCTTGTATCGCCTTAAACACCTTAGTGTCATCAGCAAAGACTGAGACACTACTGTAAAATTCATTTCTAAATTATTAATAAAGAAGTTTAGACCAATTTGAAAAGTTTCCATTTGCACCAACTCTCTGCCATCTATGATTTAACAAGTTCTCCATCCATGTACAGATATCCCCTCACAAACTGAAGCATTTTAATTTATATAGTAACTTGTTGAAAGGTGCAGCTTCAAAAACCTTTCTAGAATCCAAGTATGCTACATCAATAGCAATACTCTTGTCCAAATTACTACTTACCCTTTCTTAAAATGCAAGTAAATTAGTATAACAAATATGAAGATTGTTACGAGCACTCACTGAGAACGAGCAAAATTAAATGTTTTGTTCTAATCCATGGTGGCCTTTCAGTGATGCTATAAATCTTGTTTTTCACTCTCGTACTATTGCAGAGAAGAAATCGCCATGTCCATATCAGACTGGTCCCTACCGTAGGCAGTCTAGCTCCAAAATTTCAGGCAAAGCCTCTGCAAGATAGAATCAGCACAACCATAGATGTATGTTTCAACCTATGTAGGCTTGTCAGTGGGGTGAAACTGATTCCTTCTAGGAACATGGAGAGCAAGGGCCCATGCCCGGGACACCCTTCCAACTTAGAGAGACAAACAAAGAAATACTGTGATGAGCACTCACTGAGAAAGAAGAAAAGAAACTGTTTTATTTCCCACAAATAAAATATACATTTTACTACGGAAGTACCGCAGATATACAAAATACATTGGACACATTTTTATACTCGAACCAAGGAGTCTGAAGCAATATGTACAGATAGATAGATAGATAGATAGATAGATAGATAGATAGATAGATAGATAGATAGAAGTCAGAGATGCCCAGCTAGGCTAAAGAGCTTGCAAGGGTATGCAAAAGCTCACTAGGACTGTGTCCTCTCACCCAGAGTGTAATTTCTTTTAACTCACAAATACCATACACAGGTAAGAAATATTCTAAAACATTTCATACAGGCCCTGCCAAAATGACAGTCCAACCACAAAACGTCAGACAAGTTTTCTCTGAACAACGGAAGCAGGGGGGAAGCAAGGGGTCCACATCTGAGTTCCACCATTACCCTTAGGGCGACAAACCATAAAAGCAATTTTCATGTAGATAGAAGAAGTCAGAGATGCACAATTAGGCTCATGAGCTTGCAAGGGTATGCAAAAGCTCACTGGGACTACATCCTAACATCCAGGGTGCAATCTCTTTTAGCTCACAAATGCCATACACAGAGAAGAAACATATCATTCAGGTCCTGCCAAAATGCCAGACAATTCTTCTCTGACCAAGGGCAGCAGCAAACCCCAGACATACATTACAGCCTTGTTGGGCCTCATGTGTGATCTCTCTAGGTACTTGTCAGCAAGGGGTCCATGACTGGTTCTCCCATTACCCTTAGGGAGACTAACTCTAAAAGCAATTTACATATAGATAGATGAAGACAGAAAAAAAGCTAAAGAGGATTATGTCCTTGAGCACAGAGTGCAATCTCATTTTGCTCACAAATGCTAAACACAGAAAAGTAATACTCTGAAACATATCATACAGGTCCTACTAAAATAACAGGCTATGAAACGCCAGACAATACTTTTGTGAACAAGATAAGCAGCTAACCCCAGATGACCATTTTTAGCCTTGTTGGGTCTCATCGGCAAGGCACAGCAAATCCCTCTAGGCATTTGTGAGGAAGGAGCACACGTCTGGATTCTCCCATTACCCTTATGGTGACAAACCCTAAAATCAATTTGCATATACATAGAAGAAATCAGAGATGCTCAACCGAGCTCACAAACTTGCAAGGGTATGCAAAAAGCTCTCTGGGACTGTGTCCTCACACACAGAGTGCAATCTATATTATCTCACAAATACCATACACAGATAAGAAATATTCTGGAACATAGCATACAGGTCCTGCCCAAAATGACCGTCCACCCATAAAATACAATTAATCTCTGAACAAGGGAAGCAACTAAACTCAGACATACATTTCAGCCTCGTCGGTGATATGTAGCTGTTCTCTCTATGTACTTGTCAGTAAAGGGTCCACATCTGGATTCCCCCATTACCCTTAGAGGGACTAACCCTAAAAGTAATTTGCATATAGATAGAAAAGGTCAGAGATGCTCAACTAGGCTCCTGAGCTTACAAGGGCATGCAACAGCCCAGTGGGACTGTGTCCTCATGCCCAGGGTGCAATCTCGTTTAGCTCACAAATGCATACGTCTGGGGTTAGCTGCTTCCCTTGTTCAGAGAAGGATTGTCTGATATTTCATGGCTGAGCTGTTATTTTGGCAGAACCTGTACGATATGCTTTAGAATATTTCTCCTCTTTGTACGGCATTTGTGAGCTAAAAGAGATTGCACCCTGGACGCGAGGATACAGTCCCAGTGAGCTTTTGCATACCCTTGCAAGCTCAAGGGTATAAATTGCTCTTAGGTTTTGTCTGACTAAAGGTAATGGGAGAATCCCAATGTGAACTCCTTGCTCACAAGTGCTTAGAAGGATCAGTTGCACCTCATTGATGAGGCTTCACAAGACTGAACTGTACATCTGGTGCTAGCTGCTTTACTTGTTCAAAGAACAAGGACTGTCATTTTAAAGTCAGAGGCGCTCAACTAGGAACAAGCCTGGAATACAAATTTACAATCTGTATAGAAATGGTGCAGGGTGCAGTCTCTTTTAGCCCACTAGTGTCTTTCACAGAGAGAAACTATCCCAAAACATATCATATTGGTCCAGCCATAACAGCAGTCTAACTATAAAATGCCAGACAATTCCTCTCTGAACAAGAGAAGCAGCCAACACAGGTCATACGTTTGGGCCTTGTTGGACTTCATCAGTGAGTTGTAACTGATCTCTGTAGGCACTGTGAGCAAGGGGTCCAATGCTGGATTTCCCTATTACCCTTGAGGTGACAAATTTCAATGGTAATTTGCATATGTAAAGTGGAAGTCGGAGACACTCAACTAGGAACAAGCCTGTAATACAAAAATCTCTGACTTTCTAGGCAAATTGCTCTAAGGGTTAGTGACCCTAAGGGTAATGGGGAAATCCAGACTTTGACCTCTTGCTCACGCGTGGTCAGCGTGCAGAAGAGGCCCCCACAAGGCTGAAATGTATGTCCTGGGTTAGCAGCTTCCCTTGTCCAGAGAAGATTTGTCTGGCATTTCCTGTGTGACTCTTATTTTGCTAGGCTCTATATGATATTCTTTAGAGTGCTTCTTCTCTGTGTATGGCATTTGTGAGCTAAAAAATATTGTACTCTGGGTGTGAGGACACAGTCCCAGTGAGCATTTGCATACCCTTGCAAGTTCATGAGCCTAGTTGAGCATCTCTGACTTCTTCTATACAGAGATATATATAACATTTTCTATTGTGACATATTATCACTGCCCTGGAAGTCAGTAATTACCGGTTTGAGAATTTTTCCAGTATCCAGAAAGGGACTTCTGCCTGCTTCCTATACAAATACAAAGAGTGAGAAGATCAACTGCCCACAGTGTATAAACATCTACGAATGGACAGCCAGCAAACATAAGGAGCACAGACATTTTCATGCCATCTATAAGTGCTGTTAATAACAACTGGTAAAGTTTTATCACACGGAAAGGACCAGAGATAGGAGATTACCGTATACCATCACTCAATAGATCATTACATCAAATAGATGGGAGCAGTAACCCAATTTACTTGACTCTATATTAGTCATCTCCAATATATATATATATATATATATATATATATATATATATATATATATATATATATTTCTCTTTTTTTGGACATTTTTCTTTGGATCTAACTGCTAGTGCACTTTGTAATAAACCTTTTTTGTACAAGAGAGTTTAGAATTAAGCATGTGGTTAAAGTATTGCAATAATCATATGTATTTTTTTATATAGTAATTTTTTATCATACTAACAGATTTATTTTATTGGGAAAATTGCACACTCTTCTAACTGTTTTCTAGCCGCTAATTCCTTCTAGGCCCATGGAGAGCAAGGGCCCATGCCTGGGATACCCTTCCAACTTAGGGAGACATAAAACAAACAATTGTGAGCATTGTAAATAGCGGAAACTTTCTAGCCATTGAAAAAATGGCAAAAAATTTGGGCCAATGGGTGAAAAATGCGAAAATTTTAACCGCTAGTTTTAAAGCGGATTTTCCTGTGAAAAAGCGGATGACAAAGTAGTTTTGCGAAAGTTCCCGTGGGAACATAGCGACAACTTTCGCCTGCCCCTAACTTAGACTTAGGCACAAGCCCTGAGGAAACATTGATGTGTAAGACTTAGACTTGTTAGGCACAAGCCCTGAATAAACATTGATCTGTAGGACTTAGACTTAGGCCCAAGCCTTGAGGAACAACTGATTTGTAAGACTTAGACTTAGGCCCAAGCCCTAAGGAAACATTGATTGATAGGATTCTGGCTTGTTAGCATTACAAGCCCTGAGGAATCACATCAGAGATCATTTTTATCAATCAGACATGTTAAAGGGATAGCAATACTTAAAATGTAAAAAAAAATATGTTGTAGGGTTTATCCCCCTGAGTAAAACAAGAGTATTCCCACTGCTGAAAGGTGTTTCATTCAAAAGTTATTAATTTTTAAAGTTTAATTTTTTAGGTGCAATATCACAGTGACCTGAAATTGTACAGTGGTGCTGTTGCTACACGATCCTATGGACAGCTTTGGTCCCGGGACCATAAATTTCCATATGATGGTGTAGCAACAGCGCCACTGTACAATTTCAGGCCACTGTGATATTGCACCTAAAAAATTCAACTTTGAAAATTAATAACTTTTGAATGAAACACCTTTCAGCAGTGGGAGTACTCTTGTTTTACTCAGGGGGATAAACCCTACAACATATTTTTTTTACATTTTAAGTATTACTATCCCTTTAACGTCACAAGCCCTGAGGAATCAATGATCTTTTTTTTGTCAGGCTTGATAGTGTCACAAGCCCTAAGGAATCACATCAAAAATATTTTTTCTCAATCAGGCTTGTTAACATCACAAGCCCTGATGAATCAGAGATCATTTTTATCAATCAGGCTTGTTAGCAACACAAGCCATAAGGAATCAGTGATTTACAGGACTTAGGCTTGTTAGAAACAAGCCCCCAAAATAGTTTTTGTAGGCCTCTGGTTTGTGTTTAAAGAAAAAGCCCTGAGAAAAAAATATTTCCTACTGGCCTAGTGCCAGCAGGTCATGTGGTGGGGTCCAGTAGCCTCTGGCCATTGTCAAATCCCTGGTGACTGCTGTTTGTGACTGTTGTTCTTGCTGCTGCTGAGTTGTTTAAGCAGCAGGATGATTAGACAGCTCCAAGGGAATGAGATCAACAACATCAGTGAAATGGGTGATGGTGATCATAGTTTTACTTGCCATTATTAGCTCCAGTGATGCACCTGAGGCAGTAGCAACACCACAACTAGTCCCCACCACTCAAGGTATATGTGGGTAAAAAGACGTTACTCAATAATGCTTCTCCTCCTGTCCCTCCTCCAAAATCATGGGTGTGTTATTGTAACGGAAAATGTTTCCCTTATTATGAGCAGGAACTGTGCCTCTCATCAGCAGCTTCAATGTGTACAGTGTGCAGAAAATAAGGGAAGAACTGGGAACAATGGCCCATATGTACTCACATCAAACACCTGGCACAACTCTAACCAAACACCATGACTCTTAGGGGCCTACTGCTGCTGTCACTATGTCCCTTGACCACTTCCCACTAAGGACACTTGACAACTTGCAGTTTTAATAATAATGATGAACCCTTCCTGCCTCCAACTTAGTGTATTCTGTGGGATGTACTCTCCTCAGATGCCGCTTTATGCCCTGTTTGCGATTATCGTCCACAACAAATTTCAAATTATATCATATTGTGGTCACTGCTGCTGAAATGTTCCCATACTTGTATATTTTTTATGTCAGAATTGTCTGCAAGCATTAGGTCCAGCAAAGTCTTTTTTCTATTAGGCACATCTACTAGACTTGTGCACGACAACATTTTTCGGTAAAATTTGATGTCGGACCAATTTTTTTTTTTCATTCGTACACTCCGCAATTTGGATCCGACCTGTTCGACTCGGACGAAAGTTGGCAACAGTCCGAATTATTCATTGACTTTAAAATACCTTTAAAAATACAAAACAAAATGAAAATTAAATTAATGGAACCATTTCCAGGGTCTAAATGAAGGTGGTGGAACAGGGTAAGGTGGCCATTTAACCTTATGGTACCATGGATGAAGAAGATGAAGTATGGATGTAGCTAAATTTGAAGGAAGGCCTGTTTGCCTGCCTACACAACTGTGACACTGGCTGATGTGTCACTCTAAAAATTATTCAAACAAATTCCTAATAATTTTAACCCCTTAAGGACCGGGAAAATCAGAGTTGGATTTGACTTAAGGACCGGAGCAATTCTGACCTTTTTGACTGTGTCTTTGTTCAACAGTGTTTTCCCTCTTAGGCTTTTATTCCACCCCCATAAATGATATACTGTTTTTTTTTACAAACAAATAGGGCTTTCATTTGATACCCTATTTATATGGATAACCCACCATTTACTTTATTAAAAATAAAGAAAATGGTAAACAAAATGTAAAAAACCCACCATTTTTGTTTTTTCTCTTGGGATCAATTGGGCGCAAAGGGTTAAATTTTTATGGATACTGCATGAAAGGTATGACCAGTCAGTCATACCTACAAAATGCGCAGTTTAAAGTGGCCACTGTCCCCCCTGGGTGAAAATCCCCATGTCCCTTTGTCCCACCCTATTTTCCCACTTTTTTGATCATTACATTTGGCGGTGTGTGTAAGTGTATTACATAGCACCACAACAATCACACTTCCAATTTTGTTTCTTGAGATGTTTTTTTTTTTAAATAAAATATTTTATTTGTAAAAAAAAAAAAGTGTGTTGTTTTTATTAAAAAAAAAAAAAAAAAAAGTGTATTTAGCAGGTCAGAAATTGACCTGCATCTAGCCATCCTCCTGCACCAGCAGTGAAGGGGTTAACACCCCCAGCTGCTGTATTTTTTATTTCCACTAGGTGTCTCCTCTCTGCTTCTGTGTCCCTTACTTTGATGTAAGGGACACATTGGCAGAGAGGAGACACTAGAGGCAGTGAGTAGCACTGCCTCATTCACAGATTTAGAATGCCGGTACATGTGATCGCTGACGCAGCGATCACATGACCTGGCACTACCGACAGAGGCTGAGACTGAACGGTCCGGTACTGGACCGCTCAGTCTCAGCCTGGAATGAATGGTAGCAGCGTGCACGGCGGCGTGCTGCTACCATTTAACACTTGACGTACCAGGACCGTCACTGGTCCTTAAAGCAAATTTACCCTTGACGGTCCTGGTACGTCAAGGGTCGTTAAGGGGTCAATATTTACACAGGAACAATGATGACCCTCCCTTGCGGTGACAATAAGGTACTAGGCCTGCCTGTCTACACAACTGTGAGATTGGTTGTGTCACTCTGAAAATTATTCAAATTCCTAATATTATTTTTAATATTTAACACAGAAATAAAGGTGACTTTCCCTTGCGGTGGTAATAAGGTACTAGGACTGCCTGCAGAACTGTGTGACTGGCTGAATTGTCACTCTGAATATTATTCAAACAAATTGCTACTAGTTTAGTATTTTTAATATTTAACACAGGAACACAGGTTACTCCCTTGCGGTGGTAATAAGGTACCAGTCCTGCCTATAGAACTGTGAGACTGGCTGATGTGTCACCGAAAATTATTCAAACAAATTCCTACTAGTTTAGTATTTCTAATATTTAACACAGGAACACAGGTGACTTCCTTGCGGTGGTATTAAGGTACCAGGCCTGCCTATAGAACTGTGAGACTGACTGATGTGTCACTCTGAAAATTATTCAAATTCCTACTAGTTTAGTATTTTTAATATTAAACACATGAACAAAGGTGACTTTCCCTTGCGGTGGTAATAAGGTACTAGGCCTGCCTGCAGAACTGTGAGACTGGCTGAAGTGTCACTCTGAATATTATTCAAACAAATTCCTACTATTATTTTTAATATTAAACACATGAACAAAGGTGACTTTCCCTTGCGGTGGTAATAAGGTACTAGGCCTGCCTGCATAACTGTGAGACTGGCTGAAGTGTCACTCTGAAAATTATTCAAACAAAGCCCTAATATTACTTTTAATATTTTACACATGAACAAAGGTAACTTTCCCTTGCAGATGCAATAAGGTAATAGGCCTGCCTATAGAACGGTGAGACTGGCTGAAGTGTCACTATGAAAATTATTCAAACAAATTCCTACTATTATTTTTAATGTTAAACACAGAATCAAAGGTGACTTTCTCTTGCGGTGGTAATAAGGTACCAGGCCTGCCTATAGAACCGTGAGACTGGCTGATGTGTCACTCTGAAAATTATTCAAACAAAACCCTATTTTTAATTTTTTGCACAGGAACAAAAATGACTCTCCCATGCAATGGCAATAAGGAACTAATATTAGCTGCCTGCCTAATGCTAACTGCCGGCCTACACAACAACTGAACACTCTCTATCTCCTTCTTCTCTCTCTGAGCTCCAACAACACAATGACAAAATGCAGGCTGTCTACCTGGGTGTCTGTGTCATTAGTCCAACCCCCATCACGAAATGAAGAATCCAATTGGAATAGAGACAAAGCGGGAAAGTAGCACATGAAACGGGGAAGCTAATTGAACTAGACACATGGAGAGAAAGTATGGAGGGAAAGTAATCGAGTGCGGATAGTAGTCGCAGATTTTCCTAAAGTTTCTACGACGTTCGGGTCAGGGCTAGTTGGATTCATATTTTTTTTGGCGAATGACCCTTGCCTGTCGGAAGGTCCGAATGTCGCAGAATGACCCCATTTATGTCGAATTCCGAATGTCGCCAACCTGAATCTCACAAGTCTAACATCTACTAGTTGGTACATGAAATTGTCAATAACCATTTTTAAATATTATTTCCCTTTGTTGTGATGGCAATCATATTTCTCCAGCCAGCTTCAGGGTAGTTGAAATCTCCCATTATGATTAAATTTCCCAACTGAGAAACCTCTTCCATTTACAGTAACAATTAGGCTTCTTCAAACTCCTCAATATTAGGTGGCTTGAAGCAAATTACCACTAACAGCTTTTGATTATGTATGCCCCCAGGGGCCAGGGTGTATTTCAAGCCACAGGGTCTCACTGTGTGTGAATGTGTGTATGTGTTTGTGACTGTGTGTGTATGTTTAAGTGTGAGAACATGTGTACAGTTGTGGCCAAAAGTTTTGAGAATGACACAAGAATTGGTCTTCACAAGGTTTGCTGCTTCAGCTTTCTTAGATATTATTCTCAGATGTTACTATGGTATACTGAAGTATAATTACAAGCATTTCATAAGTGTCAAAGGCTATTATTGACAATTACATTAAGTTTATGCAAAGAGTCGATATTTGCAGTGTTGACCCTTCTTTTTCAAGACCTCTGAATCAGTTTTAGGAAACTGTCCTGGCGCTTGCTGGACTTTCTTGGGCACCCTGATGCATTCTTCACAACAATTGAACCTCTCTCCTTGAAGTTCTTGATGATCCGATAAATGGTTGATATAGGTGCAATCTTACTAGCAGCAATATCCTTGCTTGTGAAGCCTTTTTTGCGCAAAGCATTGATGGCAGCACACATTTCCTTGCAGGTAACCATGGTTAACAGAGGAAGAACAATGCACCACCCTCCTTTTAAAGGTTCCGGTCTGTTATTCTAACTCAGTCAGCATAACAGAGTAATCTTCAGCCTTGTCCATATCAACACTCTCACCTGTGTAGAGACGGCTGAGCATGCTGCAGTCATGCACAGTAGAGACTGCCAGCGTTGCGGCTGATAAAGGAGCGGGGCACAGAGAGGACTACAGTCTGAATTCGGAGCCCCGCTCCATTATCAGCAGTGGTGCGGGCAGTCTCTACTGTGCATGACTGCAGCATGCAGTCTCTACTGCGCATGACGGCTTCTGACAAACACACACTTAGCAAATTATTATATAGGATATATATATATATATATATATATATATATATATATATATATATATATATTATTATTATTCTTTATTTATATAGCGCCAACTAATTCCGCAGCGCTGTACTATTGGGAATAGACATACAGAGGTATTAAATAGTACAATCAGATGTGGAGAACAGGAGGATCAGAGGGCCCTGCTCATGAGAGCTTACAGTCTAGAGGACATACATACATGCATACATACTATTGTAAAAGCCTGTGTACACGTGCCAAGGTCCGGGTAATGTTAACCCTTTGAGAGCCAGAGAGGTACGCAACGCATCTGGCATCAAAGGGTTAAGAGGTCGCTACCTCACTGCTCCACGTGATGTAGTCTTGCGTCGCCTCAGTCGCGCGATGCAATCATGCATAGTAGAGATTGCCAGAACTTGGGCAGTCTCTACTGCGCATGACTATTGTGACAAACATCCTAGCGAATTATTATATAAGGATATATATACAACTTGCAGGAGGATAGATGGCACTCACAGGACTTCTTGAAAGGTGAAACAGATGTTTTATTGAATCAACGTTTCGGCCACATTACATGGATTTATCGATATAGGCCATGTAACGTGGCTGAAACATTGATTCAATAAAACATCTGTTTCACCTTTCAAGAAATCCTGTGAGTGCCATCTATCCTCCTGCAACTTGTATGTATGATTCATTTATTGACGTTGCACCCAGGCATATTTATTTAGGTGTTTTGCAGGTGTCAAAAATATGCTGGTTTATTCCATCAACGTTTTGGCCCCCAACCTGGGTCTGGGAATAAACCAGCACCATCCTATGGACAGATCTGGTCAGTTGACCATCAACCTCCACAGGATGGTGTAGTCCGGGAAGTGATATATATATGTGTCACTTCCAGGACTACACCATCCTGTGGATGGTGTAGCACCAATGGCACTGTATAATTTCAGGACACTGTGATACTGCTCCTAAATAATTTGAAGTTTGAGCTGTAATAACTTTTGAATAAAACACATTTCAGCACTGGTAGTAGCCTTGTTTCACTCAGGGGGATAAACACTACAATATATAGCTTTTTACATATTAACTGCTATTATCAATTTAAATTATCAATTTTCTTGTTTTTTTGCTGGAATCATAGACTGTTCTGAAGGAATTTTGCCAATATGCAAACTTCATTCAAAGTGAAAGGTCCACTTTAAGATTTTGTGCATTTTATTGTAATAATGTAGTTAATGGTTTAAGTGCCAGAGTGTTTTGCTATGCATTGCATACCTCCCTGGCAATCAAATGGTTAAATCTATTTCCCCCTCTAAAGTCAATCCCAAATTTACAGGTATTATTGACGTAAACCACAGCGGCTCACACCAATTTACATGTCCAGGGAATTTTTGTATGACAGTATTATCTTTACACCTGTATATAATTTTCATAATTTTAATTAGTCAGGATTTATGCTTTTGCAAATGTACAAATATATGCTTCAGGCTTTACATGACTTCATTACATATACTATACTTCTTATAAAGCTGTAAAACCAGGAATTATATCAAACCAGTAAATGAAAGCGTACATTTTAGATAACACTTTATAAAAGAACTAAGATATCCTATATAATAATTTGCTAGGATGTTTGTCAGAAGCCATCATGTGCAGTAGAGACTGCCCAAACGCACAGAATGCTGGGAGTTCTGTGCTGGGAGCATTATGTGCTTTCGGGCAGTCTCTACAGTGCATGACTGTGTTGGCAGCAGGACGCAGAGCAGGACCGGCCTCTTAACCCTTTGAATGCCAGAGGGGTACACAATGCATTGCATAGCAATGTGTTGCGTACCCCTCTGGTACTCAAAGGGTTAACATCACCCATACCTTGGCCCGTGTAAAGGGGTATGAACACTTAATATGTAAAAAAAAAAAAAAAAAAAAAAAAAAAATATATATATATATATATATATATATATATTTATATATATATATATATATATATATATATATATATATATATATATTTATATATATTTCCAGTCCAGGTTTTGGTAAGCACACCCAAAGAAAAAAACACATTTAAAATTGCTGGAGTTCAACCAGTTTTGACCAAAATAGCTAAAGGCAAATACACAAAGTATTGATGCACATCATAATTTTAATTATTATTATTCCTTTAGTCTGTGGCATTTTGCCTGCATATCACTACTATCACCTGGTGTTGCAACAACACATTTCAGGCCATTGAGATCTTGTACCTAAAAAATTCATCTTTGAGCTGCAATGAGCTTTCAATAAAACAAACAAAGTAACATAGTAAATTTGGCTGAATAAAGATACAAGTCCATCAAGTTCAACCTTTGACTCATACCCTAGTGACATGAGCACTGTATAGCTTTCCTGCTACCAAATTAGTTAGTCTTAATCAGACCTTCCTGATTTGCCTACTAATATACAGTATAACCCTGTATGATCCCTTTTGAAAGAAGTGTATCTAATCTTCTCTTAAATGCATCCATTGCATCTGCCATAACCACCTCCTTGGGCAAGGAATTCCAAAATTTAACAGACCTTACTGTAAAAAACCACTTCCTCTGCAGATGTCTAAACCTCCTTTCCTCTAATCTCAAGGGGTGTCCCCTGGTCACTTGATCAGGACTTGGAATGAATAGCTCACCACAGAGATCCTTGTATTGGCCTCTCATATACTTGTACAATGTAATAAGATCTCCTCATCTTTTCTCTACAGTAAATAAACCAAGTTTGTCTAGTCATTCCTCATATATCTCTCATCTCCCAAAACATCTCTCAGCAATGGGAGTACCCTTGTTTTAGTTTAAAGTCATTGGTCAACAATTCTTACCTCTAATAAAACCGGGTCCTATAACGTGGAAAGCATTATCCATGAATGTGTGTGATTGTGATTGTCATACAATCAACCGGTCTGGTAGTGTGTGCAGAGTTCTCCGGAGCGATATGGGAACTTCTCCAACCATTCCCCAACTGAAAAATGTATATGTGTGAAGAAATCTCTCATACAAATGATCAGCACATCAAATAAAATCGTATATTCTTTATTGTAGAAACACATAAAAATGTATAGATACCTTGACAACATTGCGGAGTAATGAAACAATGGAAGAGAGACTTAGAGAGGTGTTCACCCCAAAACCAGCAAGGTGTACTGACTTCGGTCCCTCATGGATCATCGTCAGGCACGTGTACACATAGACACCAAGGGGGGCTTGAGCACCTGCCCTTTTTGTCCAAAGTGCCCTCGTGCCCTTTTAACAAAAAATAAATAAATAAAAAATAATTATGAGAAGTGCTCTTTTTTTTCATTTGAGCCCCTGCCCCCCAAAATGTCTGTGCATGTCCCTGATCATCATGTTTCGTGTGACATGCACTTACTCAGGACCAAAGTCAGTACACCTTGCTGGTTTTGTTGTGAACATCTCTCTAAGTCTCTCTCAATCAGAAGCATGGAAGTTTGTCAAACTGCTGACAATGTGGAAGGGATGGTCTCCCTCACACATCACCAGAAGTAGACAACCCTGACGTCTGATAACATTCTCTTTGCTTTTGCATTTGCTCAGTAGGGGAGTGGAAAGGATACTTTCAGCACCATGAACATATATTATGTTTTATATAATGCAGGCTATGGCAAAATTTACCATTTTTAAAATGAGCCTGGGCCTTACTTCAGGACAGACTGTAGGTACAACTCTGTTCCGCAGTCTGTCAATCTTTGTCTGTTCCCTCCACAAGAATTGCCTCTTTCCAACCTCCAGCGATGACAGAGGATTTCTCTCTTGTGAGTGAGAGCTCTCCATCTGAGGAGACTGGAATGAGGCAAAACTTGGGGAGGGAACAAACAAAGATTGACGGACTGCGGAACAGAGTTGTACTTACAGTCTGTCCTGAAGTAAGGCCCAGCTCATTTTTAAAACGGTAAATTTTGCCATAGCCTGCATTATATAAAAAACCCCACACAGATTACATGCCATAGCTATAGGAACATTACACATAGGCAAGTGATAGTTCCCCTTTAAACAGCAATACAAGCTTTGTGTGTCAACAATCACATCTGGGAGCCCTCAAAGCATTAAATAAAATAAAATAAAAACAAATACAGGCTATTTTTCAAATAGACACTGTCATATACACTGATCTCCACATTTTCCCATGATACTAACCCCTATGGATGCTAGAGAAGCTAGAGAAATGCTAGAGAAACACATGATATCTTAAGTCAAAATCAATAAACATTTTATTTATTTAGCGTCAGCTTCTCTTTATATATTTATTTCCCTGGCATAGAGTTCAGTGCATCTCTGTTGCCAAAGAGCTTTTGGTAACTGTGAAAGCAGGGGTAGTGATACAATACAACAGTATATTTGCTAAATGGTTTTCTACATTGTATCACTGTTATTTTATTCTACATTGTAAAAATGTCTGCTTCACAGGCCCTGTCAGAAAGTTTACTGGAAAATGATCCAGGGAGTTCATTTTCAGAGACATAAAAGTGGAAAAAAGCATACTAACTGAAAAAAAAATATAAACCATATAAGCAATTTGACTTTATATACTATCCAATTGCAGGTTGTGTAACTTCAAAATAAAAGTTCACTATCTCTTTAAATTTGTGCTATTAGGGAGCATAGTCCGAAAACAGAGAATAGACCAAAAGTCTAACTCATGCAGTGCCACAAAAACATCTCTAATTTCTCACTGTTTTCATAACACACCAAGTGCATAGCCACCCACAAAGATGGCTCAGGGAGAGCATATATAATGGTATCAGAAAAGTTCATTGTAGTGAGTCATGGATGATTGGTCTAATGGAAAATACAAATGTTATTCCTCCTTAATGTCCATTATAAAAATGTGTACATGCACAGCTCAGAGAGTGGCAAGACAGTGAGAATTAGGCAGTATGGTTCTCTATTTAACCCAGGTTACTTTACATCCAGGACCTCTGTGGGAATTCTAAAAGTGGATTCATATCTTAGCAGGAGTGATAATTAAAATCCCTGCAAATTCATGTGATAACCAGAGTAAGCACACTATATTAGGGAAGCTTGAATGAATTATATGTAAAGCAACAACAAAACAAACACCCTGAAGGTCGGTCAATGTCAAGAATTTGAATGGTGGACAACCCTATTCAGTCAATGGTGTTAGCTATCTCCAGGTCATAGCTGCCAGCTAAGGGCTGGATTCCACTGCAGGTAATAAATGTTATTGGTTGTTTTATGTCACAGGTTCATACTGGAGTCTATAGAGAAATGTATAGATAAAATAAATTATAAATGTATTACCTGCAGCAGAATCCAGCCATAAATTTTGGTTGTTGGTGTAAAATAAGAATATTTTTTTATTATCCAATTTGATGAGTAATAGTAGAAATATTAAAATTGGTTCAAATCCAAATTGACCAATATGTCAGTGTGTGTGTGTGTGTGGGTGTGTGTGTGTTAGAGAAGCATGATCCATTATAATTATGCACGATCTTCTAAAACACCATGAATCTTGACACACTATGAAGACAATTTGTGCATCTCTAATAAGATTCATAAGTAAAAGATGTTGAACTTCAGTGAATTACTGTTTATTTAGCACTTATCTGATTCGTGGACTTTCAGACGATGGTGAGATGTATAATTCTGCAGGCACAGCTAATGTGTTCCCACTCAGATACCTGCATTTCAGTGTTATATACAGTAGTTTATGATCACGTTAGTGCATATTGCTACAAACAGTCCATCATAGTTAACATTTAAATGCAAGCAAACCCCCAAACACCTACACTATACAATGCACTGCAGAATGGAGTTGTTACTCCACTTTGCCTTTTCACCTTGGTAGTCCATAGTTTTGAAGAAGACACAGAGATAAGGAACACAGTGGACTGGTCAATCAATTTTCCACTGCCATCCCCACTGCAGTATAGAGAAGTGTAAAGTATAGAGAGGAGCCTTTGCAGTGTAAGTTGCTTAGATAGTTGACCTTAGACAGGGATAGTGCTAAGAAATCAGTCCTAATTTCTACTTTAGTGCAGAAACAAATTAGCACATTGATCCCTTTGTATACCTCTAATTTAGTGCAATATGAATCCTTATATATATTTAGCAACGCTATCTATCTGTTGGTGATCCACAATACATTGATCTAAGTCAGAGTTAGGCAACCTTTGACTCCCCAGCTGTTGGAGACTAAAGCTCCTATCATTACCACCCAGACAGTCCCTGGTTGGGGTTGACTGGAGCTGTAATCCCCAAAAGCTGGAGAACTGAGTTTGATACCGCTGTAGCAATCAAATGGCTACAGGCAGGCCCGGTGGGCCGGTCAGGCGACCCAGGCTCTGTAGTAATACAGAGCGCTGGGAGATGACATCATCTCCCAGCGCTCTGCATTACTGCGAACTGCGCTCGGGAGGCACAGATCACTGTTAAGTCCCTGGTGATCTAGCGGCATGCCACGAGGTAGGGGATCAAGGGGCATTATGGAGACGAACGGGCAATGTGGAGATGAAGGGGCTTTATGGGGCATGGATCAAAGGGCATTGTGGAGACGAACAGGCAATGTGGAGATGAAGGGGCTTTATGGGGCATTGATGAAGGGGCAATGTGGAGATGAAGGGGAATTGTTGAAGGCGGCATTGTGGAGATGAAGGGGGCATTGTGGAGTTGAAGGGGAATTGTTGAAGGGGGTATTGTGGACATGAAGGGGGCATTGTGGACATGAAGGGAGCATTGTGGAAGGGGGCATTGTGGAAGGGGGCATTGTGGACATGAAAGGAGCATTGTGGAAGGGGGCATTGTGGAAGGGGGCATTGTGGACATGAAGGGAGCATTGTGGAAGGGGGTATTGTGGACATGAAGGGGGCATTGTGGACATGAAGGGAGCATTGTGGAAGGGGGCATTGTGGACATGAAGGGAGCATCGTGGAAGGGGGCATTGTGGACATGAAGGGAGCATTGTGGAAGGGGGCATTGTGGACATGAAGGGAGCATTGTGGAAGGGGGTATTGTGGACATGAAGGGGGCATTGTGGACATGAAGGGAGCATTGTGGAAGGGGGCATTGTGGACATGAAGGGAGCATTGTGGAAGGGGGCATTGTGGACATAAAGGGGCATAGTGGAGATGAAAGGGGCAATGAGGAGATGAAGGGGCAATGTGGAGATGAACAGTGTGGGCAATGTGGAGGTGGGGAGGAGGATGGGGTGGGCAGTGTGGAGCTGGGCAGAGGTGAATATGTGTATACATAAATCCTTGCACCGTTTAAAAAAATAAAATAAAAATAACGAGCGAACGCGCCCCCCCCCCCCAATGGGCTGCTCAGAAAATAAAAATGGGCTGCTCCGCTTTAAATGCCCGGGCCTATTTTTTGTCCCAGTCCGGGCCTGGCTAAAGGAGAAGAAACACCTCCTAT
Source organism: Rhinophrynus dorsalis (assembly GCA_037306005.1). NCBI lineage: Eukaryota > Metazoa > Chordata > Amphibia > Anura > Rhinophrynidae > Rhinophrynus > Rhinophrynus dorsalis. Next base: position 214,719,322 of record CM074719.1, on the reverse strand, counting down.
TAGTAACCTCCCACTTACCTTACTATTTCCAGAAAATCTAATGTCCCCATCATGAAACAAAGAAGCTAATTTGACTAGTGAGGGAGGTAAAGTATGGAGGGAAAGTATCACGTGTGCAGGTAGTCATCACTGAATGTCTGAAATTTTCGACTACATTCTGAACCAGGGCTGTTTGGATTCAGTTTAGGGTTGCCACCTTTTCTTCAAAAAAATACCGGCCATGGTACTCCCTCCATAGACTTAACGTTGGACAGAAGCCAATTTTTTACCAGCCTGCCGGTAAAATACCAGCTGGGTGGCAACCCTAATTTGGTTTAAAAAAAACCCAACAGCTTTTTCCTTTCGGACGGCCTGAACGATGCCGAATTACTCTTATTCGTGAGAAATTCCGAAATCAGACGAACCAATTTGCATAAGTCTAACACAAAGGAAGATGTTCTAAAGGCCAAATGTTCCAAAGAAAAATGGAGGCGTTCTGGGGCAAACCATTTGCACTATAGGGGAGAACGAAACATTTCCATTGATTCAAATGGGGACTTTAAGGCCTTGAATGCTAGTGAGGTCTCCAATGCATTACTTCTTTAGAATTAAAAGGGTTAAAATCCCAATTCAAAAGAATGCAAATTTGTAGAATTTTTAGTTCTAACCATAGTGCAAAGAGTTTGCCCCAGAACTCCTCCACTTACATTTTGAACGTAAGTGTAGTATTTAGGATGAATAATAGTACTCACATCTTCATTCTCATTCTCTTTATGCAAAATTAAAACAATGCATTGAAGACATCTCTAGCAGTCAAGGGGTTAAATGCCCTATTTGAATCAAAGGAAAATTTTATATGCCCCCCCCTCCCATTGTGGTGCAGTTTGGTTTGCTCCACAAATCCTCCAGTTTCCTTTTATACCTGCTTTCTTCTCACAAGCTTTTATCTCGAGTTTCTTATTCAACAAGAATGAATTCATGGCAAGAAGATGGAGCTGGGAGTACAAGTAAACTGAATATATCTATTGATATATTACAGTACTATGAGTATCCAACAAATCATTCCCAAACTGTAGCATTGTTTATTGCAACAACTAGGGATCTTGTCTCCCTTTGACATACAACACCCTAACTTATATTAATAGGTTTCCCACATCATCTACTTTGCCTTTCTTTGTCCTAGTTAATATGTTGGTGCTGTTATAGTCATCACTTCAGAGCATTGATTTGCTGTCTATCCCCCAAAGTTTACAAAGAAACAAGCAAGGACACTTTGGAAGTAAACTCTGAGGATTACAATTCTGTCCAGGAGAAACCGTTCTGTCCTGTTACCTGAACATTTATCAATAAGTATGAATTCCATTCTGTGGAAATAAAAAAAAATACTAGTGCCACAGTATCCTAGCATCTGACTTACAAATTAGATATTTCAAGCACATCAGTCATGGGAAATTATATACACAGGAAGAGATGATAGCGATATAAATTCATCAGCTACCAATTAGAACGCATTTGGAACATTAGACAGGAAGTCAAAGCAATTCTATGGACCATATGCTCAAAGTAAAAAGGAAACACATACAATTCCCGCTGATTAACATGAAGGTTTTGAACCCATTAAATAAATGGCAATTTTTATTGGTTCATTTGATACAGTTGGATTGACCCAGAATTACTCCTCATTACTTAAGGCATATTGCTTAAGATGTAGCAGAACACTTTATTAAAATTAAAATGAGTGTTAAAAATGGGGTAAAATGGGATAAAATAAACATTGTTACAATAAAATCAATATAGATAGAGTCACAAACAGCTAGGCAAACAAGATTAGAGGGATGAGTCATTGGATGCACAATCTGAATAAAGTGCTATATATATATATATATATATATATATATATATATATATATATATCCCCTATAGTGTAGCTGGTTTACTCCAAAACTGTTGTTGGATGCTGGCTTACTAGTCACATTCCTGCTCTATGAGGTATATAGTGAAGCTATGGTTACTTTAGTGCATACCTGCACACACACACACTGGTATCAGTAAAACGTAAATGCAACCAAGGCATTGAATGCCTCTTCTATAATATGTGCAGGCAAGTGGAGTAACATGCACATGTTTTCTGTCTTTTTTCTGTCCTCTTTAGAATTAGTAGCTTCATACTTCTCCGTGTAACCTTACAGGGAAACATTCACATGCAAACAACTGGAGTCCGGATGATTTATTTAGTAAAACTAAGTAAGCTTTGGTATTTTTTTTATGGATCTTACATCGTGTAGAAGATATCCGGGCTTAAAATTTCCCACTTCCGCATTCTGCGGCACCCTGTAAGCGTGGCACGAAGCGGCAGGATTTCCCACCTCCCTCCCAGCTTCTCCAGGGAACGCTTTCACGCTTCCCTTCAAGGAGCTATTTCTGTGATGTAACTTTACAACAAGCTCTGTTTACCATGCTACTGAGGTTGCAATGTTATATCACAGAAATACCCCCTCAAAGGGAAGCGTGATCGCGCTCCCTGGGTCAGCTGGCAGGGAGGTGGGAAGTCCTGCCGCTTAGTGCCACACTTACAGGGTGCTGTAGAACGCGGAAGTGGGAAATTTTAAGTCCGGATATCTTTGACATGATGTAAGATCCATAAAAAAAAAATACCAAAGCTTACTTCATTTTACTAAATAAATCATCCGGACTCCAGCTGTTTGCATGTGAATGTTCCTCTTTAAGTTTTTTTATGGCATTCAGCGTCCATGATTCACAGAGATAGTTATGGACTGGGAGAACACACATTGGTCAAAAACCTTTCGCTTGAGGCATAGTACTAAAATTGTCTTAAGAAAGTACTATTAAGTTTTTCAAATGCTTGCCATCCCAATTTTACTTGAAGCTCAGTTTTACATCATGGTGTTTCCATCTCTTGACGTTTCTTGTCCAAGGTAAATATACTTGTCCACTTCTTCTAGTTTTTGTCCATCTACTGTGATTATCCTTGGCATGGCAAATATGTTAGACACAACAACATTTGTGCTTTCCTGTTGTAGCTTTTCGATGTGTTCTTACAGTTCTTTAGGACTACTGGCAAGGAGTATGATATGATCTGCAAAACATAAGTGATGTAGTTAGTCTCTACTGGTCTTAAAGAGTTACTATCATCATAATCATAATAACATTGCTCCCCAATCCATTACTAACATAGCGATATTCAAAGCCATGCTGTCATTAAGCTGAATAAGTCCGCGTTATTTAAGAAAAACAAACTTCTCTGGCAGGCATCAGCTACACAGAGTTTACAAGAGAAGCTCGGTCCGCCTGCTCAGTCAGTAACTTCCCTTACCTTAAGGTAACCAAGTAACACCACTCGCCAATGTTGGCAGTGAACAGGACAGACAGAGCAGACTCAGAGGTACCTTTCCTCCAAGATGCCTGTGCTGTTGTCCGCTGGTTCCTGACTAAGAAGTTGTTTTTCTTCAATAACGAGGACTTATTCAGCTTAATAACAGTATGGCTTTGCATATTGCTATATTAGTAATGGATTGGAGGGCAATGATATTGTGATGATAGTTCCGCTTTAAGTCCCTTTTTGTCCATATTTAGTTTGTGGAAACTTTTTTCTAAACAATCAGAAAATAGTTTTAGGGAGATGGAGTCTCCTTGACTGATCCCTTTTTCTATGATGATTTGGACTTTATCATTGTTGACCTGTATTGATGAAGTTGCATTTTCATATATTGATTGGAGGATATTGATGTAACCGTTATCTATTCTTTGGTTGATCAAGGCATTGATCATTGCTTGCTTTTTCACTGAGTCAAAGACCTTTTTGTAGTAATGAAGGCTATGCATAATGGAAGGATCATTATTATGCTGCTATATAAATTGCAAAGACAAAAAGGAGACAAAACCACGGATCGCCCCTGTGCAGGTCAACAGGACATCAATTGATACCTCCACCGATACCCAAAAAGTGCCTACTCACAAAAGAAATTGCTGAATCTTGGCGTATACTGCAGCTATTTATGCTTTCTGGGATAGATAACTTCCCCCAGTCGCAGTACTGTACTCTAGAATACTCTTGGCTGCCATCCTCTCCTCACGCTCTGCTCAACGGTAATGTACACTATGTAACAAAAAGAAAAAACAAAAGGAGGCGCCCCAATAGTGCAACTCTATTAAAACTTTTAAGGTTTTAACAAGAATTAAAGTAGAAAATCTACTCACAGATTGCTGTTGTCAGTCAGATGCTATCAGCAAGACTGACTCAATAGGCATTCGGAGATAATCAGACCTGTCTCCGCTCAGGTGCACAAATCCTCAGTATTCAGTCTTTCTTCAGCATTACATCCAATTTATCCACAAGAGCAACGGGTGAAGAAATGAAAAGAACTTGATAACTAAATTTCCTACAATATAAAGTATTAAAAAGAGGCCCTTACGCATTTCGCTGCATAAACACTGCTTTATCAAAGATAATTTGGCCACAAAATAACCAGAGAAATAAACGTTACCTATAATCACCATATTTAAACACTAATAAGAAGCCTAATCGGTTGGTCGCGGGCGATGTCTGGAAAATCTAACCTGCAAATAGTAGTCCATCACACCCCACCAACCAATCCGGACTTACCTCAAACCTTTCATCCCGTTGTGAATCTGTAAATGAATTAATAACAACTAGTTATACAATTAGATGAGGAACAATAAGTACTCCTCAGTTTAACTTCTGCAATACAAAATGACAAATGCGTTCATCGGATATAACATAAGACCATTTATATCTGATTCTGTCTAAGACCCACACTGCCTCCGCCCGGCACGCTAGCTGCACATCTAACAGCAGACATTGTTGCACTGACTGGATGTGGTCCACTGTACTGAAACTGCTCCTGAAGCCTGTACAAACTCATTGCTAAAACATCTGCGCAAAAAATATGACGCACTCCTTTGACTAGCGTAAAGGTGATTTTGTTGAAAACAATAGCCGGGAGTTTTTAAGCAAGGACTGTAAGGATGTGGAATTCTCTGTGGCTACTTATTAGCTCAGAGCAGTAGGGAGAATTATGTCAGTTGGTTTTGGTACCATTGCAGATAGGATGTTGATCCAAGGAGATATCCATTTGCCTTTTGGAGTCAGGTAGGACTTGTTTACCCACTTGGGGAATAATTGGAAATGGCTACAATAGATCAACAAAAACAGTGACAATGTAGCAAAATAATCAAATGATGGAGATGTATTTTTTCAAACTCATCAATTATGTTACTGTGTATGTTATGTGTCAGAGCCCATACAGGGAGAGGTGCTCTGTGCAGTCGCCATAGAATATAGAATTGTCCACAGATTATAATGAAATATGGGACACTGGTGACAAAACGGATCTATTCAAAGCAATACTTATTAAAGATGTTCTGATATAGACAATGATTTCTGAGGACATGATACAAAGCATATAGAAATACATTTTCATGTGACAGTTTCCCTTTAACCCTAGGATGCTAAGCACATTCTGTACATTAACCCTTTGATGCCAGGCACATTCCATAACATTGCTTTGCAGTGTGTTGCAGGCTTTATTTGCACCCAAGTTGTTAAAGCATATACAAAAAGGGGTTTATTGGGTGAAATTATTGGCTTATGCTTACTGTCAAATTCTATTTTACTATCCTGAACATCAAAACCTTTCATAGTGAATCAGAATACTTTCTGGTGAGCTCACTTTTTTGAAGACTGAACACTGTGGGGTTCTGGATGTAAAGAATATGAGCAGTCTTTTAAGTGAAAATAAGTTCTGTATAATTAGACTGATATAAGTGAAGGTCAGAGTCCAGAACATGCATGGTTTTGCTTTTGCATCTAATCTGCGTGCTTCTGTTCATCATTCCTCTCGCTCAGCAATTTTCACATCTTAAACTGCAAAGGAAGATCAGTAACTTAGAGTTTCCTGCTGAAAACTGGGATTCCTGTATCTTATTGACTCCCAACCTTAAACTTAATTTACCCCCTTTGTTTTACAAGAGGCATAGGATATATACCAAGATTAAACAAGATTATATATGTTTGTATATTATATATTTAATGTGCTAATTAATATGTAAATAGTATTATCCCTTTCGTTGATGAACACCTCTGAACATAAGCCAAAGTCTTATGAACAAAACCCACAGAATGAACACTAATTAAATTTAATCCCCACACAAATGGAGGGTTATGCAAGAAGTTCCTATGTTATTCTATAGATCCTATGCACTAAGATCTCCAAAGTTGGAGAAATCTTAGTGCATTGGTTCCATAGAATAACATAGGAACTGAAGAAGTGAAAACACAGAAGAAGCCATTGCCACTTTATCACCTCTTCAACGCGCCTAAGTGCAGAACCCCAAATGTCTCTCTCTCTGCTATACCTAGATAGCTACCTGCATCTCTACATACATTCAACACAAACACACACTTGGTGGGACTTTGTGAAGGCAGGACCATGTTTGAATAATGAGGAGGTTAATATGTTATTTTGAGTATTTTGAGTTCTTTGTTTTAGTGTGTTTATTTAGGTTAATATTTATTGGGATAAAAAGACGTTTTCTGTTCTCATACCTCACACTTGACGTTATGAAAGCATTTAATGATGGACACGCATCAAACACTTATAAACCCAGAAACAAAATAATAACTTATCCAATGTTTACATGGAATTTCACACATTAATAAAGAGCTACTCACAGTTATAACCACTTATGTCGCCTTCTGATTGCTGTTGTAGATAAAGTCCACATGAACAGGTAAAGGCCACAATGCACATAACCTTAAAAAACACTAATCCTCTTTATCAGCAAAACGTTTAAAGGGATAGTAATGTTTCAAAACAAAAGCAGCTCCAATTAATCTTCATAGTATTTGGGTCATGAAGAGTGTTATTTCAATACTGAGAGAGTTGTAGTTCAAGAGTAATTGAATGATAAAGTATCACTCTCCTTTTACTGATGTAACACTGGTCACCTCAGAGCAGAAGGGTGTTGTCCAGGCGGCTTGCAGAGAGAGATACAATCTTCTATTAACATAAGGGAAAACCCTGTCAAGGGGGGACAGGGTTTTCATTGTTCTCACTGTAAGAAGATTGTCCCTTGCTGTGAGCTGTCTGGTTTTAAAACCAGATTCCACATCTGAGTGGGGGTGGCTTACACTAGGTAAAAGGGCGGGAGGGAGATACTTTATAATTCAATTACTCTTGAACTACAACTCTGACAGTATTGAAATAACACTCTCCATGGCCCAAATACTATGAAGATTAATTGGAGCTGCTTTTATTTTGAAACATTACTATCCCTTTAATACAGTCAAAAGATAGAAAATAATTCCAACACCAAGATAAAAGCAAACAGCCACTTCCTACCATATTAGCTTTTCTTATTGTCATTTTGAAGATTGTGTACATTATGTCCTCCCAACGTGACAGATCAGTCTGATGTAGACAATTCCCCTTGAATAATAATATTGCAAAACTATCAAATGTCTTATGTGACCAAGCCTCCACTTTCAAGGAAGAAGCTTATGAGAAACATACACGGTCTAGTTTTACCAATTTTTTCATAAATGCCCTGAATTAATGAGGAGATCTGATCAACTTTACAGTGGCTTAAATTCGGCAAAAGTTCCTGATCTTCAAAACTGATTACATGCGTAGAACATATTATGGGTTTATTTTTTGTTTTTTATTCTTTTAATTTATTTTCTTCACCTAGTAACACTGAAAACCACATCCATAAAATATATTACAATAAAAATGAAAGAAATATTCTAGACATTTGGATGAATGTACACAATCACCATTGCAGCTTCTTGGGCTTTAGCGTCTTAAAACCAGTGACTGCACTTTGTGGTATGCACTAGAGCATATGATCGATGTAGTAAATACTGGTGGACAATCTGCTCAATCATCAATCTTTAATGGCAGCAGAACACACATGTCAGCCTCATAGCATGCACATGGAGATGACATAGAGGGAAAGGAATGCACCAAAATGCCCACAGTGAATCTTATCGCATCTCCTCCCAGTTCTTATATAGGGGGTTATGCACTAAGGCATAATAAAAAGGTGATAAAGTGGAAACGACTTCTCCAGTTCCTGTTTTATTCTATAGACCCTATGCACTAAGATCTCCAAAGTGGGCAGCATCATAGTGCATAGGCTTCATAGAATAACATAGAACTTGGAGAAGTAATATCACTGGAGAAGTCATCTCGACTTTATCACTACTTTACCATGTCTTAGCACATCTCCTCCCAGTTCTTATGACATAGGGGGTATTGCACTAAGGCATAATAAAGAGGCGATAAAGTGGAAATTACTTCTCCAGGTATAGTACTTCTCCAGTTCCTATTTTTTTCTATAGATCCTATGCACTAAGATCTCCAAAGTGGGAAGCACCTTCATTCATTAGCTCCATAGAATAACATAGGACATGGAGAAGTGTTATCACTGGAGAAGTCACCTCCACTTTATTACCTCTTTATCACACCTTAGTGCATCTCCTCCCAGATCTGTCGGTTTAACTGGCACATTCAATTAGATAAAAGATGACATCAACAAGAACACTCACTTTTTTAAAATCAAAGTCTCAATCACGTTAATGAAGTAGACTGAACTCTTTCATTATAACAATAGATCATATTATGCTACTGTGAAGATAAAGGTTATGTTGTGTACACAAAAGTGATGAATGCTAGAAAACGGTTAATGTCTGCTTGCATCCATCAAAGGGATGCAAGGACATCAGAGGAGCCTCCATATTAAAAAGATGGTTGTTATGTGGATGGAACTACAACATTATCTTGATCATACTGCATGACATGAGAGAAGGTCTGATGTATGGAGACCACTGTTCATTTCAAGCAATATGGCAAACCTATAAAGGAAAAGTGAAATGGTTGTGGAGCAAATCAAATGACTCAGAGGGTTCAAATATCATTATATAACATTCAATGGATGAAAGTCACATTTTATTTATTTTTGTTTCCATTGGTGTATTGTTTTTCCCAACATTCTTTGTGCAAATGGGCAGATCTGTAAACAAATATGACGGGGGACATATTAATATGATTCCATGATAAAAAAGGCATTGTAATTAATGTATTAGGCTTGCCTGCTTAAAGGGATAGTAATACTTAAGATTTAAAAAAATAAATGTTATAGGGTTTATCCCCCTGAGTAAAACAAGGGTACTCCCACCACTGAAAGACATTTTATTAAAAAAATTATAAAAGCTCAAACTTGAATTTTTAAGGTGCAATATCACAGTGGCCTGAAAATTTACAGTGGCACTGTTGCTACACCATCCTATGGAGATTTATGGTCTACAGACCAGAGCAGTCAATAGGATGGTGTAGCAACAGCTCCACTGTAAATTTTCAGGCCACTGTGATATTGCACCTAAAAAATTCAAGTTTGAGCTGTTATAATTTATTTTAATAAAATATTTCTCAGCTGTGGGAGTACCATTGCTTTACTCAGGGAGATAAACCCTACAACATATATATTTTTTTACATTTTAAGTATTACTATCACTTTAACATTAATTTACTAGCCTGTCTGCCCTATCAATTATACGCGTTGCTCCCATTGTGACAATGTATGGGCATCTTGTTTCTTGCTATGTACTAACAAAGAACAGTGGAAATTGCCATAAGGTGTGTGCTTGTTCCTGCATATACCATAGGGGAGTCATTTAGAGCTTTCCCGCATTAAAGTCTTATTATTGTAATACAGTGTATGCACTGGTATGCAATAAAGGAGGAAAGAGCAACTTGAGGCTCTCCAGTTGTGCAGAGCTACTATTCTCCTCATCCCCAGCCAGGTGATGGTTGGCTGAAGGATGATGGGATTTGGAATCCTGTACAGCTGGAGAACCTCAGATTGCCCATACCTGCTCTAATGTGGTAATTTGCTCTAGTATATAGCTCATGCAGGCATATTATTTTTATTCAACTGTATATGCACAGAAAGCATGCTACCATTGAGGATTCATGCATCCCCTATTAAAACCAGCAATATTATTAAAATTATTATTTGGTTAAAAAGTAGTGACAATCAGATGTCAGTAGGTATTATTCTTAGAAAGAAACCTTAATAACCAGAGGCAATTAGCAAAGTAAAACCACAACTGAGATCAGGAACTGTACAAATAAACATATCAAAATTAAAGGCATAGTAATGTTTCACAAAAAAAATAGCTCCAATTAATCTTCATAGTATTTGGGTCATGGAGAGTGTTATTTCAGTACTGTCAGAGTTATAGTTCAAGAGTAATTGAATGATAAATTATCCCCCTCCCACCCGTTTTACTGATGTAACACTGCTCACCTCAGAGCAGCAAGACTGTCCAGATGGATTGCAGAGAGGGACAATCTTCATTGAGCATAAGGAAAAACCTGAAAAACCTGTCAGTGGGTCAGGGTTTTCCCTTATGCTCACAGTAAGAAGACTGTCTCATGCTATGATCTGTCTGGTCAAGGGACCAGATCCCACATCTGAGGGGAGGCGGCTTACACTGTGTAAAAGGGGCAGGAGGGAGATACTTTATCATTCAATTACTCTTGAATTACAAGTCTGACAGTATTAAAATAACACTCTCTATGGACCAAATACTATGAAGATTATTTGAATTTGCTTTTTTTGTGAAACACTGCTATCCCTTTAAGTAATTTTTGGTGTATAAGACTGCATTGGCTGTATTTAATTTTTGGTGCTACATCATATTCTGTGTTCTTTACATTGCTTACAATGTTTCAATGTATTTGATATATTTATCCTAAATTGTCTCTATTGCATATTCGGGGAGTTCATTTTTAATATGTCTCATGACACACTTATTTTAAATTTATGACACAATTTTGTTTAATAGCTAGGCACAAATCAGTCACATTTGTATTTTTTTTTTTTTAAGTTTCAAAGCTTTATTGAGAAAAACTGCAATACAGGCAAGAATATATCCAATCAGAGAATAGCAATCATCACATCACTGTAATACGATAACAAAAGGATATATCGGGTATAAAAGTACAGTGCAACCTAGAATTTCACCAGTATGTAACAATGAGAAGAACATTTGTATTTTTTACCTGTTTTTGAAATAGTGATACATTGAAACATATGTCTTTATTTGTAATTAGGATTATTTAAAAAAAAATATGTGTTCTTGTTTACCCATTACAATGATTCTCGGCTCCAGTCCTCAGCGCATGACAACAGGTAAGTTTTTAACACTTTGGGTTACAGAGAGGTATCTAATGCATTGTAATGCAATAAGTTGGATATCTTTCTGGCACTCGAAGGGTTAAGAACATCCCTAGTGACGTACAGGTAGGTCAGTCACAGTGTCTGAGCCACTGATTACCCACATGATCACGCAGGGATATCCTGAAAACCTGTCCTGTTGCTTTACTGAGGACCAGTATTGAGAAGCAAAAGCGGCCTAGGTCTTTGCGAGTATATTCTTTGAAAATCTCTCAAGCTTTTAAGGTGTAAAAGGCCCTATTTAAATTAACGAGAATTTTGGAGCATTTTTATCTATCCCCTGCGATTCAGTTGGTTTTCCCCAGAATTGCTCCAGGTTTTAGTACATTAGCCTAAAAGTCTATATCAATGATTCAAAGCTCTGTCCTTAACCCCTTAACAACCGGCCGTGCAGGCACGCGGCGGTCACTAAAGGACCATGGAGCATTTTTTTTTGTTTTTAAAGAATCCAGTTCCAGACTCCCCGAACGGTGTGCAGCCGCGGGGGGAGCCCAGAATTCCATGACGGTCATAGTCATTAAGTCAGATTAATGTCAGTGCTAGTTTAAATAAGTGGCTATTTTGTAGCCTTCTTACCATTTAGATAAACTTTCTTTAACATCCCAGGATATGTTACAAACCTTAAAAAAACAGTGCATGTGAAGAAACTCCTTCTAAAATGAGTGTACTACTGCTGTGTTCCCTGACCTGAAAGGGTATGTTCACAGTGAGTGTACTACTGCTGTGTTCCCTGACCTGAAAGGGTATGTTCACAGTGACAACTTAACTGGGCTCCATTTTAGAACATGACAAGTTTCCAAGTCCAACGAACCTCCGTGTCAAATGGGTGCAGTGGAGAAGGTGTATCACAAGATGGGTTCACTGGTAGTCAGCAATATTTTATAGCCTGATGTCTAGCTAGGTCAGCCAGTAGGATGAGAATGGCATAGCATCCTCCAGAATATTCCATAGGCCTCAGTGCATGAGCACATCCAAATTGCAGCGTGCTGTGTTAGTGTATTCTTTGAGGTACATATTGCCTGTGTGAACAGCACTAGGTAAAGTTCTTCTACACTGATGCATTTAGAGTGAGCAGTGTTTACAAAGCTGTTCTACAGTCACCATATGAACACAAACAAAGACTTAAAGGAGCAGTAAATTTTATTTATGAAAAAATATATATTGTAGGGATTTTCCTATTGAGTATAATAAGGGTACTCCCACTGCGGAGAGATTTATATTTCCAGAGTTATTACAGTTTAAACCCATGGTTTTTTTTTTTACATTAGCAGTGCCCTCTAGTGGTCAAATTATCATTAGATTTCCTGTTAGATTCCAATGGAGAGGAAAGTCAGAAAAGTCAGAGACATACAGTTCTCCATAGAATGTAATAGAAACTGCCTGTCACTTCCTGACAGTTAGAACTTCCAGGAAGTAAACACAGTAAATTCACTTCATGATTATTTAAACTGATATACATTTTGAATAAAACATCTGACAGCGATGTGAGTGACCTTGTTTTATTCAGCAGGAAATTCTCTGTAAAATATGTGTTTTCATAAAAAATGTTTATTGCTCCTTTAAAACAATAATTAAGACTGAGCAGTCCACATGGTTCATCTGTTATTCCAAAGCAGCTTTGCATAAATAGTCCACTTTAACTCTTTCAGTGCTGAGTTGCTGACCTGTACTCGCCTTAGAATAAAAATTGAAAAGGATCCATGATATACATGCTCAAAGAAAGAAAAGGGGAATATTTATGAGAAATCAGAGCATTCATCATGAATTCAGCAATTGGAGTGGTGACTGGAAGCCAGAGGGAGGTATGCACAGAAGGATGATTCATTTAATGATACATCTCATGCATGGAGCAGCTTTCTAGAAGAAACAATAGGGATAAACAGACAGTTAAAAAAAAAATGCCGTGGGACTGACATGGAGCAACTACTACTTCAATGTCTGAATACAAAAGGAAGTGACATAATAGTGGTGGACTAATTTGGAGGCAAATCAGCTGCATCATAATTGGACACATTTCGGGGACAGAGGCTGATTCTCTGGTGGTGGTGAGTTTCCTGCCCACTTTGCTTTGTTTTCACCCTTTTCCTTCCACTTCCTGCCCATTTCTACTCCTTCTCACCATGTTCTTTCCACTTCCTGATCATTTCTGCTCCTTCTCACTCTGTTCTGGCCACTTCCTGCCCACTTTATGACACAAGCATGATAAGCCCTGCCTGCCCAATCACACCTCCCAACATTTCAAATCGCAATATAGGGTGACCACACGTCCCGGAATGCCCAGGACAGTCCCTTAATTTTGTGCTATGTTCCACATCCCGAATCATCTCCCACCGGGACAATAAAGAGTCCTGGGATCAATTTAAAGCAAAGCCAGAGTCACTGTCAGCCCTGGTGCCAGCTCAGTCACAGCCTTCCATAACATGCATGCAGCACACACCACCAATAACCAATGAAGGGAGAGTATTTACACAATGTTCCTCTCCTCATTGGCTGGCTGGTGTGTGTGTGAGGTGGTACATATGCCACCCGGCGCCTGTGAGTGAGTAAGCACAAGTCAGAGTGAGTGACAGTGTAACCAGGACTGGGTACGGGAGCAATGACAGGTGGCTACAGAATGCTGATGAAGAACTTAAGTTACTTAAGAGGAGAGGGGACTTGAAGTCAGAAGAGTGAACAGCGTACTGTAGTAACAGTGAAAGACTGAGCCCCGTGGCTCCAGTCCAAGCCCAGGAGTTAAAACTACCCTTTTAAATCAATGGGCATTATTATTTGTTCCTAATGGTGCATTTGGTTTACCCGAAGTTTAGTTCTGGCACATATGGCACACTGTGTAATATACAGTGTGATGTGGTGTGTGCACTGTATACAGGTAATCACAGTGTGCATATCCTCCTAGTGCTTAGAGCTCTGTGATGCTTCTGATAAAGCACAGTTTTTGCTCTCACATCCAGTGACATCAGCACAGGGGCATGTGATGTCATTTGACCCCGCCCACACAGTGTCCCTGAATGGCAGAGGGGAAATGTGGTCACCCTAATTGTAAAAGAAGGGCACTTGTGTTTTAAGGGGTGTTGCTGGGGGCATGGTTGGTTGGTGGGTGGGACATTACCGAGAATTTTTAGGCTATTTCATGACCTATCGATGCCTCCTTGTGTAACCTAATAAATGACTTATAACAAGATCATAGTATTTTATTTACACAGACTAAATTATAAACACATATACTGAAATTTAAACAAACCTTAATGTGAGTTTTATTGCTGTAGAGCAATGTGATACACACCACGCTGTCTGATGTCCTAAAAAGAGGGACATCAGGGTGGGAAAGAGGAACAGAGGGATTTGGGTCTAAAAGAGGGACTGTCCCTCCTAAAGAGGGACACTTGGGAAGTATGGACCAATTAAGCCCCACCCCTTTATTTCACAAGTCACTTCATTTACATCCCCCCTGGTCGGCATCACATGAGCCATCTTCAGGGGCTCAAAAGAAGGAATTTCCCAGGTATGGTTAGGAGGCCTTAAAAAATAATTGCACTGGAGCCCTTCAATGACTAGTTATGCCACTGATCTACACTGTGAGAGAGGCCACCAAAGTATTGATGTTATGAACATTCGTGGAGGAGGACTGTGGGGTCAACGTAGTGGAGGGGCCCCATGGCAAATTTTGCACCAGGGCCTGGTAGCTTCTAGTTACGTCTCTGAACTGCACCATAGGTTTAAAAAAAGAACATGCCATAAATACCCATTGGTTAAAATTTGTATTTTAACCCCTTAGATGCTAAAGAGCCCTTTAGCAAAATATTAGTGCCGACTCCATCAATCAAGAGCTTAAAAACCCCATTTCATTCAATGGGAAGTTTACATTCCCCCTTAACCTTTTGAGTGCCAGGGGGAATCCAAAGCATTGCAAAGCAATGCATCGAATACCCTTCTGGCACACAAAGGTGCAGTTGGTTCCATCCAGAACTGAGCCTCTGGTGCAGGATTATTATGGCCCCAAAGCCTGTTTACTTGTACTTGATTTTAGTGCATCCAACTGCACTGTAGCCATATCCATAATGTAGTTACAAGGTTACCCTCCACTGGAATGTATTATCAGTGAGAATGCTCTTCCACTGGCACGATGACAAAGCAGATGCTGTCATCAGAGAATGATTCATTATGCTTAATTAAATATATTCCTCTGATATATACTGTGTAAGATGCCTCATGAAGGAAGGCCTGGAAACAGCAGTTTTTTTTACTTGTGTCTGTGTCAGGCCATTCTACCAAACACCTGCAATGAATGTGTTATTTATCACTCACCTTTGTAGCAGTTAGTAAAAAAATGGCAGGATAAATAGACTAATCGGTTACTGTCTGCTCTCAGATGCTATGGGAATGTATTTCTCACAAGGCGGCATAAGCATATGGACTTATTGAATTGCACCCAATACTGTGATTGTGATAATAATGTTACAAATGTATACATTGCCAGTAGTGCAAGATCCTCCATCTATTGCCTCTGGTGCAGAAGTAAACCTCAGTGTATTTTGGGACCATGTTGTAGGCACAATTCAGTAAACTGTAGAGTAAAAATGAAAATTTGCATTGATTTAAAGGGATAGTAATACTTCGTTTTATCTTTATTTTATTGTGTAGGCATTAAAAAAACATGAAGAATGATATGTCTTATCTCTCAAACCTTTATGGATTGAGAGATATTCACAAGCAAAGTTTCCCCTCCCGCCCCTTTTACCTAGTGTAAGCCATCTCTTCTCAGATGTGGAATACAGTCCATAGACCAGACAGATAACAGAAGGGGACAATCTTCTTCCTATGAGAACAATGAAAGCCCTGCCCCCCTTGACAAGTTTTTCAGGTATTTCCCTTATCTTAATTGAAGATTGTCCCTCTCTGCAGTCTAACTGGGCACCTCCCTTCTGATCTGGCTGAGCAGTGTTACATCAGTAAAAGGGGCGGGAGGGGGATACTTTGTTATTGAATTATTCTTGAACTACAGCTCTGACTACTGAAATAACACTCTCCAAAGTCCAAATACTATGATGATTAATTAGAGCTGCTTTTATTATGAAACATTACTATCCCTTTAAATGTAGATGTAACACACTGAATGCCAAACAGCTTTCCAAAGCATTGCTATGCAATGCGCTGGAGGTCTCTAGGATTCAACGGGTTAAAAAAGTCACCTTTAAATCAATGTGAATTTGGGTCATTATTTTTCACCCCTGTTGCAGTTGGTTTGCTCCAGAATGGCACCTTATTTAACCCTTTGAGTGCCAGAGGAGTACGCAACGCTTTGCAATGCGTTGCGTACCCCTCTGGCACTCAAAGGGTTAACTCTTTTAATTACAACTTTTAATGCAAAATATGAGGTATTCTGGAGAAAACCATCCACACAATACGAGGAAAATAAAAAATCTCTATGATTTTAAACCGTTGAGTGCCAGAGCAAAGCAATGCGTTGCGTACCCCTCTGGCACTCAAAGGGTTAAATGGGGCCATTTGTCTCATGCTCCAGGACTGACAATCTATTGCATTCTGCTTATGACTCTTGTTTGTCATATGTTTCTCTCACTGCATTTGCTTCTGTATACATCTCCACCTAGATCTATTAACCCTTTGAGCGCCAGAGAGGGGTGTTTACGCATTATGAAACAATGCATTGGACATCCCTCTGGCACTCTAATGGTTAACTGAGCTAAAATCGATTTGGCAACTGTACTATGAGTAAGACAAGAAAAGGAAGCAAAAAGAGAGAGAGAATAAAGAAGGTAGAAAGAGGGAAGAGAAACCTAGATCAGTCCTATCCTATTTACTGAATATGGGCCCTGCGTTCTAAAGGAAACTGCTTCCATTCTGTGTCAAACCAACTCCACCATGGGGGCAAAATGAAAATTCTCCATTGGCTTAAATGGGGCCTTTAACCTGTTGAGTTCTAGAGAAGTCTACACGCATTACTTCACAATGCATTGGAGACCTCTGTAGCAATCAGTGGGTCAAAAACAACATTTGAGCCCCATTTAAAGTGGAACTACCACCCCTTACAAACATGGCCCCAAATAATTACCCATCTGGTGACTAGCTGCTCCCGGACTGACAGGCAGGAAACAGCACAGACATCTTTCCATAGTGACGTCTGTGCGCCTGCGCTGTCAGTCCCAGCCTGCTCTAGGAGGCGTTGCTAGTAGCCGTTCGGCTCCAAAAGGGACTGACAGCGCAGGCGCACAGACGTCACTATGGAAAGATGTCTGTGCTGTTTCCTGCCTGTCAGTCCGGGAGCAGTGTATAATTTTCATTAAAGCGCAAATAATTCTGGTGACTAGCACTATTGAGCAGCTAGTCTCCAGATGGGGAATTATTTGGGGCTCCATTTTAAATCAATGAGGGTATAGCTAGTAAAATGGGGTAGATAGTGCAGATATCTGCTCTGCCATCCCAGAATTCAATGGGCAAAAAAAAAAAAGCTCTGTGGTCCTTAACAGACACCTACCTGCCAGATTGGGCAGTCATTAAGGGGTTAAACTTCAAGTTGATTTCAATGGACATTTTAACTCCTTGAATGCTTGGCATGTCTATCATTCAAACAGTTTACATTCCCATTTGGAGAATGTTTAATTCCCCCTATCTGTGCAAATGGCTTGCTCCAGATTGCTCCTCCTTCCTTTTGTGGATAAGGCCCTAAGGAAGCAGTTATAATGATGTTGCTGACGAGGTATTCACTTCAACATGGATATTTATCCCTCTTTTTACCATTCTTCTAATACAAAACTGACTGAAATTGATGCATAATACTTTGAATCATTGACTCCGGGACAAAAGATGAAAAAAGCCTCTATTAGCATCAATTTAATGCCAGAATTGGCTTAATGCACTGATCTAACATCTACTCTTCAGCAAGCTCTCGTCCTGTGCATTGTCTTAAGATTCCTCCTGTCTTTTTGTGTGGCTGTCACTTTACTCATATCACTTGTAATATCCCCCAAAATGCCCTGTCATATACAAGTTCACTCACTGTCATATGAAACAAGCCCTTGTCTGTCCCTGAAAGACACAGCCAGGCTTTGGATAATGACAAGCCTAAATTTCCCTAGTCACAGAACATGTTCTTGACTGTATAGAACAGCACTTTGACATACAATATGCTTATCACAGTGAATCTCTGTTTGACCAGGCAACTGCTAACATGGTGTTTATTTCACAGCTCATCCCTTCATAGAGAAAAAAAAATGACAGAGAAAATATAGGCTGGAAAAAGATATTATACATATGGAGAGGCCTTTTATTTTATCCGTGAGTCCTTATTTTTATTTGTTATAATAAAACACAGACATCTGTAAAGTGTAGAAACATATACATTCTCATGCAGGTCAAAAGCTGTCCTAGTGTATTATCACAAAGCATTCAGTTCTTCCAGGGTGATTCTGGGTAATAATAAACAGCACGCTGAGGATGATGCACTAGCGAGAATGGGAAAAAAAATAATAATTTCCCAAATTACAGTTCATTTAATGGGAACTCTGTGAATGCTAGCGAAGTCTCCAGTTCAATGCAAGGCCATGGATTACAGATGTCTCTAGCAATAAATGTGTTAAAATCCCTTTTACAGTTGCAAGCAGTTGGCCTGTACCAGAATTGCAACACTTTTCTCAGTACATCAGCCTTGATGTGCATATTGTGCTACTGACAGGTCTATAAAATTTAGACAAACAATTTTGCAAGCAATGGTCATTCATAATATGTTGTTCTTAAAGGAACAGTTTTTTTTTTTTTTACTGGAAAACAAATCTATATTACAGGTTCAAAAACTGTATTAACACACTAACACAGTTTGATTCCAATAAGCACACTAAAGATCATTTTCAAAGAAGAATGGGAGGAATTCTGGAGGAAGAAAAAAAATTCCAGTTGATCTAAACATTTGAATGCCAGAGGGTGTGCAACACATTGCTTTTCAATTGGCTAGGCACCTCCTGGCACTTAAAGGATTAACTTAGATTTTAGCCCCTTGAATGCTAGAAAGGTCTCCAGAGTACACTATCACCTTAAGACAACTATTGTGGATTTAAAAGAGCATTGAAAATCACCTACATGTTGTAGTAGCCATTTTTAGTTAGAAAGCTAGTTGGTGACTTATTTAGATTTATAGATTATGCTCCTTAAGGCATGCTGCGTAGGCACTTCCTGTCTTAGTCCTTCCTGTAGAACCTTCTGACAATTAAACCTTTCAGTGTTAGGGAAAGTTTTTACTGTTTTACTGAGCACGGTCATTGTGTGGGGAGGTTATGTAAGGCCAAGACAGGAAATGTATGCACACCATTCATTAATTAGCATGATCTATAAATCTAAATAAATAAAAAAAACGTTTTCTAGATTGCTAAATTGACATATGTGCTTTTGAAAGCTCTTTAAATATCAATACTGTTATTTTTAGGTAATAATGTCCCTATGGGAATTTTGTATCCATCACCATTTTGTGACAGCTGGTTTGCCACAGAATTGTTTCAGATTTTGACATAAACCATTACTCCCAATTCTTTTTAGTAGATCTTCCACTCTTAGATTCAGCAAACTGTGATTCCCCATGACAGGGGTTGCACTGCAGTATGGCAGAAACTGAAGTTACCAATTTTTGTACATTTTTGTGAAGTTAAGAATTGCCCATACGAACCTGCAAAAGTTATAGTAATGTGGGCCCATATTACCTTGAAAAAAGCCTATGATCTGTATCTCGTGTTGGTGTCACAGATTGGGCTGGAAACTTCCACTAGTCCACCAGTCGATGACCAGAAAACATCCAGCATATGAGTACAAAATAAGCTGTTCTCTTTGTTTACCATTTGGTGAACCAGTAAATGTTCCAGTGCTGATTAGTAATTTTTTATATTTTGCCACACTGATCATGGATTTGTAAGGAATAAGGGGAAGTTATGGCTGCATGTGGTTTGCATTTCTATTTATCTTTAAACATACCTGATATAGAGTTATTTGTTCTGTTTTATAATGCAGCCAATTTACACGGAACCTTGGTGAGTCGGATCCTTGATTTGCTTTTGTTTACTATTCTTATATTTCTCATTCTGTTAAATAAATCTCTAAAGGCTTTTCAGTACTGCATTGATGTAAGCAATGTAATTCCTGGTTCTTTAACATGTAGATCCAGTGACAGTGAGGGATAATGGGGACTGTATAGGAATAATCTGTATAATATAAATTGCTAGGCTGCGAAGTTCCCTGTGCGCATAACAGCACATGTGCAGCAGAGACTGCCAGAACGATGCAGTCATTCGCAGTAGAGACTGGCTGAACGTGCTGATCCGGAGTGGAGCACTTTGAACGGCTCACCACCTGTCTCTGCTCCCGGCACTGGGGCAGCAGCCGAGGCTGCTGGGTGGCACTTTAGCCCGTGTACACGGGCTTTGATACTAGTCTCAAATAAAACATCACCAGGCTGCTGATTTGTGGTCAAAAGCAGGCACATGTAGGAGTGTGAAGCCCATTCTGTAACAGGAAGAGATTCAGTGTAAATAAGGGTTTTCCTCTTCTATGGGTATACTGCCAGTCTCTTCTTTATGGAAATAAGTAACTATGGATGCATACATTTGTCTATGAGTGATGACATGAATGATAATATATGCACAGTACCATTATAAACATTGCATTTCCTCCCTGAAGCAAAGCTCCTTTTTCATGAAAATTCTCTTAAAAAAAAATAAATAAATAAAAAAAAAAGGCAAACTCTCACTTACCCCAAAGCATGAAAGGTAAGCAGAACTTAGCAATCCATAAATAAACAAGTTTACGGGGACTATTTATGAAATGACACATTGGAACAACACGTTCACCATGCAGCCTAGTCCATTTTTAATTACTCTTTTAATGTTTTCAGTGATGGTTGCTCACCTCAGAGAGCACATTAGGGTGAATGTACAAAGCAGCAGTTTTTTAAGATATGTAAGCCCGACAACATACTCCCCTCACTGCAGCTTGCATCGGTGAAGGGCATTGCAGCATTGGTTTCCAGGGTGGTCCTTTTCTCTACATCTTGCTTAGGTCAGTGTATTAAACAAGGCATAAAGGAAATGGTGGTAGTGTATGTCATTTCTCTATGCATGCTATGGGAATGGAATGTGTGGAGCTTGCTAGTATTAAAGTCCTACACTGGTGGATTGCGTCCATTGCACAACAAAGATCATATGCTGTAGTCCAGGGCTATCCAAGTTCAGTCTTCAAGGACCACCAACAGGCTAGGATGTAAGGATTTCCCTGACTAAGCACAGGGGAGTTAATCAGTAGCTCATTCATTTTGATTGACTCACCTGTGCTTAATCAGGGAAATTCTTAAATCCTGTCCTGTTGGTGGCACTTGAAGACTGAACTTGGAAAGCTCTGCTGTAGTCCATACCCTTATGTGCATCCACTGATGTTAGAGATTAACACCGGTGTGACTGCACTGGCAAATTTGCACATTTGCTCCATTGTTCCTAAGAGATACAATTTTGTTTTAAAAAATCAGTGTTTTACAATAATACATAACTTTATCCATTTAGTACTAAAGATAATATAAATAAAAGTATTTTCCTAAGATTATTTCAGATCTAAATATATCTCCAATACATTGAGGCTCATATACTATGGAAACGTAGTATAATTCCATGGCAAACCAGCTGCACTATAGGGAAGAAAGAAACATGAACATTGATTTAAATGGGAAATTTTAACCAGTTTAATGTTAGAGAGATTTTATGAAGCAATGGATGTGACCCCTCTAACATTTAAGGAGGTAAAAGCCTCATTTAACTGTAGTAGAGTCTGGGGAACTTTTGTTAGTGCAGTTAGTGGTGCAGTTTACTTCAAAATGTTACTATTATTCCTTAATACATCAACCTCAGTATTTTCAAAAAACTAAAAGATTTTTTAAAAACAAAATAGGACTATATTTAACTTACTATACATGTATGTTCCCATTACACCTTTAGTAGATGTCACAAGGTGGTCTTCCAGCAACTATGCAATGGTAGCCCTGTATCATCATAGGACCAAAAATCAAAACTTACTAAGAAAACTGTAAAAACTGTACTTGAGTCAGTCTTCCAAGATTCCTGCTACCTTCCAATACAAAAACTCTTGGGTGCCCCAATGGATTAGGCACAACATAAAAAGTGGCACATCAGGAAGTTATTGGTGTTACTCCACAACACAATGACTGATGTTATGCTGATCCCAATGTGGACAACATTCTGAACAGAACAATGTAGAAAACTGTCTAACTTTAGCACTCCTAGAACTGAAGCTATACTATGTGTACATGTCCAAGAGCACATAATCTAGCATAGCTTGCATGCTTCTCACTTGTTTTCACTGTGATTTGGTTGTCACTTTACTTTGTCTTATCTATATAAATATCTGTCAACATCAAGGGTGCTTTTATGGTCTATTGTTTGGTTTGTGGAGACGTACTATGGATTTTATCAATTTCCAGATGGCAGAAGCTACAGAAATGAAGAACATCTGATACCACTGCCACCATATGACTGCTGGTTGTTTTCATGGAGCAAGTATGCTGACCTCTACAGGTCAGCAAGTATTTCTCCATGCAGCATTTGATAAATCTTGATTCCTCTTCCAATGAAAATATTTTAACTCATCCAAATATTATGGTGAACACTGAAATCAATTAATATATGTGCAAAGTACAAGTACTAAAATGATAAGTATCCAACATCATAAAATAAAAGTTTAAAGTCCAGTTTGTCTTGCCTGGATAAGAGAAGAGGCAGTTGGGAATATAATAGAACCTTTCACATATCTTAGAACAGGGCTGTCCAAGTTCAGTCCTCAAGGGCCACCAACAGGCCAGGATGTAAGGATTTCCCTGACTAAGCACAGGTGAGATAATCAATGGCTCATTTATTTTGACTGACTCACCTGTGCTTAATCAGGGAAATCCTCACATCCTTGCCTGTTGGGTGCAGGGACATGCACAGACATTTTGGGGGGCAGGGGCTCAAATAAAAAAAAGGGCACTTCTCATAATTATTTATTCAAAACCTGGATGTAAGAGGAGAGGAGAGACCCCACACCGGTAATCAAAATTGAAAAACGCACTTGGATAAGATAAAATCTGACTGATTATATATATATATATATTTTTTTTTTTTGTTAAAAGGGCACAAGGGCACTTTGGACAAAAAGGGCAGGTGCTCAATCCCCCCTTGGTGTCTATGTGTGCACATGCCTGGTTGGTGGCCCTTGAGGACTGAACATGGACAACCTTGTCTTAGAATATATTTTCTCTTCTCCATTATTCATAAACTCATCATATGACCACACAGATTTTAATAATATATTTTCATAGGCAGTTGCACTTGCACTCACTTGAAACTTGCACTTTTTATGTCTTGAGGATCAAATTTGAGAAACTTTGCATTATACAGCACAGTACACATCAAAATAGAAGACCATGTATACTATTTAACACAGATGTGTGGATTTATAGGAAAGAATGATAGCTAAAGAACCCTGCATTTGATGTGTGCACTGCAATGTTCTAAATATTTTTAGAACCACTGTCTTACCCCCATGATAGCTACCTATAATTGAGCCACTTCTTGAAGATTCTAACACAGCTTCACTGGAGAATATAATGTGCCTCACTCAAGAAACATGTTGGGAATTGAGCATTAGCAGAGCACCACTGATTCTTAAAGGAGCAGTAAACTTTTTTATGAAAAAATATATATCTTTGGGATTTTCTTACTGAGTAAAATAAGGGCACTCCACCTGCTGACAGATTTATATTTCCAGAGTTATTACAGTTTAAACCCATGTTTTCTTATATTAGCAGTGCCCTCTAGTAGTCAAATTCTAATTAGTTTTCCTGTTAGATTCCAGTGGAGAGGAAAGTCAGAAAAGTCAGAGACATACAGTTCTCCATAGAATATGATAGAAACTGCCTGTCACTTCCTGTCAGTTAGAAGAACCAGGAAGTAAACACAGTAAATTCACTTCCTGATTATTTAAACTGCTATACATTTTTAATAAAACATCTGACAGCACTGGGAGTGCCCTTGTTTTATTCAGCAGGAAATGCTCTATAAAATATGTTTTCATAAAAAAAGTTTACTGCTCCTTTAAGGAAAACCATATTATAAAAATTACAACTGAAGTGGAAAATGTAACTTTTGTACAGCCCTAAATATATAACAGGTAAACAGGCCTATATTCTAAAGTGCTTGCAATCAAAAATGATATAATAATACATTACGCATTTCTAGAGGTATACTATCCCTTGGAGACCAGTTATAATATCTGCTATAATATACTAAATTGCTTGTCATTATCAAGTCAATGCACATCATCTGAATATCAGTTTATCGCTTTTTTGTAAAACTACTAGGAGACCACCTGATAGTCAGATGATGTGCACTTCAAGTGCTTTTCTATAATAATTATTCTTTTGATGCAAGTAAATATTATCTTAGGTAGAGTCCTGTGGCTGCCTAGGAACTAAAACATCCCCACTGAGATCTTTGATGGAGATATATGAGGGTAACCATAATATTAGGGCAATTGCCTCCTGAATGTATTTGCCGAAGCAAATGTGACTCCCATGGTGAAGCAATAAATTAGAGACCTCATATAAATTAATGGGAACTTTAATTTGTCACCTATGGTTCAGTTGGTTCGCCCCAGAATTGTCTCAGTTCTTCTTCTTAGGAACATTAACAATTAAGAACGAAAACATCTAATATACCTCCAAATATCATGTGCGTAAATTAGACTGAAAAAAATATTTTTTTTATGTTAGATTCCTAAAATATAATCCTAAACTGGCGTATATAGTTTGTCATTTTTTTGTGCTGTTTGCAAAGAGAGATAAAAGCAAAGGTCGTTAATGTGTTTAGATCAGTGTCCATCGCTCTTGGGCTCAATTCTATTAACAGCGCTAAAAAAAAAAACAGGCGTTGTGTTTTTTAAGTCAGGTGTTAGTAACCTATTACCCGAAAACAAAATCAGTGGTAATTATACACACCGCCAGTCAAAAAAAGGCCCATAGGAAACAATTAAAAACAATGTGCAAGTAGCATTCTATTATCCACACTCAGTATTAGCACCTGTTTTGTGGTTACATTTTCTGTCTGTAATCCTGCACCTCAGAGTTGAGATGTAGAAGCCACAGTGTTGGTTTCAAAACCATCTTTGTTCCAACAAAAGCAGTGCAGAATACAGTATACAGCATAGAAATGCCACATAGAGTGTCCCCTTCGACATATTAACCCCCCCCCTTTGCAATTGTAATTATAGTGCTTTCTTTCACCATTTTAATTCAACAAATACTGTTCACATTTGACATTTTAACCCTCCCTTCCTTTGAAATTCAACTTACACTGCTTTCTTTCACCACTTTAATTCGACAAATATTGCTCACATTTAACATTTTAACTCCCCCCTTTAAAATTCGACTTACAGTGCTCCCATGACTTTCTTTCTCCATTCAAATTCAACATTGTTCTTCTACAATGTTTTTCGACATGCCCTTGTTGTATTTGTATTGCATGATTAACCCCAAAAATGCAATGTGTTTTCTACCCCTCTGGTACTCATAGGGTTATTAGGTAAGGTATGCGGCTGCATACCTTTCCTGAATACGTGTATGAAATGTAATTTTTTTTTAAATTATATGTTTAAAAAAATTTCAGACCTCAAAGGGGGCATCAGAACCCCTCCTGGCACCTCCCTAGCATTGATCGCCTATCCAGAAGGATAGGTGATCAATGCAGGAAACAATTGCCGGCACTTTTAATAACGTCCATATAACATATGTGTTACATATGTTATATGGGCTTTCTTACAATGTGTATTGTTATGTTAGTTAAAAAATATAATTCAGACCTCGAGGGGATCACTAGGACCCCTCTTGTCACCCTCCTAACACAGATCATCTATCCAGAAGGATAGCTGATCCATGTGGTGACTTTTTAAATAAAGCGCATATAATCTATGTTTAACATAGGTTCTATGCACTTTTTATGCGTAAATATTACTTTCAGACCTTGAGGGGGAACCAGGACTCCTCCTGACACCCCCTAACATGGATCATCTATCCAGAAGGATAGATGATCCATGTAGCAACTTTTTAAATAAAGTCTAACATAGGTTATATGCGCTTTTTATGCATAAATATTACTTTCAGACCTTGAGGGGGACACCAGGACCCCTTGTGACATCCCCCTGTCATGGATCATCTATCCAGAAGGATAGATGATCCATGTGGCAACTCTGAAGTCATTTTCTGCCTTCCTTTGTACTGGAGCGGCTGTATAAGCCACTACAGTACAAGAGCTTGAATAAATGAACCCTGTCACCGGGTTCTTAGAAAGCACATCACTACACTTTCATCAATGAATCAGTCACCCAGAGATCAATGCTAGGGGGGTGTCAGGAGGGGCCCTGATGCCACCTTTGAGGTCTGAACTTTTTATAAGCATGTAATTTAAAAAAAATTCCATACACATAGACAGGCAAGGTATGCAGCCGCATACCTTGCCTATTAACCCTATGAGTACCAGAGGGGTAGCAAACACATTGCAATGTGTTGCTGACTTTCTGGTACTCATAGGGTTAATCATGCAATACAAATAGAACAAGGGCATGTCAAAAAACATTGTAGAAGAACAATGTCGAATTTAAATGGAGAAAGAAAGTCATGGGAGTACTGTGAGTCAAATTTTAAAGGGGGGGTTAAAATGTTGAATGTGAACAATATTTGTTGAATTTCAAAGGGGAGGTTAATATGTCATTTGGAGTTAGAAAGGAAATGTATTTACCCACTTGGTGCTTAATTGGAATGGTTTCTTTTTGTTTTCATGTCTTCCTCTGGATCAACATGGGTGATATGGTATGGGTTGAACTTGATGTAGGAATGTCTTTTCAGCCTCATGAACTAGGTTACTATATTATTATCCTACAGGCAGAAAAAAGTACATATGTGTGCATGTATGGGGGAGAGGAGGCTGATGGCTGGGGTGGGGATGAGGCCTCTGATGTATCAAAGGTAAATGTTTACTGGGTTATTGAGGGGTCCGATGATACAGTAGGGATGATGTCTGTGGTATTAGTTGAGTGGGGGCATCTTTCTCCTTCCCTCTTCATTCCTACATCTTCTTCCTCACTCTAGAATCTTCCTCTCTATTCTTCCTCCCTGGCATTCAAGCCTCATTTAAATCAATGGGAATGTGTATGTGTCACCTATGGCGAAGCTGGTTTGTCCAATTATAATTCCAGTTTACTTTTGAACATTTGGCCTAAAACCTATGTTTTTCTGTTTTTAATCCCCTTTTATTTTTTACACTTATTTTATATTTGCTATTAATAATAAGCCATTCAACAGATTTAGATTTAAATCTTAATAAACAAGTGGAATTATGAGGCATATCGTATACTTTACCCTTTAAGGACCCCCCTCTGGTCCTCGAGGGTTTAATGGCTGTATTCAAGAGAAGTTCTAGAGCAGACCAACTGCACATAATTCCCATTTAAATAAGTTTTAAGCAACAGTGTGTTGTTGATGTCTTTAGCATTCAAGGGGTTAAAAGTCCCTTTAAATCTCTGGAAAATTTGATTGGTCTTCTGTTGTGTAGTTAATGTGGCCATATATCCCTTTAACCCTTTGAATGCTACCTTGGGGGAGATTCACTAAGCAGTGATAAAGATAACTTCTCCAGTTTATCACTTCTCCAATTTCTATGTTATTTTATGGAGTCTACTCACTAAGATTTCTTCAGCATTGGAGATCCATAGACTCCATAGAATAATATAGGAATGGAGAAGTGATAAACTGTAGAAGTCATCTTCACTTTATCACCTCTTTATCGCTTCTTTATCACCTTTTAGTGAATCTCCGCCCTTGTTTTGCAATGTTCTGCCACACGAAGGATTAAAACATGTACGCTTATGAAAACTTCATACTGCAGTTGCAGACAGGAATCAGGGCAACCCTGTAATGTGCGTTTTTTATGTGTCCCTGATTTAATGGGATCTGTAGTCATCTTAAGTTTAGTTAGTTTTCTACATAATTGATCCTGCTTAGCTTCCTGAATAGAGCCCTTATCCCATTGTTAATATAAAAAATCTATATTTTTAACCCCCTCAGTGCTAGAGCTGTGTACAACACATGCTGCATGTTATGCTTTCACTCCCCACTGGCATTCAAAGTGTTCATCTCTGGCACTCAGTAGGATTATGTGAGAAACACATCACCTACAATATTTTTCTCTCAGGACTACTAAATGAGGAGCAGGTATCAGCAAGAGAGCATATGGCAACAGTGGGCGTAATGTGGATTAATCTACAATGCTTTCTGTATCATACGGAAAACAGTTCTGTATTCAAAGTCGTTAAAAGAAAAAATATATATACAGAGAAATTGATGGCTGAGAAGTTTATGAACGGGTCCATTATGTCAAGATACAAATTACTGCAGAACTGAATGGCCCATCTTAAATGTAAATTTGAAGCTTTTAAGACCATTTTCATTACAGCTCAGTCCTTGTTAGAGATACAGATACTCTAAAGTCCTGGTGATTCTGATCGCTAGAGAAGGAAATTATTGTGACTGCACTTTTGATCGCAGATTGCAGGGATCAAAGGCCATATTTCCATTGTTTCCAATTTGCTTGGAGCTTAAATAAATATAATCGAAATTTCTGGAGAGAGAGAGAGAAATAGAAAAAGTGAGAGAGAGAGGGAAAGAGAGACAAGGGAGGGAGTAATGATATAGAGAAATCCTGAGCTTCTCTAAAGAAGGAGTTATGACTCATAAAGAAAAATCAATGGCTTTAATGGAGTGATACTGAGTTTTTTAAAATGACATACAGCGATGTACTTGGAGATCTGTAATTAAACTAATGTGCTTTTAAAGGATGCCATCTGATTGGACGTAAGGTTTCCTTTAGAAAAGATGAGGTTAACAGCTTAAGTCCCTCCATATTGCTTGTTTTATTACCCTGCACTGAATTAACCCTCTGCTGCAAGCTGGACAAGTGATATATATGGTCCTTCACTTTTAAAGGGACAGTTATGCTTAATATTGAAAAGCAAATTTGACATGGTTTATTCTGTGGCGTTAAAGCAGAACTATCACCTGAAACCAAAGTTTTACCATGCGTTTTAATGTTTAACCCGTGTGCTTCAAGTCGCCTGGTAGTGGAGATATTTGCCCTGCAAAATCAGGCACTTCCGTGTTATGCAGGACTCCATGACGTCTCAGGACTTCCCAGCTGCCCCAGGGAGCTCGTTCACGCTCCCCTTCAAAGCTGGATTTCTGTGATGTAGCGTTACAGCAAACTCCGTTTACAATGCTACTGAGGTTGCAACTTCAGTAGCACTGTAAACGGAGTTTGTTGTAATGCTACTTCACAGAAAACCAGCTTCGAAGGGCAGCTTGAACGTGCTCCCTGGGGCAGCTGGGAAGTCCTGAGACGGTACAGGGTACCGTAGAACGCGGAAGTGCCCGATTTTGCAGGGCAAATATCTCTACTACCAGGCGACTTGAAGAACACACACACAGCACTAATGTCGGGTTAAGCATTAAAACGCATGGTAAAAATTGGTTTTAGGTGATAGTTCCGCTTTAAGCAAGGGTACTCTGACCACTGTGCGATGTTTTATTCCAAAGTTACTGCAGTACAAATATGCATTTTTGAGTGCAGTACTTCTATGGCCTGACAGTGGTGTAACTATAGAGGTTGCAGAGTCTCACCTGCAACCGGGCCCGGCCGCCCCCTGAAACCCCCCTGGTGCCCGCAATATGATTATCGCTGTGGTTTGTGCCTTCTTCAGCACAGACCTGTAGCAGCTGATCTCCCTCCTACACTCTAGAAATGCAGAGTGCTGGGAGATGACATCATCAGCGCCCTGCATTACTGAAGAGGACCACGTGGGAGCTCAACCTGAATAGAAGTCTGTGCAGAAGCACAGATGTCTCCTGCCACTCCACTGGACCACCAGGGAGGTAGGAAATGGGTAATGTGGAGATGGGGGCATTGTGGAGATTGAGGGGCATTGTAGAGATTGAGGGGCATTGTGGAGATTGGGGGGCAATGTGGAGATGGGAGAAACATGGAGGTGGCCAATGTGGTTGAGGGAGCGGGTCAATGTGGTTCGGGTGGGGGGCCCATGGAAATTCTTGCACCAGGGCCTGGTGGCTTCTCTGTGGCCTGACATTTCACATTAACACTGTTGCTACTGCATCGTATGTAGATTTATGGTAAACTGACCAGAGCTGTCCATAGATTTGTGTAGCAATTGCACCACAATAACATTTCAGTCCATGGAGATGCTGCACCCCAAAAAATGCATTAATGTTTAAATAAAACTTCTCTTAGTAGTGGGAATATACTTACTTTACTCAGGAGGCTAGACCCTCTATATGTATAATATATATATATATACAGTAATGTGCAAAAGTTTTAGGCAGGTGTGAAAAGATGCTGTAAAGTAAGAATGCTTTCAAAAATAGTTTATACTAATCAATTAACAGAATGCATAGTGAGTAAACAGAAGAAAAATCTAAATCAATTCAGTATTTGGTGTGACCGCCCTTTGCCTTCAAAACAGCATCAATTGTTCAGGGATTTTGTAGGCATATAGTCAGGTGTATGATTAAACAATTATACCAAACAGGTGCTAATGATCATCAATTTAATATGTAGGTTGAAACACAATTATTAACTGAAACAGAAACAGCTGTGTAGAAGGCAAAAAACTGGGTGAGGAGCTAACGCAGCTAACAAGGTGAGTTTGGTGAAGACAGTTTAATGTCAAAAGTCATACACCATGCCAAGACTGAGCACAGCAACAAGACACAAGGTAGTTATACTGCATCAGCAAGATCTCTTCCAGGCAGTAATTTCAAAGCAGATAGGGGTTTCCAGATGTGCTGTCCAAGCCAGATGAGTGTTTCTGAACATGATTCTATGCTCATAATGTAGACTTGTACAATGTACAAAATAACTTACAGTAATCAAAATAATATTCAGCCTAGAATGCGACATAGCCGCAAGGGATAGACAATCATATTATAGTACTAAGTAACAGCTAGCCAGCCTAGAATGCGGGATCTGCTGCGAGGGATAGTTATTTAGTGTATAGTGAAGTAAAACTTACACGTTACTTCTTGTCGAACGAGTGCAGACATACCCGGAACAAATTGTGGACACATAATAGCACTAACTGATTGCTATACTGGGAAGCATGTATCGGGTAGGCTTTCATTGAAAAACACTATCAAGAAATAATAGCCTTCTAGTAAGAGAAAGCAAGTTATACTATGATTGTAAAGATTCCATGACTAACAGGAGACATACATATATCGGCACTTAGAGCTCAAACCAGTTGTGATATAAACGCTCTTATAGAACTGATATTTAGCTTGAGTGAAGTTATACGCTGTATCAGTGCATATTACTACAACAGAAAGGCAAAGAGCTGACCAGCTTCCCAGAGATAAATTGGCGTGATTAAAGGTCCGTATGCTGGTGAAGAGGCACTGAAAGAGTAGCCAGTAACCACACATTTGGCGATATAAGCAGCTGTCATCTAAAAGCAATGCATTACTAATAATAGTCTGTGAACATAAGCTACCTCAGGCTGACTATACAATACATCAAGACACAATTATCTCCTTAAAAGCTTCAAATAAATCCAGGAGTATTGAAAAGAATACACTCCTGGCATTTGTTTTTATTGTGGGTTATTTATTTTAATTAATATGATTAATAACGTTTACATTTTTTATGATTCACTATTGACATTATGTTGAACTGGTCTCCAGGGCAATCAGGGATGAACTAAGGGCCACTCAATATCCTCAATAAACAATATCCCATATAGATTGCATGTTTCCTTGCAACTTCCTTGTTTTGTGTCTTTTGAAGAAGCACAAGAAACGGGCAACATTGAGGACTGTAGATGCAGTGGTTGGCCAAGGAAACTTAGTGCATCAGATGAAAGACACATTATGCTTACTTCCCTTCACCATCGGAATATGTCCAGCAGTGCCATCAGCTCAGAATTGGCAGAAAACAGTGGGACCCTGGTACACCCATCTACTGTCCGGAGAAGTCTGGTCATGGAAGACTTGCTGCCAAAAAGCCATACCTCCAACATGGAAACAAGGCCAAGTGACTAAACTATGCATGAAAACAGGAACTGGGGTGCGGAAAAATTGCAGCAAGTGCTCTGGACTGATAAGTCAAAATTTGAAAAATATTTGGCTGTAACAGAAGGTAGTTTGTTGGACGAAGGCTGGAGAGTGGTACAAGAATGAGTGTAGGCAACAGTGAAGCATGGTGGAGGTTCCTTGTAAGTTTGGGGCTGCATTTCTACACAGGGAGTTGGGGATTTGGGCAGAATTAATGTTATCCTCAGGGTTGAGAAGTGCAGGCAGATATTTATCCATCATGCAATACTATCAGGGAGGCATCTGATTGGCTGTAAATCTATTCTGCAGTATAACAATGACCCCAAATATACAACCAAAGTAATTAAGAACTATCTTTATCCTGAAGAAGAACAAGGAGTTCTGGAAGTGATGGTATGGCCTCCACAGAGCCCTGATCTCAACATCATCGAGTCTGACTGGGATTACATGAAGAGAGGCTGCCTAAATCCACAGAAGAACTGTGGTTAGATCTCCAAAATGTTTGAAACAACCTACCTGCCAAGTTCCTTAAAAAACTGTGTGCAAGTGTACCTAGACGAATTGATGCTGTTTTGAAGGCAAAGGGTGGTCACACCAAATATTGATTTGATTTAGATTTTTCTACTGTTTACTCACTATGCATTTTGTTAATTGATGAATATAAACTAACATGTCTATTTTTGAAAGCATTTGTACTTTACAGCATTTTTTCACACCTGCCTTTAACCTTTGCACATTACTGTGTGTGTGTATATATATATATATATATATATATATATATATATATATTTATATTTATTTATTAAAAGCATAGGATCACTTTAGCCCTTTGAGTGTGAGAGGTAAAAGTGGTACTGTGGTAACCAAAGCCACATTTCCCATTAGGCAAAGGAGACAACTGTCTAGAGCTCCAAGTTCTGACAGCCGTACTGTCCACACCAACATTCTGAGTTCCTGGTGTGGCCAAACCAATCCCAGAGCTCCTGGTTTATGGAGGCCAATGTCTTTACCAGTTTACAGATCTTTCTTTTTACAGGCCATTATTTAACCTCTTGGATGCTAGAGAAGTCTCTGACTCATTGAAAAACATTCAAGGATTTAAGGACTTTCTTTCTGTGTGTATGTTATAGGGTAAGAGTATTTTATGTACCAGGCAACAGAGTATTGGGCTGGGTGGTGTCTTACAGTAGTGTAAGTGGCTATGAATGGAGCTAAGGACTGCATGGGTACATTTGCATATGGGTGCCTCAGATACAAATTTGGCCTTGCTGTTAACCATGGATCAAGTTGGAGACTAGTAGAGAGAATGTGAAAGCTTTATTGGCTAATTGAGCACAAGCTTCTAAGACCACTTAGTTCTCTATATTAGGCATGTTACATCTATATCTCCTGCTGAAGAAATGGGGGAACAAAACCTTTTCTTTTAGATCAACTTTCACATTCAAGTTTTCTTTGCGGTATACTCAAGAAGACTGATGTTCTAAGAACTGGAACAGTCCTGAAGCAAACCAGCTGCACCATAGGGGACAACTAAAACATCCTATGGATAGAAATAGGCAGTTTAACCCTCTGAATGCTAGAGCTGTCTCCAACTCATTGGGAAGCAATGTGCTAGAGACCTATCTATCATTCTAGGCATTAAAAACCTCATTTAAATCTGTGGACATTTGTGGACTTTTTATTTGCCCCCTTTAATGCAGCTGACTTACACAAGTTCTTCTAACTACACAAGGCTTAGGGAAACTAACAACTAATACAGTTTTCAAAACCATCTATATGTTGTACTAGCATTTTTTATTTAGAAAACCTGTGTTTGATTTATTTAGATTGATAAATTATGATAATCAAAGCACTTAGTGCAATTCCTATGTTAGCCCTGCATTACCTCTCCAGCAGCATTTTTTGGAAAACTTTATTGATTTTTAAACGAAATCTATAGTAAATGAGTAGGGTAGAGAATGCAAAAAAGGAGAGGGTAGGGAAGGGCACATTTATTGTGATGCCTGCACTCAACCAGAATTTTGAATACTTTTATATTCTAGAACAAGGTTACTAAACTTAGATCATCCAAGGGTACTAGACATTATTAAAATTATTAACACCATCTTTCACTTTTGTTGGCCTTTTTTAATTTTGTAAGCTAAATAAACATCTTGAGTGTCTAGCACTAATGGTGTCATCAGTGTTCCCTCTTGTGACCAAGACCAGAATCTAGAAACCTGTTTTCTATTTTTATCAAAATTTCTACTGATTTGGTTAGTTAGTATGCCCATGGATCTTTCACAAAGGGATTACCAAGTTTGTCTTTTGGATTTGGTAGAGATTGGTCATCCTTTAGATCTGCCAATCTTTTTTGATGTGGAAATGCATGCCAAGTGTGTATTTGTGATAGAAACATGGTATAGAAATATCCCAGTAAGTTGGGAAGCCTAAAGCCACCTGCCATTTTGTGTGTATACCTAGTCTGTCTACATATTCTTGGATATAAATAGGTTGATTTTGTCGTTAAGGGAATTTTAATGCATGGGCTTCACCATTATTTGTCAGGGCCTCCAGTTTCAGGGGGTCTCACCTTGAGATTTTGAGCAAGGAACCAGTTTAATGACAGGATCAGAAAAGAGAGAGGCAGTCCTGAATACACATCAAACCATCATGGCTGCTTTTCGCACACATATTAATTATCCTGTGTAAGGCAACAATTACATTTTAATGTATTTTAAAGTTATTTGGGGGACACGGGCTAGGAGAGAGTGACACTAAATTGCAGAGTAGTTTTAATGAGCTGAGGAGATAATGTAGGGCTAAGACAGGAAGTGTCTAGAAAGCATAGTTTAATTACCATAATATATAAAGGTAACTCAAAACTAGTTTTCCAAATGAAAATAGTTAATACAACATATACTGTAGGTGATAGTGAAAGAGCTTTAAAAATCATCAAAGTTGTTTTCAGATGATAGCATCCCTTTTAAGAAGGCAGTCTATGTGCAACTAAAAGAGCAGGCACAAAGGCAATTTTTCAGGTGAGTGCTAGAAGCTGTGACAGAAGTAACACACAGTCTTGGTGATTAGCATAACTACAGAGCGGGTATATGAAATAGACCAACTGAGATCTCCAAGACAAATGTATGTGAGAGTATGTCACAGTGATAAACAACGAGTGTCTCTGAAGAAGTCGCTATTGCATTTACACAAATTAGAAAAGCATTAGTGCATTGGGTTGTACACCCCTTTTCCTACTGGATGTAAATGACAAATGGGCTCCAACTGGTGATAAAAATGCTGGAAAAAATAAACATACTAGAGCAGAACACTACACACACATATAATTATTCAATGAAAACAATGGGCCATAGGAATAAAGCCAAAGTGGAGCAAATCTGGGGATAACTAGCTGTGCTATAGGGGAAAATAAAAATTCTTCAAATTTCCATGCATTTAAAATGGGCTTTTAAAGGGATAGTAATGTTTCAAAATAAAAGCAGCTCCAATTAATCTTCATAGTATTTGGGCCATGAAGAGTGTTATTTCAATACTGTCAGAGATGTAGTTCAAGAGTAATTGAATGATAAAATTACCCCCTCCCACCCCTTTTACATAGTGTAAGCCACCTCCCCTCAGATGTGGAATCTGGTCTTAAAACCAGACAGCTCACAGCAATGGGCAATCTTCTTACTGTGAGAACAATGAAAACCCTGTCCGCCTTTACAGGTTTTCCCCCTATGCTAATTGAAGATTGTCAGTAAAAGGGGCAGGTGGGGGATACTTTATCATTCAATTACTCTTGAACTACAACTCTGACAGTAATGAAATAACACTCTCCATGGCTCAAATACTTGATTGCTCTAGAGTTACACACAATGAGGCTGTTATACTAAGAAGAACTGTGAGTGGGGAAGGGATTATGCAATAAGAGGTGATAAAGAGGAGATAACTTTTCCAGTGATATCTCCTCTCCAAGTCGTATGTTATTCTGTGGAGGCAATGCACCAAGATTTCTCCAACTTTGGAGATCTTACTGCATAGACTCCATAGAAGAACACAGAAACTGGAAAATGTTATCACTGGAGAAGTTATCTCTACTTTATCACCTCTTTATCACATCTTAGTGCATCTCTCCCCTGGAGTAATTCTGTTGCAAACCAGCTAAACCAAAACGGACAAATGATCTTGAAGTAGGTATTGAAAGTTGTGTATCAATAATAGTGATAACACTAAGCTGTGTAAGGAAATACATAGAGAACAAGATTTTTTCCCTGCAGAAAGATTTGGATAAACATGTATATATGTAGGAAAACTACTTACGAAATAGAAGCCTGAATTTAAATTTCAGGGACCTATAGGCAGCTTGCAACCCCTTTGGTCCAGCTTTGATCACTCACATGACTACTCCCAATATTTTATTTGACCGTAACTTTATTCTGTAGTCAGGTTCACTATTTACTCAATTTTTGTCTACATTCCTCCCCAGTACAACCATCAAAATCATGGATTCAGGACAAGTGCAGCTGGCAAGGTTTCTCCACCCAAATATGTTCAATGTACCAATAGCTAGGAGCTACTGTCTCAACCCATGTTTACCCCTTGGATGTAGAGACCTCCTAAAAACATTTTTGCTGTATGCTTGGCATTATCTGTAGCCACCAAATGGTCAATATTGTTTGGTCCTAGGACTGACCCATACAATTTGGCCCTCTGTATTAATGACCATTAACAAGTCACTGAAATCAGTGTACTTTGGTACTAAGAGTGACCAATCCAATTATTTCTATGAGGGCACATTTAGCCGATAAATTCATGGAGGCTGATGTACTAGGAAGAACTTGGGCAATTCAGAGTCAAACCAATTGCATCACAGGGGAGAAATACAAAATGCCTTGAGCTTGATTCAATTTGAACCAGCAAAAGCACCAGTAGGACAAAAATGAGTTTAAAGTTTAGCAGCTGCCGTACATTTCGGGCCGTTGCCTAATTCAAACTGAGGGAAATGTGAATTAGAGACTGCATTTTATATTGCCAGTCTCTGTTTAAACTTATTCCCACACTCCCACTGGCTGGGATGTGGGGTTACGCAGGCATGGAACGTGCTCTGCAGTAACCACACCTCCCAATCAATCAGCTTCAAGCTGGAGGGGTCACGAATGTCATCCTTCCACTATGGGGATATTTTTGCTCTACCACCTCTGGAGGCGGCGGCTAAACTTCAATGGACCATTAAAGAAGAAGACAATGAAGAAAGAAGCTTGATGTTCATGAATTAAAGAGGAACACCAGAGTGCAGAGGACCCCGCTGGACCTCAGACTGACAGGTAAGTGTTTGATGTTAATGGGATGGTGTTAGCTTCAGTGGGATTAATCCTATGAGTGCCAGAGGGGTATGCAACACTCTGAAATGTATTGCATACCCAACTGGTAATCAGTGGGTTAATGTTTTTGTCATTTCACTCATATTTTTGCTACCTTGGATGTATTGATATGGGGATTAGAGTCCCATATCAATACATTCACTGGTCACTAGTGTAGGAATCCCTAGCTGAGCATACATTTTTTTTAACACAGTTCAATTACATGTTGATGGTTATGAACACGCGTTAGGGACTCAGCGCCTAGCTTTCTAGGTGCAAATTTTAGGCGTAAAAAGACAGTCCTTAACATGGGACAGATGAGGAAGAAAGGAATAGGGTAGAAATCAAATGGAGGGGAAGAGAGAGGGAGGGTGGGGAGGTTCACTGCCCAAGAAGAGAGCAGACAGATGGATTGCCTCTGACCTCCACACAGCGATGCAGCATACTATCTAAGGAAGAGGCAGTGTAGGAGTGCAATAAAATTAAAAAGGGTTCTGGCAAGAGGAGGGAGTGTAACCACTCCGCCTGAGCCATGTAGAGTGCCAGCGTGCACAACTGTAAAAAAAGAAGGGATCAATGTTCCGATCCAGTTCATCAGAATTGTTTTCAGGACCGCAATGGTTAACACATCATAGAGACACAACTAAGGTCTGGTAAAGGAAGATGTCTGGTGGAGATCCCCCAACAAAATCTCCTAAGGGACCCCCCCAAATGTATGTGTAACATGCTAGAAATGTCTATCAATAAATCAGACTAGTACCCCTCAACTGCTCCACAGCTCCACAAGCAGTGAAGCAGATCTGCACCTGACAATAAGCATTTGGGACAACAGTCAGTTTGCATGATTTTCATGATAGGCTCTCTTAGGGTCAATATATGCTGAATGGGTCATCATATGTAGAGGAACATGGATAGAGGCCGAAGAGTTCTCCTTAGGGCTTTTATGAAAGAGTTGCAAAACATCGGTGAGTGTCAAATCTGGAGAGTAGTGAAGCCAGGTGCTGGTGTTAGTCTGGTCCACTGCAAAGAATCTTCCATCTCAACCCTACATACATGGTACATGTCAGATCCCAAGCACTGGACATGAATGGACAAGGCATTATATTTTACCCAAGAACTACTAGTATATTTAACTAGGGAGAGCGCTAGAGTAGTATTAAGTTAATACCATGCCTGCATATAAATGAAAATAGGCCATTTGGGATACCAAGCTGAGTTTTTAGGGACTGAAAATCTTGGTTTGTGAAGGGATCTATAAGATCTTGTAGCGACGCAATGCCTTTAGTGTGCTACTCAGTGAAGTAGCCATGAACCTCTTCATGTTGGAAATCCATGTTTCCCAAATATGGGTAGGTAAATGGAGCAATACTTTTATAAAATAAACGGCGGATTTACTGCCAAGCCTTGTGGACATCTTAGATCAAGAGGTTATGCCATGCAGTGGGTGGCAGTCTAGAGGATGGAGCATGTAGGACATAACACAAATGTAAGGGAGAGATCAAGCTACTATCTCAGGCTGTACATGTATAGATGACTGAGTCCTGTATCAGTTTATAGCCATCCAGAGTAAACTAGAAATGTTTT
Source organism: Rhinophrynus dorsalis (assembly GCA_037306005.1). Classification (NCBI taxonomy): domain Eukaryota; kingdom Metazoa; phylum Chordata; class Amphibia; order Anura; family Rhinophrynidae; genus Rhinophrynus; species Rhinophrynus dorsalis. Next base: position 214,679,929 of record CM074719.1, on the reverse strand, counting down.
AGAGTTTATGATTAGGTAAGTTGATACCTGCCTGGCTCAGGGGTCTAGACAATTTCCTCAAACTAATTCTAGATTTTCATCCTTTCCATATGAATCATTGGAAGGCTCTGTTCAAGGTGGTAACAGAAGATTTAGTAAGAAGAAAAGGAATCATTAGAAATGTATACACAAGCATGGGGAAATTAATCATCTTGATAACATTACATCTACCTATAAAAGACAAAGGCAAGGCATTCCAGGCCTCCAATTTGCTAGTAACTTGAGCTATCGTAGGACTGTGGTTTACATCATATAAGAAGTTAAAGGATCTCGGCAATAGTATACCCAAGAATTTAAACAAAAGGGAGCTTATTGAAAGGGATAAGAGGCTTTGAGATTCCTATCTGGGGTACCCGACAAGCCAAGAGATTGAGATATAGAATAGTTGATGTGTAGGCCAGAGAAACGTCCAAAATCTTGGAGCAAGTCAATAATGTGTAGCAGGGTTTGGGAAGGATGATGAATGAACAATAAAAAATTGTCGTCAAAAGACGCAACCTTGAGTTCCCTATCACCCATCTCAAGCCCCAAAATTCCTTCATTAGATGGAGCCTCTGAAGAAAGGGCTTTAAAGCAATATTGAACAGTAAAGGTGAGAGGGGACACCCCTGCCTCATTCCTTTTTCTAGAGTAAAAGGGGCAGAGTTCATGCTATTAGTTGTTACAAAGGCTTGTGGGTTTGAGTAAAAGGTATGAACAAAGAGCCAGAATCCATCGCTGAAGTCCTGATGTTGTAAAAGGTGGAAAGATGAAGCCAAGTCTATCTAAGGCTTTCTCGGCGTCCAAGCTTAAGGGAATGCTACGGGTGTGGGGGTCTTGGGTGGCTGACATGATTACTGCCAGAGCATGTCTAATAGATTGTCAGTTTGCAAACAGAGAAGGGGAGAGTGCACGGAGCAGTGCTGAGCATTAATGCCATGAATAAATGTTGATGCCATTACAGCATTACTTTATAGGGGTCTCTTTTGGCACTGAATATCAAAACGTGAGAATAAGAATGTATATTTGAAGGGTGGCAGCACACACATATCTTGCGGAGTTGTATCCGAAGAGCAGACGAGCATGATGAGAGTCGTAGTTACGGTTATGCGATGTTTGACTATGCAACATGAGAATCTTGCTCTGTCACGCAGCGCGAGATTCTCATGTTGCCATTTTTAACCATGGCGACATGGTTACTGTGTTGAAAGGTCGTAAGCTCATTTGCGTGCGAACTTTTAAAAGTGAACCCTGCCTTTTGGGGTCACAAAGGGTTTTTTTTTTTTTTTAGCAATCTCTGTGCTTAATTGTTAATTGCTTCAATATGTTTTTTCCTTTCTCTAGATCAATAATATGGCAAAGGCTGAATTTAATGGATACATCTTTTTCTGCCTCATCAACTATGTTACTATGTAAATAAAAACAAAATAAATTGATCTAACACTTTGAGTGCAAAGCAATGTGTTGCATACCCCTCGGGCACTCAAAAGGTTCAATGGATGTTTGATAATGGAGTCCTCCAATGCACTGCATGGTGCATTTTGTTCTAAAATTGCTCCACTTTGCCTTTATATATAAAGTTCAGTGAGGTAAATATACTAAGAAGGATTTAACCGTTTGAGTGTCACAACGCTTTGAAATGGTTGCGTATCCCTCTGGCACTCAACAGGTTAATCAATTCAAGCGCAGACTGACAGCACCATAGAGAACAAATAAAAAGTGCCCTCCCTTACACATTGCCTGCAGTAAAGAACTCTGAAGTCTGAGATCATTCTCTCTATTTACCCACTTGGACAATGTAGGAGAGGAGAGGATTGGATCCTCTCAGTAACACAAACAGTATCACTCCCATGACCCTTTGAGTGCCAGTGGGGTGTACATTGCACATTTCTGTGGCACTCAAAGTATTAGAAAAGGACAGAGGATGGGGCAAGATAAAGAAGAAGGATGACAGAAGGGGCAGATATGTCAATGGCTCAAATAGTTTGCTTTTGGCTCAATAAAATTCTACTGTATATAATTGGCTGTGGCAAAAGGTTAGAAAGCTGGCTGAGTGGGAAGGATTTACCTGGACAGGGATAAAGGGCTTATATTATATGTAGAAGTCTGACACTCAGGGTACAGTGCTTATTTTATCTTATTAAGATAAGTGTGTGTGGGGGGGTGTTATCAGGAGGTGTCAGCATTCCTTTATGCCAGGGGCTGTCAATTGTCATACCTCCAGTTGCTAGGGACTACAACGCCCATCATCCCCAACCAGCCGTTGGTTGGTTGAGAATGATGGGAGTTGAAGTTTCCAACAGCTGGAGGTCCGACAGTTGCCTACTTCTGTTTTAAGTGATAGCACAGACAGACAGTGCTTTGCATTAATGGAACAGAATGAGCTGATCTGTCAGTTTGCTTAGCAGAAGCTTGAATCTAGTGCAGCCTACTGGGGAATTCCTTAAAGAGAGCAATCAGTCCTCAATTCACAGACCAATTTCACTGAGCCATTCAAAAGTGTAGCAGATAGAATGTCCTCATCCAGTCCATCCATTCTTAACCCTTTGATGCTAGATACTCCTAGCATTTACAATAAATATATATATAATCCTACAGAAAGGTGGTGAAAGGGACAGAGGAGGGGTGCCAAACTGGTGGAGGAGAGGTGGGAGAGTGACAAACAGGCAGAGGAGATGTGGGACAGGAAGGTGATGAAAGCGGCAGAGGAGGGGTGGCAAACTGGTGGAGGAGAGGTGGGAAAGTGGCAAACAGGCAGAGGAGATGTGGGACAGGAAGGTGGTGAAAGCGGCAGAGGAGGGGCGGCAAACTGTTGGAGGAGAAAAGATGGGAGCAGAAAGTGAAGAAAGCTGGAACACTATACCCTTACAAAGCATGGACGTGCCATACAATGATGTGGCAGTGAAAGAACCACTATAGGTGCATAAGCATTGGACCTCAAGTAGGTGCAGTTGATAGGGGGATAAGTAGTTCAAGCACTGTACCCTGAATGTCAGATTTCTACATAGAAAATCAGCCCTATAGCCCTTTCCAAGTAAATCATTACCACTAGGTCAGCTGAGCAGAATTTTATTGAAGCATAAACAAACTATATTTGGGCCAGGGGTGTCTCTGTCTCTTCTGTCACCTCTCCTCATTCCTTTTCACCTTCCTCTGTCCCTTTCTAACCTTTGAGTGCCAAAGGGATGCACAATGTACATCTGTATGGTACTCAAAGGGAGTGTTGCTGTTTATGGTGCTGAGAGGATCCTCTCCTCTCTCTGTTCTCTCTCCTCTCACTCTTCTAAATTTCACTGAATCTGTTTCTTGGTTTCTTTTCCACCACTCTTTGACTCAATACTATTATCCTGACTATTTTCAAAACAGGTGGTAGTGGTTTTGACAGAGTGGGTGATGATGAACCCCGATAGAAGCTGATTGGCTGGGAGCACTTCCCAGCCAATAGGAGACTGCCAATTTATTCTGAACTGAGACTGGCATATAAAAGCCAGTCTCGGTTCAAAACTCCAGCACTCTGACTCGGGCAAAAGCCCGAGAGGTCGCATGGCTGCCGCTGTGCCAGTCCAAATGCCTTCCGACTCCAGTGGACATGGCAGCGGAGCCAAGGGGGTAAATGGATTTACACATTACAAACATATGAACACAGAAAAAGGACAAATAACATTTATATTTAATATGAACAGTAAGATGCCACCAATAGTAACCCTCTGAGCGACAGAGGGCTACCCCTCCAGGCCTCAAACGGTTAATGGTGGCACTAATGGGTATTTTTTTATTTCAAAGCAAGAAAAGAAAGAAGATCAGAGGAAGAAAAGAAGACTGAAGAAATTAAGACAGAAGAGAAGAAAGAAGGAAAGATTAATGAATAAGCAGGACAGAAGATGACAGGTTAAGTGTTACATTCCTTACTAGTTTTAGCGCACTCCCATTGACTCTGTCAAACAATGAGTTTGTTTTTTTCCTTTGATGTTCCCACCATTCACTCTATTTATTGCGAGTTGCGGTAACAAAAAACCATAATGAGCACTGTTTTAGTAACTTCTTACGGACCAGGCAGGGGCACAACGTATTGCAAAACAGTGTTTTGCATACTCCACTGGTTATTAAGGGGATGCATATGACTGAAATGGCCTTAGGTTCCTAAGACAAATTTAGTAAATATGGGGCAAACCAAATGCATCACAGTAGAATAATTAAACATTCCCTTTGATTAAAATAGGGCTTCTATCCCCTTGAAGGATACAAAGGTCTCCAACTTATTGCTTTGTAATTTGTTGCAGACCACTGTAGCATTTAATGGTTAAACACCTCATCTTAATCAATGGGAATATTTATTTCTCCCCCCGGGTTCATTTGGTTTACTGATTCATATCTTGCAAAATGTCTTGTGTTGTACAAATTCTGTACTTACAGAATTATTTTGCTCATGCCTACTAAATGTGGATGTCTAATACCACTCCTATCATGGGTACTCCATGTATGACATTAACTAATTATTCCCTGGCTAGACTTCATTAGACATAAGTCCATCCAGGAAGCCAACTCCTTATCACCTTCTGTCAGTAAATGAACTTCCATAGGCATACTGTTTTCTTACTGCATCACCATCACACTAGAGTTCTTTATTAATAATCTAAATTACCCTGGTGCACCATGGGGTTTCAGTTACTAATAAGATACAGAACAAAATGCATTGTTTATTTTCTTGTTCGTGTTTATATATATATAAACCAGGGCTCAAAATTTCCACTCGCCACTAGCCAATGGCGAGTGAAAATTTAGCCCTGGTGAGTAGAAATTCAGCCCTGGTGGGTATGTTTTGGCTTGCAGTGTCGAATAACTTTTCAGGTCTGGTTAGTAGCAAAGGACTTCAAATTATAAGCCCTGATATAAACTATACCTTGATTACAAATTTGCCGCAATCCCACCACTTTGTATTAATGTGTAGCAATAGGCTTCTATGATTGTAGACTTTTGCTGTTTTAGCACATGATCCAATACATATATCCAACCAAAAAGCAAAAAAAAACTAATGTCTATCATCATTAACCAGTAGAATTAAAACTTCTAGCATAGCTAAACCATAAGAGGTCTCGGGAAAGCAATAAATAGAGAATATCTTCATGTGGTGATCTTTTATTAAAAAATACAACTAAATATGAAAATCAGGTCCTCACTTCAACTGAAAAAAGTTAACATTCTCATAAATAAATTAAATATCTATCCATCTGTTTGTCCATCCAACCATCCCTCCATCCATCTACCTAATAGGGACGTCGCCCATTATAATGCTAGACTGTAAGATGCTTAGGATGGGGTCAACACTGCATGTGTTATACTGTGGATCATCTTATTCCAAGTATATGTTACAGCAATATGTTTCACTTGTCATGGCCTTAAGTTGCACTGCAACCACCAAACTCCTAATTGTATTTCTATTGTGTTCCTGTATTTTCTCCCATGATACCATATGGCATAAATTACTCTACAAGAGGTAGTGTTTCTGCAATGAACTGATACTTGACATATCAGAGGCAAAGAACAAGTTAAGCAAATTTTCAGCATTTGTCAACACAGAAAGTTGGCAAGAACAAAGACGTAGCTGGCAGCTGCTGATTACGGCATAAACCACATTAATAGAAAGATTGTGGAGAAATATTTGAAATGCATGTGGGTGAGAGCAGTGAGGAGGTGAGAGAAAATGAGGATGATTCCAAAAAAACAAAAATAAAAAGTTATGCGAAGGAGTGAGATATGATGTGTATGACAAACTGCATCATTTTGAGATAATGGTCAGGTTACAGCTTGCCATTGTGGAGGTGGACGTAGAATTCTTTCTCCTGTCTGTGAACGAATCAAAAAACATTTTATTCCGCCTCATCCATCATTTCAATTTTCCATGCCATGTTTGCCCAGATACAATTTGTATGTGGACCAATAATAATATTAATATTTATGTAGTACGTCTCATCAACATAGGAGCTCATTGTTGCTTTGAACTAGTTAGCACTGAACATGTAAAGATTATACCTGTATATACTGTATTTCAGAAGATTCATGGGAACACGGAGAAACAGTTTTCATAACATGGAACAATAAACTTGATTTGGAGTTAAAAATCTAAATATCAACCTAGGATTGAAGGGTAGTCCAGACATGAAGCCTTTGCTCTCTGTGTCTAGAGAGATCAGCTGCACCTCACTGACAAGATCCACAGAGGGCTAAAATGTTGTTTGCTTGATGGCAAGATATACCCAGAATGAGATATACTGTTAACTCAAACAGATGCTTACCTGCATTTAAAAATGGTTGGAAGATGTAAATAGAATAAGATCATAGGTATCAGAAGCAAGTTGATTGGTAGATGACTAAAAAGACTGAAAATTGCTTAGTACTAGAAATAAGATATTAGATAAATAGAAGAAATGGCTTCTATGGATTAAAAATCTAATTGAATGCAAGAGGAAATTGGGCATTTTTAATTATTCTATATGGTGCAGTTGATTTACCCCATATTTGGTCATCCTGTCCTCCGGGCATTTGACCCTTAATGTCCATTGTCTATTTAGTACACTAGTGACCTGCTGTAGCACTGGAGCTGCAACAGGGGGAGGAAAGGTAGGAGAAGGTTTGTCTGCACAGGAACATATAACATTCCATTAGTCCACATTGATTAAAATAGGACTTTTAGTCTAAAGTGGTCTGTAATGTATCACATACATCGCAAATTCATGTGCTGCAGACCTAACTCTTTGAATGCCAGGCTTGCCAGCACTGGATACCTCTCTGGGTCTCAGAGGTTTAAATCAATGAGAATCTGAGGATTTTTTTTTCCATCTGGTACATTTGGTTTACCTTAGAATTGCTCTATTTTATCTTGTGGATATCACCTATAAGGCACAATTTTTTGCTCTATGTCCCAGATGTACATCTATGAGATGTTAAAGGGATAGTAATACTTTGTTTTAACTTTATTTTATTTTGTAGGCATTAAAAAAACATGAAGAATGATATAAGTCTTATCTCTCAAACCTTTATGGTTTCTGAGATATTCACAAGCAAAGTTTCCCCCTCCCGCCCCTTTTACCTACTGTAAACAATCTCTTCTCAGATGTGGAATGCAGTCCATAGACTGGACAGATAACAGAAGGGGACACTCTTATTCCTTTGAAAACAATGAAATCCCTGCCCCCCTTGACTAGCTTTTCAGGTTTTTCCCTTATCTTAATTGAAGATTGTCCCTCTCTGCAGTCTACCTGGGCAGCTCCCTTCTGCCCTGGCTGAAAAGTGTTACATCAGTAAAAGGGGCGGGAGGGGGACACTTTGCTTGTGAATATCTCTTAAACCATAAAGGTTTGGGAGATAAGACTTATATCATTATTCATGTTTTTTTAATGCCTACAAAATAAAATAAAGTTAAAACGAAGTATTACTATCCCTTTAACCCTTTGAGTGCCAGAGAGGTATCCAAAGGTCTGGCACTCAAAGGTTTAACCCTTTGAGCTCCTGAAGGGTATGCGATGCATTGCAAAGCAATGTGTTGCACACATCTCTGGCACTCAAAGAGTTAAAATAAAGCAGTAATAAAATAAACATTTATTGCCACAAGTAATCTTTAATGCCAGTGATGTACAGTATAAACACAAACCTCTAATATGGCTACCACCCTGACAGCTCTACATGTGGCCTTCATGTAAACGGCCACAAAATAACATTTTGCTCTAATGCACATGTGAATTCCAGAAAGCAGGTACCAGAGCAGTAATGAAAGCAATACAAACACTGTATTGCCTTTATTGTATATATTCTTCTCTGGGAGCTCTAAGAACAATTAAGCAGTGCTGCTTGCAGTAGCAATTTCTGTTTGGTTAATGGAGACAAGAGAATTTATACTTGCAGGAAGTTTTAGGGTAAGCATAGTGGATTATCTCTATACTAGTGTAAAAGCCTGTGTACACGGGCCAAGGTCTGGGTAATGTTAACCCTTTGAGTGCCAGAGGGGTACACAACGCAGTCTCTACTACGCATGACGGCTTCTGACAAACATCACTAGCATTTTATTATATAGGATGTGGGAGGCCCAACATTTGAATACCAATGTTTTAGTGGCTAGTACTGATTGGTTATTGATTTAAGGGGGCAAGGCTTAAGGTTGGTGAATCTGGGATTCTTTAAATACATCATAAACTGTACAGGTCAGAAATATTTTTCTGGTGGCTAAAACATCTTTGCTTCATATACTAAATGGTGAACATTTTTCAAAGGTGTTTATGTCCCTTTAAAGGGGACTGTCACTTGCTGGGGGGTAGAGCATTGATGCCCCTCTTCCTAAGAGCCTGTCTTCTAAAGTGCCAGGAAGAGTTTAACAGCTGAGTTATTGGGTGACACATATCTCTTCTCTTCTCATCCACAGGTATGAAAAGCCTGAACAGTCTATCTGCCTTGTTTTAACCCTTGTGTGCCTGTTGCATTTGGAGCAATTAATCTGGGTATGAAAAGTCTGAACAGTCTATCTGCCTTGTTTTAACCCTTGTGTGCCTAGTGCATTTGGAGCAATTAATCTGGGTAAGAAAAGTCTGAACAGTCTATCTACCTTGTTTTAACCCTTGTGTGCCTGTTGCATTTGGAACAATTAATCTGGGTATGAAAAGCCTGAACAGTCTATCTGCCTTGTTTTAACCTTTGTGTGCCTGGTGCATTTGGAGCAATTAATCTGGATATGAAAAGTCTGAACAGTCTATCTGCCTTGTTTTAACCCTTGTGTGCCTGTTGCATTTGGAGCAATTAATCTGGGTATGAAAAGTCTGAACAGTCTATCTGTCTTGTTTTAACCCTTGTGTGCCTGGTGCATTTGCAGCAATTAATCTGGGTATGAAAAGTCTGAACAGTAAATCTGCCTTGTTTTAACCCTTGTGTGCCTGGTACATTTGGAGCAATTAATCTGGGTATGAACAGATATTAACATCTTGTGTATCTAATTTATCAACATTGCTAACTCATAGACTGTCTAACTGCATTCCCCTGCAGAGGAGTTAATTCACTGTCACACCTTCCATTTCCCCTCAGCCTTATGCTCAATCCTTTGCTATGCTGATAGTTTGATTCCTAATCACTATTTTGGGGCCTATATATCTGGACACATTCTGGGGGAGAGCATTTTCTGAGGGGTAGAGCATTGATGCCCTTCTTCCTAAGTACCTCTCTTCTAAAGTGCCAGCAAGAGTTTAACAACTGAGTTCAACAATGAGGACAACACACAAGGCACCAGAAATCCTGCATTACCTGTAAAGAGCAGCTGTAGTAAGATAATCAGCAAAGACATTTTCCTCTGGCACCAGGAACTGATTTACCATGTTCACATTTGCTATTTACCTTGTTGTTATATGTTCAGTGATCCCTAGGATTCTTATCAGCTTCGACTCTCCCTCTGACTTTCCAAACTACATCCACATCTCCCCCTCTCTCCTCCCCATCACACCTGTCTGTTCTTACACACTTCTCCAGATTTTAACCCCTTCTCCCTCTGTTTGCCCTATTCCAAAACAACAATACAAGTCCTACTCCCATATTTCTGCCCTTTGTGTTATTCTTCTGCTTGCTGCAGGGGATATTGATCCCAATCCAGGCCCAAACCCCATACCTACCTGTTGTCAACCATGGTTTACCATGTCTTCCCACCGTTACCTGAAGGGTTCTAACCCCTCAAATCTCATAAACATTCCTTGTCTTTCACCATCCTTTCTCCCCTTCTCCTGTGCTTTGCTGAACACCCGCTCCATAGTTAACAAGACAGCCCCCATTCATGACTGTTTCTGTGAGCAATCACTGAAGTTGTTTGCTTTCACAGAAACTTGGTTGTCTGCACAGGACACAGCGGTGGAGGCTGCACTGTCTTATGGTGGGTTCTGTTTCTCACACACCCCTCGCTCTACTAGTCAGGGTGGGGGGTAGGTCTCCTTCTCTCCTCCCACTGCCGCTTCCAAATCCTCTCAATCCCACCATCTGTGCACTGTTCCTCATTTGAAATACATGCAATCCAGCTCTACTACCCTCTGTCAATGCGCGTGGCTGTAATATACAGGCCACCTGCTAACTCCTCTTCTCCTTCAAACTTTCTCTCAGATTTCGAATCCTGGCTCTCCTTCTTTCTCTCCACTGACAATCCTGTCCTTATTCTGGGTGATTTTAACTGTCATTTTGATGACCCCTCTGTCCCCTGGGCTTCCTGTCTTCTAGAACTAACCTCCTCACTTGATCTCCAGCAGTGGACTGACTGTGCAACTCACAAAGCTGGTCACTGCCTCGATCTTGTCTTTACGAAGAGCCTGGATATTTCCTTTTTCACAGTTTCCCCATTCCCTCTTTCAGACCACCATCTTATCTCCTTCTCTCTCTCCCACTCTGCCCCTTCCCCCATCCCTCCCCCCAACAGATATATAAGGGATACCCACTCACTTGATCTCTCTGGGATGAGCACCTCATTTAACTCCAATCTTCCCTTTATCGTGGCCATCTCTGAAACAGACATTGTTAACTCCTACAACTCAATCCTATCCTCTGCTATTGATTCCTTTGCCCCACTGAAACTACATCAGAATCGCAGAGTCAATCCACGACTCTGGCTCAACTCCCATACCCGATTCCTACATTCTTGCACTCGCTCTGCTGAACGCCTTTGGAGGAAATCACTCTCACATGCAGGTTTCATCCATTTTAAATTTATGCTGTCCTGTCTACATTTTTCTTTATCTAAAGCTAAACAGGAATACTACATCATACTGATCCACAACAACAAATCTAATCCTTGCCTTCTCTTTGCAGTCTTTGATTCCTTGCTCCATCCTCCCACAGCTTCCTCTCATCCCATCCATTCACCTGAAGCTTTTGCAGAACACTTCAAACACAAGGTAGAATCTATTCAAATACAGATTCCCACTATTTCATCTGTCTCCGAACTCTCTCTCTCTCCAAATCCCCTTCATCATACTTTGATAGTTTTACACCTGTAACAGAAGAAGAAGTTTCTCAGCTTCTATCTACCCACCTCACTACCTGCTCCTTGGACCCTTTGCCCTCCCACTTACTCAAACCACTTGCACAAGTCCTTACACCTATATTAACACACATTTTCAACACCTCTTTTTCCACAGGCACCTTCCCTTCTTCATTCAAACAGGCACAAATTAAACCCCTACTAAAGAAGACTAACCTGGACCCCTCCTGTCTCTCTAACTATCAACCTGTCTCCCTTCTACCAATTACCTCAAAACTCTTAGAATGCCTTGTCTTCTCCCAAATAACCAAATTCCTCAGCTCTAACAATATTTGGACCCTTTGCAGTTTGGCTTCTGGTGTGGTCACTCACCTGAGACAGCTCTCTGTAGAGTGGCTAACGATCTTCCTACTGCAAAAGCCAAAGGACAGTTTTCTATACTTATACTACTTGACTTATCATCTGCCTTTGACACAGTTAACCATTCTCTTCTTGCTCTGATTCTCCACAATCTTGGTTTCCGAAATCAAGGCGCTGCATGGCTTTCATCCTATCTCTCACAACTTTCCTTTTTTGTATCCTCTGGCATTAATACCTCCTCCACAGTCCCTCTGTCTGTGGGGATGCCTCAAGGCTCTGTTCTGGGTCCGTTGCTTTTTTCACTGTACACTCTTTCATTGGGTGAACTTATTAATTAATTTGGCTTCAAGTACCATCTATATGCTGATGATACCAACATTTAAATCTCCACCCCTGATCTTTCACCTCAAATCCAGCTACAAATTTCAGACTGCCTCTTGGCCATCTCCTCCTGGATGGCACACCGTCAGCTGAAGATAGACATGTCCAAAACTGAACTGCTCATTTTCCCTCTAAAACCTTCCCCAACACCTAGCTTCACCATTACAGTTGATAGAATTGACATTGATCCGATCAACTCAGCACGCTGCCTTGGGGCCATATTTGATTCTTCTCTTTCCTTCTCCCCCCACATTAACTCATGTTGCTAGAACATCTCGCTTCTTTCTCTGTAACATTGCTAAAATCTGCCCATTCCTCTCCCAACAAACTACTAAAACTCTTGTACATGCCCTCATTCTGTCCCGCTTAGACTATTGCAATATTCTACTAACTGGCCTCCCTGCTACTCATCTTTCACCTTTGCAATCTGTTTTAAACTCTGCTGCACGAATAACCACACTCTCCCGAAAAACTGAAACTGCTCACATAATTCTTAGACATCTGTCATGGCTCCCTATTCAGCAGTGCATCAATTACAAATTCCTTCTTCTCACCTTTAATGCTCTCCACACTGCTACCCCTCCTTACATCTCTTCCCTCATCTCCTCTTATGTTCCTGGCTGCCTTCTTCTCTCAGCACATAACACCCTTCTTGTTACGCCATCCACACCCTCTGCCCTATCCTGTCTCAAACCTTTCTCGCTTTCTGCTCCCTACCTCTGGAACTCCATACCCATTTCCTTATGTCTAGAACAATCCCCCTCTGTCTTTAAGTCTACCCTGAAATCTTATTTTCTGGAGCACTAGGACCATGCACTACCTTTTGCCAAAGCCAGCACTTGTAACCTCAGCAGTTGACACCCTCTTACCCGGTTGTCTGTCTCCTATTACCCATTTAGACTGTAAGCTCCTTGGGGCAGGGGCCTCTCTTCTAATGTTTCTATGAATATGGCACTTATTTTATAGCCTTTGATTCAATGTAACTTACTTCTATTATAAGGTGCTGCGTACACTGTGTGGCTCCATATAAATAAAGATATACATACATACATACATACATACAAAACCAACTTTATTATGAAAACCCTTTCAAAATCACCTACTTTACTTAAAATATTGAGTTATTTAGAATGATATATTATTCTAATTGAGACATGCCATGCTAGCACTACCTGTCTTAGCCATACATTGCCTCCCACAGTCACCAACACTTAACCCTTTCATCGCTAGGGGAGTTGACAATGCATTGTTAAGTGATGTCAGCAAGTGGGGGGACTTAATGGAGGACAAAGCTTCCCTTAATCTGTATAATCTATGAATCTAAATTCAAAAGCAGTTTTCTAAATAAAAAATGGCTAACACATATATGTGATTTTACATGTGCTTTCAAAATGACCAAAGCTGTTTTAGGTGATTGGATCCCTTTAATACATAATCCTAAGAAACTCACAATATTAAAGTCAGTTCATAAACACATCCAGCAACCAGGACGTTAAAAATACCCCCATCCCAAACACATACACACACTGCTTTAATCTTATAAATCGATAAATATCCATTGATTGGCTCTAATCTTTATAATTTCCTGGGCACTACAACAATAAAACAAATATGTGAAACAAATGCAGAAGGAAAAAATCTAATTAGAAACAAACCCTCTCTGCCCCAAAAAATGATTGCTAAAGTTATCTGAAATAAAGCAGAACAGACATTAGCTACTTTAATTGCATTAAAAAATAGCTGACAGTTAGAAAGCATTATTACATATTGATTTCATGCTAACTTAAAAGGGGAATGTGTGTGGCTTTCCTTAAAATTAAGTACCTTTGTAATAATTGCTCTCAAAAACCTTTTGTTTGTGGGGGTAAAAAAAACCATAATATCTAAGAGACATAAAATTAAACTAGAGCAGTTCTTGGACAAAACAAATATAAATAACTTACGGAAAGCAGATCTATTTTTAATGAATCCGGCTAACTTGGTTTCATGTGTTTTAAATGCGAGTTATTATGAATTCATAAGGACCTATGCACTGATTGTAGAAGAATGTAAAAGCACTAAAGAAAGGGAAACACTGCAACAAATGTACAAATCCACTAGTGTTAACCTCTAATGCCACTGTCTGCACTGTAGAGTATGCAATACAGTATACGATCACGGTAGTGCATACTGGCAGACAGTCTCCACCATTATTAGAACGTTAATGCCAGCATGCCCCATACACCAGCTCCATAGCAAAAGCAGGATATTAACACCTTAATGAGTGACGTGCCAGGACATCATGCCGGTCCAGACATTAAGGACTCTGATGGTTCTGACATGTCATGGAATTCTGGGATGCTAGCATGGCTGCATGCTGCTCAGCCATCCCAGAATTCATTGTGACAAAAAAAATTAAATGTGCAGTGGTCCTTAACGGCTGCCCACCCCCCGGATCGGGAGGTCATTAAGGGGTTAAAAGCCACTTGAGTTAGGCTGACCAGATCTCACCTTTAACCGGGGACACATAGGAAATATCCATATTTCAGTACTTCATCTGTATGGTCTACAACATGTGCCTGGCATGCAAGCACACGTTGTGGACCATTCCGATGAAGTAATAATACTTAGACATCTAGATGACAGCGCTCCTGAAGAGCCACCATCTGGTCCCGGATACAGGATTTCAGCAGACGCATGAGAAGGGGATGGGAGCGGAGGTCTTTATTTTCTTATTTCTCTCAAGCCATTATGGCTTGAGAGAAAGGAGTAAGCACACTGAATGTTTTTTTACTGCAGCTATGATTTAGGACATACTTTTTATGGGACTATACTATCTCTTTTATAAGAATGGGGGTAATTCTCAGGGAAAACTATCTGTATGTGGGGAACAAATAAAAATGTTCATGTTTTGCTGCTTGCATTCTAGAGAGTTCTACGGAGAGATGCTTTGCAATGAATTAGAGACCTCTCTAGCACATAAGTGGATAAAACCACAAAACCACACTTTAAATCAATAAGATTTTTTTTAAAAATTTGCATTTGCCTCCTCTGGTGCATTTTGTTTATTCTAGAATTGATCCACGTCATTTTATTAACTGATTAGGTATGATTTCTGTAGGTAGCTTTCTAATTATATATGGGAAACTATCCATTTTTTTTTTCCAGAACAAATTCATCTTTTTCATGGTGCCTCAAGTGAAGTATATTTTGCATTCTGTGACAAGCTATGACAGTGGTTCTCAATCTTACTCTGCTCAAGGCACCCCTGACACGTAGTCTAGAATTTTCACAGCACTCCTAAAATTTTATGTAATTTGTCAAGGGTGTAAAGAAGGTTACAAATACAAATATTCTTCACTCTAACAATCAGAATACTAAAATAAACATAACATGAATAACACGTTCCCTAAATATATAGTTATTAGTGTAAAAGTCCTTGTACACGGACCAGCATTCTGTTAGTTTGGCAGTCTCTATTGCACATGACTGCTTCGGACAAACATACAGCTGGACTTTTATATTATAGGATGATAACTCAGCAGACTAATTTTTCTTAAAATCTTTCTAGATAGACTGGGGCACCCTGATGGATGTTCATGGCACACCAAAGTGCCACAGCATCCTGGATGAGAAACACTGAGCTATGATATCATAACTACAAAAAAGTAAAATCTGACTTATTTTGCCCTGAGTACATTAACAACATACATGCATAGTTTTATTTACATGCATGGCCTGCACAGTCTTGACCTTTTGAGTGCCGGATGAGTACACAACACTTTGCTTTGCAACTTGGTCACTCAAAGGGTTAACAGGAGCTCAATATGGTATTTTCATGTTCATGAAGTAAAATGCACATTACTTCAGTTACATGGTAAAAGTACCCTAAAAAAGCTCAATAATTATTGCGCTTGACTGCATCGTTCAGGCAGTCTCTACTGAGCACGAGCGTGTTACACACACACACACACACACACACACACACAGGGAGCTTCTCATTCTAGCAAATTATGTTAGAGGAGATATAGATAGATAGATAGATAGATAGACAGATAGATAGATAGTACTGTGCAAAAGTTTTAGGCAGGTGTGAAAGAATGCTTTCAAAAATAGGCATGTTAAAGGGATAGTAATACTTTGTTTTATCTTTATTTTATTCTGCGGGCATTAAAAAACACGAAGAACAAAATAAGTCTTATTTCTCAAACCTTTATGGTTTATGAGATATTCACAAGCAAAGTTTCCCCCTCCCGCCCCTTTTACCTAGTGTAATCCATCTCTTCTCAGATGTGGAATGCAGTCCATAGACCAGACAGATAACAGCAGGGGACAATCTTCTTCCTATTAGAACAATGAAAGCCCTGCCCCCCTTGACAAGTTTTAAGGTTTTTCCCTTATCTTAATTGAAGATTGTCCCTCTCTCTGCAATCTACCTGGGCACCTCCCTTCTGCTCTGGCTGAATAGTGTTACATTAGTAAAAGGGACGGGAGGGGGATACTTTGTCATTGAATTACTCTTGAACTCTGACAGAATTGAAATAACACTCTCTATGGCCCAAATACTATGAAGATTAATTAGAGTTGCTTTTATTATGAAATATTACTATCACTTTAATAGTTTCTTTTTTCAAATTAACAAAAAGTGAGTGAACAGAAGAAAAATCTAAATCAAAATATTTGGTATGACTACCCTTTGCCTTCAAAATAGCCTCAGTTCTTCTAGGTACACTTGCACACAGTTTGTTAAAGGGATAGTAATGAACAATAGTAATGTTATTCATGTTTTTTTAATGCCTACAAAATAAAATAAAGATAAAATGAAGTATTACTATCCCTTTAAGAAACTCAGCAGGTGGGTTGTTACAGACATCTTAGAGAACTAACCACAGTTCTTCTTTGGATTTAGACAGCCTCAGCTGATTCTCTCTCTTCAGACTCGATGATGTTGAGACGAGGGCTCTGTGGGACCATACCACCACTCATAATTTACTGCCAAAAATGTTAACCAAGCTTAATGGAGCAAACAAAAATTAATGAACTATGAATGCCACAAATCTTGTGAGTACACTGATACCCAATATGTATAGGTGCATAAATGCATGTCCTTTCCTGGGGCCACAAATTGGTAATAGCCATAACAGAATTTCATAGTAACATAGTTAATGAGGCTGAAAAAATATCATCCAGTTCAGTCCATGTCCTTGACATTTTAATGGAGATAACCAAATGCAATAAATATAGTTTAATGATATAATTACCCCAAAATAACCCCTAAAAGTATACATACGCTGAAAGTAGATATGTCACTGCATCAAATGAGGGATCAGTTGCCAATTTTTAAATCTAGCCTGGTGTGTACAAATATTTCTAGATGGATCTAAAGAAAAAATATACTTTTTACTTTCCACTAAAGATACTGAAATATTTTAAAACTAGAGTTTCATTATCTACTGCTTTTTTTGTGAAAAATGGTACCTCATTATTATAAGTTATCATACTTTAGGGCAGGGCTTAAAATGTGAAGTCCTTTGCTACTAGCCAGACCTGAAAAGTTACTTGCCACTGCAAGCCAAAACATACTCACCAGGGCTAAATTTTCACTCGCCATTGGCTAGTGGCAAGTGGAAATTTTGAGCCCTGCTTTAGGAGATGCCAAAAACCCAAAACTATGCCAGCTACAATCTCTCATTTTTCGTACATGTTTTTCAGATATCACTTGCCTATACTAAAATGATTGGAACAAAGAAATAAAGAGGATAAAAAGTAGACAAACACAGATTGTATTTATCATTTTCACATAAGCCCCACTCACCTCTCCTTACCTGCAATATGAGAATGGGCTCTGTTATAATTATACTACTTGATAGATATCTCTTGTTTCTCTAGACACCTTTATATTAGGAGAGTTTAGGATTTCTAGGGGTATACAGACCACTGTCATGCATAACTTGATTGTCCAATATCTGTACCTGATGGTTTTAGTATGCTTGTTTTTTATGACTTGTCTATTCTCAGGCCTTTATAATGTCATGATCTTTCAATAAACTTTTACAATATTTTTTTTTTAAAAAAAAAGGTAGACAAAGCATACTATTTTGGAAAGAAAATAACCCACTACACCAACTAAGGGGTAATTTGCCTTTCTAACCCTAGCCTGGTTTGCAAAAATGTTTCCAGAAAATAGTGCCAAAGGAAGCCATAGACATAATTTTACATTTCCACACCTTTATTGTAATAATATCTTTGAAAAATATGGAATTGCCTACTTTATTCATTAGCTGCTATAGTAGGTGCCAGAAGCACAGAACTACACAAACTGCTATCTATAATTTTTCTTACATGCTTCATATATGACTTGTCTGGGCTAAAATGAAATGAAAAAGATTAGACAAAACATGCCATTTTGGAAAATACACAATCACTCCTAGGCTAATGTAAACAACTATTTGCAGGGTGTGGTACTATAAGAAAAAAAACCACTTCAATCACATTAAAGATAATGATTCCTTTAAACAAAATTGGATTTCCTTTTGTATTCATTACCTGTAATGGCTTTTTCACATAGCCCGTTTGGTGCTGTGCGATGTCTGGGAGTACTTCCTTATATGTTTGTTTTCTGGAACATGACATTGTTTTAGGACCAATCAACACTAAGGTCTTTTTCAGTTTGAATTTACTGGCCAGTCGGTACAGCGCCCACTCATGAAGATGGATACCGATGCAGGTATTTGTAGGAGTGGTTTTGTCAGCCACTGCATCTGACGAAGGCAATCTCGAAACGCGCGTCAGGCGGGTATCTGTGTAGTCTTCTCATCCACTGTGCTCTATAAACTAAACTGAGTAATCTAACAGCTTTTTTTGTTTTGAAAACAAGTAGTTATATTGTTAGTTGAAACTATGTTGCAGACTACAAAATTATCTACCTTTATTGAATGAGATTCTGTGTTTGCTGTTTTGTGGTTTACGCAGGTAGCCAGCTTAAAATGGAGAACAACAGATAGAAATGGGGTCTGTGAGAATTTCTTATACAGACTCTATCCTATCATTGAGTCCTCAATTAGGTAGAAAATTTGATTTTAGATTTTTTTCAAACCTCTTCTTCTGTCTTCTCTCTATTACTCTCAGTATGAGAGTTTTTTTACATTTTTTATTTTTTTGTTTTTGTCAATTTGTGGCAAGCCTGTTTGTGCCCTGGTATTTTAGATAGGGATCTTAATAAAGGCCTGGGTATATCATTATCTGCCAATAGAGTAACTATGGTGTGCTACTTAGGCAGGGTTATCTTTTTCCTCTTTGCAGGTAGTACCTAGTTCCAGCCTGAAAAAATGATATCCCACTGGTATGGTCTGAAATACTGTACCGGGTGTTTGAAGCACTAAGAAATACCTATTTTTTATTACCTGTCTGCAGTAAGATGGTCATAACTTTAGAAATGAAGTAAAGAAAGGTGCACAACGCATACCAGTAGACAATTACTTGCCTTTCTACCCCTAGCCGGATGTACACAAATGTTTCTAGCATTTGCTCTGTAGTGTACTCACATAGCGTCTGAATTGCAGCTGTTTGTATTATTAAATACAGACCAAAATAACATATTCTTGGGTCTGCTGTGAGTATGTTACACTTATCAGAGTTTAAAAGCCATAGAGGTAGGAGAATACTAAGGGTTCTCTTCAGTAAGCAGGTGCAATTTTGGAGCACACCTACTGAACATTAAATGACTTTTTTTTCAATATTCTTTATTAATTTTCTCTATACATACAAAAAAAACATATCACATTTCCATCTAGAAAAAATACATTTTCTCAATATATATTCTCAATATATTACACACACAAAAAAAAAACATATACCCCCTGACATCACAAGGCCACTGATCTTCCACCTTAACCAGCCAATTCTAAATATATTCTATATCGATGCTACACAGTTCATATATGATCTTTTCTTACTTAGGGGTCTAAAAACATATAATGTTTTAACCACACATTAATCAACTTGCTGTCTCTTCTAATGCGTTGGTTTACCCACCATAATCCCGATTCCATAGTCATCTGATATACCATTTGTTCTCTCACCTGCGGCCATCCACCTCTCAACCTAGATTTCCATTGTCTTGCAATTACCACCTTGGCGGCCATCAAACAGTGTGTTGCCAACAAAGTAGCAGCTCTATCCATCTGAGGCCAATCAAGATGTAGCAGTGATTCTCAACCAGGGTGCTGTGACACTTTGGTGTGCCACGGACATCAGCTTAGGGTGCCCCATGTGTAGACTAACAATAATGGACTTTTAAATAAAGATTTACAGAAATTGTTATGCACAATATGTTTAGTTTTGTTATTATGATTATAAAACCTGATAATAATGGTATATTTATGTATTGTACCCTTCTTATGCCCTTGATAAAGTACATTAAGTATGTCAGGGGTGCCGTGAATGTTCTAGATTACATGTTAGGGGTGCCCTGAACAAAAAAAGATTGAGAACCACTGAGATGTAGTAATGCAACTTCTGGAGTTCTTTTATATTTTATTTTACCTATTCTATTGGTATTCTATTCTAAATGATAGCTTTTAACCTCTTGATTACTAGCTATGTCCTCAATGCACTTGAAAGTAATGCACTGGAGGCCTGTCTAGCATTCAAGAGCTTGAAATCCCCCTTTAGAAGATAGGGGATTTTCATCTGATACCCTTAGGTGCAGTTGGCTTACTCCAAAACTGCTTCTGTTTAGCTTGGGGTCTGTGTCAAGAATGTTATACTTGAGCCAAAAAACCCCAAAGGCAGAACACAGGATTAACCCCTTAGTGACGGCCGCGTGCAGACGCGGCCGTCACTTAACGTCCGTCTAACTTTTTTTTTTTTTTTCTAAAAGAATCCGGCGTCCCCGAACGGCGTGCAGCCGCGCGGGGAGCCGGATTTCCGGGACGTACATGTACGTCCTCTGTCACTAAGTGACAGCCACACAGGACGTACATGTACGTCCTGTGTCGCGAAGGGGTTAACAGCATTATAATGTAAACTACGGTAGAAAAAGGCTTCAGGAAGGAGATGCACTACAGTGTCATAAGGAGATGATAACATGGAGGTGACTTCTCCAGTGTGCTCTCCATTTCCTATGCTATTCTATGGTGCCAATGCACTAAGATTTCTCCAACTTAAAGGTGCAGTAAACTTTTTTTATGAAAACCTATTTGTTATGTATCTTTTCCCTGCTGGATAAAACAAGGGTACTTCTATCACTGTCAGTTATTTTATTTAAAAGTTATAATAGTTCAAACAATCAGGAACTGAATTTACTGTATGTTCAATTCCTGAAGGTTCTAATTGACAGAATGACTCAGCAGTTTCTATCAAATTCTGTGGAGAACTATTTGTCATGGACTTTCTTCTTAAATAGAATGTACCAGATTATCTAATTGGAATCTGACCACTAGAGTGCACTGTTAATTTAAAAAGAAAGTGTCTCCTTTCTTGGTTGGTGGTATGCTTATGTTATATCCAAGTAGTTCTTGGATGCTTCGAGATGAATGACCTGTATTTGCTGTCGTCTTGTAAGTGCTATGCATACCTGAATAGTACTGGCACTATTATCATTGTCTTATTTCATGCATAGTCTTGTTCTGTGCTGCATCTCGAGGATATCCTTACTAAAAATATAAAAAAAAGCAAGAGTTTAAACTGTAACGAATCTGGAAATATGAATCTTTCAGCAGAGTACGCTTATTTTATTCAAAAGGAAAAGTCCTATATTATATATTTATTTCATAATAAAAGCTTACTGTTTCTCTGAAACAATTTAGTGCAATGGGTCCATAGAATAACATAGGACTTGGAGAGTTCATCACACTGGAGAAGTCACCTCCTTCTTATCACCTCTTTATCACACCTTTTCGCATATGCCTCATGGCGGGAGATGCACTAAGGCGTGATAAAGAGGTGATAACGCAAAGATAACATTTTTCATCTTCGGAGATCGGAAGCCAGGCATCAGCGCAGACATCTTGCCTGCACTGTCAGTCCCGATCGCCTAAAGAGGCATTGCAGCGTGCCACAAGGTAACCGGAAGGACTGATGGTGCAGGCATGCAGAAGGCACTAACCTGGCCGTCAGTCTCTGAAGATGAAAGATTTCTTTAGAATGTGGCACTTTACAGAGGTAATACTTGTATTAGGATGTTTGTAGACGTACGTTTAATTATTGAAGGGTGACTTATTACTACCTGAAAGTTCCGCTTTAACCACAATATCTTAGGTTATCACATGGATTGCAATATTAATCCCCACAACATTTAAAAGTCCAATTCAATAAGTTAAAGAAGTGAAATTCTGGAAAAAAACAAGTACACAAAAGGGGATAAATAAAATTATTCAATTATTTAAATTAAGCTTAATACATTTTGGATGCTATTGAGGCATCCCATGCATGACTTCACCATGCATTGGATACCTTTCTAGCATAAAGGGGCTAAAAGCTACATTTAAATCAATGAGAATTTGTGAAAGTTTTATTTGTTACCTATGTTGCAGATTTTTATGTGATTTCTATTGTGCAGAACTACTCGTCTTTAATGTATTGAATTGCACTTTTAGTTTCCTTATACAAACAATACGTTTTAGGTCTTCAGACATGGAAGTATCTCTGGGCTGTTCTTTTATGAATGAAAAAAGAGAACATTTTTTACTTTAAGAACTAAAAATAGGGCAATATGCACTAAAAAAGGGTGGAGAAATTATGGGCCTAAGGCATGGCATGATATTCCCGGTATTTCTTAATATGAGTGATCGGGAAGGAACCTTACTCTGTATGTGTGTTTGTGTCTGTATGTATATGTGTTTGTGTATATGTGCGTGTGAGTATATATATATATATATATATATATATATATATGTGTGTGTGTGTGTGCATATGTATGTGTGTGTGTATACATGTGTATGTGTGTGCGTGCACATGTGTGTGTGTATATGGGTATGTGTGTGTGTGTACCTGTGTATGTGTGTGTGTCTGTATGTGTATGCATGCACGAATGTGCACGCGCACATGTATGTGTGTACGTTTGTATGTGTGTGTGTGCATTTGTTTAGATGTGTACATGGGCGCATGTGTGTGTGAACAGGGATGCGTATGTTTGAGCATGTGCGCATGTGTGTATGTGTAGGGGGATAATCATACCTGGGAACTTCCAGTTGAGGGCTACCCGGAGGGTAGTCCTCTGTTCAGCAGGGGGTAACAAAAATGACGCTAATCGCGTCAAAAAGGGGCGGGGCTTAACTCGAGTGTTGGGGGGATTTAACCCTTTGAGTGCCAGAGCGGTACGGAACGCATTGCAAAGCAATGCATTCCGTACCGCTCTGGCACTCAGAGGGTTAAATGTGTAACACAGAAGGCTGGGGACGGAGGCACAATGGGAGAAAAAAACAGATGTGGCAGAGTTTCAATAGAAACTCTCCACATCCGGAGGAATCTGCCTCTGCCCCGGAGACCCGGTAAAGCTCTGTCAGAACCGGAGTCTCCGGGGCAAATCCGGGGAGTTCCCAGGTATGGGGATAATGTGATAAAAATGTACAGTGTTGTTTGCACTTATGGTTCTTGTTGTGTTTTGCACTGTCTATCTGTATGACTTTTTTTTTTTTTATTTTTTTATTAAGACTTCTATAAAATGTATATACAGGTCAAAGCTTCAGAATAATTATGACATCATGGACATACTGGGTAACACAGCTGTGTCACTGCATATCATCTTTGTTATATCTAAGTCTGAATAAGAAATATGGACATTTTAACTGCTCAAACTGTGAATGTCACATGCACCTCATTTCACTTCTGGGTTAAAAGTGATGAGTTCATATTTTTTGCCTAGAATGCACCCCGGCATTCTCGTACTTGTTAAAACAGCCATGTTGCCTGTAATTGCTGTTGACAATGTTGGAATTCTGGCCCCATCATTTTGGACAAATCATTCTTTCACCAAGTACAGCTCGTTAAGCTGTCTCTGAACTCCAAAGACACTTAATTAAATTGTAAGAAAAAAAAAATTGCCTGATTCTGGTGGGAAATTTGCACACAAAGACCTTTTGGCTGCCTCTGCTCTTTTCTATTGTCTTTTTTTTCACACAGCTCCCTCAAACAAATATAGCAGTATCAACTCTCCCCCCTCGCATCCTTCTGCACGAATTGCACACACATTGCTTCCAACTGCTGCAGAAGCCAGTGGTGAGCCTCATTAAATTAAAGAAAAAAAATTGGGTTTGTTAGGGAATGTTTTCCCAGTGATTCACTAACAGGACTTTTCTTTCCAACACAATCAAGGATATATAAGTGTTTTAGAAGAGCTCTTAACAGACTGATTGGTGAATGACTTAGGGGAACTGAAGAGTGAAAACAGGTACACAGAAAAAAGACAGTCTTTTGTATGGCTATGTAAACAATCTGGAGTGGCTGTCCACAGTTAAACTGTCAAACCAGAGGCTTCTGTTTGTGTTCACACAATCGGCCTGACAAATATTTTGGCACGTCCATTTGCCAGCATTCCTTGAGTATACACTTTGCTTACTCTCCTCTACAGACAGCTTCATTTGGCAGTGTCCTCTTTTCAGGCCCTTCATTCTGAAAAAGTCTGTAGGACAATTAAGTGCCACAATAAAAGTGGGTGATAAAAGGAAGCAATGATGTTGAGGGGAGGAGGGATTCTTCTAAAAGCAGAAATGTACTTTTCTTAAGAACAACTGGGCCAAAGAAACACTCGAAATACCAAACCATGGAAATATTCAATGATTTATATGTCTAAAATAAAATCAGCAACGACAGATGTTACATAATTAGAATAAAAATGCTGGAGATAAATATTAGTTGAGGTAGGAATTAAAGACTCATTGGCTCAACAATATGCAATACTGACTGTCAAAGAAGCCAGCAATTCAAATAAGGTTTGTCTTACCACTGCAGCTCTTTAATACTAGACAGTTATGAAACTGATGCATTGCAAACCTAATACATGAACAGGAAACTTTTGTTAAACCAACTGTTGTTGGATTAATCATTCTCGGTTGGGTAATGGTGATGGGAATTGTAGTCCAATAATTTGCTCACTGCTGCAGTGGTTACTATGTATTTCTACAGAAATTTTAAAGGGCAATTATCAGGGCATTGATACCAATCACCAATGGTAATAGACCTAGTAAAAAAGCAGTATGTATGTATGTGGTTCTCATTTACAAAACCCAGGTTTGCATGCATATTCCACATAGAACAGATGTATAGAGCTTCCAAGCCTGATTCAGTGGATCTATGGGGATCCGTGTGGGTAGGACAGGGACATGTTCTATGCGATGCTATACCAGGGAACAGCTGGGGTGTGATTCCATATCCTCATTTTGCTCCTCTGTTAGTGTGCTGGGGTTTACAATTCAACCTCCACTTAATCTGCAGGTCTTCTCCCATAGGAACAGATCTGCTGATAGGGTATCTAACACAAATCTGTATCTGTCTGAATCATTCCAGCACATATTGAATGATGGAGCAATAAGGTGAGGAAAGGACAGTACAGGGAAAAAAGCAGAGGTGAGCCTGTAGTGGGAGAAATTATAAAGTTAGTGGTGGGCCAAGACATGTACTATAGATTTAACCAGGAGGAAAACAGACAGAGGAGATGAAAGTGGGAGAGGGCGTCTGATGAGATTGAAGGGATAGGAGCAAGCAAGAGTAGATGAAAGGGGAGAATTGGCCGGAACAAAATGAGGGAGGGGGGTTTACTGGAAGAGATGGAAGGGAAGAGTGAGGCAGAGGAGACTGAAAGGAGGTGAGCAGGCTGAAGGATTGAGGATAGGGGAGATGGATGGAGATTAAAGGAAGGTGAGTGGATTTAGGAGATTGAAGGGAAAAAATGGGCTGTTGGGACTGACGGGAATGACATGGAGGAGAATGAAGGAAGTGAGCCATAGAACATAATAGGGAGGGGAGTGGGTATGAAATGATTCGAGTGAAAGGATTGTATGGAGCAGATTAAAGGGAAGAGAGCAGGCTGTAGAAGACTGTAGTAAGGGAAACAGACTGGTGGAGAAGAAAAGGAAGGGGTTAGGCTAGATGATACAGTAGGGAGGAAGGGAGGGACTGGGAGAGGAGGGAGACATAATTGGGTTGGAGAAAGAAGGAGGCGGACAAAATGATCAGGAGACTTCCCTGGACTATACTGTGAATGACATTTAAAGGTAAGGGGATTTTTTTTAACAAATCTTGTGTTTTGGAAGTTGTGTTATGGGTCTGGTGAAATAGTCTGTTTTGGATGAAATACAAATTTACAGAATAATTTCTCTTAGCTTTGTCAAAGGGTGCTTAACTACTAAACCAAAAATCTCTAAAACTATCACATTGATTGAAAAACATAAAGTATATACAGTTTAATAGACACTTAGGGTTCTATTCAGTTGAGCCCAGTAAAACAGCCGGTAGGGCAAAATTGGAGACGGGCCCATTAGCAAAAATTGCTAAAGAGCTATTTAATTGCCCTACCATCTGAAAGCACAATGGACATTAGGCCACAGAACAAGACTTGTAACTAAAAGTCCATTTTGTGTTTTAATTTCCCAAAAAGCCACTACATAGCAGCAATAATGGGAACATCAAAGAAAAAAAGCTAACACTTGGTGTTTGACATACTGTCAAGCGCCAATTGTTAGCTTGTCTGTGTTACACTTACCTGTCATTCACTGTCCATCTGCTTCTATCTTACCTTTTTCCCTTCTTTCTTTCTTCTCTATTCCTTCTTCCTCTAATCTTTTTTTCTGTCTTCCATCTTCTGTTAATATAACTGTAAAAACAAAAAGAGATGTAAATAAAAATAACCTGCATATCTATGCATAGTTTAAGTCCTTGAGTGCCAGAGGAGTACGCAATGCATCGTACCTCTCTGGGACTCAAAGGGTTAAACTATGCTTAGATGTGTGGGTCAATAGTTTCTAACATGCTCTAAGTTGATAAAAAATTGTCCCCATGATTTATAAGATGCCAAAATAAAGAAGGCAAAATATGTTGAATAAAAATATCATGCCCTTTTCCCATTTCTCCACCATTGTGTGTGGTTGCGATGTCGGTGGCAGAGAAAGTAAGTAGCATCCCCCACCTCCTTTGTACCTTACGGGCCGATGCCCATTCTATTGAGAGGGAATTTGAACAGAGACTACCTTTATATATGGGCAGTCTCTGTTCAAAAAGACTCATAGCCATTGGCTGGGATGTGTGCTTTCTGTCCTCCCAGCCAATCATCTTTGAGTGGGGAATTGGAGGAACCTCCACTAAGCTGATTGACTGGAAGGTGCATAAGCACCCATGCTGCTACTTATTTTCTCCACCAACACCACACACAGTGGCGGAGAAAAAATGGGAAAAATACATGATATTTTTATTCAACATATTTTGGCATCTTATAGATCATGGGGACAATTTTTTATCAACTTTGAGCATATTAGAAACTATTGACCCGCACATCTAAGCATAGTTTAAAAGGATAGTAATGTTTCATAATAAAATCAGCTCTAATTAATCATCATAGTATTTGGACTTTGGAGAGTGTTAATTCAATTCTGCCCCTTTTACTGATGTAACACTGCTCAGCCAGAGCAGAAGGGAGGTGCCCAGGTAGATTGCAGAGAGGGACAATCTTCAATTAAGATAAGGGAAAAACCTGAAAAACTTTTCAAGGGGGGCAGGGCTTTCATTGTTCTCATACGAAGAATATTGTCCACTGCTGTTATCTGTCTGGTCTATGGACTGGATTCCACATCTGAGAAGAGATGGCTTACACTAGGTAAAAGGGGCGGGAAAGGAAACTTTGCTTGTGAATATCTCTCAAACCATAAAGGTTTGAGAGATAAGACTTCTCGTTCTTCATGTTTTTTTAATGCCTACAAAATAAAATAAAGCTAAAACGAAGTATTAATATCCGTTTAACCCTTTGAGTCTGCAACGCTTTGCGTACCCCTCTGTTACTCGGTGGGTTAAACTATGCATAGAAGTGCAGGTTATTTGTATGGAATATTTAATAGTATATTTTTATTTTTTTACAGGTATATGACGAGAAAATGGAAGAAAGAAGACTGACTGGAGGAAGAAAGAAGAAAAAGACGGTCAGTAACTGACCAGAATGCTGAAGACTCCGCTGGACACCAGGATTAATGGTAAGTGTTACTTTGCATGGGCTGTTGCTTTGTACCTTAGTCGGGCTAACCACTCATAGGGTAAATTCTACTAACCTTGCACACATTTTAGGTATACTTTGGCTTAGGGCCCCATATCAATACATCCCCTGGGACTAAGTTTTTTTTTTTTTTTCTTTTCTTTTTTTTTTTCATTTCAATTGCTGCATTGCTATTTCGAAATCAAATAAGGGACTCTACGGCCAAACAAACCGGGCCTTAAATTTCCAACGATAAAGTGAGTCCCTTATCGGATCTTAAGAGCTAATGCAGTCAGTTGAACGGCATCTTGTGGCTTTTTAAAAAAAATTAAGTGGGAGAAAATGCTGCTTATTTTAATGCCCAACAGTTTTTTTTTTCCGGAATTTTTTCATAGCACAGGTAATTGAATAGCTTAAAGGGATAGTAATACTTCATTATTACTATCCCCCATGTTGTAGCCCTTAAGATTCTGAATGCAATGATGCCAGCGGCATCTTTCAAACCTTTATGGTTTGAGAGATATCTGCTTTCAAATTTCCCTCTCCCCTGATGTCAGCATTCTATGTGACAGCAGGGGAATCAGGTCCCGGGACCGGCGGCAGCTCTGCAGCAGAGCTGAGATCTCGTTATAGAAACAGAAATCCTTCACTAAAATGGTCTTCTATGTGTGCTTGCAAACCAAGCACACGTAGAAGACCATTTTAGTGAAGGATTTCTGTTTCTATAACGCAATCTCAGGACTTCTGCAGAGCCACCGCTTGATTACTGACCGGATCCCCTGCTCTCAGCTAGAACTCTGATGTCAGGGGAAAAGCCAAAAAGAGGGCACTTTGAAAGCGGATATCTCTCAAATCATAAAGGTTTGAGAGATGCTGCTGGTATCGTTGAATTCAGAATTTTAAGGGTTACAACATGGGGGATAGTAATAATGAAGTATTAATATCCCTTAAATGTGCTTGAAAAAATGCCATTGACTGTTTTTTCAGCCGTCAGATCTGATTAAATTGAGGCCTTAATGAGACTATGAACACAGGACATTAAGGAAATAAAAAAAAATAACAATTTCTAATATTAATAGCATATAATGCAGAAAGTCAATACTATACAACTGTCATACAATTCTTCAAACACCACAGCCAGAATGGTTGTAACTCCATATCTTTTTCATTCCCATTGCTCAAACTCATTACCATATGCTTCTCAATTTATAGAGAGTATGATAATTAATTTGTGATTGTCTTTCACAATTATATGAAGGTTATTCATTTACAATTTTCTTCACTTACAATTTGGTCATTTGTAATGAAAGGGAAATAGTAAAAGGCTAAAGGACTGGCTATCAATTAAGGGGACACTGATACTAAACATATTACCCTTATTACAGGAAATAGGCATCCAGTAGCATTCTAAAGTTTTCTGGGGGGTCACTATATGCCATCTGCTGGAACACCACTGCCGCTGCTTTGCTGGAAGATAAGGTAGCCATACGAAGGGCTTCATCTTTCCTTTCTTAATAATGTGTGTTTACGCACCTCCCAGCAAATCAGCTTCGAGTAGAGGATTGGCAGATCTTGTCTGAAGCTGATTGGCTGTGAGGTGTGTAAACAATTCAAAATTTCCTCACATTGGATGGGCATTGGCCCTGAGGTGCTAAAGCGGGGGGGTCTGTCATCTGCCGCCACCACCAATGCCTACAGCGGCAGAGAAGACAACTGGAATTATTTATTACATTAATATTTCACCGGAATTTTACTTTCTGTGGATATCAGAGTATATTCAAAGTGAAAAGCATGGAAATATTCTTTTATTGATTTGACAACAGCAACAATTTCAACTTGGACATATACACAGTGCTTAACCCTCTGCAATGCGTTGTACACTCCTCTGGAACTCAAGGGCTTAAACTATGAAGATAAGTCCGAATTATGTTTGGGGCACATAGTTAATATTTCTCTTTTTCTTTCTTTTGTGGGACTTAATTGGAACACTGAAGAAAGAAGATGGAACAGAAGAAGACATAACTGAAGAAGAAAAAGAGCAGAAGACAGAGAGAGAGAGAGAACAGAGAAGTAATTCAGAGAAAGAAGACAGACAGTGGATGACAGGCAAGTGTTACACAGTTCTGGGTGTTAGGCTCATGTTAGGGGTAGTATTATGGCACTTTACTGTTAGGAAGAGTGTAAGGTTAGTGATTGAGAGGGTGACTGAGTGATTCAGCTAATGAACGGAGATTGAAAGGTCATTCGATTTTTTCATTTGATGTTCCCATTATTCAAGTTACATAGCACACAAAATGGGCATTTGGCCACCAGTCCATTTGTGTAGTCTAACATCCGTAGCGGTTTCAGCTGGTAGGGCAATTGTCTAAACGACTTTGACTTTTTTCTGTCGGTCGGTAGCCACTTTAGCCCTACCGTGTGTTTTACCTCACAGAATTGAATTGAGGCCTTAGTATGTTTTTGCATGGGTATGGTTTTGCATGGGATCTTTCACACAAGTGTTACTGGAGGCTGAGATGTTCATCACAACATCCAATGAATGGCCAACACACATAGGTGCCAGCCAATAATATTGGCAGACACCAACATGGGCCACGCATCAGATAAGCCCTTCTTGCTTTGACATCATTGGTGGAATTCAAGAGAAAGGTGAATTTACAACACAGACAACAGAACTGTAACAAGGCTGCTACAGTCATGTCACCCATGTGAAAGAGACCAAAGAATCAAATAAGTCTTTTCTAACTGGGTAAGGAAATGAGTATAGTGGTTGGGCCAGTTGGTTATCTGCCATCAAATTCAATGTTTCTAATTAATACTACAATCATATAATGTAACTTGATTTGTTTTGGCCTTATCAATTTCAACTATGAGCCATATTTAGGAAGATAAAGAGAAACAGTTCTTGAGCAAATCTACAACAATATAGGGGACAAATAAAATGCCATACATTCCCATTGATTTCAAATCAACTTTTAATCCCTGGAAAGTTAGAGAGATCCCCAACCCATCTGAAGTTGGAGAAGTGAAAGCATGGGGGTTAACACCATTGAAGGAGCATGCAGATACACACATCCACACAAACAAACATCTGCATACCTGCACACAGGTACACTCCTCTGACAATCAATCCACTCTAAATTCTGAGCTGAGTGGGGACAGGAAGAGAAGTGCATTGGAAAGCATGTTGCATCTCTCAACCTCAAGTTATTAGGAGCTGCTCCTCTCCTGTTCATGATTCCATGAAGTGGCCACTGGAGAGACACAGTTCCCAGCAAATGGTGATATGTCTGCAGGAAACATGAATCCCCTGACACTTTCTACTGTGGATGCACTCTGTGCATTGCACATGTTGTCACCCCAGTGGTTGTCCATGCATATGACTTCATTTCTGATCTGCCAGAGATCTTTGTGCTTATGTACTCCCTATAAATCTGACCCTGCACACCCCCTATTGCTTCATTTGCCCAGAAAAACTATACAAAGTGGATTATTTACTCAAAAGTGTGGAGAATTTAGGCAATTATTTTCTAACTAAACATCCTAGATTGATCAAAATAAAACATACATAGAGTTTATATAATATTTATTTTCTTTAAATGTTTTTTATCCAGGTTTTTCTCCAGTTTTCACACATCGTACTTAGATTCACACCCACATCTGATGCCCTCTTAGCATAAAACAGCTGTCTAAATATGATATTTTACGCTTCTGCTATAAAATTTCATATCCGTATAGAAACAGAATACATTTAATACCACACTAAATACATTTGCCTGTTTGTCTGCCTGTCTGGATGTTTGCTTGTCTGTCAAACTTTGCAGAGTATTCCACAAAACCAGTAAGAAATATACATTACATAAGACCACAATAGATTATAAGAGTTGTTAGATAAAAAAAAAAATCAGCAATATACCATTACATGTGACCAGCAGATACTTTTACCTGAGGCCAACAGAGTACTAAATGAGACCAGTGTGCAGAACACCATTCATTAATACAATGAATTAAAAACAGATAAGAGAATGCAAAATGGTTGAAAAGAGGCAGGAAAAATATATAGTCCTATGCAGTGCTGCTTTAGAGAAAGAGTCCTCACCACACAGACCAGGAAACAGTACAATGCAAAAAAGAAATCAAAAAGTCTACTGCCAATATGAAGTAAAGATCAGATCTATAGGGATGTAATACAGATATATTTTTTTCCCCTGATGTCTTTTGACCTTGACTTCTTTATGTAACCTTTCTTGAAAATGACTGCAGTGTAAGAGCCAAGAAACAGTCCCTGGCTCAGGGGTGTGTATCCTTCAGCATTCTATTTTTTTTCAGAGAACACCTTGTGGGAATGTGATGTTTTGCTCTTAAACATCCATCACTAGGAAGCCACCTGTCTTTGTAATAGAGTCATCACCTCACTTAAGCTTGTCTTTCATTAATTACTTGTGTAATTTATCTCTCTGTGCATATTTACTTTGGAAGGAGCATCCACTGACACCAAAGTAAAGAATTTATCACTTAGACTTTGGTCCTTGATGTAATCCTGAGGGATGTCAAAGTAAGATGTTTTTTTAAGGGTGTAACATAAAAAACTACAATTACACTTCAGAATTTCAACAAAATGAGCTTAAGGTTCCTTAGATTTCATAATGCGCTGTGTTTTTATTGGATAATTATATATTAGGGCCTGCATGTATTGACAGTATCTACAGTTTACTTAACATTCTGCTGTTTTTTTAAGATCAAAATAAGGAAGAACATATGAGTAGTGCCCAGCTTCATCACAAATAGTTTCCTGAATTTGTATTAGGATACAATCTTTCAAGACACTGTTCTCTGAGACATGGCAAAATCTAAGAAAATGGATGAATTCTCAGAGGTTCATTGTGAACAACAAAAGAGACACCCCAGAGGGTCAACATTTTTGTAAATTAATCATAGCATTGAATATTTAAAGGTGAGTGAACTGATGGAAAATTTTAGGACAGAAAAATCTGGGAACATAAATTGATAACCAAGTTTAACACTCTGTACTGTGGCCTGAACCGTGACAAGGAATTCATGGATCCCACACAATAAACATATTTTGGGCCCTTTGGGTACCAGGGGGATGTGCAGAGCATTGCAAGTGATGGGTTGTGCACCCCCTGAAGCTCGAAGAGTTAACCCATACATTCCATTTGCATGGATTTAGCATTTCAAAGTACTTCAGGACATTTTATTACAAAAACTTGTAGTTACATGGAACAGATAAGTGTGCTATGCAATGCTTTACCAAACATTGCTCACCTAATTGTTCAATGTGAGCTTATTAACAGCATTACATGGACAAATGTAACATAAGTCAGTTACTTACAGGAGAAAAAAGCATGTTGTTCTGTCTCCTCAATTAAGTACCCAACTCTGAGGTGTGAATCATTTCCACTGTTCCTGGCAGAACTAATGCATATCACCAGGCCAGCAGAAGAAGAATGGGCCCTGGCATGAGCATCAGGATGGGCATGGTGTCATCAGAGGAGACACATGCAGGAGGGGCCACGGAGGATGCAGGAGATTGGTCACCTTCAGCATATGAGGAATCCACTGGTCTTGCTACAGGGGCTTTGGGAGCTGATCCAGCATAGGATGGCCCAGCAACATCCCCATCACCTCCTGCAGCAGGAGCAGATTCTTCCTCAGGTGCTGAAAGGAGGCCATCCAAGACCTATTCTTAGGTGTAGAATAGAACAGGTCTCTTGGACACAGGACACATGGACACTGCTTCATGCACCTGCATACTGTGAGTGAAGTCACTGCCACCTCATTTACAGCTGACACCATAGCAGCCCACATTGTCTCATTAATTGCTACAGTGCCAGCTGCTGCCAATGGTCCAAGGAGTTGCACATAGCAGCCCTGCAATGCCCTCACTAGTGTCACATTCTTCTCCATGCTGAAGGGTGCTTCTCTCCCTCTAGCCATTGCTGCTGCCTCCTGCAGCAAGCTGTCTCCTGTTCAGGCTGTGTCTCTTATTAAGGCTTGGGCAGTTATTGGTTTATTTTTGAATTCCCCACCTTTTTGTACAGGTCATAGGATCATCTTGAAATTATTTTTATTGTTACTAGAACAACACCTGTGTTTGGCCAATCAGCTATTAGAATCTTTAGATCTGAAAATTGGGGTGAATTGTAATTGAACATGGGTAGTATAGTTGTGGAAGCCATCTCAAAATCCAATACATGTCGAGAAAGATCTGCCATGATGTTGCAACCTATGAAAGGTCATTCGATTAGGAAGTGACAGACATGGGTTGGCGACATTCGTCAAACTATGCAGGCTAAGCAGCGACAAGCATGGGTTGGTGATGTTCATCAGGCTGTGCTGGGTAGGAGGTGACAGGCATGGGTTGGTGATATTTATTAAATAATGCAGGATTGGAGGTGACAGACATGGGGTGCATCGGTTGGCAATGTTCGCCAACCTGTGCATGAATAAATGAGGACACCTTTTTTTTAAAATAAATATGTCTATTTACATAGCACCAAAAGTTCACACAGTGCTTTACAATTTAACTGCTTAACATCCAGGGACGGTCCTGACAATTCATGTGTTAAATGACTGCAGCACGCCTCTGGGTGCGCTGTGTTTGTGAACGAGAGACTGTAACTTCCTTGCACCAGAACAAGAGTAGTCCGTTTTAGCCTTTCCTTGGTGATCACATGTACTGGTTGAGCCAATGACATAGACAATGTATACTGTGATAGTAAGGAAGAGCGATGCAGAGAATAGAGCTAACGGAAAACATGAATGCCCAAAGATGGGTACAATCTTATTTAAATTAGTGGTGCTGGGAGCAGAATTAGGTTTAGGTCACTAATTGCCACCCATTTGTGCAATTAAATAAATGATTTAGAACAAGGCCAAAGAATAATATTGATGCAGATCAATTATAAACACATATACTGAAGTGTATTTGTTGTAATATACTCCACACCACAAAATCTGATCTCCAAAAAATTGGAACACCAGGGAGGGATGAGTGACATGCAGTTTTTTTGTGCCAGAGAGACAGTACCAACCTAAAAAGAGATATTTGGGAGGTATGGACAACCATTCATACCTTTTATTCAGTCCCTGTTAAAAATACACTAACCGAGCACAAAACATCACAGGAAAACCTTTAAAAATTGTGGAGGTTTTATCCCAATTTTAAAATGATTTTATGTTATAAAGAAACAATATGATGGGTTACAGCCATATATATAACATCAAATGAAAATCCTACTTAGAGTTCAGTCCAATAGACCCCGTAAACAGCTCACAGTAGTTTTTCAAGCACAGTAAGCCATCCTTTTACCTATGCTGTGAAAAACTACCGCATGAAAAAAAAAACACATTGGACGTTAAATTTTGCGTGCATTGGAGGCAATTTAAAAGAATTTGAATCTCTAATTCAATTCCATGCATTGGACAGTAACATGCGTTAAGGGACTTCATTTTATCACCAAAAATCTGTGCCTACTTTCCTTGCCATAGAGTACCCTAACGCATGTTTTAAACTGCCACTGCTGGAATTGAAGGGCAAAAAAATCCTGAAAAAACTATGTGACCAGTGGATGTAATGATATGGGGCCCTAAGCCTCATATCAATTCATCCAAATTACTGAAAAAATGTGTTTATTGTTAGAAAAATCAACCCTATGAGTGCCATTAGTGGTATGCAACACATTTCATAGCATTGCATATCCCACTGGCACTCACAGGGTTAATCTCATTAAAACTAACACCATCTCCTGAAAATAAACACTTACCTGTTAGTCTGCTGTCAAGCGGAGTTTTTCAGCACCCTGGCCATCCTCTGCAAGTCGTCCTCTTTAATCTATCTCCCATCTTCTTCACACCTTCTTTCTTCTTATCTTTGTTCTTCTAATCTCCTGTCTTCTAATATTCTGATACTTATGCCACTATGAAGAACAAACATGTTTAATTAATAAATGCTCCCAAAGATAATACATATGTGTATGCTGTTGCCCCTGGCAGTGGCAGCAGGAGATCAGTGTAAAAATATCCCCCTTGCATACCTCTTGGGCCGTTCTCTGAGACTTTCTGAGGAAAATTTGAACAGAGACTGGCTTTTATATGGCCAGTCTGTTCAAAATGGTGATTTAAACACCTCCCAGCCAATCAGTTTGTAGCTGGTTTTGTCATCCCTCCCGATAGAAGATGATTGGCTGGGAGGTGCATTACATTCCATGCCAACAGAAGACTGGAAACCATTTTGAACAGAGATTGGCTATATAAAAGCCAGTTTCCATTCAAATTTTATTCAGAAAGGCTAGGGCAATTTCTTTGGGGTAATTTAGTAATTAAACATGTTTGTTATTCATAGTGGCATACATATCAGAATATTAGAAGACAGACATTAGAAGAAAGAAGATAAGAAGAACATGGAGGATAGAAGATTAAAGAAGAAGACTTGCAGTGGATGACAGGTAAGTGCAAGAAGTCGTTCAGTGTACGACTCCATGTTGACGAGTGAGGAGGGGAGAGAGGTATTGGAGGAAGCGAGCAGCAAATACAAGCTTGCCACCCACTTCCTCCGATGTCTCTCTCCCCTCCACCCGCTTCCTCCAATGCCTCTGTCCTCTTCAATGTCCCCAGGGATCAAGACAG
The DNA here is from genome assembly GCA_037306005.1 of Rhinophrynus dorsalis. Classification (NCBI taxonomy): domain Eukaryota; kingdom Metazoa; phylum Chordata; class Amphibia; order Anura; family Rhinophrynidae; genus Rhinophrynus; species Rhinophrynus dorsalis. Next base: position 214,643,372 of record CM074719.1, on the reverse strand, counting down.
AATGTTGATTAAAGTATATGAAGGGAGCGCTGCAGAGGGCTGCTTCCTCAATGGTTTCTTAATTAGATTTATTCATTCATAGTGTCCTACTTACTGTGTCCCATTGCTATTAGTACTTTTGCTCCACTCTCCGTTTGAAGGAGAGCGGAGCAAAAGTACTAATAGCAATGGGACACAGGAGGTAGGGCAATAAAAATGAATGAATCTAAGTAAATATATGTTTAATAAAAGTCTTTTAATAAGAAAATGTTTAAAACACACACACACACATATACACAGGCAAGGTATGTAGTCTATACCTTGCCTATTAACCCTTTGGGTACCAGAGAGGTAGGAAACATGCTAAGCAATGCTTTCCTACCTCTCTGGTACTCAGAGGGTTAATTGTGGAATAGAAGACAGGTTGACTACTATATGTGAGTCAATAAGGTGAATGTGGGATGGAGTTAGCATTTCAAAAATATGCAATATATGTCGACATACTAAGGGGGGGGTGTCGAAGGGCGGCATTGTGTAGTGCTTGGTGTACTGTTTCCGTTTAAACCTTCGAATGCCACAGGGGTGAGCAGTGCACATCCCTATGGCATTCAGTGCTGTCCTTGGTGCTGAAAGCCTTCTCTGTATTCCCCTACTAGCTGGGTAGGAAAGCGCAGACTCATGTTATCCCTAACTCTCTGTTTTATTTTCCCCAATGGTGGTTTTCTACTCTGACTTGTGTGATGTTCGACAAAAAATATAGGCGTTAGATTTCTGGAGTGAAATGTTGCAGTTTAACTCGCATTAGCCCTAACTCCAACATTTGAATGGCTTTTGGCATCGCTTGTACATTATCCTCTATGGGTGAGATCTTGCTGTTCTGGTGACGGGCGACGTGTGTTTCAGAACTGCCGTTATTTTTACTAGTGGGAACATTTGCATTGCTTACTGGCGGTACAAAACCACCGTTGCCTGTTTTTTCTGCCGATGCCAACATTTGGATCAAGCCCTAAGATCTTCAAAGCTGGAGAGATTTTAGTTCATAGGCTCTATAGAATAACATAGGAACTGGAGAACTGATTTCATTGGAGACTTCATTCCCACTTTATAACCTCTTTATCACATCGTAGTGCATCTCCCCCAATGTCTCCTTACTGCAAATGGCTTATAACCCCTTAATGGAATGAGAATTCCCACATCTCAACAGTCCAATACATGGTGTAGTCAGGAGTGGGTTCTCCAGCTGTTGTGACATGCAGTTCCCAGCTACCCATAGGCTGTTTGGGGACGTTAGGTATGCTATATATAAATTGTACTAAGCGTTCATCAGAACAGCTGGAGTGCACATGATGCAATAAACCCTGACTCATGGATAGGCATGTGTAGTAAGGGTTGAGTACAAGAAGTAAACAGCCGTTGGCTCCACGGCTATTGGGGCACATGACTCACAGCCTACCCAGCTTGTCATTGGCTCTCCCACTGTTTTGGCTTACAAATCCCATCATCCCTTAATAGCCATAGGATAGTTGTGAGTCATGGGCACTAACAGCTGGAGAAACCATGGATGAATGATGAATGACAAAGGAACTAACTATAAGTACTAAGGGCCCTATGCAGGGTGCATTCAGTCATGGGCTCCCTAGCTGTTCTGATCCCATAACCAACTAGAAAAATGGAAGTTTTGCCTCTTGAAAAAACTTGCCACAAAACTCACGTTAAGCTAGGGGCGACGCTGCTCTCCGCATTTCCTTTTTTTTCACTTGATATTGTTGAGCGATTCAGTTTTTCTGTCGCTCCATCTCTTACAAATAAGTATTCCTTTTGTTCTCTTGTTAAGGATCAAGAGCCTTTTTGAGAGCTGGTAATGGTAAGGCTAATTTTTGTTATACTGATTTATGGTCCATATTTTTAGGCCACTTGAGGACTAGGATATTAAGCCACTATCCATTGCATCTTTTTTCATTAATTTACACCATTTGGCTTCTTTTGTTGAGTCTAATAATGATTTTTCTCTGTGGTATTTTTCACTTTTCTACCAAATTACAATTTCCCTTGTTTTGTTATCCACTGATTGATTCTCACTTTATTTTCTTATATGTATTTGTTAGTTCAATGATCCATTGCCTTCTACATAGACAATTTAATTATTTTATGGCAAGCTGGTTCTTATCCTTTTTTGCCCTGGCAGTACACCTCAGGTACTTCTCCAACCCATTTTAATTTCAATTTTATATGACCCAATAAAGCATATGTGTTATCCTATGATCCTTTTTGTTCCTATATCCCATAATGCTTTTGGTTTCAGTGCTAGTTAGATTGGGTTTCTATTTTTTAATTTATGCTGTATATCCTCCCCTGTAGCACCGCCTAATATGCTAATTGGCTATCACTAGAACCTGTACAAGTGAATTACCTTACAGGTAGTGAGTGTTCTAGGTTACCTGTGTATCCTTATGATGTGTTAGGAAGGGCAAGCGGAGGAGAGGATGTACTCAGACTTTAGCACTAAGAACACAAACAGTCCTCCCTTAACCCCATAGGGATGTGCAATGCTTTGCTCTGCAATTAGCTGCACAGCACACCTCTGAGGCACTCAAAAGGTTATAACATAAACAATCCCCTTCCCTGCTTCACAGAATATTAAAAAACACATAGAACAGGCAGAGCAGCTGTTGCACACTTTGCCTTGTGGAGTATAGCAGAGTCTGCTGTTTATGTGAATCAGCTGATCTGTGTATAGTCCATTGTTTTCTTGAAACAGCCAGTTCAGGTAAAGACAGAACCAGCAGAGAAACTGTTACATGTAACAGCAGCTCTGCCAGTTCTCTGTGAATTATCTCTCAAAGGGTTAAGGGAGGATAGCTGTTGTCTCTTCTCTACAGTAGACACAGCAAACAGTCCTCAACGGCTCCATAGAAAGCTGTAGGAAGATCCTAAATTCTGCATCCCAATTTGGTGAAACTGGGATTGTGCATGTGGCATATAGTCATCTTAACATGTAAACACACCCACAAGAATATGAAAATGACTAATTAAGCTGCATTTCAAAATCCAAATGAACATAGCTGGGAACTTGCCGGGTTTCACCCAGAGACCCCATATGTAGAGCTCTGTCTCCGGGTCTCCGGAAGAAACCTTCAGATCTCCGGGTAGACTCATCATGCTGACATAAGTTCATTAATGAGGCATTTCGTGCCACTAAAATATACCTGTAATGTAATAAATAGTGTAGTGTGTGCATCCACCTCCGTTATCGTCATCATGTGACCCCATCACCTATCCCCACCACCACCTGACTCCAATTGTTGCTGCTGGCGTTGAGAGGAAGAGCGACAACAACATGATAACGTTGGCATCTCAGGGCAGCAGCAAGAAGAGAGGGGGAAGCACCAATGAGTGAAGGGCTGGAGGCAGAGGTCAGTGGAGCTCCTGGATGTGGAACAGCTACAAGCTGGAAAAAAATCATTGACAGTGTACTATGTTGGTAAGTTCAATTTATTTTATGGGTGCAGCAGAGCAAAGTATCACAGTGCTGTGAATGCTTGACTTTTCTATAGTCCAGGTACCTGAGTGTGCTGCATGCTGCTTCCCTAAGCTGTCTGCGGGCTTGCATCCTGACGTCACGTTCACTATTTTGTAGCTTCCTATTAGTTGACCAATTGGCTCCACTTTCGGGCAACGTCCTTATATGCTGGGCATGAACTGAGCTTAGTCGCCCTTTTGTGGTGTTCCTGTGCGCATCCAGTTTGTTTCTCTGACCCTTGCTTGGCTTATGTTGTCTCCTGGTGTTCGATCCTTGGCTTGTCTGACTTTGCACCTAAAAAATTCAACTTTGAAAATTAATAACCTTTGAATGAAACTCCTTTCAGCAGTGGGAGTACTCTTGTTTTACTCAGGGGGATAAACCCTACAACATATTTTTTTTTACATTTTAAGTATTACTATCCCTTTAATAGACAGAAAAAAAGACAGCAAATTGTTTTCAAGTTTAAAAAAAAAAAAACATGCTTTTCTGTGTACAGGCTTCCAGAGTTGTTTTACGGACAGTGGAAGGACCAATTACTAACTGTTTGTATGTCAGAACTCAGCTGAGCAACTATATTCTCTTAATAGACTAAAGAAAACAAAAGGTACAGCTTTGTCAGAAGACCACACACTTCCAACTGCCCAGCTTTCTCTTGTGAGAAAGGGGGCTTTTAAAGTCAAAAGAACTAGATAAGGGCAGAGGTTGCCAATTTGTTTTCAATAGCTTTCCCATGAAAAAAGCAAGTGTTTTGCTTTTGGAATCTCCTTTAGTATTTGGTTTAGGTGGTATGTTGGCCAACAGCTGGCTATTTTGCCTACACACCCTATTATAAAAACAATTGGGGTTTTGCTTTTTAAAAAATATCTATTGGTTTGTTAATGTGGGGCACTGACCTTCTCTCTATCCATAGCTCTTGTTTAGACTTTCTGAAACATCTTTACTGCATTGATCCATACCTATAAAAGTAGAGTAGTGCAATACTGAAGCAAGCCATCTGTGCCATAGGGGACTGGTAAAAAGATTCCCATTAATGGAGCTTTTTAACCCCTTGAATGATAAATATCTTCAATGAATTGTAAAGCAATTAATGGGATGATTTAAATTAATGGGAGTTTTTAACTGTTCCCTGTATTGAAGTTGGTTTCTCCAGCAGTGTGCCCCTCCACTTTTATACATTTAGACCATCTGATCAGTTTGAATGCTTGTGTTATTTAATGTGAACCTTTTACTAAAAATACTTATGTATACTTGACAAAAAAGTGGATATGTAAAATGTATTAACCCCTTAAGGACCTGGAAAATCTGGGGTAGATTGCACTTAAGTACCGGAGCAATTCTGACCTTTTTGATTATGTCTTTGTTCAGCAGTGTTTTCTTTCTAATTGCTTTATTCCAGACACACAAATTATATACGATTTTCTTACACACAAATAGGGCTTTCTGTTGATATTACACTTTTATGGATAACCCACTATTAATGGTATTAAAATTACAGAATGGTAAAAAAATGTAAAAAAAACCCCACCATTTTTATTTTTTCACTTGGCATTATTTGAGCGCAATGGGGTATATTTTTATGGAGACTGCATGAAAGGTATGACTGGTCATTCATACCTACAAAATGGGCAGTTTTAAATGGGCCCTGTCCCCCCGGGTGAAAATCCCTATGTCCCTCTTTCCCACCCTATTTTCTCACTTTTTTATTGGTAAGACTCGGTAGTGTGTATAAGTGTCCAGACCGGGAGTGCTCAGTTTCAGCATGCACACTATGATAGCAGCGTGCACTGAGGTGCGCTGCTATCATTTAACCCCTGATGTGCCAGGACCGTCATGGGTCCTTATAGGAAGTTTAACCATGATGGTCCTGGCACGTCATGGGTCGTTAAGTGGTTAAGGACCAGAGGGTTTGCACACCAGAGGATTGGTGCCATTTTATTCATTGAATTGGCACATGTGCGTGATCACATGTATTGATACGCTGGGGGAAAGGATGACATTGACTGCTCCTGTCTTGGAGGAGACAGTTTCAACCTCCCTGCATGATCACAACAAGCCCTCAGGGTTTAAATGATGATGTCCCAGGGCCCTCTCTGGTCCTTAAAGGACAAAGAGTTGTGACGGTCCTGATATGGCCACGATCCTTAAAAGAATAAAAAAGTGTGTGTGTATACACACACATATAATAATATATATTATACTAACAGCATGGAGGATGCATTCAGGATAAAGCAGTCTTGTGGCAGTGTGCAGTTTAACCAATAATAAAAAGATCACTGTAATGGATTCTACTACATTACTAAAACTATTATCTAGGTGTACAACTGCTCAGCCCTTATTGCTGACAGGCAAGAACGTTAAGGCGGCATGCCTTTTCTAAGTGTCGGACTGTGAATACACTATGATTACACATTAGCCAACTACTAGTCGGAGGTTCCCGGCTCAGTGTTCGAATCGTCGACACTGGGTCGAACACTTGGGACCGAGGACAGTGGGCAGCCTCAGGATTGGTCGAATCCCTGAGCAGGGTAGTTAAAGGTATTCCATAGACTTAACATGGAGAAAAGTATGCGGCTCAGGGATTGGTCGACCAGCGGACCCACCATAGCATCTGGCCATTGTCCCTTGAATGTGTATTCCCACCCCTCAAGCCTTGCTGTCTATTGTTTACCCCAGTCAAGCCTTTTGTGTAATAATACAATCATGTCTGCCTTATTTTGTTGCCCTGAACCATTTGTTGTTGGTTCTTTGTCTTATGTGTTATGATTGCATTATCCCTGTAAACTCACCCATTGTGTCATATCTACACCATGTACTGTACTCAAGTCAATGTAGTTTGAAATGTATAAATAAGCTGTGGTTTCACCTAATAAAGAGTTAGTTGTTTCCACTATGAAAGAGTCCTGGTGTCTTTATGCTTGTGTGTTTTAAAGTGTCCTCTCTGATGCCCATGCAAGCGAGGTATCCTGTGTCGTTTACGGCCTGCTGCCAGCTACCTGCGGATCCAGATCAGAGTCAGGACTTTGGGGTTTGTAGACTGACAGGTCTGTCGATGTGGACACAGCTGTTCATCCAGTTATTCTTTGACTGGGTGTAGAGCCATTCACTCTCTATGACCCATGGTCCTGGCGGCGACCAGACTCTGGCTTTGAGTCCCTTCAACTGTTCCCTGTTTGCCTCGTAGTCAGCTGTTCTGGTCGACCTCTGGAAATAGCGCCTTGACTCTGCCGACTTCATCTGACTCCGACACGGATTCTACAACTCTGCCGCCTTCACCCGACTACGACACAGAGTTTCCAACACTACGAATGCTCGATCAAGCCGCTTATTATTCGACCAGTAGGTGAGACACTGTGTAATCTGCCTTCGAGATGGAGAGACCCAGAACGATGGCTGGGGATGACCCGGTGTCCTTCCAGCTTCCGTTACACTGGTGGCAGTAGTGGGATCTTCTCCTTCACCATCTTGTATTTAAGTACAGCATGGCCGACACAGCAGCGCAGGCAGATTCTCTGGACTCCTACCTACAGTGGTACAACAACCTCCAGTGCCAGTGGGAGCCACTACTGGGTGCTCTTGTACTGGAAGAATTTGACACAGAGCTGAAACTTTGCATCGAAGAAGAGCTACGAATGCAGGACGCATACTGGGCTCTGGTAAAGTATATGGACCAGGAGTATGGGCCCGGGGTCCTCGTCGCCCTTTTCCCATGCCGCTTGAGATGTGCAATCCAAAGACTTGTGTGGGGAGCCTATTGCGGGGATCTGAACTTTGGCTGTCCAGACATCAGCTGATACTGGGAACTCAGAGCCAAGAGAGAAAACATTCTTGGAGGGTACGTCCCCAAGAGCCTACAGGAGAACTTAAGTGACCTAGTAAGCTGGGAGTGTGATGTCAAAAGCATGCATACTAGATTTTTGCAAGGAGTACAGGTGTTCCTAAGGGAGGAAGAAGACTGGGTGGGCAATTCATTCGGTGAGCTGCAGGAAGAGTCTGAGCCTTGGTGTTACAGTTTTCTGACACTCAGACAAAGGTTAAAAGCAAAAACACAGTTTTATTGAAATAAAATTAAAGAACAGCGACCCTGGGGGCCAGGACAGGTATAAACGGGTAATGACAGAAATACAGGCCCAAATATGTAGGAGCAAACAGTAATGATCAGAATAATGTAGGAACAAGGGTTAATGCTTAGAGCAACTGATCAGTCTCTGTGATGGTAATTAGCCAACGCCCAGCAGGTATTTCAGTCTCTAGATAGTGCAAAGGAAGGTGCAGTAGGCGACTGAACTGAATCACTTTCAGATAGCTGTACAATAGGACGCCCAATGAAAAAGACTGACCAGAGCTGAGCCAATACCGCCTTTGGGTGATATAACGGAGGAAAGCCACTGCTGGAGCTAATAGGACCAGAACCTGGAACGCCCTTAGTTCTCTCAATGGAAGAAACCCTGCGTGTGCCAACGGGACCAAAGCCAAGAACACCCCTTGGGTGCGACAACGGAGAAACACTGCACAAGCGATCTGAGAGCCAACGCACTGGTAGTGCGATAGATAGCGTAACACTGTGAGCACTTGGAGACCAGAGCCAAGACACCCTTCCGGTGCCGTCACGGAGCAACACACTGCAAGAGCTAACAGAATTCCCACTAGCACCAGACGGTGCAACAACGGAACTGAACGAGCACCGGAATGGAAACTGCTCTGCTAGTGTTTAACGGATAGGCTCGGTAAATAAGGCACAGGCTCAGTAAGTGTTAAATGGCTTGGATGGAACACAACAGGCTTGGCAAGTGTACAGATACAGGCTCAATATCGGAGGCAACCAGCACAGCAAGGGTATCTGACAGGTTCGTCAATGGAGGCAACAGCTCAGCAAGGCTATGCAGATTGGCTCGGTAACGGAGGCAACAGCTTAGCTTGCAGAGAAGTGATTAGTCAGAGCGATACTATCAGTACAGTACAGAATGTTGCCGGTAGGCGACCGAGATCTTACGGGAACACAGGAAACAATCACGGAGCAGGAACGTCAGCCGGAACCGGGTCAATCACGAAGCAGGAACGTCAGCCAGAGCTGGGTCAATCACGGAGCAGGATCAACAGCCAGAACCGGGTCAATTCACGGAGCAGGAACGTCAGCCAGAGCCGGGTCAATCACGGAGCAGGAACGTCAGCCAGAGCTGGGTCAATCACGGAGCAGGAACGCCAGCCGGGACCGGGTCAATCACGAACAGGAACAGCAGAATGGTCAGACAAGCCGAGTCGGTACACAGGAACGCAGGAACACAGCAACAAATGTGCAGGATCAGGAACACCACGAAAGAGCATCTGACAGGTGCCATAGACCCAGTATATAAAGGAACATCCTGGGCGGGCCAATCAGCCTCCTCCAATGCACAGGTATCATCACAGAGATTGACAGGGAATCACGGGGACCGTGATACTTGGTCCCCGTGGCAGCAGAATATGCCAGGGACTGAGTTCCCTGTAGATTCTGACCTTGAAGATGAAGCACCCCAGGAGGAGTTCAGTGAATCTGTTGCCCTGGATTGTATTACCCCTGACCTGAGAAGTGGGAATGCACTCCTCCTCAGTACTAAGAATGCCCCTGATGTGTTTGTTGCTCCAGAAGATGATGGCCTCAGCAGACTGACGGAATACAGTGCTGCTGACCCTGATAACCCTGAACTGGTGAGTGGGATGCAGGTCCTCACCAGCAGCCCCAAGATTGTTACCCCTTCCCCTGTTGCTACTGCCCTGGAGATTGGGAAATGTGTCCTCTCCAGGGGCACTGATGCTCCTGCCATGGGGAGTGGGACTACGGTCCTCCCCAGTGCCTGTGTGACCCCTGATGTGGTGAGTGGGACTTAGGTCCTCAACAGCCCCCTTTTATGGCCCCTGAGGATGATGGCCTCAGCAGACTGATGGAATACAGTGCTGCTGCCCCTGGTAACCCTGAACTGGTAAATGGGAATCCGCTCCTCACCAGAACCTGTCATACCCCTGCTGCACTGAGTGGGACGCAGGCCCTCACCAGCAGCCCCAAGATTGTTGCCCAAGATTGTTCCCTGTTGCTACTGCCCTAGAAAGTAGGAAATGTGTTCTCTCCAGGGGCACTGATGTTCCTGCCATGGGGAGTGGGACTACGGTCCACCCTAGTGGCTATGTGACCCCTGATGTGGTGAGTGGGACTCAGGTCCTCACCAGCGACCCTTTAGTGGCCCCTGAGAATGATGGCCTCAGCAGACTGATGGAATACAGTGCTGCTGCCCCTGGTGACCCCAGCCTGGTGAGTGGGAATCCGCTCCTCACCAGGGCAAGTGATGACCCTACTCTGGAAAGTGGGATCCCCATCCTTCCCAGTGGCCCTTTTGAACTTGCCATAGGGAGTTGGACCACCATCCTCCCTAAGGACTCCGAATGCCCAGTTGTGGAGAGAGAGACCCCTGCCCTCTCTAATGGGCCCCAGCACCTTGCCCCAGCAGAGGAAAGTGGGAGTAACAGCCCTTCTTTCAATATTGGGGTTCCTGCCCTGAGAAAAGGGGTAGATACCTCCACCTCCCCACACTCTGATCCTAAATTGGACCCCTGGAGTACGAAGAGGGGCTGCCAGCATCAATTTTCTCCCCGTCCAGTTGCGCCAGTGGAAACCCATTCTCCCCATGGAACTCCACCTCACAGACTGGCCCTGGATCCAGAACCAATGGCCCCAGACCCAAGGGCTCCTGTCCCTAGCTCTGCCTGGGTCGCGGACCAGCAGAGTCCCCACAACATGCTGTTAGCCCAGGACCAGCGGTTACCACGTTTTCCTGGCCCAGGACAAAGGGCTAACCTGTCATTTCATCACCCAGGACAAGGGCCTCACCAGTTATTTCATAGCCCAAGACAAGGGGTTAACCTGTCATTCCATAGCCCAGGACAAGGGCCTCACCAGTTATTTCCTGAGCCTGGACAAGGGGCTACTCCCCCCCACGCAAGAACTTACCAGACTCCCCAAGCCAGCGGTCGACCAAGCTGCCACTGGCTTGGTACTGAAAAGGGGGAGAAATGTAATGGACCCTACTACTTTACTGAAACTATTATCTGGGTGTACGACTGCTCAGCCCATTATGCAAGGAAATGTGGACATTTCGTCGTGTCTGGAACCCTTAATATCTGGGCATGTGAACTTTTAAGCCCTTATTGAGGACAGGAGAGAATGTTAAGGTGGCATTCCTTGTCTAGGTGTTGGACTGTGAATACACTATGATTACACATTCGCCAACTACTAGTCGGAGGTTCCCTGCTCGGTGTTCGAATCGTCGACACTGGGTCGAACACTTGGGACCGAGGACAGTGGGCAGTCGCAGGATTGGTTGAATCCCTGAGCAGGGTAGTTAAAGGTCTTCCATAGACTTAACATGGAGAAAAGTAGGTGGCTCGGGGATTGGTCAACCAGCGGACCCACTATAGCATCTGATTGGCCAGGGTTGAAGTAGAATATTCAAACTAGTCAAGGACGTGCTTCAACCCCTGGCCATTGTCCCTTGAATGTGTATTCCCGCTCCTCAAACCTTGCTGTCTATTGTTTACCCCAGTCAAGCCTTTTGTGTAATAATACAATCATGTCTGCCTTATTATATTGCCCTGAACCATTTGTTGTTGGTTCTTTGTCTTATGTGTTATGATTGCATTCCCTTTGTCTTATGTGTTATGATTGCATCCCTGTAAACTCATCCATTGTGTCATGTCTACACCATGTACTGTACTCAAGTCAATGTAGTCTGAAATGCATAAATAAGCTGTGGTTTCACCTAATAAAGAGTTAGTCATTTCCACTAAGAAAGAGTCCTGGTGTCTTTATGCTTGTGTGGTTTAAAGTGTCCTCTCTGATGCCCATGCAAGCGAGGTATCCTGCGACGTCTACGGCCTGCTGTCAGCTACCAGCGGATCCGGATCAGAGTCAGGACTTTGGGATTCGTAGACTGTCAGGTCTGTTGACGTGGACTCTGCTGTTCCTCCAGTTATCCTACGACCGGGTGTAGAGCCATTCACACTCTATGACCCGTGGTCCTGGCAGCGACCCGACTCTGATTTTGAGTCTCTTTGACTGTTCCCTGTTCGCCTCGTAGTCTACGGTTCTGGTCAACCTCTGGAAATAGCGCTTCAATTCTGCCGACTTCATCCGACTCCAAAGCGGATTCTACGATTTTGCCTCCTTCACCCGACTCTGACACAGAGTTTACGACACTACAAATGCTCGATCAAGCCGCTTATTGTTCAACCTGTAGGTGCGACGCTGTGTAACCCGCCTTCAAGAAGTAGAGACCCAGAACGACAGCTGAGGACTAGCCGGTGTCCTTCCAGCTTCCGTTACAATCACTCACTGGACGTGCCAGCACTCACAAGAATTTTTTGCAGATATAATTTTTAATTCAGCAAATGTCGACGTTTCAATGTGGTTTACACATTTTTGTCAGGACCAACCACATTGAAACGTCGACATTTGCTGGCACATCTTTATATATATATATATATATATATATATATATATATATACACACACATATACCTTTCTTAATTCATGGCTCAGACCCACATTCTCAATGACTTAAATGTCTGTATTTGTCTATTGAATGCTAGAGTGGTGTGATAGAGAAGAACTAAACTATCCAATTTTTATGTCTTGGTGCCTATGCACTAACATTTTTACAACTTGAGATACCTTAGTGCAGAGGCTGCATAGAATAATCTCCAATAGGAATTGAAGAGTTTATATCACTGGACAAGCTGTAATATCTTTATAACCTCTTTATCACACCTTAGTGCATCTCCCCCATTATTTCCTGCTGCCTTATATGGTAGAATATAACTTTCGGAACAGGAAGTGAGGTGAGCAATGAAAAATTGCTTCATCCAGCCCGCTAAAAAATAGCCAATGCAGATTTAAATATCATAAGTTCTGTCAATGCAGGGTTATTCAAAACTACCCCAAGGGCCATATACAAACCAGGATGAATAAGCACAGATAAATTAATCTTTGATTCACTAATTTTGGCTAAGTCACATGTACTGTGATAAAGGTCTGTTTAGACCGAAACGTTGACCCAGTTTTTTGCTACATTTGATTTAATAAATACTTTATTGAAAAGTCCCACAGGTGCTGCCCACTTTCTTACTATATATATATATATATATATATATATATATATATATATATATATATTTTTTTTTTTTTTTTTTTTTTTTGAGGGTGTTTGTTTGCTTAAAAGTTAAAAAAACACTGAGGTTGCCTTGGGGTTCCTGCTTTGTATCTATCTGATCTATTAATAATACACTAGTTTGTTATTATTGCTACTAACAGATGTAATGCTCCTTTTTGTATCACATGTGTGATTGTTTTCTGTCTGTACCCTGAAGTTGCCTCTGCTAATAAAGATATTTAAAACAAAAAAAGTTAATTAGTTCACCTGATCTGTCTTTTTTTTAAATCCCACTGACATCAAAGGGTGTTAATCCATTGAATGATAGAGGTGTCTAGAAAACACTGCTCACAAGAAGTTTGAGACTTCTTTAGCATCAAATGGCTTAACAGATAAAACAGCCAAATTTCATTAAAGGAGCAGTAAACATTGTCTATGACAAATGTAGATGTTACCTGGATTTTCTTGCTGAGCAAAATAAGTAAACTCGCAATTTTGGGAGATTTTTCATTCAAAAGTTATTACAACTCATACTAATTTTACATGAAACTGCAATTTTCTGTAGTAGCATCAGGTGCTGCTGTTGCTATCACTTACCATGGAGAGCTGATATCAGTCACTAAAGCTCTCCCATAGATTAATCAAAATGTGCCTTTTGGACCTCTGTTTAGCGGCTACTAGCAGCATGCGCTCTAATAGCTGTTGAACAAAACATTCTCAGTAATGGCAATACTGTTTTACTTAGCATATGTTTGCATTAAAAAAATGACTGTTCCTTTAACTATTCCATTGAAATAATACTGATTATAGCCTACATTTATGAAAAATGGGAAAAAAAGGAAAACCTTCTAAAGATAACTCATGTCGCAAAACATACCACATTTTAAACTTGTCTACTTACATAGTGGGTCACCAAGCAAATCAGATAAAATTTGGGGAAAATGGCAGGAATTGTGGTCGAATGGGGCGGATGAGCTTTTTTGTAGATGGAAATGTACAACTGGATGACAGTGAGTGAATGGGGATGGGAGGAGATGGGTATCAAATGGTTTGTACGCGACATGGGGGAGATGAGAGAGCTTTAAACATTATGAAGCATTATATTACAAAAGGGGGGGAGATGAGAAAAAAACACCCCAAGAGGTATGGCCGTGTACTGCTGCTGATGGATGGATGGGTGGATGTGTGTGTGTGTGTGTGGGGGGGTGCTTCGGGTGCAGGGGAGAGAGGACTTGAGGTTTGGGGTGGTTTAGCTTAGCTGCTAGTTGAGAGTGGGGTGTTGGGGGAAAATATTAAAACACCTCAGGCTGCTCTAAACGGTTTAAAAATTGTCTCTTTTATTGCATAACTGTACAACTGTCCTTGCTACTACTGCTTTGGAAGATGTTGTTATTTGTATATTTGCTATGTGTTTGGAGCTGCTTGATAATAAAATGTTTTTGAAAAAAAAAAAACAAAGATAACTCAAAAACTCTGTCAATGTAATCAGCATATTTAACCATCAGAGCAACAGAGAGGGGCCTAAAACATTGGAATGTCTAACTCAAATTGTTACACTAAAATATTCCTATGCTTAATATTTAGGCTTCTATAAACTGACAAAAGGGTTTGAAAAATTTTGAGAGTAGTTTTCCCATCACTTGTTAACTGTGAGAGATTTTTTTGAGATTATGTTTTGTTTAATACTGAATAAAATAAGGTCACAGTCTTTAAAGTTATGTCCCAGAAGTCTACAGTCAGTCACACACAACAGAAAAAACCCTGCACGCTTACCGTGAAAGTCAAAGAAAAGTCACAGAAAAGATCATATTAATATTTGAATATTAATATTTGGATGCGTATTGAATTGAAATATGGGGTAAAAATATGTTGGTTCTGTGTGAGGAATAATAGGATTTCCAAAATGTTAGCATTTGTCTCTCATTTCTGAATCTAATGAAGTTATTTTGTATACTGACAAAGTGATTTACATGTTATCGCAGTAGAAAGCCATCATTCTGATATTCAATGAAGGTTAAAATTTTCATTTTTTTTATCTGAATTCACAATTGATTTTAATATAAGTTAGAAAAATTATTCAGGAAACTTGTAGTGATCTTATTATTACAAATGCAAAGACTGCCAACCCTACATTCAGACACAGTATATTATACAATGCTAAAAGAGACAGCAAATGTTTATTTTTGATTTTTAACTCCTTGAATGCTAGAGATGTCTCAAACTCATTGCATAGGAAACATCACCAGCATCTAAATGGTTATAGGTGAATGAATTGCTTGTCATAATAGCTTTCCACATAGATTGCTATGGCCAAGAAATCCATTAGCCATTTTGAATTTTGCCCTTTTGACTTGGTTCAAGAGATGACATCGTCATTCGGTACTTGATGGCTTATCTATGGAGGTGGGCATATCTCTTGCTGCCCAAATTCACAGACCCAATACCCTGCCCAATCAATACTTCAGTGGGAGCAGTTTGGTATGCTGAAGTCCAGACAGCATAGACATGTACTTCATAGACATGACATGTATAAAATAAGGAAATTGGGGCTAGGAGATAACCTTTGCAATTGGATACAAAACTGGCTGAAGGATAAGGAACAGTGAGTGGTTGTAAATGGAAAATTCTCCAGTACAGTTAAAGTAGAGAGTGGAGTACCTCAGGGTTCAGTATTGGGTCCGCTGCTTTTTAACATGTTTATAAATGACCTGGAAATAGATATAGAAAGCAAAATATCAATATTTGCAGATGATACTAAATTATGGAAAGTCATTAATTCAGAACAGGATATTTTCTCTCTACAGAGGGACTTACATACAATGTCAGATTGGGCAAACATGTGGAATATGAAGTTTAATGTGGGGAAGTGTAAAGTCATGCATTTGGGAGGAAACAATCCCAAGGCTACTTATAAACTTAATGGAATAATTTTAGGTGACTCGTTGCTAGAAAAAGACCTGGGTATCCTTGTCAACTACAAACTTGGAAAGAGTGACCAGTGTCAAACAGCAGTAGCAAAGGCAAACAAAGTCCTGTCTTGCATAAAAAGAGGTATTGAAGCAAGAGTGGATAACATTATTTTGCCATTATACAAATCATTGGTAAGACCTCACCTTGAGTATGCAGTGCAATTTTGGGCACCGGTTCTGAAAAAGGATATACTAGAACTAGAGAGGGTACAGCGGAGAGCAACAAAATTAATTAAGGGAATGGAGGACTTGACATATGAGGAACGACTAAACAAACTTGGTTTATTTACTCTAGAGAAAAGACGACTAAGAGGAGACCTTATCACATTGTACAAGTATATGAGAGGTCAATACAAGGATCTCTGCGGTGAGCTATTTATTCCAAGGCCTGATCAGGTGACCAGGGGACACCCCTTGAGATTAGAGGAAAGGAGGTTTAAACTTCAGCAGAGGAAGGGGTTTTTTACGGTAAGGTCTGTCAAATTGTGGAATTCATTGCCCAGGGAGGTAGTTATGGCAGATACAATGGATACATTTAAGAGAATATTAGATACATTTCTTTCAAAAGGGAACATACAGAGTTATACTGTTTATCAGTAGGCTGATCAGGAAGGTCTGATAAAGACTAATTTAATTGGTAGCAGGAAAGCTATAAAATTCTCAGTTACTGAGGTATGAGGCGAAGGTTGAACTTGATGGACTTGTGTCTTTTTTCAACCTAATTTACTATGTTACTATGACATGAATGAATATGTTTATTTACATAATGACACTATCATACTCAGTGCTTTACAATCTAACTACTTTGGATGCATGATGGGTGGGAGTGCCATATAGTTTGTTAAAGCTTAAAGGAGCAGTAAACTTTTTTTATGAAAAAATATATATTGTAGGGATTTTCCTATTGAGTAAAATAAGGGTACTCCCACTGATGAGAGATTTATATTTCCAGAGTTATTACAGTTTAAACCCATGTTTTTTTTTACATTAGCAGTGCCCTCTAGTGGTCAAATTCTAATTTGTTTTCCTGTTTGATTCTAATGGACAGGAAAGTCAGAAAAGTCAGAGACATACAGTTCTCCATAGAATGTGATAGAATCTGTCTGTCACTTCCTGTCAGAACTATCAGGAAGTAAACACAGTAAATTCACTTCCTGATTATTTAAACTGCTATACATTTTGAATAGAACATCTGACAGCGATGGGAGTGACCTTGTTTTACTCAGCAGGAAAAGCTCTATAAAATATGTGTTTTCATAAATTAAAGTTTACTGCTCCTTTAATCCAGGACTAAACAAACCAAACCAACAAACACTGATAGACAATGGGCGCTAAAAGTAAACCTCCAAATAGATGATAATACTAGTAATAATGCTGCTACTATCCCAATAGGCATGAGAAAACCTACAAAATCCCAACAAAGACACAGAAAAAATAAGTACTAGTGTGACTAGATAAAAAATAAATAAAACGAAATAAAATATAATAGAAATAGGTCACCTGCATTGGGTGGGCAACAGGAAACCAACAGGAAAGCCCCTCAATAAGAGAGGAAAAAAGATGACCAGACCTCGTCCACCCACTCCTACTTCATCAAAACGACAGCTGCAGCAGTCAGTGTGCGTGTCTAATCACCAAATCCTGCAACCAAAGCAGAACAGGTGACACTAAAACCTATTATACTGATAACGCTAAACAAAACCTATACTAGGTGCAGGAACTGGTGGACCCAGGCAAAACGGTAACAGACAGTGTATAGCAAAGTATTAATTTTTAATAAAACAGCTTACAAATTTAGAATGCATTCATTTATATAAAACCCATCACAATAAAAGCAGTATTGACTCTTTTATATCTAATATCTGCTATAACCTGTAATCCCAGTACTGGTACTCCCCCAACAAATTCTAGCAAGAAGTGTATCCAGTAATGAAAAGAATGGGTGGACAAGGTCTGGTCATCTTTTTCCTCTCTTATTGAGGGGGTTTCCTGTTGCCTACCCAATACAGGTGACCTATTTCTATTCTATTTTATTTCATTGTATTTATTTTTTATCTAGTCACTCTAGTACTTATTTTATTTAGTTATACTGGTGTTTATTAAGTTATGAGCTCTCTCTAGTTTTTTCTGTGTCTTAATCTAGGACTGATTGAAGATGGTATATCTTGAACCAATGTGCACGTGCAAAATCCAAAGTGTCCTTTAGGATTTCCTGGCAACACTAATGTAAGTGTATGTGTGTAATAGGTGTTTGTGCTCTTTTTATGTGTTTTCCCAGACAGATGTGGACCTGATATCATAGCCCTGTTTCTCTTATTTTTGAAGAAGTGGCAGAAAGATCAGAGTACGTCCAAAGGTCCTTCAAAATAATTTTTATCGGAATTGAGGGGACTGCAGGACTGGCATGTTACCCCCCCCCCCCAAATATTTGGAAATTCTTAAATCCCAATGCAGTTTTTACTGCTGAAGCTATGTAATTTGACTTGCACCATTAGCTTAGAATGCAATGTCAGCATGAGAGAGAGATATGGCCCTGGGAGCAGAGGGCAATATCTCCCCAGGTTGATTATAATGCTGGGGCAGCGGGCCACTGCCTAACTCTTAATAAGGTTGTCCATCTGGCTAGCGGAAACAACACACAATAAATAAATACATTTGTAAATATTACTATAGGTAGTGACAGAGAGCAGCACTCTTGTGCTGTCATCTCTTTGAAGCAGCACAGTGAAGCAGTTGCTCCCTTCTTACCAGGTGCTTACAGGTTGCAAGCACCTTGTAAAGACTTAGCCAGAGGAACCACTCCACTGTGCTGTTTCTGGAGCACTGTTTGTTACCATTATTTATAGAAGATACTATATAAAGTAATGGGGAGGGATGTCAGACAGTGTATGTATGATTATGTGGCTACCAGACAGTGTATGTGGGTGATCTGTGACTACCAGTTGGTAGTGGATGCATGCTGGAGGTCAGACAGTGTATGTGTATTGTAACCAGGCTGTGGGGTCAAACATTGTGTCTGGGAATCTGTGACTACCAGCAGGCAGTGCAACCAGGCTGGTGTGCCAGACAATGCATGTGTGCTTCTTCTGAGGCTACCAGTGTGCAATGCAACAAGGCTGAGGTGTCAGATAGGTTAAGTGTGGCTCTGTGACTATGAGCTGAACAATGTTGTAAGTCAGATAATATGTGTGTGTAGTTCTGTGATGACCAAGGGATAGTGGAACAAGGTTGGGGTGTTGTATTGTTCTGTGACAACCAGCTGGATGGTGAAACAAGGCTGTGGTGTCAGAGTGTATGTGTAGTACTAGGACTACCAGGGGATGGTAGAATATGGCTGTTGATGACAGACTGTGTATTTGTGTCTACCAGTTGGCCCTTTATGTCCCATTGTCATATGGGCCCTCAGCATATTCAGGGGGCCCCAGCATTTTTTGTCATTCTACTCTCTGGTGGGTTGCATTTTTGAATTAGCCCCATTTTCATTATTTACCTTTCTGCACTTTTGGGACCTGCTGCAAAATCCTGTCTTCCAGCAGTACAGGAAGACAAGCAAAGAAGCAGGTGGCCACTATAAACACAGGTAGAAGGAAAGAGAAAGAGAGGAGCTGGGTGGAGGGGAGAGGAAAATCTGAGAACTAGTAATACCAAAAACCTTACAATTGCTAGTGGTGCTACACTCCCCCTTCTCCCAGAACAGATCTTTTATTCTCCCCAAGGCCTCATCATCTTGCTCTCCCTCTCAGTCTGAGGCTATTCTCTTTCTCCACAGCATCTCACTTTTCCTCTCTTTCAGAATCTAGATCTTTTTTCAATTCATCATCTTACTCTCAGTCCTTCTCAGAAGTTAGCTCCCCTTCTCTTTCTCCTGATCATATCACTCCGTTTTACAGCTTACCTTGCTTTCAGCATCATCTACAGGCGCGAGGCTTCAAACATGCAGCAGGCCTGTGCTTTATGTGTTTGCTTCCTGTAGTCTCCTCCTACCTACTTCCTCCCTCTGGGCTACTCCTCCTACTTTCTGTGGAGGGGTTTAAAAGGCAGACTGAGTCGTGACTCAGATGCCCTTGTGTTGTTGTTCATAGCAGTTCTGTTACCTTAAGCTCTGTGTATGACCTGGCTAGTCTTCCATCGATTCTAGTGCTGCCCTGTGGCTTTATCTGACTATTCTTTTGCCTAACCCCTAAATAGTGGACATCCAGTCTGGTGCAGACTTGTAGCTCTGGCTGAATAACTGAACTGTGTATGACCCGGCTTGTCTGATTACCCCCTCTGGTGCTGACTTGTGGCTCTGTCTGACTACTCTTATGTTTGTTCCTTCTACTTAGCAGACACCCAACCTAGTGTGGACCTGGGGCTCTGGTAGACTAAGCTCCCTACTGACTGCAGGCGTGTGTCAGTTCACTCCATACTGACTGTAGGAGTGAGTCAGTTCGCTCCATACTGACTGCAGGTGTGAGTCAGTTCGCTCCATACTGACTGCAGGCGTGAGTCAGTTCACTCGTTACATCGGATCAAGATCCTGAGTTCCGGTTCCTGCTCCTGTTGAGACTACCAGAGGCTAAGGCCTAGTCTCCAGCAGTGTGGTCTAGCTTTGCAGCCTATTATTCCTGATAATAGTGCTTGCTGGCTGGTAACCCTCTGCTTGTTCCTGTGTATTTATTGTTCTTTCTATCTAATTGTTAATAAATTGCATTTACTGTACCGTACTGACTCCTGAACGTCTCTGGGTAACCGTGACACTCCGCTTTTCTCTCAAACTAGTTCTCATTTACTTCCCCAACATCTGACTCTCCTTCTCTTAGACAACTTAGCACTGCACTTTCATTCTTCCCTTCATTTACATCTTCTTAACAGTCTTTCCACTCCCTGCTCTTCTCCTTCAAGACAAAAAAAAATATCCTAGGAGTACACAGTCAGCTGTAGGAAAGGATTTTGTAAGCAACATATTACTCATAATTCACGGATAAGAATAATGTCTTTTATATTTTTTGGCTAAGATTTTTGTTTTGTTTTGTAAATTATCCAAATACTAATACTAGTAAACAGCCCATCATTTGAAATTATTATTGAGGGTGTTAGGAGGAAATAATAGATTGTCACCTAATTGATCAATATATAAGAAATGATAGAGTAATTATTCATCTGATAATCAGTGCAGGGTACTTAATTGCTAGATTTCTAACTCTTTTTCAGCTTCTGGGAAACCCTAGTACTTTATGTGGCATTTGTCAAGGCATAGTGAAGGGTACTATTAAGTAAATTTCCTTTTCTTTATGTTCAAAACATACTTGAAAAATGAGAGAAATCTCAATGTATTCTTCCTGGTAAAACACTTTATAAATCAATCAATCAATAAATAAACAGTTATTCTTTAGTATCTTAATAAGAATAACAAAAACAACATTGCTGGAGACCGGTAGAGTAAAAATTGTACTCTTATTGACAAACTGTGTGGCTCTAGCATGCAAGCTTAATGACTCTGTAGGTCTATTCTTCAGGCTTTTATATGGCTAGTCTCTTTTCAAGTTTGTTCCCACTGTCCCTTTGACTGGGATGTGGGGTTACACAAGGCATGGACCGTGGGGTTACACAGGGCATGGAATTTGCCTTGAAGTAACCACACCTCCCAGCCAATCAGTTTCATCATTCCTCCAGCTAGCCAATCATTGAATAAGTGGAGGAATGATGAAATGTGCATTCATAAGCCCTCCAGCTAGAAGCTGATTGGCTGGGAAGTGTGGTTACTGCAGGGCACGTTCCATGTCTTATGTAACTCTACATCACAGCCAATGGGACAGTGGGAACAAATTTTAACAGAGACTGACCATATAAAAGCCAATCTCTGTTAGGTTTTCCCTCACTTTGGATTTTGCTTTTTTCTCTCTGGTGGTGGTGGCCATGACAATATTTAAAAGGTGGATTCTATTTTATCTATTTATTTTTTTAATAGACTTCAAATATGTATACAGAAGAAGAAATAAGATTTATGGAAGAAGAAAGAAGACTTAAAGAAGAAGAAAGCAGACTCAAGGAAGAACTAAAGAGGGACACAGAGGAAGACCAGGGTGCAGAAGAAGCAGCTGGCCTTCCAAATTCAAGTTAAATGATTATTGCTAATTCTATGGGGAATGGGCCATGGGATAATCTTAGATTTAGGGGAGATTAAACCTTTTTGTGCCAAAGGGGTATGAAATGCTCTGTAATGTGTTACATACCCTTGGCACTCATAGGGTTATTTATTGTTTGGTTCCACTTGTGATTTTGTAACTTGGATGTTTTAATATGGGGCTTAGAGCCCCATATAAAGACATCCACGGGTCACTAGTATACGGATGCCTAGTTGATTTAGGATGCAAGCTTTCAAGACCTCTTAGGTCTCTTCCTCAGGCAGAGGAAAAGACCTAAGAGGTCTTGGAAGCTTGCATCATAAATCTGTTTAGTCCAATAAAGGTATCAATTTTACTACATTTTTGCCTTCTGTATTTCTACAGGTAACACAGTACTAACTCTCATTTGTTACATATTATATTTACTAATAAACAGCCCTTCATTTAAAATGACAGTTGAAGTAAATGGGCCCACCATTCAAACCAGAATGCCCTGTATGATGTTCATTCTGGATGTAGATCCACAATGCCTACTGAATACACACATGCATTCATCAGCACTGAAAACATGGCAGCTTTTCTGCTAAATAAGCGGGTCTCTGTTTGCATACCATAAAACAGAGACAACTTTGTTAAATATATAACTGTAACCCTTATCTTTGCCATCCTTCCCTCTTTCTATCTCTTTCTCTTCCTCTAGCTCTCTCCTCAGTCTGTCTCACCCTTCTTTGTCTCTGCCCAAAACATCCCTCCTTTCATGATCCTTTAATTTGCATCTGTCCCTCTATCCCAAAGTGCTTGATTTCTTCCTTTTCTGTCTCTGTCTTGCATTCTCTATCTTCTTCCTTCAGTTTATGTTTCTTATCCCTTCAGTTTCCCCCATGTATATTTTTAAAGGAGAGCACCTCTTAATAATAATCCTGAACTTACATTACTATGGCAATAAAATCATAATGGTCAATATGAATCAAGAGATAACATGTTCAGTTATCCTGGATTTCATGTCTGTGAAGCAGACTTGGCATTGCCTGCTTAATTAAACCTTTTAAGACCAAAGGGCTGTGCAATGTGTTGTAAAGAAACCTGTTACACACTCCATTGGCCCTTAAAAGGTTTAGTTTGCCATGCACTGAGCAAGATTTGGGGGTCCAGTAGTCCTGGCAGCAACTGCCATGTCCACCTACATTGACATGACCTTCAATACTGTTATAAGGTATTCCACTTTAAAGGGTTAAACAAATCCTGGAACCCACCTGAGGTCTTTTTACTCGTTTTACTCTACCACAACTCGTTCTTCTCCCTTTTCCCCTTTTTCAATCTCAACTCTCTTTATTTCTTCCAAATCTCTACAACATCTACACTTTCTCATACTACCTTCCATTCTCTTTTCTTGTTCCCACTTACAGTTTGCAGCCTTATAGTTGTCTTAATTTCCCAAAACCCTAATGCAAATACCATGAACGCTTCCACTGAAGAAATTCTTAACAATTCTTCATGACTTCAAACCTATACCTATAAACTGTTTCTGTGGTGTCATCCTTATATGAGGGACCATGTTACTATGCCGCCTCATCCTGTTACACTCATAATTACGTTGATATGGTAACTTCGGAAGATAAAATATATGGTCGTTACTTCAATTAAATTCATGCTTATATGTATTTGTGTTCATGTACAAATTTCTTAATGCTTTGGGATTTGTTGAATGCTTTATGTCTGTATTACACTTTTACCTCAATAAAGTTTCAAAAAAAAAAAAAAAATCCTGGAAATTGTTGCCAGCTTGGAGCGTGTAATGCTGCTATTATTCCTACTAGTAATGGTGCAATTGTACTGCATGGTGTAATAATATTGCATTAGGTTGGGCCAAGCCTGGAATCCTTTGAGAACCCAGCAACTCTCCTGATGAAAGTCCTAATGATCATTGGCTTGAAAACATGGAAATGCAATAACAGACCCTCTCCCCTGACTTACCTATGTGATATGAGTGCATTGAAGTTAGACTGACTTTGTTGAAAGTTATTCTAATATGTTTCTAGTTGGTTGAAGCTGTTTCTTTTTTAAAGGGATAGTAATAATTGAAAATAATTGCATTTTATATTGTAGCCCTTAAAAAAACATGAAAAATTATATAAGTCTTATCTCCCAAACCTTTATGGTTTGGGAGATATTCACATGTAAAATATAGTAAAATTCTCTTTTCCTGGCTGTTTCAGCCAAGTCTGCCATCTAGTGGACAGATTTGGAATTCGGTCCACAGAGCAACCAGCAGCTCTTTAGCAGTGCCGAGATCACGATCTTTGAAAAGAACTACTTAATTGGAACTATCTACAAAGTGTGCCTGGCTTGAAAGCACACTTTGCAGACCATCCCAATTAAGAAATTATTTTTAAAGATGGTGATCTCAGCACTTCTGGAGAGGCACAGCCGGTCCCTGGACTGGTTTCCAAATCTGAAGGGTGGAGCAATGATGTCACTCCAGGGGAAACTTTACTTCTGAATATAAGATAAGACTTATATCATTTTTCATGTTTTTTTAAGGGATACAATATAAAATAAACTTATTTTCAAGTATTACTATTCCTTTAAGGAGTGGAAGTCAGTTTGACATAGGTAGTGGGCTTGTTGCAGATTTTTGTCTTCCTAATACTTTTGAAGGATTTCAGTGGTTTAGAGCCTTGTTCAGGAAATTAAAGAGAAGTTATTAAAGACCAAGTCAGTGGAAGTTGGCAGATATGTTTTGAAAAATGCATGCATTTCTTTCAATGAAGTAATGCATTGGATACCTCTTTAGCATTCATGAGGTTAAAGGCCCCTTTTAAATTATTGGGAATTTTCATTTGTCCCATGTGGTACATTGGGGTTGCTCCAAAATGACTCCACTTTATAGAATTGGATCATAGAATAGAAATGGAGCAACATTTGCTGGACAAACTTTCTAGTGAGCTCTGTGCAGATGTCCAGCATATTTGCTGCTTAGTGAAACCTATAAATATCCAGTAGTGGGATAATCTGCATAGGTGCTGATACACAGCCTTATAAACACTAGATTTTTATTGTAACCTTCCTAGAGAGTTACTGGTCATGCTTCGTCAGTGCAATCAAAAATCCCTGGGCCAAAAGTGAATCTTAGGAAATCCTGTGTTTCGAAAAAAGTCAGAAAAATCACCTTTTTTAGAGGTATTAACACTCCATCTGGTATTACATCTGCTTTCCCTGAATATAGCAAGACAGCACTGCTTCAGCGAACAATTGTAATCCAATATGGCGACTAGAAATCAAACTTCATTGAGATTTATTTCATTAGCTGCCCATTAACTAGATTTCCCATATTTCTATTTAAAAAAGTTAAAAGCCAGCTATGTACTTTACACTGATGTGTGAAGATTGAAATGATGATGGACTGTGGCTTTCAAATTATTAAAGAAAAAAACATCATGTTTATTTTATATGCCCATAAAATCCTAACAGTTCTCCATGAATATGCAAACTGATTTGGTTTAATTAGCATGATTGGCTTTTGCAGCAGCAGAGTCGGATGTGTTTAGAGGGAGATGAGGCAATCACTAATGAGGTCAGGGTAATGGGCTTGTAAAAGAAAGCTTCAACTGCTGGTCCATCTGCTACACAAGCGACATAAAATCATACAGTATGGCTCTATTGAATGTTTTCTGTGATTGTAAGATGACTCGTGGAGAAGTGACGATTGTAATGAAGTGCCATAAACATGTTCCATTGGATAGCAAAGCTTGACACTCTCCATGCCGGAGAACATATACCACAGAGGCAAACCTCATGAGCATTAGGTTTACCTTCTGTGTAAGGAATACAATAGTGACCTTGCAACTTCAGCATGTGACCTTGGGCAAGTCACTGTCTGCTATTACTCTAAAAATTATAAGGTCATAAGAAACATTTTAAATATAATCAAGGGACGGTCTTCAAAATTCAATTCAGTATTCAATGGGATATCAGGGCTTATGCTGTATGATTGGTAATTCTTTTAAAAAAGATCCCAAAAGCTGATCCACTAACAACTATGTAGAATTACATTCAATATTTTCTCCTTATAACATTTAGCTATTCTCTGCATTAATATTGATATATCAGTCCTTCCCCGAGTGTTCCTACATCATCTCTCATAATTGCACATTTACCTCCTCCCCTGACTATGTAATCTCACCTGTAACTCTTATTGTTACTGCAAATATAACATCATTCTCTGCACATATAACATCATTCTCTAACTCCTTTCCTGCATGTTCCCATATTAACCCTGTCTACCTATTCTTTAATTGCTCATGCACAGTATGTTGTCCCCTTGTTCTCCTTATAACGATTGGCATTATTGTATATGTTTATGTTTTCTCCATATAACTCTTCACCTAATTGTTTCTGTAACCACTCTCCTGTCTGATGCTTTAATTGATCCTCTAAATGATCCCATAATATTTTAACTTCTCCTGTTACCCATTTCTCCAATTTCCCCATTAATATTGCTATGATTGCTATTTTAATCACACCTTTTCAACAGCCTTGTTCAAAAGCACTTCTTTGTCTCACCCATTTATCAGCAGTTCGTGTAGCAGAAGGCACTTACCCCTGTACTCCTTCTGTGTCCTACCTACCTTCCTCTAGACCAGTGGTTCTCAACCCGTGCTCTCAGTAGCCATTAACAGATCAGGATTTGAAGATTTCCTTGTTAGAGCACAGGTGAATTAATCAATGTGAATGAGCCTCTGATCACTACACCTGTGCTCTAACAGAGTAATTCCTAAGTCCTGGCCTGGAAGTTGGCCTTGAGGGTACGGGTTGAGAACTTCTGCTTTAAACTGTAAGCGTTCATAAGCATGGCTCTCTGATCCTTTTATTTTCCATGTTCCATTAGTAGTAGTTAATATTTCTGAATGTCTATTTCCTGTTGTGCAGCACTATGGAATAAGATGGTGCTACATAATAATAAAGAATAATAATAATATCCCATTTGTTGTAAAAACAGCAAATCTAATGCAAAGATACTCCCCATAAAACTGATATAACTGACATGGAGCATCAACTTCTTCAGGCTGATGTTCTAGGAACTGGAGCAATTCTGGGGTACACTGACTGTACCATACAGGACAAATATAAATGCCCAGTGCATTGGGGTAAAAATCTCCCTTTAAATCAAAGGGAACTTTGGAACTGTATTTTTCCCTTGCAGTGCAGGTGAGTTGCTCCATAATTGCTCCATTTTTCATAGAACATCAGCCTTCTTGTCCTATAAATAAGCATTTTTGATATTTACTAAATAGATGTAGGCAATATTATCTTGATAACTTGCAATGTTAGTAGATTCAATCTTAAAGGGATAGTAATGTTTCATAATAAAAGCAGCTCCAATTAGTCTTCATAGTATTTGGGCCATGGAGAGTGCTATTTCAGTACTGTCAGAGTTGTAGTTCAAGAGTAATTGAATGATAAAGTATCCCCCTCCTGACCCTTTTACTGATGTAACACTGCTCAGCTCAGGCAGCAGGGTGGCATCCAGGTGGATTGCAGAGAGGGACAATTAGCATAAGGAAAAAACTGTCAATGGAGGCAGAGCTTTTATTGTTCTCACAGTAAGAAGATTGTCCCTTTCTGTGAGCTGTCTGGTCTGTGGACCAGATTCCACGTCTGAGGAGAGGTGGCTTACACTAGGTAAAAGGGGCAGGAGGGGGAAACTTTATCATTCAATTACTCTTGAACTACAACTCTGACAGTATTGAAATAACACTGTCCATGGCCCAAATACTATGAAGATTAACTGGAGCTGCTTTTATTTTGAAACATTACTATCCCTTTAAAGATCTCCTTATAAGATCTCCCACACAAACATATTTAACTTAATATGCCCAAAAAGCCTCTGAATTTTGCCCTTGTACATTTCTTCAAAAGATAACGGGGGTTATGCATGAAGGAGTGATAAAAAGGTGATAAGGATTAATGACTTCTCTGGTGATACCACTTCTCCAGTTCCTATATAATTCTATACATCCTATGCACTGAGATTTCCAAAGCTGGAGAAATCCTAAAAAGAAATTCTGGAGGAAAAGGAGCGCAAAGAAAACCAAATCTAAAAGTACTATTTTATTATGAAAATACTACTGCACAATATACAAATTGCACTCACCGGATATATACATATGACAAACTCAATCTCCTCCCAGCATTCAGACCATAACCTTTCTTCTCCCGATACTGTGTGCCAATGGGGGATTCCAATTTGCCTCTAATTATCAGATCTCCCTCAATCCGCAGACAATCCTCGGACTCTACCTCCATTTGTATCAGTATCAGGTTATTTGCATCAATGTTTCGTTTATGCACTGTATACCCAGTGTAATCCCCCTAACACGTATCACGGCTCTCTAGCCACTTCCTCAGGGGTTGGATCCCGGCAAGGTTCAGAGCCAAATAATCAGATTCTGATACAAATGGAGGTAGAGTCCGAGGATTGTCTGCTGATTGAGGGAGATCTGATAATTAGAGGCAAATTGGAATCCCTCATTGGCACAGAGTATCGGGAGAAGAAAGGCTATGGTCTGAATGCCGGGAGGAGTTTGAGTTTGTCATATGTAGATATCCGTTGAGTGCAATTTGTATATTATGTAGTAGTATTTTTATAATAAAACTAGCAATGTGGGACGGCGTTGCCCGTCATGTCATGACCGTTGGGCGCATGTGTGTGAAATGCAGACACACTGATAAACACAGACATATGCAACACACAGGCAGACATATACCATACATCCCAAGTGTCCCTCTTTAGGAGGGACAGTCCCTCTTTGAGGGCCAAATCCCTCTGTCCCTCTTTCCCATCCTGTTGTCCCTCTTTTTAGGAGGTCAGACTGTGTGCAGGGCCGGCTCCACCTATAGGCAAGGTAGGCGCCGGCCTAGGGCGCACACGTACTGAGGGCGCGGGCATGCAGCGGAGAAGAGCTGCGCCCGCACACACCACGCCGGGAACCACAACACAGTCAGGTCTGTGTTGCTACAGCGCTCCCTCATTGGGTCGGATCTTTAGTAATGCAGAGCGCGTTGGGAGTCATGATCTCCTGCCTCGCTCTGCATTACTGAAGAGAAGACTGCGCGGGAGCTACAGGTATGTGATGGGGGCAAGTTGGAGCTGAGGGGGCATACTGGAGATGCTGGGGCCGAGTTGGAGTGGATGGGGGGCAAAGTGGAGATGATGGGGGCAAGTTGGAGCTGATAGGGGCAAGTTGGAGCTGAGGGGGCATAGTGGAGCTGCTGAGGGCAAGTTGGAGCTGATTTGGGTAAGTTGGAGCGGATGGAGGTCAAAGTGGAGCTGCTGGGGGCAAGTTGGAGCTGCTGGGGGCATAGTGGAGCTGCTGGGGGCAAGTTGGAGCTGATGGGGGTAAGTTGGAGCGGATGGAGGTCAAAGTGGAGCTGATGGGGGCAAGTTGGAGTGGATGGGGGTCAAAGTGGAGCTGAAGGGGGGGCAAAGTGGAGCTGGTGGGATCAAGTTGGCGTGGATGGGGGCATAGTGGAGCTGATGGGGGCAAGTTGGAGCTGTTGGTGGCAAGTTGGAGCTGCTGGGGGGCAAAGTGGAGCCGATGGGGGTAAGTTGGAGCTGATAGGGGCATAGTGGAACTGAAGGGGGGGGCAAAAGTGGAGCTGGTGGGGGCAAGTTAGAGCGGATGGGGAGCAAAGTGGAGCTGATGGGGGCAAGTTGGAGCGGATGGTGGGCAAAGTGGAGCTGATGGTGGCAAGTTGGAGTTGCTGGGGGCATAGTGGATCTGGTGGGGGTCAAAGTGGAGCTGGTGGGGGGCAAAGTGGAGCTGGTGGGGGTAAGTTGGAGTTGATGGGGGCAAAGTGGAGCTGATGGGGCCAAAGTGGAGCTGATAAGGGGCAAGTTGGAGCTGGTGGGGGGCATCTCTTACAGGCATCTCTAGACCAGGGGCAGACTGGCCCAGGGGGCAGAGAGAGGACAATCATGAAAAGAGGTGGGGTATAAGTAGGCGGGGTATAAAGGGGTGGGACACAAGGGAAGCAGCGAAATGGGCGGCAAAATTAGGTTTTGCCTAGGGTGTCAAAAATCCTTGCCCCAGCCCTGACTGTGTGGTGTGTATTACTTTGCTCTACAGCAATAAAGCAATAAACTTCCGTATATGTGCTTATACATTAGTCTGTGCAAATAAAATACTTTGGTCTTGCACTAAATCATTTATTCAGTTACATAAATAGTCAGTAATAGGTCATGAAATAACCTAAAAATTCTTACTAATGCCCCGCCCACCAGCCACACCCCCAACAATATCACCTAAAACTACAGTGTCCCTCTTTGGCCATGTGAAATGTTGGGAGGTATGCACATACACACAGTGAGCGGCAGAGACATGCAAAAGACACGCACACACACAGACACACTGGAGATGGACACACATATGTAACAGAGATGTACACACACAACATATATGAGCAGAAACACATGCGTGCATGAGTTGTGTACCCCTCTGGCACTCAAATGGTTAAGCTATAGATGTAAATGTGGAAAAGTGTTAGTAATAGGCTGGGGAAGGAGGAGAAGTGGGAGGGAAATGCAAGTTTACAGTGTGAGGGGTTTGAACATACTCCCTGAGGGGTAAAACTTGATACACAACCCTGTGGCAGTCAGTTGGTTAAGTGTGAATCTGATGGCTGTCTGTCCTGTGTCTTGCATGGTAAATGATGACAGTGAAGAAGTAATTGAGCAATGAGGACCTACCTTAACCCTTTTAGTGCCATTTTGTTCCTCAGTGGCTGTAGTACAGGTCCTGCTGAGGCCACTGGGAGTCAGGGTGAGTGACTGTGTGTCAGCCATATTTCTTTCTGGCTTTGTGTGTGTGTATGGGTGTTTGGTGCTGTGTGAGTGTGTATGTGTGTGTTATACCTAGGAACTTTTACTTGTGGAGTCCCTCATGTGGTGCTGATGTGGAGAGAGCAATGGGGCAATTTTGGTTTAAAGTGGGCGGGGCTTAATCACGAGTAGGGGGCAGGGCTTAAGAGAAATGTGGAAAAGTGTTAGTAATAGGCTGGGGAAGGAGGAGAAGTGGGAGGGAAATGCAAGTTTACAGTGTGAGGGGGTTGAACACACTCCCTGAGGGGTAAAACTTGATACACAACCCTGTGGCAGTCAGTGGGTTAAGTGTGTACCTGATGGCTGTCTGTCCTGTGTCTTGCATGGCAAATGATGACAGTGAAGAAATAATTCAGCAGAGGGCCTACCTTAACCCTTTGAGTGCCATTTTGTTCCCCTGGTGCTGCACTACAGGTCCTGCTGAGGCCACTGGGAGTCAGGGTGAGTGACTGTGTGTGTGTGTGTGTGTCAGCCATATTTATTTCTGGCTTTGTGTGTGTATGTGGTGCTGTGTGTGTGAGTGGGGGCATGTGTGTGTGTGGTGGTCTGTGTGTGTTTGTGTGGTGCTGTGTGAGTGGGGCATGTGTGTTTGTGTGTGGTGTAGGAGGAAGTGGCGGCCATATTGTTTTTTTCTGACTTTGATAGTGGTGGGCGGGCTGCATAGTGGGGGCGGGCCAACTCCCTGCATGACTGAATCACCCAATAGGAGTAGTAACTCCTGCTTTATGCCTCCCCTGGGTGTGTTTGCCAGGCACAAAGTCTTCTTTTATATTATAATAAAATAGTGCTTTTGGATTTGGGTTTTTTTTGCGCTCCTTGCATTGCAAGGGGTGGTTCCCTTTATGGAGGTGGCATTGAAAGCAGAATTAAAGTTTTGATACCGCAAGAAGGATCAACCTAATAAGGAATATAATATGAGAGTGAGTATAGTATCACATCATCTTCATCTTCATTTACATCTATACACCCGGACTTCATTCACATCTATATTCATTCTCATCATTCCGTTACCATTAACAACGTGTTTGTGGTTAATTGAAGGATGGAGTGATAAGTACTAGGGATGAGCGAGCACCCCGATGCTCGGGTGCTCGGGTGCTCTGACCGAGCACCCCCTGATGCTCGAGTGCTCGGCCGAGCACCCGAGCCCCATTCAAATGAATGGGAGCACTCGAGCATTAAACCAGGCACCCCCTGCTCTGATGAGCGGAGGGTGCCTGGTCAATGTCCCCCTTCATCTCCGCTATGCCCCTCTTCCACAATGTCCCCCTTCATCTCCTATGCCATAGCGGAGATGAAGGGGGACATTGTGGAAGAGGGGCATAGCGGAGATGAAGGGGGACATTGTGGAAGAGGGGCATAGACTCTATGCCCCTCTTCCACAATGTCCCCCTTCATCTCCGCTATGCCCCTCTTCCACAATGTCCCCCTTCATCTCCGCTATGGCATAGGAGATGAAGGGGGACATTGTGGAAGAGGGGCATAGCGGAGATGAAGGGGGACATTGTGGAAGAGGGGCATAGCGGAGATGAAGGGGGACATTGTGGAAGAGGGGCATAGAGTCTATGCCCCTCTTCCACAATGTCCCCCTTCATCTCCGCAATGCCCCCTTCATCTCCGCAATGCCCCCGTACCTCCATTCCCTGGTGGTCCAGCGGAGCGTCTTCGGATCTGTGCCTCTTCCGGCACAGATCCTCTTCACCCGAACATGTCGGGCGAGCACATGGCGGTACTCGTACGAGTACCGCCATGTGCCGAGCAGAGCGATGCTCGAGCCGATCCGAGCATCGGCCGAGCACGCTCGCTCAACACTAATAAGTACATCTCCTTTTATTGTTTCCTTATTTTTGTGATTTTGGGACTTGTTGAGTGGACTTTATATGAGAGGACTGGTATATTCCCTATAATATCTTTATAGGTATCTGGTGAAACTGAATCTATACAGCGCGGGAGGTCTGAGTTTGGAGGTGTGGAACCTTTTGAAGACATTTCTTTGAATTTCTGGAGAAATCTTAGTTCATAGGCTCTATAAAATAACATAGGAACTGGAGAAGTGGTATCACTGGATAAGTCATCTCTACTTTATGACCTCTTTATAACCCCTAACATCTTCAATTGGTCCTAAATTTCATGTCCATGGAGGTGGACGTGAAAGTTGATAGGAGATCACACGACACAAATTTCATCTACTGTATATGGAAATCTTAACACATTTAGGACTAGAGGGATGTGCAATGCATTGCTTCTAAATATACTGCATACCCCTATGTTCCTAAAAGGGGTTAGGTAGGCTCATACACTCAGCCTGTTTTGGTTTGAAAAACTATCAGCAACTGACATGTCTGCCTCCACGGACTTGGCATCCAGGTTTGATTGGACATGTTGTTTGTTTGGTTTTTTTTTTGCGAAAGTATTTTACCAGGAAAAATACATTGAGATTGTCTCTCAAAGGATGTTCTGGACTCATTTTATCTACCTCAGAATAGCAAAAGGCTGCGCTGACCTTGCCAGGACTAGAACCTGCAACCTTATTGCTTGAACAGCTGGTGCATTAACCAACTGAGCCATCTCATTGGCTCCACCTGTTAAACAAAAGCATGTGGGCAAAATTCATAGGGTCCATTAAGATATTATGACCATATTAAGTGGTGGGTCGCTATTATTAGGAGTTGTTACTTCTCCTTTAATACTGTAACATCTATATGTATCCATACCTCTCTGGCACTCAGAGGGTTAATTAACCACTTGGGTGCTAGATATGTCTTTCACACATTTCAAAGCGATGCATTTGAGACCTCTATATCATTCAAAAGGTTAAAAAGGTAAGCTTTGTATATACACTGTAATTTTACCAGACCTGGCTCCGTAAGGCAGAAATCGACTGTGTTATTGAGTGAACTTGAAAGAAAAAAATAAACAAAAGAAACAGATTTATATTTGAATTAAAAAAATATCTTTGCTTGTTCAAATAAAACATAGTATTCCATTTCCAGTATGATAAAGGCTGACATTCTAAATGGTATCTAATTCAGCAGTGAGATATTTCCCTTATGTCAAGATAAGGATGTAGAAATGAGAGTCCATTTGCAGACAGTCATCTACACATAATAAAGTACAAAACCATATTTGACATTTGTTTCTGAATTTTAATGGAGCTTGGTTACACCTTATAATGAAGTATAGGTTGATATAAAACATGAATCATTAAGTTTTACAACGCACACTTCACAAATCTACTGTGATCATTTGTAGTACAATATAATGGTCTATCAAGAAGTACTTCATAGAAGTAATAATGCATACAGCGCTTTCACCAAGTGTTCCCTGTAAGATGAGTAAAGGTGATCAACTCAGAAGTGAAAGAGTTAAGGAGAACTGTTTATACATGTCTTCACTGGAATAATAACTGCACCATGCAACCTTCCCTAGTTTTAATGAAAATTTTAACTGTTTCAATGCTTGGTTGTTTACCTTAGAGGGAACACTTCCTGAATCTACCCAATGCTATGATGTCCCGGTTGTTATTATATTTGATTTGGTTTCGATTACCCAAACCCATACCAGTATCACTGATCAGAGTAGATCCAAAGTGATAGAAATTATTTTGGACTTGGTTGCTTTGTGACAGCTTGTTTCACATTCAGGCCTCAATTACATTACATGTAATTCTTGTTTCACCAGGAAAAAAGTCACAGAACAGCTTCTTTTTTTGTCTTTTCATTACTCTAGGTGTTACATTCATATACATTACACATCCATTCTATGAACGATTCAATGCAGTTGATATTTTATCAACTGATTTTATCGACAAGATTCCTCAGGTATCACAGTGCCCGTGCTCTTGGCTGCAGGCGGCGACATTCTGACTTCCTAATTACACTACCTTGCTCTGATTGGTCAGGTATCTTTGTCGCCGCCCAGTGATAGCCTTTATATACTCCGTCATGTTGACACTATGGTGCCCTTTCGTGGTGTACTAGTACCTGACGTTTGTTCTGTATCTCTATGATCATGTATGACCTGGCCTGCCTGATGACATTCCTGAGTTTCCTGCGTTGCTGCTGATCCATTGCTGAGCGTACCTGGCTGAGAACCCACTCCGTTGCTAACTGTATCTGGCTGAGAAACCGCTCCGTTGCTGACCGTAACTGGCTGAGAACCTGCTCCGTTGCTGACTTTATTTGTCTGAGAACCCACTCCGTTGATGACCATATCTGGCTGAGAACCCGCTCCGTTGCTGACCTTATCTGGCTGAGAACCCGCTCCATTGCTGACTGTGTCTGGCTGAGAACCCACTCCGTTGCTGACTGTGTCTGGCTGAGAACCCACTCCGTTGCTAACTGCATCTGGCAGAGAACCACTCCAGTACTATCTGTACCTGGCTGAGTACCCATTCCATTACTGACCCTGTCAGGCTGATTACCGCACTGTTGCCATCCGTGCCTGGCTGTACCACTTGGTTGCCTCCGTGGGGCCCGGTGATACCCGCCGTGGCCTTTTTGTTACGCAAGTCGGTGTGCGCCGCGTGGCACTATTATTCTTGTCGACCGTAGACTGAGCATTTGTGCTTTAGCTGCTCTCTTAACCGCCTCAGGCGGTGTGCACACGCGAAGTACCGGTACAGTGTTTTTAGCACTGACTGTGTTACTCTGATCACTCTCTGTGTCCACACTCCCTTTCTACGCTGGGCTCACTCCCCTTGGGAGTTGCAGTGTCTCTCTGGGCATTATTAACTGACCCTTTGTGTGCCTGGATCTTCCAGGTAGGGTTAGTACTATATTCCACTGCAGTAGCCTTGGGCTCAAGAGCCAGCGGTTGCGTTATACCATCCTCCAGTGTGAGGGGACACTGGTTGCCTTCCACATATATATATATATATATATATATATATATATATATATATATATATACACATTACGATCCACCCCTAGAGTTCTAGGGTTTGCTTACATAAGCAGTTGCCTTGGTCTCCCTGTGACCCTAGTCCTAGGGTCAGTGCTGACTACTATAAGCAGTTGCTTTGGACTCCCTGTGACCCTAACCCTAGGGTCAGTGCTGCCTACTAAAGCGGCTGCCTTGGTCTCTCTGTGGTCCAAGTGCCAGGGTCTGTGTTGCCTCGCTCCTCTTGGGTTCTGTGCCTACCAGACATCTGGGTTTGTGCCAGTCATCCACTCCAGGACTACCTGTCATCTAAGTCCTGTTGTCAGTTCCTGGACTGCGTTGCCTCCAGTCATTCCGGTTCAGGCAAAATAACCTTCATTTCCAGTGATAGTTTCGATTTCATTGTATATTACTACACTGGCTTGCTATTGCTGTACATCTCTGTATGTGTATATATATATATATATATATATATATATATATATATATATATATATATATAATATATATATGTTCTGTCTGTGTGGGTCTAAGGGCCTAACGAAGTGATTGTACTTTATCCTAATAAAGTCATTTTAGCCTTACCGATCTGGTCTGAGTGTTCATCAAAAACCGTGACATCAGGTTTGATAATATTAGGGCCTTTAACCCCTCGAGTGCCAAGTGGGTAAAACGTACGAGTTTGGACAGCTGTACCTGCTGTGCCAAACTCGTACATTGTACAGCTTAAATGCAGTCACTGCATAAGTTGGTATAACCGGCATGCAGTGGCTGCATTTAAAAAACAAAATTCCCTGGCAATCGTGGGGGGACATGAGGATCACTCCTCATGTCCCCCCAGGTATTGATCTCCCAGCCGATCGCGCTGGGAGATCAATATTTACGAAGGAGAAGCTTTTGCTCTCCTTCAGTCGCCATATTGATCTCCCAGCACAATCGGCTGGGAGATCAATAACTGTGGGCACATAAGGAGGGGTCCTGATGTCCCCCAGCGAGGTCTGATAAAAAAACATAAAAACAAATAAAAAATTAACCCTATGAGTGCTGCAGGGTTCCCCAGCGCATTGCTTTGCAATGAGCTGGAGACCCCTGTGGCACTCACAGAGTCAGTTGTTTTAGCCCATATCTTTATTACAGAGACCTCATTGGGGGACATCAGGAAGGGTCCTGAAGCCCCCCAATGAGGTCTATAAAAAAAAGACAAGAAAAAAATAATTAACCCTGTGCGTGCCACAGGGGAGGGGGTTCATTGCAGAGCCTCCTCCTGTGGCACACATAGGAATATTTTTAGTATTTTATAATCAGAGATTGTTGGGGGGACGTCAGGAGAGTTCCTGATGTCCCCCCACAAGGTCTGATAATAATTAAAAAAAAATTGCTTTGCAATGTGCCGGAGACCCCTGTGGAACTCACAGGGTCAGTTCTGGTCACTAAGACCTCATTGGGGGACATCAGGAAGGGTCCTAAAGCCCCCCAAAGAGGTCTAAAAAAAAAATGAACAAAAAAAAATGTAACCCTCCCGTGGAACATACAGGGCTATTTTTCACTGAACTGTAATCAGAGTTTGTTGGGGGGACATCAGGAAAGGTCCTGATGTCCCCCCACAATCTCTGATAGTAAATAGTAAAATATAATTAAAAAAAATAACTCTGTGAGTGCCGCAGTGGTCCACAGAACATTGCTTTGCAATGAGCTGGAGACCCCTGTGACACTCACAGGGTCAATTCTTTTGTGACTTTTTTTTTAATAAGACCTCATTGAGGGTCATCAGGAAAGGTCCTGAAGCCCCCCAATGAGGTCTATAAAAAAAAATGAACAAAAAAACCCCAATAACCCTGTGTGTGCCACAGGGGAGGGGGTTCATTGCAGAACCCCTCCTGTGGCACACACAGGACTTTTTTTTTTTTTTACTATTGCTTTACATTCAAAGCTTGATGGGGGCCCTAAGGCACATACATATTAGACTAATCCCGCCCAAAAGGGCAGTCTAGTTCCAAAATGACAGGCAAGTCTACGCCTCCACAGGAGCACCAACTAATCCCCGACATACATTTCAGCCTAGTTGGGCCTCATCAAGAGGAAGCAGTGGGATTCCCAATGCACTAAGAGCAAGTGGATTACCCTTCACTCTTAGGGAGACCCCCTAAGCATATTCAAAATAAAACACAGAATGTGAGAGGCTTCTGGGAATGAACAACAGCACAATGGCCTGTTCTATGGCTAGTCACCGCCCAGAAGCATCATGTTTTAACTCTCTAGTGCCATTATAGAGGAGAAATTAACAAGTACATATTAGACTAATCTAATAGTAAGACTATTCAGAATAACAGACAGAATGTGAGAGGCTTCTGGGAATAAACAACAGCACAATGGCCTGTTCTACAGCTAGTCACCGCCCAGAAGCATCATGTTTAAGCTCTCGAGTGCCATTACAGAGGAGAAATTTCCACATACATATTAGACTAATCCCGCCCAAAAGGGCAGTCTAGTTCCAAAATGACGGGCAAGTCCCCCCCACCACAGGAGCGCCAACTAACCCCCGACATACATTTCAGCCTAGTTGGGCTAGTCTCCACCCAGAAGCATCATGTTTTAGCTCTCTAGTGCCATTACAGAGGAGAAATTTCCACATACATATTAAACTAAACCCACCCAAAAGGGCAGTCTAGTTACAAAATGATGGGCAAGTCCCCTACCTCCTTCTGAGAAAACACCAACTAACCCCGACATACATTTCAGCCTATCTGGGTCTCATCAAGGGCATGCAACTGGATTCCCTAGGCACTGAGAGCAAGTGGTCCACATCTGGATTACCCTTCACTCTTAGGGAGACCCCCTAAGAGTATTAAAAATAAAATACAGAATGTGAGAGGCTTCTGGGAATGAACAACAGCACAATGGCCTGTTCTATGGCTAGTCACCACCCAGAAGCATCATGTTTTAGCTCTCTAGTGCCATTATAGAGGAGAAATTAACAAGTACGTATTAGACTAATCTAATAGTAAGAGTATTGAGAATAACATACAGAATGTGAGAGGCTTCTGGGAATAAACAACAGCACAATGGCCTATTCGACAGTTAGTCACCACCCAGAAGCATCATGTCTTAGCTCTCTAGTGCCATTACAGAGGAGAAATTTCCACGTACATATTAGACTAAACCCACCCAAAAGGGCAGTCTAGTTACAAAATGATGGGCAAGTCCCCTACCTCCTTCTGAGAAAACACCAACTAACCCCGACATACATTTCAGCCTATCTGGGTCTCATCAAGGGCATGCAACTGGATTCCCTAGGCACTGAGAGCAAGTGGTCCACATCTGGATTACCCTTCACTCTTAGGGAGACCCCCTAAGAGTATTAAAAATAAAATACAGAATGTGAGAGGCTTCTGGGAATGAACAACAGCACAATGGCCTGTTCTATGGCTAGTCACCACCCAGAAGCATCATGTTTTAGCTCTCTAGTGCCATTATAGAGGAGAAATTAACAAGTACATATTAGACTAATCTAATAGTAAGACTATTCAGAATAACAAACAGAATGTGAGAGGCTTCTGGGAATAAACAACAACACAATGGCCTGTTCTACAGCTAGTCACTGCCCAGAAGCATCATGTTTAAGCTCTCGAGTGCCATTACAGAGGAGAAATTTCTGGTTCGAAAATGACAGGCAAGTCCCCCCCCTCCACAGGAGCATGTTGGCCTAGTTGGGCCTCGTCAGGAGGAAGCAGCTGGATTCCCTACGCACTGAGAGCAAGGGATTACCTCTGGATTACCCATCACTCTTAGGGTAAGAGTATTCAAAATAAAATACAGAATGTGAGAGGCTTCTGGGAATGAACAACAGCACAATGGCCTGTTCTATGGCTAGTCACCACCCAGAAGCATCATACTTTAGGTCTCTGGTGCCATTTCAGAGGAGAAATTTCCACGTACATATTAAACTAAACCAGCCCAAAAGGTCAGTCTAGTTCCAAAATGACGGGCAAGTCCCCTTCCTCCTCGGGAATACCAACTAATCCCCAAAATATGTTTCATCCTAGTTGGGCCTCGTCAAGGGGATACAGCTGAATTCCCTAGGCACTGAGAGCAAGTGGTGCACATCTGGATTACCCTTCACTCTTAGGGAGGCCCCCTAAGAGTATTCAAAATCAAATACAGAATGTGAGAGGCTTATGGGAATGAACAACAGCACAATGACCTGTTCTATGGTTAGTCATTGCTTTAGCTCTCTAGTGCCATTACAGACGAGAAACTTCCATGCACATGCTAGACTAATCAGACCCAAAAGGGCAATGATGGCCATATCTTACCGGCACGGGAACACCAGCTAGCCACCGACACCCATTTTGGCATCAGGAGGATGCAGCTGAACTCCCTAGGCACTGAGAGCAAGGGATCAACCTCTGGATTACCCTTCACTCTTAGGGAGACCCCCTATGAGTATTCAAAATAAGATACAGAATGTGAGAGGCTTCTGGGAATGAACAACAGCACAATACCCTGTTCTATGGCTAGTCACCACCCAGAAGCATCATGTTTTAGCTCTCTAGTGCCATTACAGAGGAGAAATTTCCACGTACATATTAGACTAATCCCGCCCAAAAGGGCAGTCTAGTTCCAAAATGACAGGCAAGTCCCCCCCCTCCACGGGAACACCAACTATCCCCGAGCATATGTTTCAGCCTAGTTGGGCCTCGTCAAGAGGAAGCAGCTGGATTCCCTAGGCACTGAGAGCAAGGGATCACCTCTGGATTTTGCTTCACTCTTAGGAAGACCCCCTAAAAGTATTCAAAATAAGATACAGAATGTGAGAGGCTCCTGGGAATGGACAACAGCACAATGCCCTGCTCTACAGCTAGTCACCACCCAGAAGCATCACATTTTAGCTCTCTAGCGCCATAACAGAGGAGAAATTTCCACGTACATATTAGACTAATCCCGCCCAAAAAGGAAGTCCAGTTCCAAAATGACGGGCAAGTCCCCCATTGCACGGGAATACCAGCTAACCACCAACATACATTTTAGCCTAGTTGAGCCT
Organism: Rhinophrynus dorsalis; assembly: GCA_037306005.1. NCBI lineage: Eukaryota > Metazoa > Chordata > Amphibia > Anura > Rhinophrynidae > Rhinophrynus > Rhinophrynus dorsalis. The sequence continues at coordinate 214,602,815 of CM074719.1, read as the reverse complement.
CGTCAGGAGAATGTAGCTGGATTCCATAGGCACTGAGAGCAATGGGTTCACGTCTGGATTACCCTTCACTCCAAGGGAGACCCCATAAGAGTATTCAAAATAAGATACAGAATTTGAGAGGCTTCTGGGAATGAACAGCACAATGGCCTGTTCTACAGCTAGTCACTGCCCAGAAGCATCACATTTTCACTCTCTAGTGCCATTATAGAGGAGAAATTTCCATATACATATTAGACTAATCCAGCCCAGAAGAGCAGCCCAGCTCTAAAATGATAGGCAAGTGCTCCCCTGCACAGGACCACCAGCTAAACCCAACATCTGTTCCAATCTAGTGGGGCCTCTTCAGAAGAATGCAACTGGATTCCTTGCCACTGAAAGCAAGGGGTCCACATCTGGATTATCCTTCACTCTTAGAGAGACCCCCTAAGACTATTCAAAATAACATTCAGCTTGTGAGAGATTTCTGGGAATAACAACAGCACAATGGCCTATTCTAATGCTAGTCACTGCCCAGAAGCATCACATTTTCGATCTCTAGTGCCATTACAGAAGAAAAACTTTCACATATATATTAGACTAATCCCACCCTAAAGGGCAGCCCAGTTTCAAAATGACGTGAGAGGCTTCTTTTCATGCTCAGAGTCTCTCACATACTTTAGCTTGTTTTTGAAAAACTCTTAGGGTAGACCCCCTTGCTCTCAATGCCTAGGGAAACCAGTTGCACCTCACTGGTGAGGCCCAAACAAGACTAAGACGTATGTCTTGGGTTAGATTGTATTTTCTGTGCAGAGGGGACTTGCCCATTATTTGGGTGGGATTAGTCTAATATGTATGTGGACATTTCTTCTCTGTAATGGCACTAGAGAGCTAAAATGTGATGCTCTCGAGCTATTAGAACAAACATGCTTCTGTTCATTCTCAGAGCCTCTCACAATCTTTAGCTTGTTTTTGCTTCTACACATAGTATTAAAACTGCAACAGTAGCTTTGTGTACCAGCTTGACTGTGGTATCGAGTTTAGACCCATTAGATTCAGAATCAATAACTTGCAATAAAACATAAAACAGTCCACAGATCAGCTCCTGCAGGTGTGCACCATACCTTATTATATGCTAATCTCTTTTGTTGGATGTAGTATTGGGTGTATGTGTAAGTACAGACAATACTGCAAGTTCTACCAGCTTGTGTTGAATATTTGTTGGATTTATGTCTGTCAGAGAAGTATCTGTCACCCATTCTCTCACTCTCAGTTGAGGCTCAACCAGCTCATCAAGGAACTTGCATTGTCTGCCTTCTGTCACTTATACTTCAAAGGGTTTGTTTGTTTTTTACTCCCTTTTCCCTCTTCCCACCCCCGCAAGATAAGACTGGCTACTAGGGATGGGCGAACATTTTCACCTCAAACCAAAATCAGCAAATAATGGCTTTTCCGGCTTGGCTAATAATTTCCTGCAAAAAGTGCAGTTTTTCCGCTTTTTTCGCCTAGCTCATTCCATTGAAATCAATGGGAACATTTAATTTGCACACAATACATAACAAATGTTATTTTATTTCCCAAAGGCATAGTACAAAAGAGGTATGAGAGTGCCTGTGTTTGTGGAGTATGGGGAAACAATCAGTAACAAGGATTTTTTTTGGGGGGGGATTGTTTACTGGGATTGGGGGGACAGTTAAAAAAAAATACAATTAAAATAAAAGCCAAGCCAGATATGGTATAAAAAAGGTCTGAGGAGGGTGACTGTGTTGGTGGGTGGAGTCTGGGGAAATAATCAGTTGAAAGAAGAATTTTATTTTGGGGGAGGGTTTGTTGACCGGTATTGGGGGACAGAATAAAAATAAATAAATAAATAACATTAAAAATAAAATAAGAAATTGGTACATAACGTGACAGAGACCAGGACCCCCTGATGTAAGATGAAACAGGGGCAGACTGATACTTGATGAGATAGAGTATTTTGTAAAGGATGATTTTTAGGACTTGTTGTTAGAGGTCCAAGCCCCAAGGAAATATTGATTTGTAGGACTTAGACTTATTAGAGGCACAAGCCCTGAGGAAAAATTGGTTAATTGGAGGAAATTAGATTTGTGTTAGGCCCAAGCCCTGAGGAAACATTGATTTCTGGACTTAAACTTGTTTGGCACAAGCTCTAAGGAAACATTGATTGTTTTTGTAGGACTCTGAGAAAAAAAATGCCTTATTGGCCTAGTGCCAGCAGGTCAAGTTTTGTTGGCTAGTGGCCGCTGACCATTGAATCTGCAACTGCTTTTCTTGCTGCTGCTTCTGCTGAGCTGTTTAAACAGTAGGGTGATTAGGCAGCTCAAACCGAATGGGATCAACAACAGCAGTAACATGGGTGATGGATGATGAAGGTTCCACTTGCCACTGCTAGCTCCAGTGATGTACCTGAGGCAGTAGCAACACCATAACTAGCCCGCAACACTTCAGGTATTTGTGGAGAAAATGCTTCTCCACCTGCCCGTCCTCCAAAATCATTGAGAGCAGGAACTATACCTCTCATCAGCAACTGCAATGTGCACAATTTTTATGGTAAATAAGGGAAGAACTGGGAACAATGGGCACATCTGCACTCACATCAAACACATGGCATAACTGTAATCAAGCACCATGATGCTTAGGGTTCCTAATATGAAATCATCCTACCAGAAACCAAGAACTGCTGCTGTCACTATACCCTTTGTCCATTTTCCACTAAGGACACATGACAACTTGCAGACAGTTTAATAAGAAGCTTAGCTTATTCTGAGGGATAGAATCTACTCATATGCCGATTTATATCCAGCGTACGATTATCCTCCACCACTCTGGCATATGTGGTCAGTGCACCACACAGTGTACAATGGGTGGACATGACCTGCCACATCCTGGCATCTATTGAATGTCTAGCAACAGGTGAATGAGGTGGATTGACAAAGATATAGTTACCCTAGAGCAAGAAGGTGATGGTGGGCCAGGTGTTTCTCTCACCATCGAACTTTCAGGCTCACTCTGGTTTCTCTATTCTTTTCCCTCTTTGATTTATGCCTCGCCTCTTGCTGCCTTTGGGTAGAGTCAGGGGGTACAGCAACAGAGGTGCATGATTTCTTTGATGGGTTTTTGGCTTTAACACGATGTACATAAATGTCATATGTCTGTGTTTCATGTGTGTTATCAGGGCGTTCCCTCCTTTCCCATTTTCACATTACAGAAGGCTCAGTGTAACGGAGGCAACAGTGCTCTGCCAGTGTTAATGGAAGGCTCAGTGTAACGGAGGCAACAGTGCTCTGCAAGTGTTAACGGAGGGCTCTGTGTAACGGAGGCAACAGTGCTCTCCAAGAGTTAATGGGAAGGCCAAGTGAATCGGAGACAACAACTCAGTCTGCCAAATATAGCACAGCGGAAGTCAGAATGTCGCCCAAGCGACCCAGGATCAGGATCACGGCTGGAACACAGCAGGGTCGTCAGGATAGCCGGGTCAGGTCACAGAGCAGGAACGCCAGCCAGGCCGGGTCAAATCACGGAGCAGGAACGTCAGACAATCCGGGTCAGATCACGGAGCAGGAACGTCAGCCAGGCTGGGTCGAATCACAGAGCAGGAACCAATGAGAGTAGTCAGACGGGCCAAGTTGGTACACAGGAACGCAGGAACACAGCAGCACTGGTACAGGAACATCACGAAAGGGCACCTGACAGGTGCCAGAGACACGGAATAAGAAGGCCACACTGGGCAGGCCAAACAAAGCTCAGCCAATGGGAGCGCACCACAACAAAGAGTGACAGAGTAGATCACGGGAACCATGATAGCATGTCATACTCAAGTACAGTTGAAGGCCGGATACTCAACATTTCAATCCATATTGGCTACTAGGGTCATCATGTACATGTACATATTTGCTCAAGCATTATATCTCTCTCTGTCAAAAAAAAAAAAAAAAAAAAAAAAAAAAAAAAAAATATATATATATATATATAAATATATATATATATATTTATATACAGTGCACAATCCCCAAGTTGTATGCAAAGATAGAAAAAATGGGCAGCACCCGTGGTTCTTTTTAACAACAGGTCAACATTTTGGTCTATAAAAGAGGTGATATCATGAGGTGACATCCCAATTATTTTGTCTTGAGAAAGGTATTTTATAGACCGAAACGTTGCCCTGTTGTTTTTCCTATTCATATATTAAAACACATTAAAAAGACCCACGGGTGCTGCCCATCTTTTTTATCTATCTATCTATCTGTCTGTCTGTCTGTCTATCTATCTATCTATCTATCTATCGAGAAGGAGCAAAGGAGCATTATCCCAAATACCCCAAAATTTTGTGTGAATGACTTTGAAGGTACAGTAAAACATGATCCACGTTTCTTTCTGATCTGGCTTTTATCACCGTCCTAGTGGATTCTGGGGAAAGAAGTTGAACAGGGAGTGTTTTTTTGTTGAAAGTGATACGGATAGGGGGACAGTTAATTAAAATAAATAAACAAATTAATAAATAAAAAAAATAGGTGACAGAGACAAGGACCTCGATGTGAGCCTTGGCTGGGGAAAACTGAGACTAGATGAGATAGAGTATTTCGCAGAGATCCAAGGCAAGACATTACACAAAATCAGTTCTTTTTTGTACTTTACAGTAAAAACACACAAAGTAGTTGAGTAATGTCCAGTAAATAAACAAGGGGTAGGGGGAGGATGAAAGGATTTGAAGCAATGCAGGGATGTGTAAGTATAGTGGTAGTCCAGAAATTGACTGCAGACATGGTTTTGGCAAAGTTTGCAATAAATTATGTTGATGCCTCTCCTCCCAAGGAACATGTAGTTTGCAAAAGTCCGACCAAAAGTTCCACTACCACCAGCACCAGTATTATGAATAAACCATCCAAAGGCACTGAAGAGAAGAAAAACAACACATTCTAGTGTTGATGGCATAGCAAAAGAAGTAAAAAAAAAGTAAAAAAAAATAGCAAAAATAGTAGCAAATGTTGGGAAAATCCCTCAAAGGGGGAAAAGGAAAAAAAAATGTTTGTAGACCTCTAAAAGCCTAGAGGAATATAAAAGTAGTAGGGAAGAATCGACAGGCAATGCTGAGGATGGCCCAATGACTGATGATGATGTAGATAAAGAATATATCCCTCCAGCATACTCCTTTTCTTCAAATGCAGATGAAGTTGAGTGAGAGAGATGATAATATGACCAGAAAGATAGCTGAAAGGCAAAGGTTCAATCAACCACCGGTGAAAAGGAGCACTGTACCTGTCTATAAACTGTTTGAGAAAACAATTGGAAAAACTAACCCTGGACAAGCAAAGATGCCAAAAAATACACATTCAGTCATCCTAACAGTCATCATCAACATCATCCCCGCTTCCAAGTTCAAGTCCACTCAGCCACATATAGTAATAGTGTTGTGTAACCAGCAACAACACAGGCTATCAGCATCCACAGCCTTAGCTTTGATGACTGCCTCTGCTGCTCTTGGAAGTTCAGCACTTGTGACATCTAGTAGTAGTACAGTTTCAGCAATATCTAGCCCCAGTAGTAGTAGTTGTAGCAAACTCTCAGGAACTCTGCAGTCTATTAAGTCCATAGTATGGAGATACATCACTCAGGATCCAAAAGCTAAGCATGTTACTACCTGTTGCCTGTGTAAGAAGCATATGAGCAGGGGGAAAGCAGACTCACACCTAGGCACCTCCTTAATTTGTTGCCACATGAAGTACAACCACAGGTCTGACTGGAAGATACAACATCAACAGGTCAGAGGTGCTACAACTAGCAGCAGCAGAAGTACTCCTTAAAGCTCCCTGGGCTCTGGGATACAAGTGTTGTTGATGTGTCAAGATTTTCTGCTCCTGTAGCAGAGGAGTAGGACTCTGAGTTTGCTTGACAAGAGTCATAAAGTGCCTACACTTACCGCCATTGCCCCCACCACCTCTACAAGTGGTGTTGAAGCAATAAGGTTACACAGTTCTTCTCCTATGTACTGCCATACCACACCTACTAAGTATCACGGTGCCCGTGATAGCCTCCAGTAGATATTGGTATTCAGTGACATTGTTACTGTCTAGCTGTCGCTCTACTCTGAGTCGCTGTTCTTATAGGTCACTATGCTGGTGATGTCATCTCTCCGCCCACCTGCCAGGCCTTTTAAACCTCAGCATGTCTCATTACCGTTGCCCTTTCGTGATGTATGTATGTATATCTTTATTTATATGGGCCACACAGTGTACGCAGCGCCTTACAATAGACATATGTTACAATAAATAAGAGGGGATGAAATTAAGTGCAACATTCATAGAAACAATGGGAGAGAGGTCCCTGCCCCAAGGAGCTTACAGTCTAAATGGGTAAAAGGAGACATACAATGGGGTAAGAGGGTGTACCTGAGCTTATGTGCTGTGTTGTTCCATTGCGTTTCCTATGTATTACTCCTGCTATGTTTGACTACCCGATCTGGCTCTGACTCCTGGCTACGTCTGACTACCCGATCTGGCTCTGACTCCTGGTTACGTCTGATTACCCGTTCCAGCTCTGACTCCTGGTTATGTCTGACTAACCGATCCAGCTCCGACCACTGGCGATGTCTATACCCGACAGTAACATACAATGGGGTAAGATGGTGTACCTGAGCTTTGTGCTGTGTTGGTCCATTGATTTTCCTATGTATTACTCCTGCTATGTTTGACTACCCGATCCGGCTCTGACTCCTGGCTACGTCTGACTACCCGATCTGGCTCTGACTCCTGGCTACGTCTGACTACCCGTTCCAGCTCTGACTCCTGGTTACGTCTGACTAACCGATCCAGCTTCGACCACTGGCGACGTCTATACCCGACAGTAACGGTTTGTTTGACACACAGACACAGTAGGTTTGGATAAAACACAATTTTATTGAACAATGATAATAACAATAACCCTCACGGGTCCTGTAATATACATACAATATAGTACAGACACAAGACAGGTTATAAAGAGGTAAGCCCACACAGTCCAGTATATGCAGGTAATCCAGAGTTCAATATAGTGACACAGGTCAGGCAGTTCTTGTGTGATTCTCAGCTGGACAGCACTGAATGGGTTACTATTAGGCCGAGAGTACTGACAGGCCCTAATAGTGCAAGGCCCTTTAAGAAGCTCAATCAAAAGGATAGAGTACAAAATCGAGTAACGCCCAAAAGTAATAGAGACCAGATCAACTTGAGGACTGCCGTAGCAGTAACGGAGACTGAGCAACTTGGGCACTGCCGTAGCAGTAACGGAGACTGAGCAACTTATGACTGCCGTAGCAGTAATGGAGACTGAGCAACTTGTGACTGCCGTAGCAGTAACGGAGACTGAGCAACTTGGGCACTGCCATAGCAGTAATGGAGATTGAGCAACTTGTGACTGCCTTAGCAGTAACGGAGACTGAGCAACTTGGGCACTGCCGTAGCAGTAATGGACACTGAGCAGCTTGCCCTGAGAGGCACCCAACCGGGGACTGCACGGGAGTGAGGACACACAATAATGTCGCCTGGGCGACACTGAGGCAATGGAGACCAGACTGCAGTGAACTGTCCGGAGACAGCGAGGATCCTGACACCACCCCAACCGGAGACCGGATAAGGCATGCAGGAGAGGAACGCAACCACAATAGCCCAGGCGTACTGGAACCACACACACAGAGCAGTAACATCAGCCAATCCGAGTCGGTACACCAAGCAGGAACGTCAGCCAATCCGAGTCGGTATACAGTGCAGGACTGTCAGCCAGGCCGGATCGGTACACGAAGCAGGAACATCAGCCAATCCAGGTCAGTACACAGGCAGGAACAAAATGCAGGGTCATCAGGCAGGCCAGGTCGGTACACTGAGATCACACGAATAACAGGAACAAGCTCTGGTACTGAAACACCACGAAAGGGCACTGGAGAAGTGCTAGAACCCAGCATTTAAGGACAAATGCTAGGCGGGACAATAACAGTGCAGCCAATAGCATAAGCAGGGGTGGAAACTGACAGAATGTCGCCAAATAGCACGGGTACCATGATACCGATCCGGCTCTGACCCTTGGCTGCCTTTTGTTTCTTTCTCTCTGTTGCGCTCCGATTGCTATTCCTTGCCTCGGTTTGGGATCCTTGCTGCCTGTGCCTTCCTCTCAGTGCTCGTTTCCGTTAGCAGCGCTTGTCGGTCAGTCCGTGTTACTGACCTTCCGCGGCCATCCCAATTTGTGTTGCCTCACCTAGCCTCAGTGCCAGTTACCTTGTCGGTTGTATACCCCATCATTAGGGTATAGTTGTGCTTTATATGTCCTGCCAACTGTGTGTGTATGTGGAAGTGCTCTGCACTGTCCTCCCATCTAGCCTGTGAGAGTCCCAGGGCCATTCCGTTTCTGCTCACCTGCCTAGTGCAGGGTGAGGAAAGTGAGTTCACTGTTCCTCCCTGGTCTCATGAAGGTGTGTCACTCAGTCACTCACACTGTGTGTGTGGAGATGCTCTGCAATGTCCTCCCATCTAGCCTGTGAGAGTTCCAGGGCCATTCCGTTTCTGATCACCTGCCTAGTAAGGGTGAGGAAAGTGAGTTCACTGTTCCTCCCTGGTCTCTTGAAGGTGTGTCACTCTTTGCTGCCACGTTTGTGCCACTCTTTACTGCCACTGTTGTGTCATTTGCTGCTACCATTATTGTGTCATTGTTACTGTCATTATTGTACTTCAATAAAGTTTTATCTTAAGTTCATCTGTACTTGTCTGTGTTGTTATTTCCTAGTCACCCCATGACACTAAGTTTTTGGAAAGAAATCAAAACCTGCACAAACATAATCCATAAGTACACCCTTTTCTTTTGTTGAAAACAGAGGCTTTAAAGAACTGATATCATATGTTGCACCCTGCTGGACTATCCCATATTTTTCAAGGATGGTTGTACCAATGTTACATGAGCAGGAAGTTAGTGTGTTGTGGGCAAAGGGCAAAAGCACTCAGTCTGCTAACAGTTTTTTCAGGGCATAAGTTGCTGTAGGACTCACAATTTTTACTTTAAGCTATTTATTTCTCCACTTCAACCCTTAAAAGAATTAATATTGTGGCAGGAAATCTTGTAGTCATAGAAAAAATAGGCAAAATATTTCAAAGTTCTCACTGGAAATTGAGAAAATTGTATGTATTGTCTATGGGCAGGAAGTTTTTCTGAAAAAACAATTCATTTTTTTATGAAAACTCTTGCGGAAAATGTATCTGACATTTTGCCCATTCCTAGCCAGCAATCCCCATATACCTGCCTTGAATCATGCACAGGGAATGGGCATTGCCTACTTCTAAACCCATCAGTACGGATTAGATTTCTTTCATAAGAGGGTAATGTATATTATATAAAAAATGTGCAATCACTTTAGATAGTATGTTTTGAATGTCTCTCTGCTGTCCGCTTTACTTGTATAATGCTTTGAAGAAGGGCCTTATAACATTCAAAGTATCCTATCTCCCTGTCTAGGATTGCCTGTTTAAATAATAGATCCCAACTAAAGGCAGTAGATGCTTTTTATAATCACACTACAGAACATACACTAAATGAATATCCATGTTTCATATGTGGTCTATAGTCATAAGAAGGGTCTAAGAGGAATTATATCATCCAGAGACATAGCGATGCTCCATCAATTTTATCTGAGGTCTCTGACCTATTATATCCATCTATTTCACTTCACTGAACACATGATTAATGCTTAACTACTCCCATAAGGCTCTTCAGCTTATTGTATTTATATATTCTATAAATGAAAGACTTTCCAGGATGACAGGCATTATCCTGACTTAGATATATATCACTCATACTTAACATAATTAACCATTTAATGTTGAAAATGTGTCTTCTGAGTCTCTTCAAATGACATTCCTTCATTAGCAATGCCTGCTAATTTTAGTCATGGGAGCATCGTATTGCTACATTACCTTGTATGCCTCATTGAGCTGTAATGTAGGTACCTTTACCACCTAAGGATAGGCTACAGTTTCATCATAGAGTTAACATTCAATATTGCTGCCTAGTTTGTGATTTATCGATATTAAAATGCAAAGGCTAGGGTACTGTATCACCCAGAGTCACAAGAAGTCTCTCACTAGCCTCATTTAGTCCTAGATACCCTCTCTAAGGATTTAAATATTTAAAAAACATGTGCTTTCAAAAGGCTACCCGGCTTTTCTGTGTTAATCCTCACTTTTATATAGAGGTATTTATACATTTCACAGGTCAACGGCTGTTTTTAAATTTGGATTCTTTAAAAAATGTGTCATTTTTTTGAGTCTACCAGGTGCTATGCATACAGTGTTATAATTCTTCACTGTCATTAACACTGACCTAATTTTACCCATGTGTGCTTATTATTCTCTGATACAGTGGTTCTCAGACAGGGTGCCGTGGTACTTTGCTGTGCCACGGATATTAATTTAGGGTGCCTCTTATTTTGTTGAAAGCCTTGGATAAAAATGAAAATACTCCTTTTTAAATGTATATTTATGGAAACTATTATGCACAATATGTTTATTTTTGTTAAATGATTGTAATATCTAACATTAATTGCATATTTATGTATTGTACCTTTCATTATGCCCTTCATAATTTACATAAAATATGTGAGATGTGCCCCAAAAATTACAGTTTACATGATAGGGGTGCCTTGAGTGAAAAAAGATTGAGAACCATTGCTCTGATAGAAGTATCCAAATTTCAAAACCTCTCACCGTTTAAGTATATGCCCATCATAACTTGCATCAGTTAGCATTATCTTCTCTTCACCTGGAATTTTTGGACACATTTTTTTAAATCCCTTATCTTCAATCCCCACCTAGATTAACCACAAACAGTATTTACCATCATACTCCATTGAACCTAAGCAGCCACTAAGATGTTGCTGTGATACTGATATACCTAACCTCACAGTATACCTCATAGTCCAAACTTGCATTCATAGTTTGGAGTTGCTTGAGTAGAGTGTTATTTTCATAAAGTTATATCTTTATCATCTAGCTATTTCTAGGTTAGGGTATTCTCTTCATCCTCTGCCCCTCTCCCATGATTTCCTGGCCCATATCCTTTCTCACTCTTGTACTAGTGCTAGTACTAATATCAATTCTATCCTCTTCATAGTGTTATATCACAACTTTTTGGTACATTTTAATATTTATTAAGTACTTAAGCTAAAAATTCTTTCAAAAAACACAAAAGGCCTTATCTCACAACAGACAAGTAGAATATTGTTCTTTGATTGTGCTAAATAAGCAGCCCAAATTGTGATGCTCATTCTTTAAGGATCATATTCCCTAATGGCACACAAAGAATTTCTCGAAACAACTAGGTGATATCTCAGTTACTTTAACATGTATATATGCCCCTAACATAGAACAAAAATAATAATTATTGAAGGAATTACTAGACTTAACAGCATTCCAAGCAGAACTTGTTGTCCAAGAGGGGAGATTAATGTATCACTTTCTCCCTGAACCGACTGTTCAGTAAACAGATCTTCAATACCTAACTCCCACTTCACAGCCATAAACAAAGCTTTCAGTTAATGTACACTGGCAGATATCTGGAGTCTGACAAACCCCTCATGAGTAGATGACATTTTTTTCTTAGCTCCATGTCTCTCATATTCTCATATCAACTGTCTGTGTGTGAATGCTAATTTTTGGGCCACCAAGATCCATTCCATAACTTGGTCAGATCACGTTCCTATTGAACTCACATTGATACTTCCTTTTTGTTTCCTCAAAGTCCTTGGATGCCCTACTGGAAAATATAAAGAAAGTGTATCTTAAATATACATGACAACATTATGAACAGGGAAATATATGATAAATGCTTATGGCCCAGCAGATAAAGGCTTCTACTGACTCCACTTTAATCCATCAAATGTTAGTCGCTGATGGCAAATTACTCAATGATGTCCTCTTTATAGCTGTTTCTTCCACTTTTTTTTTATCAAAGGCTTTAAAATCTACATAAATATGAGGAACTTATAAATCCTAATGACATCTGGACATACCTTCTTAACTTCAGTATTCCTAAAATCACTTCTAAACAATCTGAGGCCCCTGAATGTGACATTAGCCTTGAGGAAATAGAAGTACCTCTAAAACAGTCATCTCAGGAAAACCACACAGGCCAGATGGTCTACCAGCAGTCTTGTATAAAAATTAAGTAATGTATTAGGTCCACTTTCAGAGAGGACCTTTAATGAAATTCTTAATAAAGCACATATCACCTAATGATGGACATTTTCATTATAGTGTTGTCCACAAAGGAACATGATCCCAAATTTACTTCTATCTACTGGCTATTTCACTCCTTAATTTAAATCTTAAAGTGTTAGTAATGTCCACAAAAAAGTTTTTTGCATTTAGAAGAGCTTAAAAAGCTGAGCTGAATGCAAAAAAACGTATCTCTCAAACCGCTATGGTTTGAGACATATAGGCGTTTAAAGTTTGATCTCTCCTACTGGCAGCTGTAAAGCTGTCTCCAGTAGATCTGTGTCGGTCGACACGGAGGCACTTGTGAAGTGCCGCGATCTCGTTATTTACCAAGAATCCCTTCATTGGAATAGTCTAAAACGTGTGCCTGGTTTTCAAGCACTCATTTTAGACCATTCCAATGAAGGGATTTGTGGTAAATAACGAGATCGCGGCTCTGATCAAACGCCTCCGTATTGGCCGACACGGGTCTCCTGCTGACTTTACAGCTGTCAGTAGGAGAGATAAAACTTTAAATGCCTGTATCTCTTAAACCATAGTGGTTTGAGAGATACATTTTTTTGTATTTAGCTCAGCTTTTTAAGCTCTTCGAAATGCAAAAAAAATCTTTTTTGTGGACATTACTAACACTTTAAACTCTACCTAAATGTAATTGAGAATAGGATAAATCAGCCTCTCCCTAATGTAATTCCCCTGGACCAAATTAGTTTTGTCCCTGGCAGAAACACCAGGGATAACACCATAAAAAATGTACAAATGTTATTCACCAGAACACCAACATTACTATTGGAAAATCATGTGGACAGTACATCCAGCTAAAATACAATGTTATTTCCACGTTTTAATCTAAAATTGTATAACTGTAAAATGTTGACGATCGGATACACCTTATAAACTGCTTATTACGTACAACGATATTATGACCATAGAAAAACTCGCACAGACCCTGCATAGGGAATCCCCTAAATTTTGGGAAGTCTGGTCCCCCTGGCTTGCTTATTGTGCAAATATCAAATACTGATAGTGGATGTACCATTCTTAATTTCCTTCATTTCTAATTTTCTAGGCTCAATCTCAATTACAGTTCTCATAATCTAATGGTTAACATGAAATTCTCATAATCTACAAGTTTCCATGAGATTGCAAATGCTATATTTTATTCTTTGTGATAAATTAAAGAATCAATGTCTTCACTATAACGTATGTTTCATACTGTAAAACATAACAGGAGAAAAGATACAGTTGTAGATTATATAACTATACCTGGATATTTTCCCATACTGCCCCCCCAACACACACACATGCACACATTCAATTGTGTGTTTATTATAGAATCCATTGTCCTTCCCCCACCTCCCTTTCTCTACCTCTGTCACCTTAATAAAAGTTATTTAAAATATATTAAATTAAAAAAAAAATGTACGTGATGTAAAAACATTTCACCCAGTGGCACACTAATAAGATGAGTCCCTCTGTCACATTTCACTTTGATAACATGGCTCCTTACTAATTTCAGATTGAAACACCTGTCGCAGAGTATTTAATTGTGAGGTGTGCCTCAGCTGTGCTGGCCAATGACCACTCCCACTTTATTGATTTGTGATTATGGGCATTTCATACCAAATCTGATACCCTCTCTTTGTATATAATGACAGTTTAATTTATATGTCTACAAATTGCTGTATTACTCGGTATATGTACTAATTTGGACAGTTTATTTAACAGTGTGTGTGTGTGTATATATATATATATATATATATATATATATATATATATACCTTTGTACCCAACAATAATATTTTTTTAGTGTTTGTATTTTATGGGTTAACTAGTTGAAGAGCCCGTTACACGGGCCACAGTGCCACAGCCAGCCGGTTGCGGTGCAGTCATGCTTAGTAGAGACTGCCCGTGCCGCGACTGATACAGAGCAGGGCGCTCCTTCGGAGCGCCCTGCTCTGTATCAGCTGCGGCGAGGGCAGTTTCTACTGCGCATAACTGCAGCACGCGCAGCAATGTCTACTGCTCATGATGTGGCGTTACACACGATTTAGCAAATTATTATATAGGATGGTATTTTCTGTACCAAATTAAAATTAATGGTGCAGAGGTTTGGGGGGTGGAGCAATATGAGTTGCAGGCATATGGCCGCTATCAGTTTGATGTACCATTTCACAGTATAGAGAAAAAGAGATACACGGATTAGGCAAGCAGATGTGAAACAGTAAACAGTAAACATCCATTTTTTAAGTATATATGGAGTAATTCTTGGACAAACTAAATGTACTATATGGGACAAGTAACCATTCCAAATGAGTTAAATGGACTTTTAACATCTTTAATGCTAGCAAGGTCTCTGACGCATTGCAAAGCAATGTGTTTGAGATCTCTATATCACTGAAAGGGTTAAAAGGGCCAAAGTTAAAGGGAAACAATACTCTAGAAGGAAATGTCTCTTAAAGGGGAACTTTCACCCCTTAATAACTAAAGCTCCCCTTACTGCTGACCTGGCGACTAGCTGCTTAGTAGCGCTAGTCGCCAGAAAACTTACCCCGTTCTCAAGATTTCGCCGTTTGAAAGGATCAGGAAGCACGGACGTCTCTTCACAGTGACGTCCGTGCGCCTGCGCTGTCAGTCCCTTGTCAGTCCCTTGTGCACCGTACGGTGCATACGGTGCACAAGGGACTGACAAGGGACTGACAGCGCAGGCGCACGGACGTCACTGTGAAGAGACGTCCGTGCTTCCTGATCCTTTCAAACGGCAAAATCTTGAGAACGGGGTAAGTTTTCTGGCGACTAGCGCTACTAAGCAGCTAGTCGCCAGGTCAGCAGTAAGGGGAGCTTTAGTTATTAAGGGGTGAAAGTTCCCCTTTAACCTGTTTAATGGATAAACGGGGAGATTTGTAAAAGTGGAGTTAACCCTTTGAGTGCCAGAGGGGATACTCCCTGGTAGTCAAAGGATTAACCCTTTCAATGACAGAGGAGTGTCCATCTCATTAAAAAGCGATGTGTTGGACACCCCTCTGGCACTAGAAGGCTTAAAGCGATAGTAAACCTATTATTTTGTATTTTCAGAGATCTGTCAAATCAGTCATTTAAGCCTTTGAGTGCCAGAGGAGTACGCAACGCATTGCTCTGCAATGCGTTGCGTACCCCTCTGACACTCAAAGGGTTAACAGAAAAGAAGCATTAAAAATGGCCTTAACCCCTGAACCACTGTTTAGGAGCTCTTAACACTGTGTAGTAGGTTTTTTAAGGACATTTGTAAAAGTGGATGAGGAAATTCATATAGAAGTGTCGCTTCGCGACAATTTAGAGACACAACTGTCACAAAATGTGACCGTTAACTAATGGTGGCGCAACGAATGAAAAGTAGGGAAAACAATCCCTCACCCTGCTGCCTGACCTGGATTCCACTCTCCAAAACCCACCCAAAAATATAAAATATAATCTATGGTCTGGCGCACAGGTGCATGACACAAAAAATATGTACCAAACAACATAATATGGATTGTTTACATCAATTTAAGAATGTAGTATTTATTTCTGGATGACATCAAAAATACATTTCTTAAAAAACGGCAAAAAATATAATTTCTGCCAACAATTATCTATAATTATTGTAATGGGTATACAATCTAACACTCGAAATTCCCAATCACTGCTCAGATCAGGAAATTCCGAATATGTTCCCAAAAAGTTTTGTATTAGTCTCATATAGTGCTTGAGACCTGCTCCTTGCATTTAATGAGCACAATAAAATATAATTATAGAAAATTCTCATCCTATATAATAATTCGCTAAAACGTGTGTAACGACCAGTCATGCGCAGTACAGACTGCTGCGTGTGCTGCACTCACGCGCAGTAGAGACTGCCCGCGCCGTGGCTGATACAGAGCTGGATGCTCCGAAGGAGCGCCCTCCTCTGTATCAGCAGCGGCGCAGGCAGTCTCTACTGTGCATGACTGCCCCGCAACCGGCTGGCAGTGACACTGTGACCCGTGTAACGGGCTCTTCAACTAGTAGAATATAAACATATATATTAGCATATGCTATAGTATCTTGGTGTGTGAAAAGAGTGATCAGGAACAAAAGTGCATTATACTGGTAAAAACATTACATCATGTCTCACATGTATATGAATGGCCAGTGAAAAGCCCTGTTTTTCAAAGAATAAGATATCCCCTTAAAGTGTTAGTAATGTCTAAAAAAAACATTAGAAGAGCTTAAAAAGCTGAGCTAAATGCAAAAAAACATATCTCTCAAACCGCTATGGTTTAAGAGATACAGACGTTTAAAGTTTGATTTCTCCTACTGACAGACATAAAGCTGTCAGCAGGAGATCAGTGTCGGTCGACACGCTGGCGCTTGAGAAGTGCCGGGATCTCGTTACTTACAATGAATCCCTTCATTGGAATGGTCTAAAACGTGTGCCTAGTGTTCAGGCACACGTTTTAGACCATTCCAATGAAGGGATTCCATGTAAGTAACAAGATCGTGGCACTTCTCAAGCGCCTCCGTGTCGACCGACACTGATCTCCTGCTGACAGCTTTACATAGCGGTTTGAGAGATATTTTTTTTGCATGTAGCTCAACTTTTTAAGCTCTTCTAAATTCAAAAAAACTTTTTTTTAGACATTACTAACACTTTAAAGGCAAGGACTGTACAAATCGGAGGTTGTTCAAAATATAAAGCCACTGAAAGCCTAATAATCGGGTACAACGATCAATCGTTTAGATAGATTTAGGGTATAGGGGTATGTAGAAAGTATAGGATGTATTTTATATGTTTCTTTATGTGAGCTGAATATGTTTACCGGTATATCCGGATAATATAGCATATGCTAATATATGTTCATATTCTATGAGGTTTTCTATAATTATATTTTATTGTGCTCATTAAGTGCAAGGAGCAGGTCTCATGCACTATATGAGAATAATAGAACAAATTTTTGGGAACATATTCAGAATTTCCTGATCTGAGCAGTTATCAGGAATTTTGAGTGTTAGATTGTATACCCATTACAATAATTATGGATAATTGTTGGTAGAAATATTTTTTGCCGTTTTTTAAGAAATGTATTTTTGATGTCTTCTAGAAATAAATACTACAATCTTAAATTCATGTGAAAAATCCATATTATATTGTTTGGTACATATTGTTTGTGTCCTGCACCCTTGCACCAGACCATAGATTACATTTTATAACTTTCACCAAATATTTAAGTCCATGACAACCTGTTCTTATTTTTGCAGTCAGATTTGCAAATGTACCTAGAATACTTTTCTAAATTCCAACACTCAAAATAAGGAATAAGGACATTTTGAAGATCCGTTCGCAAAATTGAAGATGAACAGTTGTTATATACTTCCCCCTAAGTTCCCTATACAGATGTTATTTAAACAGCAGTCGTGTGTATCCGTTTATTTCTTTTTTCATTCTATCTATAGTTTCCTTTATATTGTGATGTATATTCAAGCTGCCTCTAAGTAACGCCTCCTCACAGCAAACAAAAGACGTCAATAGACCTGAATGGCTCATCTCACTAGCCTTTATCAGAGAGGAAATAGAAACAACTAGCAGTGCTCTACAAGACAGATCTAGTGCTCAGTAATAAACTATATAGATGTACTTGACTTCTGTACAAAGTCACATACCTAGATATATGAATGATATTAAAGGAGCAGTAAACTTATTTTTATGAAAACACATATTTTATAGTGCTTTTCCTGCTGATTAAAACAAGATCACTCCCACTGCTGTCAGAAGTTTTATTCAAAACTAGTATAAAAGCCCATGTACACGGGCCAAGGTCCAGGTAATGTTAACCTTTTGAGTGCCAGAGGGGTACGCAACCCATTGCTTTGCAATGCGTTGCGTACTCCTCTGGCACTCAAAGGGTTAAGCGGCCACTTCAAGCACAGTAGAGACTGCCCAAACGCACATGGCGGCTTCTGACAAACATCCTAGCAAATTATTATATACTAGTTGAAGAGCCCGTTACACTGGCCACAGTGCCACTGCCACCCGGTCGCGGGGCAGTCACGCACAATAGAGACAGCCCACACCGCGTCTGATACAGAGCTGGACGCTCCAAAGGAGCGCCCAGCTCTGTATCAGCCGCGGAGCGAGCAGTCTCTACTGTGCATGACTGCAGCACACGCAGCAGTGTCTACTGCGCATGACGCGGCGTTACACACGATTTAGCGAATTATTATATAGGATGATGTATAACAGTTCAAATAATCAGGAAGTGAATTTACTGTGTTTACTTCCTGATAGTTCTAACTGACAGGAAGTGACAGGCAGTTTCTATCACATTCTATGGAGAACTGTATGTCTCTGAATTTCCTGACTTTCCTCTCCATTAGAATCTAACAGAAAAACTAATTAGAATTTGACCACTAGAGGGAACTGCTAATGTAAAAAACATGGGTTTAAACTGTAATAACTCTGGAAATATAAATCTTTCAGCAGTGGGAGTACCCTTATTTTGTTCAGTAGGAAAATCCCTACAATATATATTTTTTCATAAAAATCATTTACTACTCCTTTAAACAAGGTAAGAGCCACTTTTTACTAGGGAAAAGTTCCCCTTTACATCAAGGGGAATTTTCCTTTGTCCCCTGTGATGCAGCTGGTTTGCTCCAGAATTTATCCAGCTCTTCTTAAAACATCTGCCTCCGTTTGCAGAATGTATAAATCTGATTTACACATATGGTCTAATATGTTGAAAAAAATAAAGGTATATTAACAACTTAGATGGGTTAACTCTAGTGATGAGCGAGCACCCCAATGCTCGGGTGTTCGGGTGCTCTGACCGAGCACCCCCTGAGGCTCGAGTGCTCGGCCGAGCACCCGAGCCCCATTGAAGTCAATGGGAGGACTCGAGCATTACACCAGGCACCCCCTGCTCTGATGAGGGGAGGGTGCCTGGTCCATAGGAAAAGGGCAGAAAAGGATGGAAACACCACAGAAATGGTTCAGGGACAGCATAGGGAGGATGTCTGGATGCATCTTGGACTCCAACATCGCTGCTGGGAACGATCTTTCGCCCGTAGTACGCCATTTTTACAGACTGACCATAAAACACACAAAAAGGAAAATAAAAACGACTTTAGGCGAAAAATTGTTACCAAACAATATTTGCTGTATATTTACTTGTATATCATCTGCAAATTCTCCCAAAAATTTCCTTGGTTTTCGGAAGTGAGGCCATGATTAAGAGGGAAACGTGCGCAGAGGCAAATTCTCCCAAAAATTTCCTTGATTTTCAGAACTGAGGCCATGATTAAGAGGGAAACGTGCACAGAGGCAAATTCTCCCAAAAATTTCCTTGATTTTATTGAACTGAGGCCATGATTAAGAGGGAAACGTGCGCTGAGCCGACCATCTAAAACATTATGGGTGAGGGTCTGCTGCAGAGCTGACCATCCTAAACATTATATGCGAAGGCCCGCTAGTGAGCTGACGCTATAAAACATTATATGAGAGGGCCCGCTAGAGAGCTGACCCAATAAAACATTATATGAGAAGGCCCGCTGGTGAGCTGACCTATATAAAAATTGTCAAACAGGGCCCGCTGGTGAGCTGGCCCTATATAAAAATTATATCACAGGGCCCGCTGGTGAGCTGGCCCTATATAAAAATTATATCCCAGGGCATATGGAAGAGGAGGAGGAGGATGAGAAGATTAAGAGTCAACCATATACCCGTTTTTTGGGTGGAAGGGGTGAATGGGAATACAGAGTATTCCCATCATTGTAAATAACATATATAAAGTGAGTTTATGTTCCCCCGGGGCTTTCCTCCAGTGGAGTGGAGAAGTCAGGAGAAATCCAGGCCTTGTTCATTTTTATAAGTGTCAACCTATCAGCATTGTCGGTGGAAAGGCGGATACGCTTATCTGTTATGATGCCACCAGCAGCACTAAATACCCGCTCAGACAGAACGCTGGCGGCAGGGCAGGCCAGCACCTCCAAGGCGTAGAGTGCCAGTTCATACCACGTGTCCAGCTTGGACACCCAGTAGTTGTAAGGCACAGAGGGATCATTGAGGACGCTGACACGGTCTGCTACGTACTCCTTCACCATCTTCCAAAACTTTTCCCTCCTTGTGACACTAGGCTGCGCATCAGGGTGAGGGTGCTGGCGGGGTGTCATGAAGGTGTCCCACGCCTTGGAGAGTGTTGCCCTGCCTTTCTCGGAACTGCTGTGTGCTCCCCTTTTCTCCCCTTCTCGGTTGGCCAAGGTAGCACGTACTCTGCCGCCAGCGTTGTCAGATGGAAAATTTTGGAGCAATTTTTCAACAAGAACCTTCTGGTATTGCACCATTTTGCTTGTCCTCTCCACCGGAGGAATGAGAGATGAGAAATTCTCTTTGTAGCGGGGGTCCAGAAGGGTGAACACCCAGTAATCCGTGTTGTCTAAAATGCGTGTAACGCGTGGGTCACGGGAAAGGCAGCCTAAAATAAAGTCAGCCATGTGTGCCAGAGTACCAACAGGCAAGATTTCGCTGTCCTCACCAGGAGGATGACTCTCAATCTCCTCATCCTCTTCCTCCTCTTCTGCCCACCCACGCTGAAGAGATGGAACTAAAGTTCCATGGCTACCCTCTGTAGCGGAGACAACCGTGTCTTCCTCCTCCTCCTCCTCCTCCTCCTCCTCCGCCTCCTCCAATTGTCGCTGAGAAGACGAAGTGAGGGTGCTCTGGCTATCACCTTGTGTAAGCTCTTCCTCCCCCATTTCCACCTCTTCCACATGCAAAGCGTCGGTTTTAATTGTGAGCAGCGAGCGTTTCAGTAGACACAGAAGTGGGATGGTTACACTGATAATAGCGTTATCGCCGCTCACCATCTGTGTCGATTCCTCAAAATTGCGTAAAACCTCACAGAGGTCTGACATCCATTCCCACTCCTCACTTCTGATTACAGGAAGTTGAACGGAGAGGCGACGACCGTGTAACAGCTGGTACTCCACTACTGCCCTCTGCTGCTCACAAAGCCGGGCCAACATGTGGAAGGTGGAGTTCCAGCGCGTGCTCACGTCACACAGCAGCCGGTGAGCTGGCAATTGTAAGCGCTGCTGCAGCTTCAACAGGCCGGCTGAAGCTGTTGATGACTTACGGAAATGTGCACACACGCGGCGCACCTTGGTCAAGAGATCATGCACATTGGGGTAGGTTTTTAGAAATCGCCGCACCACTAAATTAAATACATGCGCTAGGCATGGTACGTGTGTGAGCTTGCCGAGCTCCAAAGCCGCCACCAAGTTACGCCCATTATCACACACAACCATGCCTGGTTGCAGGTTGAGTGGCGAGAGCCACTGCTCGGTCTGGTGACTAATCCCCTGCAACAGCTCTGAGGCCGTGTGCTGTTTGTCCCCAAGGCAGATCAGCTTCAGCACGGCCTGTTGACGCTTCCCCACTGCAGTGCTACACTGCTTCCAGCTACTGGCTGATGGGGGAGTGGCGGTGTGTGTAGAGAATTCGGAGGTGGAAACGGAGGAGGAGGAGCCAATAACGTAGGTGCTGGTGGAAACCCTGATGGAGGTAGGGCCCGCAATCCTCGGCGTGGGTAGCACCCGTGCCATCCCAGGGTCCGAGTCGCTCCCAGCCTCCACGACATTCACCCAGTGTGCCGTCAGGGAAATGTAGCGTCCCTGGCCACAAGCACTTGTCCATGTGTCAGTCGTTAAGTGGACCTTCCCAGTAACTGCGTTGGTCAGGGCACGGGTGATGTTACGGGACACATGGTGGTGTAATGCGGGGATGGCACACCGGGAAAAGTAGTGGCGGCTGGGGACCGCGTACCGAGGGACAGCTGCTGCCATCAGGCTGCGGAAGGACTCAGTGTCCACAAGCCTAAATGGCAGCATTTCGATGGCCAGTAATTTTGAAAGGTGTGAGGTTAGTGCTATGGCCTGTGGGTGGGTGGCTGGGTACTTTCTCTTGCGCTCAAATGCCTGGGGTAACGACATTTGGACGCTGTGCTGGGACAGGGAAGTGGATGTGGTCGCTGATGGTGCTTCAGATGCTACAGGTGCAGGGCGGGAGGTATGCGGGCCTGCGCCTTCGACAGGCGATTGGCCGGCACCGAAAACAGGGGAAGAGGAGGCAGTGGTGTGGCCTGCAGACACAGATGGGCGATCCAGACGTTCCTCCCACTTACTACGGTGCTTGGATGCCATGTGTCGGATCATGCTGGCGGTGGTGAGGTTTCTAGTTTTCATGCCTCGGCTCATTCTGGTGTGGCACAGGTTGCAAACTACAATTCTTTTGTCGTCCGCACTTTCCTTAAAAAAACGCCATACCGCGGAACACCTACCCCTTGGCAAGGTAGATTTACGCAAGGGGGTGCTCCGTGGAACATTTGCGGGCCGGTTTGGTGCGGTCCGCCTTCTTTCTGTAGCCACACCACTGCCTCTTCCAGCCTGTTGCGGTGCTGCAGATGGCTCACCCTCAGGACTGCTGTCATCGCTCGGCTCTACACCTTCCCAGGTGGGGTCAGTCACCTCATCGTCCACCAAGTCCTCCTCCACTTCCTCACTCTGATCATCCTCCTCAAGTCTTGATCCCACCACATACTCAGTCATTGACAACTGTATAACATTCTCCTCAACAAGGTCTTGAGACGGAAATAGTGGTTGATTTAATGGCAACTGTGTCTCATCATCATCCACTACTTCCTTTGACCTTAAATGCCGTTCACATCTGTCATCTTCTTGAGATTGGGTAGCCTCTAGAGGTTGTGAATCAGGGCACAAGATGTCATGTTCCTCTGCAAGCGTGCTTGGAGAGAGGGTCAAATGAAGGATTGGTGATGAGACGAGCTCCTCACTATATCCCAGTGTGGGATCACTTCTTTGACCAGACCGTGTATGGTGGGAGGAAGGATGATCAGAGTGAGGATTATGTTGACCAGACTCTTGGCTACTGAGAGTGGACTTGGTGGAAGACAGGGTGGTGCTTAACCGACTGGAAGCAGTATCAGCTGTCATCCAACCGACCACCTGTTCGCAGTGGTCGGACCTCGAGAGTGATGTCCTGCGACGCCCTGTAAAATTACACATGAAGCTAGGTATGGTGGATGTCTTTCTTTCTTGTGCTCTGGCACCAGGCACAGTTTCTCCGCGTCCTGACCCGCGCCCTGAACTTTCAGGATCACGTCCACTTCCCCGTCCCTTTTTACCCGCCTTCTTCATCTTACACAGAATATGTGACTTTAATATTTGAGTTTGAAAACTTAACAGTATTTCTTATTATTCTGCAACTCTGCAGAGTACACAGAATAGGCTGCTAAACTGCGGTGAAACACACTGAATGGAATATGTGACTTTAATATTTGAGTTTGAAAACTTAACAGTATTTCTTATTATTCTGCAACTCTGCAGAGTACACAGAATAGGCTGCTAAACTGCGGTGAAACACACTGAATGGAATATGTGAGTTTAATATTTGAGTTTGAAAACTTAACAGTATTTCTTATTATTCTGCAACTCTGCAGAGTACACAGAATAGGCTGCTAAACTGCGGTGAAACACACTGAATGGAATATGTGACTTTAATATTTGAGTTTGAAAACTTAACAGTATTTCTTATTATTCTGCAACTCTGCAGAGTACACAGAATAGGCTGCTAAACTGCGGTGAAACACACTGAATGGAATATGTGAGTTTAATATTTGAGTTTGAAAACTTAACAGTATTTCTTATTATTCTGCAACTGTACAGAGTACACAGAATAGGCTGTTAAACGGCGGTGAAACACACTGAATGGAATATGTGACTTTAATATTTGAGTTTGAAAACTTAACAGTATTTCTTATTATTCTGCAACTGTACAGAGTACACAGAATAGGCTGTTAAACGGCGGTGAAACACACTGAATGGAATATGTGACTTTAATATTTGAGTTTGAAAACTTAACAGTATTTCTTATTATTCTGCAACTGTACAGAGTACACAGAATAGGCTGTTAAACGGCGGTGAAACACACTGAATGGAATATGTGACTTTAATATTTGAGTTTGAAAACTTAACAGTATTTCTTATTATTCTGCAACTGTACAGAGTACACAGAATAGGCTGTTAAACGGCGGTGAAACACACTGAATGGAATATGTGACTTTAATATTTGAGTTTGAAAACTTAACAGTATTTCTTATTATTCTGCAACTGTACAGAGTACACAGAATAGGCTGCTAAACTGCGGTGAAACACACTGAATGGAATATGTGACTTTAATATTTGAGTTTGAAAACTTAACAGTATTTCTTATTATTCTGCAACTGTACAGAGTACACAGAATAGGCTGTTAAACGGCGGTGAAACACACTGAATGGAATATGTGACTTTAATATTTGAGTTTGAAAACTTAACAGTATTTCTTATTATTCTGCAACTGTACAGAGTACACAGAATAGGCTGTTAAACGGCGGTGAAACACACTGAATGGAATATGTGACTTTAATATTTGAGTTTGAAAACTTAACAGTATTTCTTTTTATTCTGCAACTGTACAGAGTACACAGAATAGGCTGTTAAACGGCGGTGAAACACACTGAATGGAATATGTGACTTTAATATTTGAGTTTGAAAACTTAACAGTATTTCTTATTATTCTGCAACTGTACAGAGTACACAGAATAGGCTGCTAAACTGCGGTGAAACACACTGAATGGAATATGTGACTTTAATATTTGAGTTTGAAAACTTAACAGTATTTCTTATTATTCTGCAACTCTGCAGAGTACACAGAAAAGGCTGCTAAACTGCGGTGAAACACACTGAATGGAATATGTGACTTTAATATTTGAGTTTGAAAACTTAACAGTATTTCTTATTATTCTGCAACTGTACAGAGTACACAGAATAGGCTGTTAAACGGCGGTGAAACACACTGAATGGAATATGTGACTTTAATATTTGAGTTTGAAAACTTAACAGTATTTCTTATTATTCTGCAACTGTACAGAGTACACAGAATAGGCTGTTAAACGGCGGTGAAACACACTGAATGGAATATGTGACTTTAATATTTGAGTTTGAAAACTTAACAGTATTTCTTATTATTCTGCAACTGTACAGAGTACACAGAATAGGCTGCTAAACTGCGGTGAAACACACTGAATGGAATATGTGACTTTAATATTTGAGTTTGAAAACTTAACAGTATTTCTTATTATTCTGCAACTCTGCAGAGTACACAGAAAAGGCTGCTAAACTGCGGTGAAACACACTGAATGGAATATGTGACTTTAATATTTGAGTTTGAAAACTTAACAGTATTTCTTATTATTCTGCAACTGTACAGAGTACACAGAATAGGCTGTTAAACGGCGGTGAAACACACTGAATGGAATATGTGACTTTAATATTTGAGTTTGAAAACTTAACAGTATTTCTTATTATTCTGCAACTGTACAGAGTACACAGAATAGGCTGTTAAACGGCGGTGAAACACACTGAATGGAATATGTGACTTTAATATTTGAGTTTGAAAACTTAACAGTATTTCTTATTATTCTGCAACTGTACAGAGTACACAGAATAGGCTGCTAAACTGCGGTGAAACACACTGAATGGAATATGTGACTTTAATATTTGAGTTTGAAAACTTAACAGTATTTCTTATTATTCTGCAACTCTGCAGAGTACACAGAAAAGGCTGCTAAACGGCGGTGAAACACACTGAATGGAATATGTGACTTTAATATTTGAGTTTGAAAACTTAACAGTATTTCTTATTATTCTGCAACTCTGCACAGTACACAGAATAGGCTGCTAAACGGCGGTGAAACACACTGAATGGAATATGTGACTTTGATATTTTAGTTTGAAGACTTAACAGTATTTCTTCCTATTCTGCAACTCTGCACAGTACACAGAATAGGCTGCTAAACTGCGGCGAAGCACACTGAATGGAATATGTGACTTTGATATTTTAGTTTGAAGACTTAACAGTATTTCTTCCTATTCTGCAACTCTGCACAGTACACAGAATGTGCTGCTAAACTGCGGCGAAGCACACTGAATGGAATATGTGACTTTGATATTTTAGTTTGAAGACTTAACAGTATTTCTTCCTATTCTGCAACTCTGCACAGTACTCAGAATGTGCTGCTAAACTGCGGCGACGCACACTGAATGGAATACGTGACTTTGATATTTTAGTTTGAAGACTTAACAGAATGTGCTCTAATCTGCAACTTTGCACACTAAACAGAATGTGCTCTAATCTGCAACTTTGCACACTAAACAGAATGTGCTCTAATCTGCAACTTTGCACACTAAACAGAATGTGCTCTAATCTGCAACTGTGCACACTAAACAGAATGTGCTCTAATCTGCAACTTTTCACACTAAACAGAATATTTTTTTTTTTTTTTTTTTGTTTTTTTCCCCCCACACACAATATAACCTGCTGCCCCCACACACAGTAGTCCTAAAAAGGACTTTTGGTTCTTTTTTGTCACAATTTTTTTTTTTCCTCCCTACACTGCCTTTCCCTTCCTATCCTCAGCTCTCCCTGGCTCAGACTGAGCTGAACTCGATGGTCAGGTGCTATACAGCACCTGTCCACGGGTTCTGGCCAGCCAATCAGTGTAATGCCAGCAGCCAACATGGCTGCTGGCATTACACCGATGTCAGAGCCTCCCTGCACGTTTATTGGCTGCGCAGCAGCCGCAAAACGTGCGGGGAGGAGACCCGAACATGGCGGGCGAGCACATGCGGTACTCGTACGAGTACCGCCATGTGCCGAGCAGAGCGATGCTCGAGCCGATCCGAGCATCGGCCGAGCATGCTCGCTCAACACTAGTTAACTCTTTAAGTACCAGATGGGTGAGCAGAGGTACACAACCCTTTGGCCCTTAAAGGGTTAAGGTGGGATAGTGTTAGTATAAAGTGGGGGGATGCTCTGAAGCCAAAGTGAGTATGCATGTTTTTAGGGGTTGCAAATAGGGTGTATGTGATATGATAGAGGGAAAGTATCTCCTCTGCACTATAGAATAAAAACTGGGCCGCAGTAGGAGCCTTTCGGGGTGGTACATAGCCTTAGGGCTGACTGTTGTGCACCCCTATCTTCAATAAATACTTGTGCATAGGATGATATTCAACGGATTAGTGAGCAAATAAATATGCATTGAAGACTTTCTTTCTATTACAAAATGTTTAGTAATGCATTGACTCTACAGGGTTAAAATCAAACTATAACCATTTTTAGCACCTAGATAAGTATGAGACATTCATCACAAGACAAGAAACCTTCTGTAGGTGACACGATTGCTCCATGTCCTGCGTGGTTGCTGTCAATCAGGGATGTCATAAGTGCTGTATTTTTCCCAAAAATAAATAAAAGGTTTCTGCTTCTGATGTGCCAAAGCTAAAACAGCATATGCTGCCTGATACAGTACCCACACAAGCTAATTTCAGAACGCCATCATGAATACCCCCTGTGTAATATAGAAACACTAACAGCAGTTGAGAAGTGTACGGCCTATCTTGTCTGTTCCTTCTACACCTGCTTTAAAAAACACACAATATATGTAAAGGGAAACAGAAAGGGGGTTTACAATTACCCAGAACCCCCTATATTGATATCTGCTTCCTCCATCAGACCAGAACGAGACATAACTTTAGCAGTCCAATGTCAGAAATGAGAAAAAGGTGATACAGTTAATACATCATAATATACATATAGAAAAGGTAGGCCTAAGAGCACATAGTATGTGGCAAGGAATGAAGGAGACCCTCAGCAAATATCCAAATTAAAAACAAACAGAACGCAAACCTGAACTACTTCATATAGATTGCTTAAATGTGACCTCATTGTATAACATACATTACTACCCATTGTACCCATATATTAACTCAGTTATTTCAAGTTGAGGTTTTCATTACATAGTTTGGCCAGTATATGTTTAAGCTTTCGTGCCATGCCAAGGCATCCCATTTTTGGCAACAGCTATTTCATACATTTTACCGCATCATATGACTTACACACTGCTTTATATTAAACTCTAACTGACTTCCCTTTAGAGGAGATAACCTGCATTGATGTGACATCCATCTTGAAATGCAATCCACTTCTATAGAGATCTGCCTCACCCATGTCTATTAACTGTATGAAGCCCAAATAATACAAGTTTGCAATATGTATTGAGTCTTTTATTTTCATTTACTCAAGTAAATTGGAATGATTACAGTGTGAAATGTTAGCCAGTACTGTGTAACTTAGATAAAATGACGCATACATAAAGTTAAATATCTCAGTCTATTACTTTAGATAACAAATTACATAATTAACATTTAGATGAAAGCCCTTTCAAGTTAATTGCATATGCAGTGATAGATCTGTTAGGAACTAGCTTATATACTTTTTAATATCGTTATATATCGTTATGTACATATATGTGTATATGTTTGTATGTCTATCTATCTATCTAAATATATATATATATGTGTGTGTGTGTGTGTGTGTGTGTGTGTGTGTGTGTGTGTGTGTATTTTAAACATATTAAAGAGTATATAAGCTAGTTCCTAACAGATCTATCACTGCATTTGTATATACAATATGTGTGTGTGTATGTGTGTTTGGAATGTTAGTATCTGGAGACTTGAGGGTGCACTGTATGGACAGATGGGAGGAGATAGGACAAGTGCTGAGAGACGATGAGTCTCGGGATCGGGCCTATAGAATGCTCCATCTTACCTATTTAGTCCCTTCTAGACTGTCCCGCATGTTTCCCAACGTTTCTGGTGATTGCTTTAGAGGTGACAGTGAATCTGGCTCTTTTTTACACATTTGGTGGGATTGGTATAGAACAGGATCTCTGATCTCCTTTCAAGAATCTTTGACAAACATATGCAATTAGATGTATGGGAAGCTCTTCTTGGGAAAAGAATCTCCAACCTTAAGAAGAGGAGAATAATCTTCTCACCCTTATAATCCTAATTACAAGGATGACTATTGTGGCACATTGGAGGGAACTGAAAATCTCCTGGAGCAGGGTTCTGGATAAAATAGCCCAAACTTGCTATTATGAGTACCTTAGCTCCATAGAAAATGCCTCAACAATACATTTCAGGATATCTGGTCCCCTGGTTAAACAGTAGTTTTGCTAAAAGATCAAAGGGTATCTCTCAGGCTCTAACAAACTAAAACAGTTCTCTTCTCTTCCTTTGTGTTCAACTTTTGTCTTTTTAATAGTCACCCATTGAACCCTTTATTTAACTTATTGTATTACCCATAGTACACTTCCTTTCAGTTTCTATATTTTACTGTAAATTCCTGTTTCTATAAGAGCATTCAACGTAAATTACTTTATTTCCATTACAATTTACAAGAAGCTGTATAAAACCAAAAATTCTCTTTGTTATTCTTAATGTTGTCAAGATTTTACCTTATAATAAAACTATTTGTTTGGGAAAAATAGTTTGTGTGTTTGGAACACACAGGCATTTCAACCCACAATATAAAAGTTATTGAGACGATCGTAGACACTGCCCATGCCCTTGCACGTGCTGTAAAATAAGATAAACCAACGGAACACCGAAAGAAACAGTTGCCATGATGAAAAAGTGGTGAGAAATGAAGCAAAATGGTAATATTAGAAACTGGGTAGAATATATGGAACTGTGAAAGACTATAAGGAAGCACATAAAAAAGAAATGCTCAGGTTCAATGTTAAGGTCATCAGAAGGACACTGGAAGAAAATCAAGGGGTAAAGAAAGCAAAATGAAGATGGCCACACGTAGGAGCCAATTGTTTGCATTAAAGCTTGAAGATAACAAATACTAAAATGAGTGGGATAATGTTATTCAAATCTTTGTAAGGATGAAGGACAACAACTGAATGCAATGCCAGAAACTGTGCCTGAAGTTTCGGTAGAAGAAGTAGAGGCAGCAATAAAATCAATGAAAAATGTCAAAGCAGCAAAATTTAAAGCAGAAGTACCACCCGACACAATCTTTAGCTTCACTAAGTCCCCATCTGCGACTATCTGCTTAGTAGCGCTAGTCACCAGAATAATTACCTTATTTAATAGATTTCTGCTCTCTTCCATGGGTGACAGGCAGGATGGAGCGTGGACATCTTGCCATTGTGACGTCCGCGTGCCTGCGCTGTCAGTCCCAGCCGGGTCTAGGAGGTGTTGCTAGGAGCCATTTGGCTCCAGCTGGGACTGACAGTGCAGGCGCGCGGACGTCACAATGGTGAGATGTCCGCGCTCCGTCCTGCCTATCACCCATGGAAGGGAGTAGAAATCCATTAAATAAGGTAATTATTCTGGCAACTAGCGCTACTAAGAAGCTAGTCGCCAATGGGGACTTAGTGAAGCTAAAGATTGTGTCGGGTGGTACTTCCGCTTTAAGCAAATCTGGATCAAATCAGTTGCACCTTGTGCACCAATAAAAAAAGCCCCCTATAAATAAACTGATTTGTTTTTATTTTATACATATGATACAGTTGTTTTGCTCCAGATTTATACAGCTTTAACCTTTTGCGTGCCAGAGGAGTGTCTAACACCTTGCAAGGGTGCAGTAATTGAATGCTACTATATCCCAACTACATCTATACTATGCCTGTCCACCATACTGATACTCACATTGTTTGTATGGCAGACAAACACAAATAAGAAAGAAAGGAGTGATTTTTTTTGGATACATCTGATCACCTCAGGCCATACCCAATGTTAATACCTTGACCTAACTACAGGGGGTGCAGGGGGTGAAACTGTGACTGGACTCGGTGTCCAGGGACCTCACTTCCAGTGCATACTCCTGCTGCACATACAATGTGTTATCCTTTATTTGTATTTAAAAAACAGTGACCTATCCAGGGGACAAAATTTCACAGTTTAGTGTCCAGCCTCTCCTCTCTCTTTAACATCCACAGCACAACCGGGATATCAATAGCTACATTTGTGTTCCATACTCTGAATCTCAGTAATTTTGCCATGAACACTGACTAGTTAGAAAGTGAGTACCACAGTGTGAACCAGACTGACCCATTAATATTTTGGTGGCCAGTGATTGTAATATAGGTTTAAGAGCATTGTGGAGGTGTGGCTTTTTTGTGTTATATAGCAGGCCTACTGGAAACATAATTAACCCTTTAAGGATCAGAAGGGCATGTTGCACACTCCTCTTTTGCTTTATATGTTAAAAACAATTTTGGATCTAAGCTTGGCCAAGGTCTGACACACTGAATTTTACACAACACTGCTCATTCCACATCGCTGCAAGACACATTAGATGAAATACTTCAGATCACTTTCAACACTCTCACAGAGAATAAGAGTTGACTGATTGGTACACTGTATGACTGTTTCTTCGAAGTACCTTACCAAATCATGATGTGTGTGTATTTGAGAGTGTGTGTGTGTGTGTTTTCTACAACATGCCTTCACTACCCCAACTTCTTTTGTAATCTAAATCCCTGATGGTATTGGTAATGACATGGCTCATTTTGTAAATAAAAAGTGTACCTTCTAATATAATGGCATAATGCATGGCTGCATTCATGTCATGGGAAAATTATTTGTTGGTGTCATCGTATATTTTCAGTTTGCATCATAATGGAGTCATGCTCTCCTGCTCTTGGGAAAAAGCTTTGACTGCACCCAGGTGTAACGGTCTAGAACAAAATGTACCAGATTACCTCATCCTTATTAAATGACATAATTCATTGCTCTGCTGGTGTCATTGAACACCAGATAAAAAGGTTACCTGGTCATCAACATGGGAGGAATGTGTGAAAGCATTCTCCCAAAAAGAGAAAAATTAGAAATATGTCAATTTTTTCCTTCCGCAGGAAATCCTGCAAAAAGTGCAAAATTCTGTGTAACCCGCAGTCTTGTTCCACTGCACTACAATCATAGCTACTGACCCTCCACCCTGTCCCATGGTGGCCATAGATCCACACATGCTACCCATCAGTCTTATTCCACTGCACTGGTTGCCATAGAACCACAAGCACTCCTCTCAGTGGTGTCCCTTGGTAACTATAGGATGACACATACTGACTTCCCAGCCTTGTCCCATGGTAGCAATAGAGAAATAAATACAGACCACTCACCTTGACCCACTGTCTGGTAGCTGGGATGGTCAACATGAGGGCTTTCAGCTTCTTGCAAACTACAACTCCCATTGCTCGCTGCCAGTCAACAGCAGGCAGGGCATGCTGTTAATTGTAGTCTGGAAGCAGCTGGAGGACCTGAAGTTGCCAACCAGTGACCCTAGTCTTGTCCCACTGTAGCAATAGAACCACACATACTAGCATCCCCACTCCCAGCCATGTCCCACTGTAACCACTCATTCTAACACCACACCTTTGTTTCACAGAATCCTTAGAACCAAACATGCTGACCTCCCAGTCTAGTCCCACTACACTGGTAGTCATAGAACCACACACACTAGATTCAGCCTTTTCCTGCTGCACTGGCATAGCCAAAACACTTACTGAGTATAACATCACTAGTGTGAACTGGCAAGTCAAGAAAAAAAATAATTCAATTCATTTTAGCTTTGTTATACATTCTTGTACTTTATCCACTTCAGTAATGTAACTGGTGGCCAAAACTGTACTTCATATTCTAAATGAGGTCTTAATAATGATTTACAAGAGGTAGAATTATGTTCCCATTTCTTAATTTGATATCAGTTCTTAACTAGGCAGGTGTCATTAGATCAACTGTTTATTTGCATTAGAACACTGATATAGTCTACAGTACTGCTCATTGTAAGTTTATAGTTTGATAAAAACTACTGTCCTTTATGAGTCATTAAGTTGAAGTTTGCTGTGAGGATTTGTGTGAAGACACGTAGTCTATGACTCAAGCTGTTGCAAAGAGTGCATTATAATGTACAAAAGAAGATAAAACCGCTCAGATATCTAAATAAAAATACCAATATTGCTGAATTGTAAATGTACATTTATAGACAAGTGTCTGCAACACGGGAGAATTTCACTCACCATGGGTCTTCCAAGCCATACATACAAAATCCTGGTAGATCCAAACAGATGATCACACACCGCGATTCTTCTGGATTAAATATATAACTTTCAGCTAGTCCCAAGTGTTAACCCCATCGGTGCTGGACAAGGATCTCCACACCTTGAAAATTTCAATATAGAAATAAACGAAGAAAGTCCGCACTCAGATGGTTGATGTATAAAGTCGTTGCTATTCTTTATTCATTTAAAAGCTTGTGAGACATGTAGTCATACAACATAAATACACTCCACAACTTCCTAACGCGTTTCCTATGAGTAAGGACCGCTTTGCATTATAATGTAAACAACCTTTTGGAACTAGCTGTTGCTAGGTGTTGATATATATATATATATATATAGAGAGAGAGAGAGAGAGAAAATTATATGAACTTTTGAAATGCAATAACTTTTGAAGGAAAATCTCCTATCAGTAAAATTACTCTTGTTTTACTCAGCCGGAAAGGCCCTGTAACATATCTATTTTTGTTATAGAATGTTTATTTGTACATTAATAAGAGAATCTTGTGAGATAATCCAGCCTTTGTAAATACAAGATTTGCTATTCTATTTTCATAATTGTATGATCATTTCATTTTCAGCATAAAAAAGAATTCACAAGATTCTCCCATAAAATATGCAAAACAATCCACCCTCTCCAGACTTAATCCTTCTCATGAGCATTGCTTAGATAATTTATGCAGAGTGGCAGAATCCTGGGACACAATTAACTTAATCATTTTATGCCATGGAATAAGAGAGCATTCATTAAAGCCCCCGGCAGGTACGGACCATTCGTTCATGTAGAATAAATTGGACATCAAGTTCCAAATATTGTTTCTGAGCAGGTAAAAAGAGGAAAGATTTTTCAAAGAGCATATTGGATATTAGACAGAAAGTAATTGGTCTTTTAAATCTTCAAGTCTTTCAAAGATACATTATTTTGAAGAAATGTCAGTGTCTTTTGGTGGAATGCTCAGAAATGTAAGTGGTCTCCATGGGTTGTATTCATAGACTAAAGAGGAGCAACTGTAACGCAAACCAACTGCACCACAGGAGAGAAATTAAAATTCCCAATGATTTAAATATGGCTATTAAACTCTACAATTCAAGGGGTAGGTAAGTCTCTAAACAAATGCTTAGTACTATGTTGGAGACCTCTCTAACATTCAAGGGGTGAGCCCCATTTAAATCATTGTAAATTTGTGGAATTTAGCTTATTGCATAGGCTCTTTGTCCTACAGAATATGTGGTGGACTCAATGGAAAGTATAGTTTTTGCTTTTTTTTCTATTTAAATTTAATTGTCAATTCCAATAAGCATACACAGCCAGGCAAAAAAAAAAACTTTACTGAGAGTGCTTCCTCACACTACTCTGTTTATGTACATTCAGGGCTCAAAATTTCCACTCGCCACTAGCTCGGACTGGCATTCCTGACTCTCTGGATGATCTAGTCGTCCTGGTAACCCAGATAGATTGGAGACTCCGGGAGAGACGCATGGAGCGTACCACTAACTTCCCTCTCCGCTTAACCTCTACACCTCGTCCTCCTTTACCTGTTTCCTCGACTCCAGGTAACACTTCAGAGGAACCCATGCAACTGGGTGCTACTCATGGACCACTCACTGAAACCAAAAATAATAGGATGAGACGAATGAACCTTTATTGTGGTGGCTCTGGTCACCAAGTCCGTCTCTGTCCTGAATTGGCAGCGAGAGGTAAGCCAGATCCAATACAGTACCCACTACTCCTGGGTGGAACTGCTCCTCATTTGTCTCTTCTTGTCTCCTTACAGTGGACACATAACAAGATTCCATTAGACGCCATCATTGATTCCGGGGCCAGTGACTGTTTCTTGGATTATAAATTAGCCCAGAGTCTGAACATACCTACACGACTAAAGAAACAACCCCTCACGATACTTCTTATTGACGGCAGCAACATTAACTCCGGACCTCTCACCACAGACACTGTATCCCTCACCATGAGCATTGGGGCTAAACATGTGAAGACTCTTAGCTTTAATTTAGTACAATCTCCTTTGTTTCCCATAATCCTTGGCCTTCCTTGGCTTAAACACCACAATCCCACCATTAATTGGTCCACAGGACAAATCACCTTTGCATCATCCTACTGTAAAGAACACTGCCTCTCTCACACCACAGTTTCCACCTTGTATGCTAATTCTTCTAAGACATTGGAAATACCGATACCCTACCGTGCTTTCAGCCAAGTCTTCAGCAAACAAGAAGCCAACAAACTGCCCCCACACCGTCCATATGACTGTCCTATAGACTTGCTTCCTGGGGCTCCCATTCTGTTTGGTCGTATATTTGCTCTCTCTGAACCTGAATTAAGCTCTTTAAAGGACTATATAGAAGAGAACCTAAGGAATGGATTCATAAGGCCATCCACTTCTCCTGCCGGGGTGGCATATTTTTCGTGGGGAAAAAAGATGGAGGCCTCTGACCCTGTGTGGACTATAGAGAGCTTAACAAGGTTACCATCAAAAACAAATATCCATTGCCCTTAATCTCAGAGTTAATGGATCGACTTAGAGAGGCACAAATATATACTAAGTTGGACTTACGAGGAGCCTATAATTTGGTACGCATAAAAAAAGGACATGAATGGAAGCCGGCTTTCCAATCCCAGTATGTCCACTATGAATACCAGGTCATGCTGTTCGGGCTCTGTAATGCCCTTGCCACCTTTCAACACTTCCTCAACGATGTATTCCGAGATATGTTGGACATATTCGTAGTGGTATATCTCAACGACATCTTAGTCTACTCACCATCGCTTACCACCCATCGGGAGCATGTAAAACGTGTCCTTTCTTGGCTTCAGCAACATGGATTTTATGCAAAATTAGAAAAATGTGTTTGAGACAACATCTGTTGAATTTTTGGGATTCATATTAACTCCGGGGAATATCAAAATGGATCCCAAAAAGATATCAGCCATCTTGGATTGGCCTGTTCCTACTTCTGTTAAAACTGCGCAACAATTTGTGGGGTTCTCAAATTTCAACAGAAAATTCATCCTCGGTTTCTCTAGTTATCACTCCCATCACCCAGCTAACCAAGAAACATGTCCAGTTTGCCTGGTCACCTCAAGCACAACATGCTTTTGATGAACTTAAACAGAGGTTCATGTCAGCCCCCATTCACGTACTGCCAGACCCTAAAAAACATTCTTTATGGAGGTTGATGCCTCCGAGACAGCCGCAGGGGCCATCCTATCACAACGACAAGGAGAAAGTGAGACACCATCCTGTGTTTTTCTTTTCTAGATGATTATCCCCAGCAGAAACTAACTACAGCGTGGGAGACAGAGAATTACTAGCCATTAGAATGGCATTGGAGGAATGGCATCATCTCTTGGAGGGGGCTAATCATCCAATCACTGTGCTCACTGACCACAAGAATTTAGAGTATATACGAGGAGCTCGCCGTCTATGTCCTAGACAAGCCAGATGGGCTCTGTTCTTCTGCAGATTCAACCTGCATATCACTTATAGACCAGGATCACGAAATGGAAAAGCGGATGCCTTGTCCCATCTACATGGACCCCATACAGATACAGATACAGATACTATCCTCCAACCTGGTCATTTCTTGGCTACTCACTCCTCGCTATTAGAAGCTTTGCAGACCCATTCTCAAGCAGATTCCTACCTGTCCCAATATCCTTGCCTTACCAAAAAACATGGGCTGCTGTGCAAAGACACTCTTCTTTTCGTTCCTCCTGACGTTTGTACCAATGTACTTCATACTGTACATGATCACCCATTAGCAGGCCATGGAGGTGTTAAGAAAACCACATAACTCACCCAACAGTCATTCAGGTGGCCTGGTATGAAAAAAGACATCGAACAATACATACAATCATGTGATGTGTGTGGGCGAGCCAAAGGTACTAATTCAAGACCCGCTGGGTTACTACAACCATTACCAGTACCAACAAGTCCTTGGGCTGGCATAACTGTGGACTTCATTGTGGAACTCCCACCATCACAATGTTACACCACTATAAAGGTGGTTGTAGACCGCCTAACCAAGATGGCACATTTTGTCCCCGTTATCTGCCGAGACCGCAGGCTTGTTTATCAAAGAAATTTTCCGCCTTCATGGTATTCCACAAACCATCCTCTCTGACCGTTGTGTCCAATTTACCTCTCATTTCTGGTCTGCCTTTTGTCATGGTTTGGGTATACAAAGACTCTTGTCATCCGCATACCATCCTCAAACTGATGGTCAGACAGAGAGAACAAACCAAACGCTTGAACAATATCTATGTTGTTACATCACCCATCTTCAGAATGACTGGTTGTCCCTGCTACCAACAGCAGAATTTGCTTATAACAATCATCTACACAGTTCTATAGGCATGTCCCCCTTCAAGGCCAATTATGGTTATCATCCACCTTATATTCCTCAACTACCTGTTACTACCATGGTCACTCAGGCTACAGTCTTCAACTACTGAACCAAGGTTTTACTCTATTAAAGGAAACATTAAAAAAAGCACAACAGTCTTACAAGAAACAAGCTGACCGGCGACTTAAACCTTCCCCTTATACCAGGTTGGGGATAAGTTATAGCTGTCCTCAGCACAGGTTAAGATGTCTTGCCCTACCAGGAAATTGGGACCCAAATTCTTGGGGCCTTTCCCCATCACAAAAATCATTAGCCCTGCTGCAGTTTCCTTACAATTACCTACTACATGGCGCACCCATCCTACATTTCATGTGTCGCTGTCACGGTTTGTTAAGACTCTTAGACGTAAGGTTTAGGTAAAAACATAACTTTATTGAAAAGTTAATGCAATCCCATAGGGTTTTCATACACATACAAACAATACATAGAAGCAATTGACAATTGAGATAGGTTCTACCGGCCTTGCAAATAATACTGGCAAGGCAACCCAAGCGATACTGAAGGAATAGAGATAAGTAGGCTCTACCGGCCCTGCCAATACCGGGTAAGGCAACTGTAAGATGGTAACGTACCGGTTCTACCGGCCTTACCAATACCGGGCAAGGCAGCCTGAGGGAACCACAAGGAGTAGGCTCTACCGGCCCTGCCAATACCGGGTAAGGCAACCTAAGGATGGCAACGTGAAAGGTTCTACCGGCCTTACCAATACCGGGCAGGGCAGCCCAAGGGAGGTGACACACTGAGACCAACTGGCTGTCAGATGACAATGACAGTAGGATGGTAATAATAGCGACTTGGTCAAACGGTCTCACTCAAGCAGAAGTCTCATGCCAGTAAACTACAGGATGCTGCTGTTAGGACTGGACAGCACACTCGGAACCTCCAAGTACCTGACTGCAAGTCAGGGAGTAAATGTAA
This sequence comes from Rhinophrynus dorsalis, assembly GCA_037306005.1. Taxonomy (NCBI): domain Eukaryota; kingdom Metazoa; phylum Chordata; class Amphibia; order Anura; family Rhinophrynidae; genus Rhinophrynus; species Rhinophrynus dorsalis. Next base: position 214,564,237 of record CM074719.1, on the reverse strand, counting down.
GCCGCAAGGCTAATGGAGTAAACCAGCGTCCGCACTCTGGGACCAACAACAGTAATGAGCCGCAAGGCTTTATGGAGCAAACCAGTGTCCGCACGCTGGGACCAACAACAGTAATGAGCCGCAAGGCTTAATGGAGCAAACCAGTGTCCGCACGCTGGGACCAACAACAGTAATGAGCCGCAAGGCTCATTGGAGTAAACCAGCGCCTGTACTCTGGGACCAACAACAGTAATGAGCCGCAAGGCTATTTGGAGTAAACCAGTGCCCGCACGCTGGGACCACAACAGTAATGAGCCACAAGGCTAAATGGAGTAAACCAGCACCCGCACACTGGGACCAACAGCAGTAATGAGCCGCAAGGCTTAATGGAGTAAACCAGCGTCCGCACGCTGGGACCAACAGCAGTAATGAGCCGCAAAGCTTAATGGAGTAAACCAGCGCCCGCTCGCTGGGACCAACAACTGTAATGAGCTGCAAGGCTAATGGAGTAAACCAGCATCTGCACGCTGGAACCTATGAATAGTAATATCGCCGGAACGAAAGGAGAGCAATGTCGCCTCAACGACTGGAGACAGAAAACGACTCGAACCAGGCAGAGGATCAGCCGGGTGAAGCACCGCTGAGCCGACTGGCAACCGGAACATCAGCAACCAAGGAGAACAACCGGAACCGGACTGGAACGACAGGCAGGCAGGAACACAGGAACAGGTCGACTCAGGAACAGGCCCAATCAGCTACAGCAGACAAGACGGATTAGATGATGTCAGAGACACCACGAAAGGGCAACCAGAGGGTGCCCGGACTGAGTTTAAAAAGGCAATGTGAGGCGGGCTGACGGCAGGCAGCCAATGGGAGCCCCCTGCAGGTGACAGACACTGGAAAGCACAAATCACGGGCACCGTGATAGTCGCTTCTCAAAAGATGGATACCTGACACCACTCAAAGGAGACCACCTACTCCTCCTCTTCCAATAGTGGTGAACAATGTAGAAGAATTCGAGGTTCAAGAAATCATGGACTCACGTATACGTCGAGGAAGACTAGAGTATCTAATACACTGGAAGGGGTATGGACCTGAGGAGCGATCCTGGCAACCAGTCGCCAATATCCATGCCCCAGCATGCCACCGGCATTCCACCGAGCCCATCCTGAATGTCCAGCACCTAGAAGCGCCCGGAGGTCGCTTGTAGGAGGGGGGTACTGTCATGCCCCTCTAGCTCCTACCTCCATTTCCCAGCCATCTGCCGCTGCTGGGGGTTTCCCGGATGCTCAGCGATCGATGACTGGACCGAAGCCGCGGCCTTGAGTAGCAGCGTCTGTCCGCGGTTGCGGTCACGATCGGGCGGTAGGCCTAAGCCATGGCCTAAAGTTCAAGAATTCTCCAGGGAAGGTATCCACAGGGTGCCCAGATCAAACCCTGGTGTTGTACACCTGTAGGGGGGAGGTGAAGCCTGCCTCTCTCATCAACTGTCCACCAATAGTGTGCCTCCAGGTAAACAGTGAGGCAGGTGCTGTGGTTGCACACCCCTCTGTTGGCCAATCCAGTGAGAGGGTTGTTCAGCAGAGGGGAGGGGTGAAATCCCATGACACTATAAAAACCCCTCAGGCTGTGTCCACTTTTCTTCAGTGTTCCAGAACTTTGGTTCTTGTGTGCTCTCAGCTTCCAGTGCTCAGTGCCTCCTTCCTTGCTTTGCTTCAGACCCTCTGCTGGATTTGCCATTGCCTGACCTTCTGCTTGCCTTCTGGACTTCCCTGCTTGCCTGTTTCCTGACCTTGGCTAGTTTTACCGATTCTGCTTGATTGCCGCCTGCCCTGATCTTCTGAACTGTTCCTGACTACGCTTTGCTTAACCCTTGCACTCCCGTGCTGTCATTCTTACCTAGGTGTTCTACCTGTATCCCTCTGTGGATCACCTGGTAAGGTTGTCTGGCAAGAGATAGCATTCCCTACTCCTACGCTCCAATCATAACAAGCCTGACACCCCCAGTCTATGTGGAGATAAGAAGAAGTTGGCCAATAATTCTTCTCCACCTGCCCCTCCTCCAAAATCATGTTGTTATTAGAATATATTTTTTTCCCTTGAGAGCAGGAACTGTGGCTCTCATCAGCAACTGCAAAGTGCACAGTGTGTGTGTGGTAAATAACATCTGGGGGCACAACTGTATCCAATCACCATGACACCCGAAACTATGTACTGCCACTGTCACTGTACCCCTTGCCCAGACCCCACTAAGGACACATGACAACTTGCTGACAGTTTAATAGTAATGATGAACCCTTCCTGCCAGAATCCTAGCATATTCTGCGGGATGGAATCTCCCCAGATGCCGCCTGATGACCTGGTATTGATTCTCCTCCACCACACTGGCATGTGTGGTCAGTGCTTAACAGAGTGGCTATCATTTGGCAGGGGGAGGTAACGATGAACGAGGTGGATTGGCAGGAGATGTACTTGTTACCCTAGAGGAAGAAGGTGATGTTGATGGTGAGCTAGTTGTTTCACTCATCTTGGAACTTCCAGTGTCTTCTGGGTTTCTTTATTCTTCCTCCTCTCCTTTCTGGAGAGTAAGGGGGTACAGTAACAGCAGTGCTAGATTTCTGTAACGGGTGTTTGGCTTTAACATGTCTGGAGTAAATGTCATGGTGTCTCTGTTTCATGTGTGTTATCAGGGCGGTTGTGCCAAGGTGTGTTCCCTCCTTTCCACTTCTCACTAATTTGTCACAAATTTTGCACTGTACCATTGTTGATGATGACTGCACTATGCCTGCTGGAAGAGAATAATAGTCCCACACCCATGACTTCTGGGGGGAGGGATAGGGAACAGGTGGAGAAGAATGGCCTCTTTCTTCTTGTCCTCCACATTCTCCTTCACTTTCTGTGACAGCAGATAATGTTGCTGTTGTTGCTGCTACTGCCTCAGATTTAGCACTGCAATTAGGAACAGGAGTATTGCTACTGCTGGTAAGTGGAACCTGTCCTAGTCCCGCATTACTTGTTGACCCCATTCCCACTGTGTCCAAGGTGGTCTGTGGAACACTAGCCTGCTCCTCAGCACCCTGCTGCCCTTTCATCTCAGCAGCAGAAGAAGTTAGAGCAGTTGCAATTTCCACTAATTTCAAACGCTGACTGCTAGTGGTGGTGGTGGTGGTGATGCCCATCCTCATCTCTGTCTCCCATTCCTTATCAGTTTCTACTAAAAACCCCTCAATGTCTCTTCCACCCCAGCTTCTCCAACACCACCACCACCACTAGTCCCTACATGCTGCTGCTCTATTCCAGACATCTCACTGCTGCTTGGAGGAGGTGATGAGCAATGTGACAGAGGGTCCCCTGCTGTCACACATGGCATAATTTTCTCCTTCCCCCCTGAGTACTACAAGAAATACTAGCAGCAGGCAAAGTATTGGTGGCAGCAGGATCAGCACTGGCAGCAGGTTTAGCACTGCCAGAAGGTTCAGCATTGGCAGCAGGTTCAAAACTAGTGGCAGTACATCTGACAGCAGGTACAACACTTGTGGCTGCAAGTACAGCAATGGTGGCACGGGCAGCAGGAGCAGCACGTCTTGCAGCAGGCACAGGCAGCTGACCTGTCCTGCTCTCACTAGTACTACCCTTTTCTCCCTCCCTTCCCGTTCCCTTTTCTCCCTTCCTGCCATTCCCTTTTCTCCCTCCCTTCCCATTAAATTCCCCAATATCCCTTGGGGTGATTTAGGGGGGCTGGATAGCATTGGTACAGTAGTGGTCCCTTCTTCCTCAGACTCAGTGGACACTTAATGGTCCTTCCAGCTCCTCCATTGATTATTTTTTACCCTGCTCATAGTGATAGGAGTCACTATGAGCCTCTCCTGCCTCACTTTTTGCAAAATATCACAAGGGAACAGCACAGCACGTCTATCACGTCTAGCTGCTTCTATTGTGTCTGCCTTCAGGAAAAAAGTCACGTTTTTATAGCAGAAGTGCGAAAAAAAAACAACATAAATCAATGGGCAGAAACTTTCTAGCCATTGAAAAAATGATGAAAAAGTTTGGCCAATGGGCGAAAAATGCGAAAATTTTAACCGCTAGTTTTAAGGCGGATTTCCCCGCAAAAAAGCGGATAACAACGTGTTTTTTGCAAAATTTCCCACGGGAATATGGCGACAACTGTCGCCCACTCCTATTAATGGGAATGCTTATTTTTCCCCTATAATAAAGATGGCTTGCCCCAGAATTGTTCCAGTTTGTTTTTATACATAAGGCCCATAGAAACCCTGAGGCTGATGTACAAAGATGAATTGGAACAATTCTGAGGAAAACCAACTATACCATAGGGCAGGGCTGTCCATATTCAGTCCTCAAGGGCACCAACAGACCAGGATATAAGGATTTCCCTGATTAAGCACAGTTGAGTCAGTCAAAATAAATGAGCCACTGATTATCTCACTTGTGCTTAATCAGGGAAATCCTTACATCCTGGCCTGTTAGTGGCCCTTGAGAATTGAACTCAGACAGCCCTGTCACAGGGGAAGGTCTCTGTGGTACAGATGAATTGAATGCTAGGAAGGTCCTTGATTTACAATGTGTTGTAGATCTTCCCCTCTCCCTCTCTCTCTCTCTCTCTCTCTCTACAAGACCTGTCCAGTATTCTGGTGGAGAGCACTCTAACATTTAAGGAGTTAAAATCTGCATTTAAATAATAATACATTATATTTGTTCATGTGGAGTTTTAGATTGGGCCAGCAGTTTATATTCTTGGATGTTGGAGAGATCTCATGTAGATTGCATTGGAGAACTCTCCAACATCCAAGGAACTGAAGAGGAAGTAACTTTTCTCAATAATACCTCCCCCCACACACACACACACACTTTACATTGTATGTCCAAAAATCCTAATGGCCCCTATGATTTTTTTCTATTGTTCCTTTGCTCAAGAAACAACATCTTCAATCAGTCTTGAGCATCATCTCTGAGGAGGCAGACATGGCAGATACTAACAGGATCACAGGACACTAACTCTGCCCACTGCACATGGTAACCTTAACACTACATGTACGTCATGGGTGGATGTCATTGATTTCAGGGCTCCCTGTGCAGCTGCACGTCGTTCGGGGAGCCCTGAATCAGATTAAAAAACATGGTCTGTGGTCCTTAAGTGACAGCCGCATGCACGACTGGCCATCCTTAAGGTGTTAGGGACCAGAGAGTTGTGCCTCCCTCTGATCCTAAAAGGTTTAATTAGATTAATGCACTCTGTCTGCTTCATGTCCAAGGACATGATATCAAGGAGTGATTGAAGAGGTTGTCTCTTGGATAAGGTACAATGGCAAAATTCATAGAGGCCATTAGGGCTTTCTGCCCAGAGTAAAGTAACCTGGTGGTTACAATTAGAATGTGTTGTGTCTCCTTTAAGAATTTATACCATCCAAGAGCACTGCCATTCTAACAGCTAAACTCCTGCTACCAACCTCTTGACCTTTATGATAAAAAAAATACATGTATTTTATTATCTATTATTTTTTTCTAAAATCCCTGCATTTTCTAGGTCTTTTATGACATCACATACCAACTGATGAATGGCTCCCTTATATATGAAGGTTGATATTGGAGTAGGTAGCTGTACAAGTCCAAAAGGCTTTCAGATGAAACAGTGACAACAATAAAGAGACAATTATGGCAATACAAGGCCATTAGAGGTTTCCAGCCTTCATTGAATAGCAACCATTGCCTAATGCACTCTGCTTACTGAACTCACAGGGCTCTATGCTCAAAAGAAAACCGGAGTAAGTCTGGGGCAAACCAACTGCACCAAAAGAGGGGAATACAAATTCCAACAGTTTTAAATCAGGCTTTTTCCTCCTTCAATGCTAGAGTGGTCTGCAACGTATTGCTACGCAGTGAGTTGAAACCTCTGTAGCATTTAATGGATAAAGGAATGGATTCAAATGCAGAAGCTATTTTTATATCTGCTTTTATCTCCAGGTATCCCCAGAGACTTCAATAGGAACATCCTTATAATATAAAAGGCCAGATGTATGTCCATCTGATGCCGTCATGCACAGCAGACACTGCCCAAACGCACAGAATTCTGGGAGGTGTAGTACTGCGGTTTTAAGCACTTTGCCCCGTGTACACGGGCTTTAACACTAGGCTTTGATAAAACGGGAGGTAACATTTATCTCCTGCATTTCAAACCAGCCCTAAAAGTCCTATTTAGAATCAATGTGAATGTGGGTAATTTTTATTTTTCCCTTACAGTTTTACCTCAGAATTACTACAGTATTCTTTTGAGTATTGTATTACACGCATGGGGAGAGGCTGCAGTAGTCATCACTTATGTTTGAACACTAACAACAAAGTCTTTCCAAAGAAAAATACACTAGGGGTTATGTACGAAGGTCTCCTTTGTGCAAAACCGTTGACGAGTCAGGACCAAAAACTGCACCCTTTGGGTTATATGTGCATAACAATAGATGAGCATTTTTGGAGAAATTCATCTTCCCAGTAGAAGAGAAATAAACGTTCCTATTGATGTAAAAAGGACTGGAGAGACCACTCTAAGTGCCAAAGAAGTACCCAAAGCATTGCAACGCAATGCAATGGATATCCCACTTTCACTCAAAAAGTTAAGGACAATTTAAATCAAACGTAATTTGGGGGAATTTTTATTTGTCCCTTGTGCTGTGGTGTAGAATGTTTGTTGGAGAATTGTTCTATATTGCCCTGGGAACATGGCACTATTTATCAAAGCAAATATTAAGCATTTTGAGGCAAAACAATTGCACCTTCTTCATCAAAGAAAAAGACCAATTGAAATCAGTCACATATTTTATTGGCTACATGAGGTGTAATTTATTTCCATGATATTGCTCCATTTTTCCCATGAAACAGTGGAGAAAATGTGTCAAGACAAAAGCGTAGAACAAATCAATTGCACTTTAAGTACCAAAAAAGAACTCTCAGTGAAAGAAACTAAATCTTTTATTTGATACATGTGCTGCAACTTTCATTCCTCATTTACTACAAGTTCTGGAGGGTTCACTTATTTCATCCTGACTTTGTTTCAGATACAGGAATGCAACTAGAACTTGTGGGACAAAATCTGAGGCTGCACCCTTTCTACATAAACATGTTCTAGAATAACTTTAACCCTTGAATGCCAGAGGGGTATGCAACTTATCGCTTCACAATGAGTTGTGTACCCCTTTGGCACTCATTGTGTTAAATAAAGTATGCCAACACAGACTTTATTTAAAGTGCAGGGAAAGTGGGAATCATGATTTCAATACATAGGAATTTTAAGAACTGTATTTTTTCCCCATGATGCAGTTTGTTTGTTTCAAAGTTGTTCACCTTTTCTTTGTGTCCATGACCCTATATATCAATGTAAATGTGAATCAATTCTAGGGCAAAACAATTGCACCTTTATAGAATAAGAATTCCCGTTCCCATGCATAGGTGACCTTTTTACTAATGTTCATTAACAGGGATAAGCGAAAACTTTCTCTAAAAAGAGTAGCATCAGAAATGTTGCACTTTTTACCATCTGTGGGAATCCTTGTGAAAATTACTTTTTTTTCCAACTTTTTTCCACACATTTAAATCAAAGATGATAATGTAATTCCTTTGCATTTGTAACATATACCCCACATATATCTACTGTATGAGAAGTGTCAGTTTACCGCTTTGTCAGCCTGAAAGTGAGAAAGCTGCTTAAAGCATGGACCTCACAGCCTTTTCCTGTTTGTGGTCATAGAACTACATATACTGATCCCTCAGCCTCTTCCTAATACTGACCACTAACCAGGTCATATTGGTAGTGAAAGAACCATACATACCCTCCAGCCTTGTCCCACTGTACTGGTAACCACAGAACCACACATACTGCCCCCGCTTCTGGCTTGTACATCTACACTGATTTCCTTCATGACCTCAGCCACTGAACTTGAACTTCATTTGACAGTAAATGCTATTTTAAGTAACTATACTGGCAGGAACAGCAAGTTAAAGTATAAAAGGGTTAGTAATGCCCGAATTTAAGTTGATGGAATATGGTAGATTTAAAAAAAATAAAGTATCTGGAGAAAGTCATATCTCTCAAACCTTTATGGTTTGAGAGATATTTGCTGCTAAAGTTCCCCCCTCCCTCATGTCAGCTGTAAAGCTGACAGAAGGAGATCCGCATAGGCTGCCTCGAAGAGGCTCTTCAGCAGAACCGAAATAACGACCCTTAAAAATAACTACTTCATTGGAATGGTCTACAGATTGTGCTTGTAAACCAGGCACACTTGGTAGGCCATTCCAATGAAGTAATTCTTTTTCAAGATCACTATTTCAGCTCTGCTGAAGAGCCGCTGGCTGGTCCCAGGACCGGGATCTCCTGCTGCCAGTACAGCACTGATGTTAGGAGAAGGGGGGAAGGGGGAACTTTAGCGGCAAATATCTTTCAAACCATAAAGGTTTGAGAGATAGGACTTTCTCCAGATACTTTATTTTTTTTTTAAATCTACCATATTTCATAAACTTAAATACGGGCATTACTAATCCTAAATGGAACTGAGGAAATGATGCATGTAGCATGTGAAAGGGTCTGTATGCGTGTGTGTGTGCACATGACTGTGTATGTGTGTGTGTGTGTGTGCGTGTGTTACTCAGAGCTACCATTTTGAAATACATCTTTTTATTCGTCTCCTTCTAGCACCTCCTCCCTGGTACTCCCAAGGTCACAAACTGATACACACACAAGTTTTCACCAGGAAGAGTTGACCAGGAATACATGATACAAATGTTCATGGTGACAATCAATCATTGAAGACTTTTTGAAGTGGTAATTTGCTTTAGAGAGTTTACCAGGAAGGATCAGGATGTCACAGGTGGAATGGAAAGCCTTAAGACATTACAAGGGTGGAACTGCAAATCATTAATATAAATAAATCCCTGCTTGTGACAAGATCCAATTGCAGTTGCTGATTTGTGGGTAGCTAAAGCTTCTCCCTCTGTTCTGACAAAATGCTAGTATTTTCCTTGTGGTATGCTTGATGCCAACTGGCAAACGCCCATGTGTTCACTCCCACACCCTGCAGGCTAATGACAACAGGTATTATGTGTGGGTGCTACCTGGCAGGCTTATTATTGCTGACTTGCTTCTTCAGAAGGATACATTCGCTACCACCTGCAATGTGTGTTCTATTTATATAGGCTCTCTCACTATATGTCTTTCTGTTGTCTTCTCATAAGAAGTCATCATCACATCACATCTTTCATTTAGGAAGGACCAGATGGATCTTTTCTTATTTAACTCTATGTGTGCCATATCAGCATGCCTGACTTCATAAGGCAAGAAACTGCTCACCTCTTAGATTGTTAATTCTCCTCCAAATGTTCCTAATGCCTCAGTTTACAAAAAAATATTAGAAAATCACTTTTGAACTCTGAAAGGTAGAGTTGGAGGGTTAATGGACCAATCAGAGGGGCTTTATGTTTTAGGGGTACTTAGCAAACAAATCTTGGGAGGTATTATCCTCATTGCTCTGAAAATAATTTAGATATTTTACAGTTATTTTAAGGACAGTAAATTAACTATTGCAAAACATACACAAAATATCATAAATGTAATAATTTTCCCCAAACAAACTTATTTCCTTATATCCTACCAACTCCCCTGGAGTCAGTACCAAGAATCAGTAAAACAATCCATTAAGATTAATTATTCTAAATCCTTATGGAACTTTAAAGGGCCATGTTTATAAAAGCAAATTGGAGTTAATCTGAAGTAAACAATTGCAAAAAAAAGGAGGACAAAGAAAAATTCCTAAATTCTAATGCACTTGGTTATAGCTTTTTAACCCCTTTACAATGCCTTTGAGGCTTCAGTATCATGGAAGGGGTTAAATGCCTAATTTCATTTAATAGGAATTTGTATTTTTCCCATATGGCGCAGATGGTTTACTCCAGAATAGCTCCAATTTGCTTTTATAAAAATTGGCCTTTGTCTACCACTAATCACATCTTCAAAGGTTAGGTTTGCCTGGTTAATTAAGGATACAGCATTCCTAAAATGAAGAAGTACAGAGCATCAGTTTAGAATTTTATTCAGAAAAGGAAAAAAATAGGAAGTTGCACAGTATTTTGTTACATAAATAAAATAAATCTCACATACACAACATATGCACATACTACAGATACAAAACACACACACACATAGACAACAGACAACATATACAACACACACACACAGCACACATACAGACATACACAAATGTATTACACACAGTAATATGTAGTCCAAATGCACACAAACAACACAAACATACACACTATACAAAGACAATGGACACACACCACACACACACACATACAAGCATACATGCTATACATTACACACACACACACACATACAAGCGCACATACAAATGTTCTACAGACACACACAAATATACTACTAACATGCACACAAAGTATACACAACATGCACACACACAAACAATAGACATGCATACAGACATGCAAACACACAAACAAAATACAAGTGCAAAGACGCAACCCAAACAGCATGCACACACAAACATACCACACACACACACTATACACACACACATGCAAATACACACACACAGACACAAGCTATCATACTAGACACACACACAAACATATTACACACACTCACAATATACACACATACTATATACACAGCACTCACATCACAGACAAATACAAACAAACACAGACATAAACTGTCACTACACACCAACAAACACACAGACACTATACATGTTTATTTACATTTAAGTCCTTTCTCCTACTAACAAGGGATGGGCAAAGCATTCCACATAAAAAGCAAACTATGCCTCCCACAAGAATTGTCACGAAAAGTGCAGTTTTTCCACATTTTTCCCCTGCATGATAATAATGTATGTCCCCACACAAGGAGTATAAAAGGGGTGTTAGTGCCACATATGTTGCCAGTGTTTTCTTTGAAGAGAGAGAGTGAAAGAGAGAGAGAGAGAGAGAGAGAAAGCAGCTGTTTGTGATGCTACCTAGTGTAAGCAGACAGACAAAGAGAGGGAGCTGGAGTTGCTTTATAGATGTACTGATGATAGCCACTACAAGTTGTTATCTGGACATGAAGGGAAACTAGCATCAATAAAACAAACAAAAGAAAAAAAGCCACAAAAAAAACCAATTAAAAAAACAACCTTTTTGACTGATAAGTGAATCTCCCTACTGCGCTGGCTGGCTACTGAGAATGAGTGACAGATGCTATGCAAGTAGAAGTATATAAACCATAAATTCAAGACAAAAGTCCAGGTAAAATGTCACACAGTATGTGTACATCTATTATTAACTATGCAGTAACCCAGGTCAGGGCTTGATTTCCCAACAGTTACAGTAGGCACCTGCCTAGAGTTCCACATTTTGATGAGTGCCTCAGCTGTGTAGTTCACACCTACATTCTAAATTGTGGATGTGACCACATTTTTAATGTCCCTACACCAGTTATATATACTCCTTTACATGGTAGATAAGTCCCTAATGTATTGTAGAGCAATGCATTGGAGATCTCTCTAGCAACTAAGAAACTGAAGTGTTTTTTGCCCTTTTTTGTTAAAGGATAAAGGTATTCATTGTGCCAGGAAACAGTGGATGAGACTGGGGGTAGGGTCATGTAAGGAGTGAGGGTGTGACCATGGGTGGAACTAAGGACACCTAGAATGCCTTGCCTAGGAAAACCTGGGATGTAAATCCAGCTCTGACAGAGATAATGAAGTGCAACAGATAACAAGCATTGCAAACACCACTTATACAATAATCAGGGCCTTTTGTCTTGTAAATGGGCAGAGGCAGATTACCTTGCATTGCTAATTAACTGAGGCAAAAGTCAATGGCAGGACCCTATATCCCCTTCAAAGACAGTCCCCTGTATATAAATATTAACCTGTTTTAGATAAGGGGTTGGGGCAACTGGAACAGAAGGCAGCTCACTGAGGTATATTTGGATCTACCCCAAGCTGCTCGAGGGATAGAACAGACAGTGTCAATATCTGGAGCACATGCTTCTTGTCCTATTTACATAAAAATTAGGAACCTTTCCTATAATTTGTCTTAACCCTTTGAGTGCCAGAGGGGTACACAATGCATTCAAAGGGTTAAGTGAACCTGGTACTTTCACAACTTTTAGTCTGAGTAAAATGTATTCATTTAAACTGCCTACAATGTGTGATTTTTGTTTTGCCAACAGATTGATAGATTTAGAGATTAATTTCATCAACTACTAAATCTCAGCATATATTTGTTTTCTAACTTGGTCGGATAAAGCTACATAAGTATTTACATGCCCAGAAAATAAAATTATCAAATCACCTCTCTCCACCATCCTGGGCAGCTACAAAATATCAGTTTCCAACAGAGGGGGTTTACTCCAATTTTGAGCCATTTATGCTCCCTGTGACTGTACCAGCGAACACCCAGCCTTGGTGTCCCCGTCAATGGCCACTTCTTCCGCTATGAGCCAGATGGACATCCAACAGCATACCACAATATACCCCAAAACTAGGCAAAACTAGTATCAGGGTAACCAGGGGCACACTCTGGATACAGCAAGCTTACCCCACCAGACAACACCAGTGTAGATAAGACAAGAACTCTCTTTATTGAAACAAACCACATATATTTATACTCAAACCTTACATTCAAATACCTGGACAAAGCAGATAAAATAGGGACATAATCCAATCACCATACAGTAAACAAAAGGCCAACAGCAGATGGTCTATCAAATACAATGACTCAGACTTGACTACATTTCAAATACAAAAGGGTTGATGAACTCAGACAATGGACACAAAGACTTGAGGGGCTTGAATGAATTACCACACAGCAGGGGGTCTCAATACAGTTCACAATACACTGGCTTGAGTGGCTATAATACACATTGCATGTAACTTTAGATAAACTCATATAATTAACCCTTACGGTCCATTGCCTTGGAAGCAAGACAGCAGTCCATGGTTGTCAGTCCTTAGCAGTTGGTGAAGCGTGGTGCTCACCAGGTCAATAATCCAGGGTTGCCAACATGGGAGATTGGTCCGGCTCCCGTGGATCCTGTGACACTCCCTTTTTGGCATTCCATTTTGCTCCAATGTTGGGCCCATTGTGTTCCAATTTTGTGCCAGTTCTTGCTCCAAATTTGTACCTTTCTGGCTATGTTGTTTTGCCCCTTTTTTATTTGCTCTGTTTTTTGCTCCTTTTTCTTGATCTCCAAAGTTGGACAAATCTTAATACATTGGCTCCATAGATTAACACCAGATTTGGAGAGCCCTTGTTTTGCTCCATTTTGTTGCTCCTTTATTTTTTTACTCTGTTTCTTTCGCTCTGGTTTTTTACTCTTTTTTTGCTCCATTTTCTTGATTCATTTTTTTACTCCTCTTTTTGCTCTAAAGATCTCTAAAGCTGTAGAAATATTTAGGCATTGGCTTTGTAGAATAACATAGGACTTGGAGCATCGTTTTCTTTCTCAGTTTTCTTGCTCTGGTTTTTGCTCCATTTTCTTGCCCTTACACCTCTAATGTAGGAATCTTTAGGCAATAACAGGACTTAAAGCACAATTTTCTTGTCCCATTTTCTTGATCTGTTTTTTTTTTCTCTGTTTTCCTGCTCCATTTTTTGCTCCTTTTTTGTTCTGTTTTTTTTTTTTGTTTTTTTTTTGCTTTGCTTTGCTTTTATGCCCTGTTTTCTGGCACTAAGATCTCTGAAGCTGGATATATCTTTAGGCATTGGCTCCATAGAATTAGCAAAGAACTTGAAGCACCGTTTTTTTTTTTCCTCTTTATTGCTCCAGTTTTTGCTACGTTTTCTTGTTCTGTTTTTTGCTTTGCTTTTTTCGCTCTGTTTTATTGCACTTAGACTTCTAATGTTGGAGAAATATTTAAGCCTCAGCACCATAGAATAACATTGGAGCACTATTTTCTTGTTCCATTTTCATAAACAATTTTTTGCTCTGTTTTCTTGCTCTGTTTTTGTTGCTCCATTTTCCTTTTCTGGCACTAAGATATCTAAAGATGGATAAATATTTAGGCATTGGCTCCATAGAATAACATAGGACTTGGAACATCATTTTATCTTTTTTTTTGCTCAGCTTTATTGTTCAGCTTGTTCTCCATTTTTTGCTCTGTTTTCTTAAACTAAGATTTCTAAAGTTGTATAAATCTTAATACACTGACTCCACAGAATAACATAGGACTTTTTAACTCTATTCAGACAATGCATTAAGACCTCTAAATTTGGAGAACTCTTTAGCATTGTTATAGTGAACTTGAAGCACCATTTTCTGCACCATTTTCTTGCTCTGTTTTGCACAAGTATGAACCTAGAATACATATAGTGCATATTGGGGGTCCTCAAAGAATGATCGCCAGTCATTCCTTTCCTGAGAAACAATTCACTGCTGTGACTGCTTACCAGAGATTACAGCACATAACATTAAAGGGATAGCAATACTTCGCTTTTTCTTTATTTTATTTTTAGGCATTAAAAAAACATGAAGAATGATATGTCTTATCTCTCAAACCTTTATGGTATGAGAGATATTCATAAGCAAAGTTTCCCCCTCCCGCCCCTTTTACCTATTGTAAGCCATCTCTTCTCAGATGTGGAATCTAGTTGTAAGACCAGACAGATAACAGCAGGGGACAATTTTTTTTCTATTAGAACAATGAAAGCCCTGCCCCCCTTGACAAGCTTTTCAGGTTTTTCCATTATCTTAATTGAAGATTGTCCCTCTCTGCAGTCTACCTGGGCACCTCCCTTCTGCTTTGGCTGAACAGTGCTATATCACCAAAAGGGGCGGGAGGGGGATACTTTATTATTGAATTACTCTTGAACTGCAACTCTGACAGAATTGAAATAACACTCTCCAAAGTCCAGATACTATGATGATTAATTGTAGCTGCTTTTATTATGAAACATTACTATCCCTTTAAGCACAATCCATTTGCAAAGGCATTTCTTGGTACAAATAAAGAAGTTATTATTAGGGATGGGTGAAAAATGTTGCCTCAATCCAAAATCAGCAAATAATGGCACTTTCTGCTTGGTGCCGTTTTTTCACTTTTTTCACCTAGCTCATTCTATTGAAATCAATGGGAACACTGAATTTATACATAACACATAACAAAGGCATAGTAAAAAAGTAGCATGAATGTGCCTGTGTTGGTGGAGTTTAGGGAAAGAATCAGTTGAACAGGGACATTTTTTTCGGGGGGGGGGTTGTTAATGGGATTGGGGGGAAGTTAATAAAAATAAATCCTAAATACAAATAAAAATACCCCATAAGACTTGGTATAAAAGGGGTCTGCCTGTGTTGGTGGGTGGAGTGTGAGAAAAGAATCAGTTGAACAGGGATTTTTTTTGGGGTGGGCATTGATTGGTATTGGGGGGACAGTTAATGAAAAATAAAATGTAATAAAAAAAATACATTTGTATGTAACATGATAGAGACAGGGACCCCCTGTGTAAGCTGCCACTGTGGCAGACAGATACTTGACGTGACAGAGTATTTTGTAGAGGATAATTTGTTAGATTTGTTGTTAGAGGCCCAAGTCCTGAGGAAACATTGATTTGTAGGACTTAGACTTGTTTGGTAAAACACTAAGGAAACATTGATTTGTTTGACTTAGGCTTGTTAGAAACAAGCCCCCCAAAAGTGTTTAATTTTTTGTAGGCCTATGTTGTTTTTTTTGTTTTTTTTTTAAAGCACAAGCCCTGAGAAAAAAATTGCCCTACTGGCCTAGTTCCAGCAGTTCATGTTGTGCTGGTCATTGGCCACCGTCAAAAGCCCTGATGTAGATGCGGGATTTGCAACTGCTGTTCTTTTTGCTGCTGCTGAGTTGTTTAAGCAGCAGGATGATTAGGAAGCTCAAAGGGAATGGGATCAACAACATCAGTGTCATGGATAATGACGGTTCCACTTGCCACGTCTAGCTCCAGTGATGTGTCTGAAGCAGTAGCAGCACCATAACTAGCCCCCACCACTTCAGGTATATTTGGAGAAAAGAAGAAGTTGGCCAATAATTCTTCTCCATCTGCCCCTCCTCCAAAATCATGGGTGTGTTGTTACTAGAATAGAAATGTTTCCCTTGAGAGCAGGATCTGTGCCTTTCATCAGCAACTGCAATGTGCAAAGTATGTGTGGTAAATAACACCTGGCACAACTTTTTCCAAACACCATTACACAGAAAACCAAGTACGCCTCCACCACATTGCCATGTGTGGTCAGTGCACCACACAGTGTGCAAAGGGTAGACATGAACTACCACATCCTAACATCTACAGAGTGGCTATCATTTGGCGGGAGGTAACAATGAAAGAGGTGGATTGGCAGAAGATGTAGTTACCCTAGATGAAAAAGGTGATGGTGAGCTAGTTGTTTTGCTCGTCATTGAACTTCCAGATTCTGGCTATGTTGCTCCATTCTTCCTCCTCTTTGATCTCCGCCTCGCCTCTTGTTGGCTTTTGGGAGAATCAACCAGTTTTGGGAGGGGAGACCAGAAATGGAGGTGGTCAGCCTATCTTGTCTGGAGCAGTTATGCACTGTACACATTTGAAGATAGGGATATTCATACAGTACTCTGTGCCCCCTCCACATTTGGGCCCTGTATGTTAAGGTTTGGCAGGACTGGCAGGCTTTGTTCAAGGTACTTGGGGGTGTGCCTTCGGATAGGATAGTCAGCGCTGGATGTGGTTCTTTGGTGTTTGGCTAGATTGAGTGAGGAGGGGTTGTCTCCTATTGCTGTCGATGCCAGGAGCTGTCCGCCCCAGCATTTTTGTTGAAGATTTGATGTGGCAGGCTTTAAAAGGTCTCCAGCAGGTTGGGAAGAAGTTGCAGAAGAGGCATCCAGTTTCTTTTGATGTCCTGAAGGGTTTTCTGGGGGAGTTGGGTTGTGCTTATTCCTCTTCTTTCAATGTAGTTTTGTTTCCTGCTGCTTTCTTGCTTTTTTCTGTGCCTTCCAGGAGGGTGAATTGGTCAGTCATAATAGGTTAGCCTTGGGAGGCTTAGGGTTCTACATTGTTTTGTTGAGTGGCAATTTGCTCCTTATTTTCTTTTACGTAAATCCAAGCTGGATCAGGAGAGTTGTTTAAAGGGATAGTAATACTTCGTTTTAACTTTATTTTATTTTGTAGGCATTAAAAAAACATGAAGAACGATATAAGTCTTATCATTCAAACCTTTATGGTTTAAGAGATATTCAGAAGCAAAGTTTCCCCTCCCGCCTCTTTTACCTAGTATATGCCATCTCTTCTCAGATGTGAATCTGGTTGTAAGACCAGACAGATAACAGCAGGGGACAATCTTCTTTATATGAAAACAATGAAAGCCCTGCCCCCCTTGACAAGCTTTTCAGCTTTTTCCCTTATCTTAACTGAAGATTGTCCCTCTGTGCAATCTACCTGGGCACCTCCCTTCTGCTTTGGCTGAGCAGTGTTACATCAGTAAAAGGAGTGGGAGGGGGGCACGTTGTCATTGAATTACTTCTGAACTACAACTCTGACAGAACTGAAATAACACTCTCCAAAGTTCAAATACTATGATGATTAATTAGAGCTGTTTTTATTATGAAACATTACTATCCCTTTAACATGGGTTTACCAGAATGTCCCATTGTGGTGGTGAGGGATTGCTTGGTGATTTTCCCCGCTGTCAAGAGTACACAGGAGACCCCCAAATATAGTTGTACTCCTCAAATAAAATATACATTACTATTTAATTAAGTTAATGTGAGATCAATTCACAATCTAGGTTTGATATGCTACTCCAGCAGTAAATAAATTGTTAAAAAATCAATTAGGCATATTCATGCAAAATATAATTTTACTGAAATATAAAATGTAATATAAATTAGTAATCAGTAGGGATGGGTGAAAATATTCACCTCACACTGAAATCAGCTAAAAATGGCACTTCCCACTTGGCGAGTAATTTCCAGAAAAAAGTGCTGTTTTTCCAATTTTTCCCGCTTTTTTCACCTAGCTCATTACATTGAAATCAATGGGAAGAAAATTTTTTCCCCACCACATGGCATTTTTTTCTACTTTTCTACAACCATATAAAAGAGTGTCAGGCTCTCACAGCATGCCATTCTGTGTTTGTGAAAGGAGAGAGCAGCATGTTTTTTGAGCTAGAGAAGACAGGGGAATTGAAGTTTAATTTGAGGAATCTTTTAGGTAGGACATTTGTTCTCTGTATTAGGAGAGTCAGTGGGGGCACTCTGGGGAGAAGAAGCGAGGAAGGAGGTTGGCCCCAAATACTCCAAAATTCCATGTGACTGACTGACAAGACACAGGCAGCTGGAGACCTATTTGCTTTCTGGTCTTGCTGTTATTGTCTCTGTGCTAGAGAAGTCTGGGGAAAGAAGTTGTTGCTTTAGTTTTTCAGTTATATTTTTTTGGTGGGACAGACTGTGATAACACATGGTGGACAACTTAAAAAAAATAAAAAGAATAAAGAAATAAACAAATAGCTAAATATATTAGGAGTAAAAGCACATAGAGTAGTTGAGTGATGTCCAGCAAATGCACAACGGGCAGGGGGAGGGGGAAGGGTGGTGCAGTGCAGGGACCTGAGAGTAAAGTAATAGCATGTAAGGGCATGGGCCCTTGTGTCCATGTGCATAGAGGAATTTAGCTGCACCACACAGACGAGGCCCACATAGGCCGAAATGTATGTCTCTGGTTTTGCTGTCTCTCTTGTGCGGAGAGGATTTGCTTGTCATTTTGGAACTGGACTGTCTATGGGTGGGATTAGCAGGATATGGAGATTTCCTCTCTGCAATGGCACATGGGAGTGAAAAATGTGTGTTGTAGCACCATTGAGAGGCTGCCATGCCTAGAACAAGACAATTTACCTTGTTCTCGCTTGATGGGTGCTCCTCACAATTGTTGTAGCACCATTGAGAGGCTACCATGTCTAGAACAAGACAAATTACCTTGTTCTCGCTTGATGGGTGCTCCTCACAATTGTTTGTCTCCCTAAGCATAAGGACATCCCAAGCATGGGCCCTTGCTTCCATGGGCCTAGAGGGATTCAGTTGCACCACGCCAATGAGGCCCATATAGGCCTAAACTTACATCTGTGGTTTTGCTGTTTATCTCGTGTGGAGAGGATTTGCCTGACATTTTGGAGCTGGGCTGTCTGTGGGTAGGACCAGTCTGACATGGAGATTTTATCTCTGCAATGGAAGATGGGAGTGAGTTGCAGGACTCACTCCCATGCCTAAAACAAGACACTTTACCTTGTTTGTGCTTGATGGGTGCTCCTCACAATTGTTTGTCTCCTTATACATAAATATCAAAAAGTTCTCAAAATCTAGCATGTAGGGGGGAAAATGTATGGAGACAAAGGATAGGGAATAGGAAAGTGGATAAGTAAGGAAGAATGCATCTGATTGCTGTCACTGCTGTCATTCTGATTGCATCTGCAACAGTGGACTCTGAAGTACTTCCTTAGCCAGGTAGATTTTGATGTGTGGTTATAAGGTACTTGAAGTATGGTGAGTCATTAGTGCACATATATAAAAGGAGAAGTTGAGCAATTTTGGGGAAAACTACAATGCACCATAATATTTTCATTGATCTAAGTGGGCTTTAAACCATTTTAGTGCTGGGGTGGGGGGGCACTCATATTTTTCCCATGTTTGGCTTCCTGTCATCCTGCTTTCCCAGCATGTCACAAGCTTTAAAGCAGAATTTTTATCCCTTATTCTGATTGTCATGAAAATATTATCGGGTTATTAGTTTCCCCATTTATATAATTCCTTTCAGTTTGCCAATGTGAGTCTATTTTGTTGGAGAATAGCAATTTTAAAGGAACAGTAAGATCAAAACATATATGTTAACCCTTTGTCAGCATACTCTGCACTTTCAAAAGATAACTTGGTTTGTGGATATCCCTGAATATGACCAAAAATTTTTCGAAGAATGCAAAAAAAAAAAAAAATGGGAATGAAAAGTAAATGTCCTGGAGTTTATTTTTTCTATATCACATTAGCAAATGATTGTGTTCTTAAACTTAGTATTAACTTGTTTTTCTCAAACACATTTTTCTTTTTTAGGCATAGGTCTTATTATAAAAATTAGCAAATGAAAATATGACCAAAATTCTCTTTTTTTATTATTTTGCACCATTCTGCATTTCAGGCACAGAATAATGAAAAGTAAACCATGTAACCCTACATGATATATATTTTTTAAAATACACAATATTCCAATTTCAAGGACTGGTTATCTGCATCTGTACCCTAAGGCAGGTTTGCTACAAAATCTGCAGAAAATGGTTATATAGCAAAAAAGTGTTTTTTTTTTCCATTTACACTCTATCAAGTATGCTGAAATCCCTGGAAACCATGAAATACCATTTTATGGAACCTCATTGATATGAATTGACCTACCGTATGGGATGCCACTATGCCAGGGCCACAAAACTTCACAGACCAAAATATTTTTTTTTAATATGATATACTTGCCCTTAAATGTTTATAACAAATAGTGATTTGGAAGTAAATATAGACAAGGCATGCTATTTTAGAAAGAAGACAATCTGCTGTATCAAATAAGGGGTCACTTGACTTTCTACCTCTAGTATGGTGTGTCCAAATGTTTCCAGAAGATGCCCAGTGAATTTTTGTACATTTCTACTCCTTCAAAGTACATACAGTTTTGAAAACAATGGAATTTCCTCCTTTATTCATTAGCAGCTTCTCTCCTGATAGAAATAACACTCTGTTTGGGAGACCTGAGATGCCAAAGAGGGTAGTAGAACTATCCAAACATTCTTAAAATATGACCAATCTGTGTTAAAATGGCTGTACCAACTACAGATAAGAAGAAAATATATATGGTCTACCATTTTGGTAAGAAGACAAAACAGTGCATCAAATAAAGGGTTACTTGCATTTGTATCCTTTGGCCGGAGAGCACAAATGTTTAAAGATTGAGATGTTATTGTAAAAAAAAAAAAAAAATGTTTTTAACATTGTCATTACTTCAAAGGCACTAACATCTTTGAAAAGAGTATACTTTCCTACTTTAGTCAGTACATGCTCTCAGGCCAGGAATAAATGGGGTACCATGCTGGTATGGTCTGACATCCTGTAGGGTATACCAGGGGCATAAACTATACCCATCCTTTTAATTTTCTCTTATTACCTGCTTGCATTAAAATGGTAGTAACAATTACAGATATGGGAAATGGTAGATTTGTAATCTAGATTATTTTCTTCATCAAATGAGGGGTTATTTGACTTTTTACTCCTTTTAATAGTGTTTACAAATGTTTTCAGAAGCCGCTTTTTAAGAAAATAGGATATGTGTGTGTGTGATTGTGTGTGCATGCAGCCAATATCTGTTTCAATATTTTTCCATGCTTCCATTAGCTGGGAGGTGGGGTTATGCAGGGCAATTAACGTGACACTAGAGTAAACTTTCCTCCCAGCAAATCACCGATGAGTAGGGACCATGCAACAAGAATCCAGAGGAAGAGGTCACGTATTACTCCATATTATCAGAAGAAGTGCTTTCAGTCCCCTTCATTGGGCATTTTTTAAGACTGATATGCAGCTCAGGACATCAATATATTTTGTTGTTTATTTTATTACCTTGGCCAGTGAATACATCAGGGTGGAGGCACCCAGACTCCATATGGATTTCATTTGCTAATTTTCATTTTTGTTAGGTTTGCTTTAACAAAAAAATATAATTTGAGTACCCAGGGAGACCAAGTTTTGAATACTCTTCATTTTGTTCTTAATAGAATGGAGAGATAAGGTGATAACGTAATAGACTATTTAACAAAAGTTTTATTTTTGAAAGGTTTAACCCGTCCATTGCTGGGCTGGCAGGAACACATTGATTGCAACGCACTCCCAGTCAATCCAACAATGGAGGAGTTAATAGTGGGACTGGCCAGGCTGGAGGGTGAGGTATAGTTTAAGCCTTTGAGTGCCACAGGGGTACTCAATGCATTGCAAAGCAATGCATTGCGTACCCCTCCGGCACTCAAAGGGTTAACTTTATTTTTGGGTAGCTAACCCCTCCGATGCAAGAGTTTGCAATGCAAAGCACAGCAACAGGTTGGAAGCTGTCCAGCATCAGAAAGATTAAGGGGAACTTGAGCGACTGCAGAAAAGGCATTTGAGTGCTCTAGGGGATATCATGTGATAGGGGCTGTGGTAATCGTGGCCTTTCACAGACAAACAGGCCCAGGCTCAGGGAGCTCTAAGCTGTCGTGCCTGAAAGGGGCTAGAAAGCTGCAAAAGGGAACATTTCACATTTCTGGACCATTTTTCAATGTATCCCAAATTCAGGATATGTCCCGGCCATAATGGAATGACAAGAGTCAGAAAAAGGCTAATAAAAGCATTTGTTCTGACTCTTTTAATGATCGAACTACCCACAGGATATTATGGAATCTGGCTCTTAAAGGAGCAGTAAACTTTTCTTATAAAAAAATATATATTGTAAGGAATTTCCTACTGAGTAAAATCAGGTTACTCCCACTGCTGAGAGATTCACTCTCTGCAATCAACCTGGGCACCTCCCTTCTGCTCCGGCTGAGCAGTGTTATATCAGTAAAAGGGGCGGGAGGGGGATACTTTGTCATTGAAATACTCTTGAACTACAACTCTGACAGAATTGAAATAACACTCTCCAATGTCCAAATACTATGATGATTAATTAGAGCTGCTTTTATTATGAAACATTACTATCCCTTTATGTCTGGTCTTAACCTTTATAACATAAGGTAAGAATGGGACATGTCCTCATTTGCAGAACAGAAATATATGAGCGCTACACAGGGCAAAATCCCATACTCCATGTACAATATTATATTTTTGTTAAAATGAATAACTAATACAGTCAAATATCCCCTGGAACTGTAATAAACAGTCTCAGCCCCGATATTGTAACAGTCAGTCAATATAATGCTTTTATTACTCAGATGCTATACAAAAAAAATTAAATCTCATTCACTCTGAGCACTTGTATGATCACATACATTAAAGTGAAACTGTCATTTTGTAAGAAATAAAGATTTTGTAATAGCTTTATATTTATGTTAGCTAATTTTTATGTAAAAAAAAATTATGAGTTATTTAGCTTTATGTAGTGTTTGACAGTTTCAGTACCTACCTGCCAGAGCCAAACATTCATACTGCTCTCTACCCAACTGTTACTTCCTGCTGGCCAGTACTAGCTCATTTACATAAAGGACAAATAAATGATTCCAAGTCTCCCCCAGGCCTTTGTCTGAAATAAAAATAAAGGTAATTTAAAAGCACTTCTGCCAACTTTTTATAGTGACAGTGTCACTTCAATAGAGGACTATTCTGATTAACAAACTTACACATTGATACCCTCTGCACGCTCCTGACAATTGGAAACACCCTAAGAAAGATGCTCTACTGGACTTAAGCACCACTCATTCACTGTTATAGCACAATTCTGATATATCTTGGTTCACTGGGTCATTATACTCATGACAACACCCTAATGTGCTGATTGTCTGCACTTCCTTTAATTGATTGTCAGATATCTAGATTTTTGTACATTCAATACGAAAGGAATTTTTATTCTAGGAGCAAGTGGCTCTTAATTCATTTAACATATTAATTTACCTTGGTAGGAGTCCTTCATACAGCAGACAGGCATATCTGCCTAGGTGTTTTTGCATTATACTTGTGGTTTCCTATGTATAGTGATCTTTAAAGTGTATATTCTATTTCACACCTCGTTAAAACAAACAATGGACGTCAACAGACCAAAATAGCTCTTACAGGTCACTAGTCTTTCTCAGATTATAATCTGAAACAAGTAAAAGAAAGCTAATAAGTGCTAATACCAAACCCTCTCATCTTAATATGTGCAAAAAGTCCTAATTGCTACTATAAATCACTTCTGTGCATATTGATTGTCCAAAATTAATCTTTAATCAGGGCCTGATTTCCAATAGGCCGAGCAGGCAACTGCCTATAGTGCCAAACTTTCAGCAATGCTTTGGAAACCTCTCTATTTCAAGTGGTTAAAAGAACCATTTAAATCAATGGAAATTTCTGTTTCTCCCCTATAGTGCAAAAAGTTTGCTCTAGAACACTTTTCATTTGCAATACAGCCCTGTGTATTAATACAGTTATGAAAAAGTGGGGTAACTTCACTCTATTTTCCTGCACATACTATAAGAGCATTGCTCACCTTAAGGGAATTCTAACACCATAAATGAATCTGGGTTTTTACACACTTAAAGGGATAGTAATGTTTCAAAATAAAAGCAGCTCCAATTAATCTTCATAGTATTTAGGTCATGGAAATTGTTATTTCAATACTGTAAGAGTTGTAGTTCAAGAGTAATAGAATGATAAAGTATCCCCCTCCTGTCCATTTTACTGATGTAACACTGCTCACTTCAGAATAGAAAGGTGGTACCCAGATAGCTTGCTGAGAGGGACAGTCTTCAATTAGCATAAGGGAAACACTTGAAAAACCTATCAGGGGGCAGGGTTTTCATTGTTCTCACAGTAAGAAGATTGTCACTTGCTGTGAGCTGTCTGGTCTTAAGACCAGATTCCACATCTGAGGGGAGGTGGCTTACACTAGGTAAAATGGGCAGGATAGGGATACTTTATCATTCAATTACTCTTGACCTACAGCTCTGACAGTATTGAAATAACACTCTCCATGGCCCAAATACTATGACGTATTGGAGCTGCTTTTATTTTGAAACATTACTGTCCCTTTAAATACCCTTTACTCCATGGGCTATTTAAATCTATAGAATGAGGGAGGCTTCTGGGAATGAACAACAACACAATGGTCTGTCCTACGGCTAGTCACCGCCTAAAAGCATCACGTTTTAGCTCTCTAATGCCGCTACAAAGGAGAAATTTCCACGTGCATATTAGACTAATCCTGCCCAAAAGGGCAGTCCAATTGTAAAATGACAAGCAAGACACCACTGTATGTTTCAGTCTAGTTGGATCTCCCCAGGAGGGTGCATCTGGATTCTATAGTCACTGAGAGCAAGGGGTCCATGTCTGGATTACACTTCACTCTTAAAGATACCCCCTAAGAGTATTCAAAATAAACATATAGAATGTGAGAGGATTCTGGGAATGATCTGTTCTACAGCTAGTCACTACCCAGAAGCATTACATTTTAGCTCTATAGTGCCATTACAAAGGCAAAATTTCTACATGCATATTAACCCCTTAACAACCAGCGGTCGCAGGGTGAGTGGTCTTTTAAGGACCAGATACAGAATTTCGGCGTGCCGCCCCACGTGGTGCGGCACGCCGAACTGAGGGACTGAAAGCGATCGCTCCGGTCTTGGAGCGATCAAATTCAGTCCCCGGTATTACTCACCGCGTTCCTGCAGGAGCACGGTGAGTAATAGTACGTGACGTACCAGGACCGTCACTGGTCCTTAAGTACCGGACCAGCGTGACGGTCCGGGTACGTCACCAGACTCTAAGGGGGGTTAACTAACCCTGCTCAAAAGGACAGCCTAATTGCAAAATGACAAGCAATCCCCCACTGTATGTTTCATCCTAGTTGGATCTCATCAGGAGGATGCATCTAGATTCTATAGTCACTGAGAGCAAGGGGTCCACGTCTGGATTACCCTTCACTCTTAGGGAGACCCCCCCCTAAGAGTATTCAAAATAAACATGTAGAATGTGAGAGGCTTCTGGGAATGAACAACAGCACAATGGCCTGTTCTACGTACGTACATCTGGGGTTAGCTGTTTTTTCCGTGCAGAGGGGACTTGCCCATCATTTTGGTACTGGACTGCCCTTATGGGCGGGATTAGTCTAATATGTATGTGGAAATTTCTCCTCTGGAATGGCACTAGACAGCCAAAATGTGATGCTCTTGAGCAGTGACTAGCCGGAGAACAGACCTTTGTGCTTTTGTTCGTACTCAGAGCCTCTCACCTCTTTTGGCTTGTTTCTGCAAAACACTTAGGGTCTCTCCCTAAGTGTAAAGGGTAACCCAGACGTGGACCCCTTGCTCTCAGTGCTTAGGGAAGCCAGCTGCACCTCGCTGATAAGGCCCAAATAAGGCTGAAATGTACAGTTGGGGGTTACCTGTGGTTTTTGTGTTTTTTTTTTTTTGTGTGCAGAGGTGGCTTGCCCATCATTTTGGTACTGCACTGCCTTTATGGGAGAGAGTAGTTTTAGAGATAAGTAGAAATTTCTTCTCTGTAATGGCACTAGAGCTAAAATGTGATGCTCTTAAGCTGTGACTAGCAGGAGAATAAACCATTGTGCTTTTGTTCATGCTCAGAGCCTGTCACATATTTTGGCTTTTCTGCGAAACACTTAGGGTCCCCCCCCCAAGTGTAAAGGGTAATCCAAAAGTAGACCCCTTGTTCTCAGTGCTTAGTTCAGCCAGCTGCACCTCACTGACGAAGCCCAAATAAGGCAGAAATGTACGTCTGGGGTTAGCTGGTTTTTCCGTGAAGAGGGGACTTCCCCATCATTTTGGTACTGGACCGCCCTTATGGGCGGGATTAGTTTAATATGTATGTGGAAATTTCTCCTTTGTAATGGCACTAGAGAGCTAAAATGTGATGCTCTTGAGTGGTGACTAGCCTGAGAACAGGCCATTGTGCTTTTGTTCATGCTTAGAGCCTCCTACATCTTTTGGCTTGTAAATGGGCTATTTGTTTGTCTTAAATATGTGCCATGTGGGCTTCCATTCCTGGGCTTCCATTACCATAGCTATCTAGATATGTTTCTTAAAAGTGATAGGGTTTTATTGCATGTAAATAGTCTGAGACATTGTACCAGCCTTTTGGAATAGAAAAGCCGAGGGCGCTAATCCCAATACATTAACATGAACTCTGAACAAACCCTATTAACGACATTGGGTCTTTACAGAATAGTATACACATGTAATAAAAAGCAAGTTTAGGATTAGATTTCAGGGAAATAATATGAAATAACATTTTTACACGTACTAGCTCGAAGTAATTTATATTTAAAATTATACAACCCAATTTAATTTTTAAATGATACCACTCCTTTAACTACAGTGGGACTGCATGTGTCAGTATACAAAGTAATCATACACTCCAGTGCATTACCAGAGTGCAGGATCATGAGAAGGGAGTCAGCTCAGAAAAAGAGCTGATCTGACAGATCCTTACATTCTTTCCAATATGTTGAAGATGTCTCTGGAATCCACAGGGTTAATATATTTATATTTTTCTATTCCTTTTCCTTTTCTCCACAAATACATTTCAGACATTTAAATTAGGATCTACCTTCAGTCGGCATGTTACATTTCTCTCCTTCATCTTTTCACTGACTTCAGTGAGTTCCCATATAATTGGTGCAATTATCACATTGATTAATTCCTCTGCCTGACTTCAGCATTTGCATAGGTTGATCTCATAACATCCAAACGATGCCAAAAATGAGAGCAGGTCAGACTCATCTGGTGCTGAGATGTTCGTGTTAATCATGAAATGAATAAATATCTAGCACGCTATGTGTACATCAGTATAAAATGCCTGTGTGTTGTAAGGGGAGACTTCTACTGAAGGCTTGATGTGTAAAAGAAAGACTAACAATTCTGGGGAAAACTAACTGTACCTCAGGAGATAAATACACATTCCCTAAATGCCCATTGATTTAACTCCTTAAGGACCAATGACGTGGCAGGACTGTCATGGGAAAACTTCCCTAAAGGACACATGACTGTCTTCAGAGGAGTAACTAGAAGCCACCGGGCCCTAGTGCATCAACTGCAATGCCCCACCACCACCACATTGCCCTCAATCTCCACATGACCCCCATTGCCCCAAAACTCCACATTGCTCCCACATTACCCCCAATCTCCACATTGCTCCCCCATTGCACCCAATCTCCACATTGCTCCCCCATTGCACCCAATCACCACATTGCTCCCACATTGCCCTCAATCTCCACATCATCCCCCATTGCACCCGAACTCCACAATACCTCCCCTATTGCCCAAATCTCCACATTGCTCCCTATTGCCCCCAATCTCCACATTGCCCCCCATTGCACCCAATCTCCACATTGCTACCCCATTGCCCCCAATCTCCACATTTCTCCCCCATTTCACCCAATCTCCACATTGCTCCCCCATTGCACCCAATCACCACATTGCTCCCACATTGCCCTCAATCTCCACATCATCCCCCATTGCACCCGAACGCCACAATACCTCCCCTATTGCCCAAATCTCCACATTGCTCCCCATTGCCCCCAATCTCCACATTGCCCCCCATTGCACCCAATCTCCACATTGCTACCCCATTGCCCCCAATCTCCACATTGCTCCCCATTGCACCGAATCTCCACATTGCTCCCCCATTGCCCCCAATCTCCACATTGCTCTCCACTGCACCCATTGTCCACATTGCTCCCCCATTGCCTCCAGTCTCCACATTGCTCCCCATTGCACCCAATCTCCATATTGCCCCCAGTCTCCACATGACCCCCATTGCACCCAATATCCACATTGCTCCCTCATTGCACCCAGTCTCCACATTGCTCCCCATTGCACCCAATCTCCACATTGCTCCCCCATTGCCCCAATCTCTGCATTGCTCCCCCATTGCACCCAGTCTCCACATTACTCCCCCATTGCCCCAAATCTCCACATTCCTCCCCCATTGCCTCCATTCTCCACATTGCTCCCCATTGCCCCCAATCTCCACATTGCCCCCCATTGCACCCAATCTCCACATTGCTACCCCATTGCCCCCAATCTCCACATTACTCCCCTATTGCCCCAATCTCCACATTGCTTCTCCCATTGCCCCCCAGGCTCCACATTGACCCCTTCATTGCCCCCAAACTTCAAATTACTCTCCCATTGTCCCCAATCATCACATTGTTCTCCCATTGCCCCCCCCACATTACTTCCCCCATTGCTCCCAGTCCCCACATTGACTCCAAGCTCCACATTGCCTCCAAGCTTCTACCTCCCCCCTGCTGGTCCAGTGGCATTGCAGGAGAGGTCTGTGCCTCTTTTGGCACAGACCTCTCTACAGCTTGAGCTCCCATGCGGTCCTCTCTTCAGTAATTCAGAGCGCTGTGAGATGATGTAATCTCCTCGCGCTCTGCATGGAAGACACCGCTCAGCTGCTACCTTGTTGCTAGTTGCGGACGGCCCACATTGATATGTCCTGGCACGTCATAGATTTCAGGTCTCCCCACGCGGCTGCACGCCATTTGGGGAGCCCTGAATTGGATTATTTAAAAAAAAAATGCTATGTGTTCCTTAAGTGCCGGCCGTGTGCGCATGTGGCCAGTCCTTAATGGGTTAAATAGGGCTTTAAACCCCTTTAAAGAGGTTTTCTAAGCTTTGTGAAACAATGCCTTGCAGACCTCTAGCGCTCAAGACATAAAACTACCTATTTAAATTAATGGTATGTTTTATTTGTCCCCTGGGGTGCAGTTGGTTTCTTCCAAAATTAATCCCTTTTTATTTTGCTCACAAGGCCCTTAAAGGAGAAGTAACCCTTGCAATTAACATCCTCTCTTAACATATTATGGCCAAAACTGCCATTTGCTCCAATAAATTCTTCCTTTACTTTTTGTTTAATAGATAACATCTTCAATCAATCTTTGATGGCATGTCCATGGAGGTGGACATGATAATTGCTTGCAGATCCACAGGACACAAACTCTGATGCTCCACATGGTAATCTTGTTGCAGACCCCACTGGTACTTAAAGGGTTAAGCAGAATCCTGCATTCTGCCTGCTTCAGTTTGAAAAAAAATGCCATCAACTGTCATGCCTGCCTCCATGCACATGACAACATCCAGGAAAATGTTATATGTTGAATAGGGATAAGTAAAAAAATCCTATGTTCTTTTCATGGGAATTTTCTTGGAAACAACACAATTTTTCCCTTTCATAGAATTGCTCTTGGATAGCAAATCCCTCAACATTCACCCATTTTTTCTACTGCCAATGACTGTACTACAGCTGATGAGTGTTGAAATGGAGAAATACACATTGAGAGTAGCAGCACAATCAACACTAGTAGTAATTGTAGTTGGAGCCCAGCACCAGCAGGTAGTATTATTGCCTCTGCAGTACCTGGTGTACTGGACCTAGGGTATATTGTATCTAAAAAGAAAAACATTTAATTTTCCTGAGGTGGCCATGTTCTTTAGAGGCAGAGAGGTGCAGTTCCTTTATCATGCTGTGACACCAAGGGTACCACCTCTGTTATTAGTACCATCAAGATGGGAGGAAGGGTCTGCTGGTGGATGGTGATACCGATGATAGTGATGAGTGTGATAATGATGACACTGAAATGTGAGCTTTATTAGCTAAAAAATAATGGCATAGAGATCCCCAGATGTGAATGTGTATCACCACCAACACTTATAATAGGGGGTTTACTAATTTAGATCCAGCTGAGTTTTCTATGTATCAAACATTACAAGAGTAGGCTTACCTTACCATAGGTCTCAGCCTGCTAACAACTTTTTCAAGGCTTTGAAAAAAGTCTTAGCAGACCTACCACAAGGAAAACCTTGAAAATATTGTTAACAGGACTACAGTGAGGTAACTAAAAGAGGAACAAAAAACATATTCCTGCTGTACTCAGCACATTCGTATATATATATATATATATATATATATATATATATATATATATATATATATATATATATAATAAGCCTCATTGCATAATTTATGGTTCCTCACACACAGAACATAATTTATGTCGCCTCAGAAAACACACACACATTGCACAGAATGCCTCATTACATAATTTATGTCTCATTAGGAGACATAACTCCCATTGGGTGATTCAATGGGGACATTACTGCTCCCATTGGGTGATTCAATGGGGGCATGTTTATCATACAGAGAGTTGGCCTGTCCCCTCCAGCCCACCCACCACTATCCAACTGACAAAAAAAATATAGCTGCCACTGGCTTCTGAAGTAGGGGATATCAATAACTTCTCCCGGTCCACACACACACTCTTACTCAGGATTATAACCCCACAAACACACTGTGTCACCTCCCACAGATAATTGTAACCCTCCATACACTCTGCTTCAGTACGAGGGTGTAATGTTTCCATAAAATACAAACTCAGGGATAAACTAACCCTTTGAGTGCCAGAGGGGTTAGCAACACATTGTTTTGCAATGTGTTGCGTACCCCTCTGGCACTCAAAGGGTTAATAGCAACTCTTTTATTTAACTCTTTTCATCTCTTCAGTCAACCTCACTAACTGTCTGTTTTCAACTGTCACTCCTCCACTTCCTGCTTCCTGATTCCTGCCCTTTCTCCTTAAAGGGAGAAAAATGCTTTGCTGTCTGTTACAGAGGGCAAGCCTCAAACACCACTTTCTATTTGTTCCCTCAGCATATTGCTACGTTGCCTCAACTGAAGAGCCACCGTGTGTTATATTGCTATGTTACCTCAGCTTAAGTAAGGAGGACTTACTGCTCCCATTGGGGGATTCAATGGGGGAGTGATTTAAATCATGCAGGGAGTTGGCCTGCCCCCACTATCCAGCCCGCCAACCACTAGCCAAGTGACTGAAAAAACAAAATGGCTGCCATTCGTTCCTACACCACAGACACAAACATATCAGACACAAACACACACACACTCATACACACATAATCATACACACTCAATCATACACGCTCACACACACTCACTCACTCTCACACACTCTCACTCACACACTCACACTCAATCACACACACTCACACTATCACACACACACTCAATCACTCACACTAGCACACACTCACACACACTCAATCACATACACTCTCTCTCACTCACACACTCACACTCTCACTCACACTCACTCACACACACTCTCTCTCACTCACACTCTCACACTCATACTGTCACTCACACATTCTCATGCAATCACTCAAACGCAATCGCTCACACACAATCACTCACATTCAATCACTCACTCTCACACTCACACACACTCACTCACACTTACTCACTCACACTCACTCACACCTCAGGAGCCAGCACGATCCACCTTCCACCATAGTATGTGCAATTACCACATGCATTTCAACTATATGAATGAATTCCACTCACACACACTCACTCACACCCCGGGATCCAGCATGATCCACCTTCCACCATAGTATGTGCAATTACCACATGCATTTCAACTATATGAATGAATGCCACTCACACACACTCACTCACACTCACACCCCGGGAGCCAGCACGATCCACCTTCCACCATAGTATATGAAATTACCACATGTATTTCAACCATATGAATGAATGCCACAGTGGAGGCATAAGTACAAACACAAACTCATTACAATGACACATAAGTCACTCCCTTATGACTCACTTCTGTGTGTGTCTCTGTGTGTGCCTGTGTGTTCCTCACTCTGTGTGTTGCATGTCTGTATCACTCTCTCTGTGTCTGCATGTTGTGCATTGCATGTATGTGTGCATGACTGTGTCGCTCTTTATGCATCTCAGTGCATGTATGTGCATTTGCGTGTGTGTTTCTGTGTGTGTGTGTCTTGCATCTGTGTGTGTAGCCTGACGGGCAGCGCCATCCCACATTGCTAGTATATATATATATATATATATATATATATATATATATATATATGTATTCAGGTATCTATGGATTTCTTTTTATTTATATGGAGCCACTCAGTGTATGAAGTGTCTTAAAACAGTAGTATGTTATAATAAATATATAGGGAAAAAATAAGTGTCGTGATCATAGAAACACTAGGAAGGAGGTCCATGTTCCAAGGAGCTTATCATCTAAATGGGGTGTGAGATTGTCAAGTGCTGTGAATGCTGATTTTCCCAAAATGTGATGCATGGCGGAGATGGAGGGAGATAGTTCTAGATGTAGGTATGGAGTTCCAGAGGTAAGAAGAGAAAAGTGAAACGGTTTGAGGCGGGAGAGGGCAAAGGGTGTGGATGGTGTAAGAAAAAGGGCGTTGTATGCTGAGCGAAGAAGGTGAGAGGGAAAATAAAGTACACGAGGAAAGAGATGTAAGGGGGTACTTAGTAAGTGACACAGATCTGAATTGGGAACAGAGTGAGATATCTGAGAATGATATGGGCAGATTAGTTTTTTGAGACAGTATGGTGATTAGTGCAGCTGAGCTTCGGACTGATGCAAAGGGGAAAGATGAGAAACCATATAGTCACATATTTACTTCAACTCTCTCTAGAAAAATATTAATAACTAACTTTTAATATGTCATATAAAAGGAGGGAAAATATATACATATATTTTAAGGAATTGTGAAAAGAGCTGTACCCTTTCTATTGTGTTTATCAGAGTGAGGAGAACTGGATTGCCACAAAAACATGCCTAGAAAAAATGAAAGAGATCTACAAAAAATAAGTACCATAATAATAATAATAATAATAATAATAATAATAGATTAATAGGTATAAGGTATTGTTGAATAGCAATAGGATATTATGGAAACACATATAGGTAAAAAAAAACTAACCCAATATACCAGACAAAGAAAGGGCTTTGGATTAACAGCTCTTGAATGGGGTCTTAATGACCTATAATAAAAGAAAAGAAAAGAGGCGCAGACCCCTTCTAAGAATATATCTGTACGGTACCGCTGGTATTAAAGCATCCCACTATATTGTGCTCACCAGATAGATGCCTTCAAAATGCACATAAAAAATCCTTGAGGACTTTCACTTTCAAATCTTATTTCAGGAGGCCACTCAGGAATCAGGAGTTTTGTACGTAGGATTATTTATTTAAAAAAATATTTAAAACATAAGCCCACTTAAGGGAATAGCAGATATCAGTTGTGGAATGAAATACATATATAAATATATAAAGTTGCCCAACGCGTTTAGTGGTATTCAAATGCACTTCTTCAGGGACTCTTATCACACAATAGATACGAAATCATCTTACAATCAGTAAAATATTATGGTTTCGTCATCTGCTTAGATCACTTCCTGTGATGCAAGACGTTACCCAGGGAAGATTGTGTTGCATCTATGGAATGCACACCATAATAGCTGACTTCTCTAATCATCCTCTTATGATTGAGAACATACATACATATAAGAATAAGAGATGAGTACTCTAAAAATAAGCTTAGAATATAAGGGGTATTCATTTTTGCAGCATATATATAAACAAATATATATAGCTATAAAATATATATAAAAATCTATAAAAATTCTGTGCCCATATTAATCTAAAAAGAAGAAATAATTTTCCTAATTTAATAATATAAAATACCCATATATACAAAATTATGCAACACCAGCATTTGAGAAATAGGTTTACATTAAGGTCTTTTAAGAACCTCATTAGCATTATTCTGTTCAAATATACAATATTGTGACAGTCAACAAATTAAAAGAAAAAATGTTATTATAAAATATTAAGAACCACAACAACAACTTTTATAAAAGATATCTTAAAAAGAATATATATAATCACAGTAGTTCCAAAATTCAAGTGAACTGCCATAAATCCAGATCTTAATTTAGACCTCCTGGAGAAAGGAGGTTTCTTTCTTACAAAGTACTTGCAACTAGACTTGTGCGAATTCATTCGGAGACATTCGGATTTCGTCGAAAATGGGATCATTCGGAGACATTCGGCCAATTTGAAACTCAAGGTTCATTCGGAAAAAATGATCCGACTCCGAACAGCCCAGGACCGAAATTCGTCGAAACTTTCAGAAGTTTCAGCAATCAACACATTTCCAAAAGTTTTGACTACTTTTGACCAGGACTTTTTTGTACTTCCTGTGCGCGCTCAATTACTTTCCCTCCATAATTTTCCCTCCATATCTCTAGTCCAATTCCATTCTCCGTTTCATGCATTACTTCCCTCTTTTGTCTGTATTCCAATAGCCTTCTTTGTTTCATGATGGGGGTTGGACTAATGACACAGTCACACAGACAGACAGACAGCCTGCATTTCCTCATTGCGTTGTTGGAGCTCAGAGAGAGAAGAAGAGATTAGAGAGTGTCCAGTTGTTGTGTAGGCAGGCAGGTAGCATTAGGCTAGGCATAGGTAGGCTGCCAGCATTAGTTCCAGTTATTGCCACTGCAAGAGCGAGTAATATTTGTTCCTGTGCAAAATATAAAAAAATATTAGGTATTTGTCCGAATACAGGGCCGACCCTTACATGGGTCCCAGTGGGTCCATGGACCAAGGTGGCACTTTGACAGGGGCGGCAATTTGCCGTCTCATACCATGTTTATTTTGTGCGCTTCCACCAGTTCTGTGTTGCAGGGTGTCCCATCAGTGTGACTGTCAGCAGCCGGGCAGCCCTATGCTCACTCAGTGGCGATGTCTGCTGGCTGCTTCAGTGACGTGAATTATGTGATAGTGAAACATTATACCTATTTTGTATTTTTTATCTCCCACCTAAAGTCAAGACTTGAGTAAATAGGTCTACTGTCCCAGATTTGCTAGAGAGGTTTTACAAATACAGGAGGGTGCCCCCTGTACGAAATTAGTCTAAACATTTGGGATCCCTAGTATGAGTGCACGACAGTGCATGATGTGTCCTGAACAGGATTGCTGTGAGGTGTCTCAACCCGGAAGGTGCTGGCTGGGCTGAGCTTCAACATTGTGACGAGTGACCAACTAAGAGCACCGTGCCAGACTTAATCTGCAGCCATAGCATCACCTCCTCCTACTCTCCGGGTCCCACTGACTGGCAATAACAGGTGAGTCACTAAGAGATCTGAAGCCTTTCTGGAAGTCCTTTCACTTGGAAAGGGGCTAGGTATTACTTGGGGGAGTTGCCTCGTGTGTAAATAATTTCTAGGTGGGAGATGAATGTGCATCACTTATGTGTTTCCTAACAGTAGTTAGAATACAACTCCCATCATCCCCTGATTATGACGTTGGGAAATGCCCAGCAATTACCGTAGAGCCCTGTATTGCACACTCACGGAAAACGGTGATATTGCTATATTAAGACAATGCTGTGGACCCCTCTTCAGTATAGATGTCAAGCATTTTTTTTTTTATTTCTCTCCTGTGTTGCAGTTCGTTTACAATAGAATGTCTTAATTTTTCTTTTTAACACATTACATCTATCACATTACAATCATTGATGTTTATTCTTGATGTAGTATGAAACACTACAATGTATATACACATAGACTTATCTGATATGAGGGTAAATCAGGATAGGAAAACGAGAGAGAGGAATTTGGGCACTAAAGAGGGACAGTAGGGTAGGAGGCTGGTACCAGAAAATGAAACCTTAATCTTTATCCATGTACTAACATAGAATGTGACATGCAGTTTGTCCATGTTCGAGTCAACCACTTATGTTGAGTAGGATGTGACAGGCATGGGTTTTCGATGTTCGAGCATATGCTAAATTGAATGACAGGCATGGGTTTTCGATGTTCGATCATATGCTATACTGAAGGACAGGCATGGGGTTTCGATGTTCGAACATGCTAAATTGAATGACAGGCATGGGTTCTCGATGTTCGACGTTTGCATTGTGACTGGCATCCCATGCTGGAATAGAGGTGACATGCACAGACTGGCAATGTACGACAATGTCCGTTTTTGGGATGGATCTTTTGCTAAATGCACACCCTGTCTGCAAAGAATGATAGCAGCGTGCACGGAGGTGCACTGCTATAATTTAACCCATGTTAAATTCGTCCGAATAATTCGGAATGGATCAGAATTTCGTTCGAATCGAATAGGCCCGGTCCGAAATTAGGATCATCCGAATTAGAAAAAAAAAATTAGTCCAAATTCGAATTTTACCAAAAATTTTGCCCGTGCACAAGTCTACTTGCAACCTAACAGAAAATTTCAATACACATTTTCTATAAAATATGAATCATAATCAAGGCTGGTTCACAAAGGATTAACAGTGATATAGTGAACATGGTATTTCTGGTTATAAACTTATATAAAGAACATAATGTATATACTCTTCTGAAAATTGACTGACGTCTATGAGTAATGAGGATTGAAAACTATCAAAAATCACCCCACAAAGTAGGTACTTGTCATTTGTAGGAATTTTTTATCACTGTTGTCAACATGGGGAAGTGTTTTGAATTGCAACCAACTGAAGAGAAGCGTCCATTGAAAGGGCTATAATATAAAATTCTTATAGATACATTTATAAAGGTAAAATATAATTCACTGCGTGTTATGAAAGGCTTAGTCTCTATCATAACTAAATTGATAGAGAAGAACTATGATTATTCGGTCCACAGAAAACAAAATCAAGATCATGTCAATATTTGGTATCTGCCATTACTGCCCATGTTTTAACTCTACACCACCTGTAGAGATCATCAGCTCCCAATTTGTACACAGGTATTTGAGCTCCACTGCTTATAAATAAAGTTAAAATAAATAAGTCCACACACTTAAAGGGATAGTAATACTTCATTTTAACTTTATTTTATTTTGTAGGCATTAAAAAAACATGAAGAATGATATAAGTCTTATCTCTCAAACCTTTATGGTTTAAGAGCTATTCACAAGCAAAGTTTCCCCTCCCGCCCCTTTTACCTAGTGTAAGCCATCTCTTCTCAGATGTGAATCTAGTTGTAAGACCAGACAGATAACAGAAGGGGACATTCTTCTTACAATGAAAACAATGAAAGCCCTTCCCCCCTTGGCAAGCTTTTCAGCTTTTTCCCATATCTTAATTGAAGATTGTCCCTCTCTGCAGTCTACCTGGGCACCTCCCTTCTGATCTGACTGAACGGGGGGGGGGATACTTTGTTTGTGAATATCTCTTAAACCATAAAGGTTTGAGAGATAAGACTTATATCGTTCTTCATGTTTTTTTTAATGCCTACAAAATAAAATAAAGATAAAATGAAGTATTACTATCCCTTTAAGCCTCAATTCAATTCAGACCTTTAAAACAGCCGGTACGTCAATATTGGCTAATGACCCGTTAGCAAAAAGTGCTAACGGAGCAATTAAATTGCCCTACCAGCTTAAATCACAAAGGATGTTGGGCCACAGAAACAGACTTGTGGCCAAACGTCTGTTTTTTGTTTTTAGCTCCCGAAATGCACGCTAAATAGTTTTAGTAATAGGAACATCAAAGGAAAAGAGTTGACGATAGTTGCTTGACACACTGACAAGCACCGAGCATGAGCTCAAACACACAGTCACCTTCCCAAACACTAACACTACACTACCCCTAACAGTAAAGTGCAGTGCAACAATACTACCCCACACTAAACTATCACCCACAACTGTAAAACTTACCTGTCATCCACTGTCCATCCTGTCCTTTAATCTTCTCTCTTCCATCTTCTTTTTACAGTAATCTTTCCTCTTCTTTCTTCTAATCTTCTTTCAAATCCATACTTTAAAAAAATTCAATGAAAGATGTTTTGTTAAAAAAATGCCCCAAAGGCATGCCTGACTTAACCCTTTGAGTGCCTGAGCCATATCCCTCCGGCACTCAAAAGATTAAATTTAATCTGGCATATCAGGTATAAATAATATGCAGCCATATCAGTAAAAAGAAAAGGAGTAAGCCATTTGTTTTGTCAAAAAATCGAAGGCATTCCAAGGGATAAGTTTGCTCTGCTGCCACCGTTTCCGCTGCCTCTGCTGCAGGGGACATTGTGTACAGTAAAACCTTTGTCCGAGTCATAATTAGGGAAATTTGAACAGAGACACTGTTCTGTTCTTTGTTCAAAATGGATTACAGCCAATTTCAACAGAGACTAGAAATTTTGAAAACCAGTCTCTGTTCAAAATTCCCTCATTCTGACTAGGACAATGGACTGATAGGTATGAAGGGGGGGGGTTACTGTAGAGCCAGCGGAGCAAGCTTAACCCTTGGGATGCCTTGGCTTTCTTGACAAAACAAATGGCTTACTTCTTTTTATTTATTTATTTATTTTTTACAGGAATGGCTGCATATTATTTATAACTGATATGCCAGACTGCATTTAACCGTTTGAGTGCAGGAAGGGTAACCTTCTTGCACTCAAAGGTTTAGTCATATCTTTGGGGCATTTTTTTCAACAAAACATCTTTCATTGAATTTGTTTTTATTTTAAACTACAGATCTGAAAGAAGATTAGAAGAAAGAAGAATATTACACAAAAAAGAAGTCAGAAGAGAGAAGATTAGCTGACTTGCTATTTGCTTTTAAATGTCATCATTTGTAACTTTTGTCACAATCAGATAAATTCTTTTTCACATGTATAGGGTGAATACTGTTGCAGATGGCTTTCTGACATTATTGCGCTCTATCTTGGCATCTTTATTGCTATATATTGTAATATCTAGAAAATTGATTGTCAACTAAACTCATGACAAGAGCACCGTCAAGTCATCCGGATCCCCACACACCCTTAACCCCCCCCTTAATAAATACCACAGAGGCTATCCAGATGGGTCAAAAAGGCCACAGCATTTATTAACACAAGTATTGTTAACTTAACATTATTAACATCCGTAATAAATTATAACATCCATATAACCTATAC
The DNA here is from genome assembly GCA_037306005.1 of Rhinophrynus dorsalis. NCBI lineage: Eukaryota > Metazoa > Chordata > Amphibia > Anura > Rhinophrynidae > Rhinophrynus > Rhinophrynus dorsalis. Next base: position 214,524,731 of record CM074719.1, on the reverse strand, counting down.
CTTAACATAATAAACATAACATCGTATTGCTTATCATAACGTCACATTACTTGACTGGGGGCCATGCCACCATCCAACCTTGCCCTATTTGAACGTGGCAAGTAATAGCCCACCAGCCGTAATTTCCTGCCCCTTGGGCCCCATGCCCAAGAGTCTTCAACCCGAACCATCACCACAACCACCTGGCTTGCCCAGCAAGCACCCGCCAAGCTGTGACAAATCCGCCAGCATAACCAAGCCCCCAGTCCCCACCACAACACGCCCAACACCCCTTGCACCAAAAGGAACCACACTCCAGTGGACCAAAAGGCACACAGCAAGGGCGGACGGGTGGGAACCGCTCGCGTGCCGCTCCAGAATTAAGATGGCCGCGGGACCACAATCCCTTGTGGCCGAAAGCTCCTGAACCACGTCACATCCTGTTCTTCCAGGCCTTGTCATGCCCCCTCCGCCTACTCCGTTCGGCTCCGGTAGGCTCTTGACAAGAGCACCGTCAAGTCATCCGGATCCCCACACACCCTTAACCCCCCCCTTAATAAATACCACAGAGGCTATCCAGATGGGTCAAAAAGGCCACAGCATTTATTAACACAAGTATTGTTAACTTAACATTATTAACATCCGTAATAAATTATAACATCCATATAACCTATACCTTAACATAATAAACATAACATCATATTGCTTATCATAACGTCACATTACTTGACTGGGGGCCATGCCACCATCCAACCTTGCCTTATTTGAACGTGGCAAGTAATAGCCCACCAGTCGTAATTTCCTGCCCCTTGGGCCCCATGCCCAAGAGTATTCAACCCGAACCATCACCACAACCACCTGGCTTGCCCAGCAAGCACCCGCCAAGGCTCAGCCACTTGATGCCTTAAGCTGGCTGAGCCCCGCCACCAACCAGAGAAATGGCCTTTTCAACACCATCTTTCAGCCCTTCCAAAAAGATATCAAGCCCAATCTCCGAAAGATAAACACCATCCCCCAAAAACAGCCCAGGCACCCTATCTAATTCACGGTGCCGAACCACCAAACCACCCGCCTTCCGTACAAAACTGGAAAGCATCTTATTCACTTTCCGCCTGCTACCCTCAATTGCCTCCTGAGACCTAGCCCCTCTCTACCGCAAACGAGGTATAATCTCCGACCACACCAATACAGTGCCTGGGAACAAAAAACCCAACCTATCCCAATCCCGCTTAAACAACCTCACCAACTCCCTCTGAGAAATAAAACCCAAATCATTGCCCCCCGCATGAACCACCAACACATCAGGAGGGGAGCTAACCCGAGCCGTCCTGACTATCAACAACAAAACCTGCTCCCAAACCAAACCACCCACCCCCAACCACCGAACAACCACCCGGCCCTCAGGAAAACCCAGTCGTGTTCCGGCTCCCCGGACTGCAGCTCTCCTCTGGGCACGGCATATAAACGAATGTCCCACCAACCAAACCAACACCGCACGGCCACCTGCAATGAGAAAAAACAGCACATAAACCATTTACAACAGTAGGTCAGGCCTAACATATGAGCGAAAACGAGCAGACTCCCACCGACCGATCTTCCGCACCACATCACCGCGCCGCCTCCATCGCAGCCCCAATGCGAAAGGAATGAGAACCAAACTCCGTCGCCTCCAAACCCAAAAACCGTAGACCCTTCTTAAAGACGCTGATAAACTGAAAACGGGAGAGGGACGAACCATCCACATGTGACAAAAATGCACCCCCGACCGCCGGGCGAACCCCCAAATACCCCCGCACACATGCGACCGGGCACTCTGGCAGCCCCGTAGCAAACAACGAAATTCGACAACCCTTCCCCACCTGATCCGTCTTGGACCGCCGCAATATAACAGATGCACCCGGGGCTCAAACACACATCGCCAAAAGCAAGTCCCGTCGCTTCCCGCCTGTTCCCACTCACTAGTTCCCCGATCCGAAATGCCCCAAAAAAGGCCAAAGAAAATGCCGCCCGAAACAACAGAGATTCAAAAACAGACGAGCAAATACGAGGCAATACCGCCAACAAATCCCGCAGAACCTGTAAGGAAACTGGCCGCCTCGAATCCCTGGAAACACGCAACCGCCGCAAACCCTGCAACGCCTGACGCACTAAAAAGTTCTTGGTCACATCCCGCCAACCCTGCAACTTAAACAAAAAAGCCAAGGCGGACATATGCTGATCCACCGATGACCCCGACCGCCCTTCCTCAGCAAGCCTAGCCACATCAGAGTCAGCTCCACCCCTGAGGTCCACCAGTGAAAACCAGTCCTGCCAACACCTCTGGTACATGTCCCAGGTCCGCGGAGCCACGGACCGTCTCACAAGGTCGCCTACAAGCCAGCAAGCGCGTCCCACAGCTGGGCTGGACAACTCTCCCCCACCTCGGCTGCGTCCGGCGCCACCTCCCGGAAGCGGGTGAACTGAAAACGAGACAAAGAATCCGCAATTACATTCAGATGCCCCGGAACGTGCCTCGCCCTACACCAAAGATTGAGCTCTAAGCAGTGAAGAACCAGCAACCGAAGCAACGCCAACACCGGAGGCGACGAAGCAGTCACCGCATTGATGGACTGAACCACCGCCACGTAATCAGAGCAAAAGCAAACTTTCTTATCCCGTAAATCAGCACCCCACAAGAAGACCGCCACAACAATTGTAAACAACTCCAAAAATGCCAAATTCCGAACCAAGCCCGAGCCACGCCAAGCAACCGGCCACTCACCAGCACACCACCTCCCCCGAAAATATGTCCCATAACCGCAGCTCCCCGAAGCTTCGGTGTAAAGTTCCAGATCGTCCGCCCCCACCTGGTCCGATTGAAAAAAGGAACGCCCATTGTAGCTCGAAAGAAAAGTGTCCCAGACCTTCAGGTCTTCCCGCATCCCCTTCGTGATCCACACAAAATGGTGCGGCTGGGAAATACCGGCAGACCCCGCAGACAGCCGCCGACCAAAAACCCGGCCCATGGGAATGATGAGACATGCAAAATTCAACTTACCGATAAGCGACTGAAGTTGCCGCAAAGTCACCTTTTTGGCTGCACAAAAACGCGCAATGGTATCCCTTAGGTCAAGCAACTTGTCAGCCGGCAAGCGACATTTCATGGCCACCGAATCGATCTCAATGCCCAAAAAATGTAAACATGTCGCCGGCCCCACCGTCTTGTCGGTCACCAACGGAACCCCAAAACAGTCTGCCACCCACTGCAGCGTCCGTAGTAAGTACAAACAGTCCCTAGAGTCCCCCGCACCCACACACAAAAAGTCGTCCAAATAGTGGACAATGGCCATGGAGCCCGGCTCCTCCCGGACCACCCACTCCAAAAAACGGCTGAACATCTCAAAATACGCGCACGACAAAGAACATCCCATCGGGAGGCACAGGTCAACATAGAAACCTCCATCAAAGAAACAACCCAGCAAATGGTGCGAGTCCGGATGCACCGGCAGCAGACGGAACGGCGACTCAATGTCCGCCTTTGCCATCAACGCTCCACTCCCAGCCCGCCGCACAAGGGCCACCGCCCTATCAAATGACGTATACCTCACCGAGCACAAGGCCGGATCAATGCCGTCATTGACCTAATGCCCCGCAGGGTAAGACAGGTGGTGAATGAGCCGGAACCTCCCAACCTCCTTCTTGGGAACCACACCCAAAGGGGAGATCCGCAAACCATCCAACGGCGGAACTGTGAAGGGGCCCACCATCCTGCCCATGGCCACTTCCTTAGCCAATTTCTCCCGAACCATCCCAGGGAAATCCAAAGCGGACTTCAGATTGCGCCTCGAAACCCCCCCCCCAACTTCTTGAAAGGGAATAAAAAACCCAACAGAAAATCCCTCCCGCAACGCGGCCGCCTCAGATACCCGACCGTATCGGTCGAGCCAAGGCACCATCGCGCCGAGCCTCACCGGCATCACTCCCCATGGAAGAGGACTCCCCCGGCCTGGCCCCCGGCTTACCACGCCGGAAGCATTTGGACAGCGCGTGAGGCCCACCACAACCGGAACACTTATGCTGGAAGCGGCAGGTCGCCCCCCACTTGCACTGGCTGTCATTAAACAGCCAGCAGTATCCCTGTCTCTGCCCGGCCGACGCGCTGCTGGGACCCAACCCGCCGGCACCCCCTGGAAAAAACGACGCCTTCTGGGGACCCATCAGCTTCATCCACAAATGGATGTCCTTATGATCCCACCGCATGCCCGGGTTCGCGGCCTTGGGCTGCCGAAAATGCTCGTCGTACCGCCACCACGCCAACCCCCCATAATCCTTACACATGCTCCAAATCTCATCCACATAGCAGAAGAGAGCGGAACAGTGCTCCGGAGCCTTTTCCCCCAGCAAGCTCGCGTAAATGCAAAAGGAACGCAACCAATTCCCGAAAGTTTTTGGGATACGCCGATATCGCTTCTTCTCCTCCTCCTCCCGCTTACTATCCTTGTCCTTATCCTCCCGGACGTCTACAAAATCCTCCCTAGGGAGTAAAGAGAAAAGCTCCACAAACTCCCCCTTCCAAATACGCTCCCGCAACTCCGACCGCACATGAGCCCCCAAAGGACCCGCGGAACAAAAATAGGAACCCATCGTCGCAGTATCTGCCAATTGCACCCCGACACCCCGTGGAACCGCGGAGGCCACCGAACCGGATGACAGTCCCACCCCGTCCACAGAGGGCACCCCCCCGGGAACCCCAGGCACAGCCCCCCGCAGCTCCACACCCGACGAGACAACAGAAGACGCCGCAGCAACCCACACCCCCCCTGGACCCTGAGGGGAACCCGACACAGCCCTGCCCGCTTCCCAACGCCCGATCAACTGCTTCAACCCCTCAATGAAACCCCCCACACCGTCCCCAACTGCCCCACCCCCAGGGGACCCCAAGAAAGAAAGAGTAGACTCACCGGAGACTCCAGCAGAAGAAGGCTGAGCCGCACGTCCGGCATCCGGGGCACCCGCAGCGCCGCGCAGTCCTGATGACCCTGGAACCACCACGACACTCCGAATCCCTCTGCTGAGTCGCACGCTGGGCCCAGGGGGTGACCCCCCAGCCATGGAATCCTCCAGAACGTCATCCGGCACCGCCAACAGCTCCTGGTCCACCGGGTCCATGTCGGGCCCAGAACCGTGCACCTCCTCCTGCACACTCCGACACTGGTCCCGCAAGCACGGGCCCCCACATGGCCGACCTGGAAGAACCCTCGCCAGCAGTCCAGCCAATGGCATCCTGCGAGGTCGCCACAGGATTGCGACCGTCCTCTGGTCCAGCAAGCAGCTCCTCGGTGGTAGGGCACCCCACAGCGGGAGGCTGCAATACAGTGCCCCCTCCAAGCTGCCCAGAAGAAGAAGGAACTGGAGTGAAAGACCGGGGCTCCCCCCCAGCCGTGTCACGGGCAGCCCCAAGGGAAGCTCTTTTCCTGGGAGGGGTGGAAGAACGCCGGCCCTTCCCACCTGAACCCCCCCGCCTCGCAAACCCAGAAGGGCTAAGCTTACGAGGCGGGCGAGATGCCCTAACAGGCCTGGAGGAACCAGAAGGGGGCCCAACCGGCGACGCCACCATGCGCCGTTTCAGCCAGCCTGCCCCCTTCCGCAGAGCCTCCTCACGCATTGCAGAGAGGAGGGCATCAATCTCTGATGCGTCCTCCATGGCTAACAACTAAATGCACCCCGGGGAAAACTAACGAGCGGCCGCGCTAGTGACCTAACCAACCGCTCGCGTGCCGCTCCAGAATTAAGATGGCCGCGGGACCACAATCCCTTGCGGCCGAAAGCTCCTGAACCACGTCACATCCTGTTCTTCCGGGCCTTGTCACGCCCCCTCCGCCTACTCCGTTCGGCTCCGGTAGGCTCTTATGTGAGTTGCAGATCCATTGTGTTGCTGTTTAAAATAGTAATTCATTCTTCAAAAATGTTTGGATCACCCTGCCCCAGGATTAACAAGTCATCTATGTAGTTTTGTTATAATAATATGAGTTTAGTATAAGTTTTGTGTTGTTCATGAAAGACAATTGTCTCCTCCCACCACCAGAGGTACAACTTTGCATATGTGGGTGCGCATGCGCTCCCCATATTTGTAGACAAAATTTACCATTGAGCACAAAATAGTTTATCTGAGTCCTTAGTATAAATAGCCTCAAAATTATCTCTTTCATGATGTCATTGAATCTATTGTCTTGTGTCAAACAATATGCTATAGTTTAAAGGGATAGTAATACTTCATTTTATCTTTATTTTATTTTGTAGGCATTAAAAAAACATGAAGAACGACACAAGTCTTATCTCTCAAACTTTTATGGTTTGAGAGATATTCACAAGCAAAAAGGTCTCCAATTCCTGTCATTCATTGAAAGAGGTTCCATAAACTAACTCATGCATTAGTGTTTGTTCACTAAAGAGACTTCTCTGACCCTGAATCATACAGCCTGTTACCTTATATTTACATCTTCCTGAAAAGGAAGAAGGAAATACATTACAATAGATAAATAGCACTGAAGTTGTTGTACTGCATTCTGAATAGCCTTGTTGTAGTCTATTAAAGGGATAGTAATACTTCGTTTTAACTTTATTTTATTTTGTAGGCATTAAAAAACATGAAGAATGATATAAGTCTTATCTCTCAAACCTTTATGGTTTATGAGATATTCACAAGCAAAGTTTCCCCCTCCCGCCCCTTTTACCTACTGTAAACAATCTCTTCTCAGATGTGGAATGCAGTCCATAGACTGGACAGATAACAGAAGGGGACACTTATTCCTTTGAAAACAATGAAATCCCTGCCCCCCTTGACAAGCTTTTCAGGTTTTTCTGTTATCTTAATAGAAGATTGTCCCTCTCTGCAGTCTACCTGGGCAGCTCCCTTCTGCCCTGGCTGAGCAGTGTTACATCAGTAAAAAGGGCAGGAGGGGGACACTTTGCTTGTGAATATCTCTTAAACCATAAAGGTTTGGGAGATAAGACATATCATTCTTCATGTTTTTTTAATGCCTACAAAATAAAATAAAGTTAAAATGAAGTATTACTATCCCTTTAAAGGCTCTCTATGGTTGGGATAGGACATGGGCAGGTTTAGGGAGCAGAGCTGATTCACTGCTAGAACAATGTGGAAATCTAATAGACAGAGGGTGCTAGACATCAACAAGAAAAGAAGGAAGTCTCTCGAGACATATGCCACATGTTGAGTACTATTTTATTTAGATTTCACTTAGACATATTCTGAGAATGAATGGAGAAAAGGTGTTGGTGTCCCCTCAGCAAGTAAAAAAAAAAATCCAGGGAAAATTAGCAAATTTCAGTGTAAGTAAGTAAACAGAAGAATTTCTTAACCTTCTGAGTGCCAGAGGGGTACGCAACGCATTGCTTTGCATACCCCTCTGGCAAAGGGTTAACTATTGCATTTTTAAAAAAATAAATCTTAACATGTTGAATTCTTGAGAGGTTTACAATACTTTGCAAAGCAGTGTATTGATGTGTTGAAGGCTGAATTTTCCCCTTTGTAATTAGAATCTAGATGATCTTTGTGCTGGACCTTAAAGATATTACTTACCTAGTACTCCCTGCTCTATGCCTTAATCATCTTGTTTTCCTAACATATGGGGGGGGTTTAAACATATTTATTTTCTTAATGCATATACCGCCCCAATATACTTCTCATTAAACATATTAGGCACCTGTACACTACAATAGGCAATGGAATATATATTTCATTGCTGTTCCTGCCTAACACCAAATTACTAAGCTAGTTATGCCAAAATTTGCAGCTTGCATCAAGGGGAGGGAATCAGGGATGTGTATGGGCATTCCAAGGCATTTCTGCTGGTGGAGTGTGTAAGTCAGTAGGTACTAAACCATTTATACTACATACCTTTAAGATCAGATGCTTGAATCAGGGCTTAAAACTTGAAGTCCTTTGCTACTAGCCAGACCTGAAAAGTTACTCGCCACTGCAAGCCATAACATACCCACCAGGGCTAAATTTTCACTCGCCATTGGCTAGTGGCGAGTGGAAATTTTGAGCCCTGTAAGTTACTCGCCACTGCAAGCCATAACATACCCACCAGGGCTGAATTTCTACTCGCCAGGGCTAAATTTTCACTCGCCATTGGCTAGTGGCGAGTGGAAATTTTGAGCCCTGCTTGAATAGTAGCTATGATAGCAAACATCCAAGCACAGAAACCTAGCAGCACTAGCAGATTTATGTATCTAGTAACAATTTGGGCACAGAAACCTAGCAGCACTAGCAGATTTATGTATCTAGTAACAATTTGGGCATCATTGGAATATTGTATCAGCTTCACTTTGTATGAAATAAGTAGCTTAGATTTCTATGAACCCACACTGGCAGATACACTCTAGTGGTAGAGTAGGATACACTACCATTTTACTGTTTGCAGCAGCACAGTATATATATATATATATATATATGTATATATATATATTTTTTTTTTTTTTTTTTTTTTTTGTAGTAGGCACACATGCACTTGATTGGAATGTTTCATCAGGAAGATGTAATTGGTGCAAACAGGTAATTTGAAGATTACAAGCCTTATCCCACTATAACTGTGATTACTGATTGCTAATTATAGTGCTGATTTTAGGAGTCTGAAATCTTGACAGTCACATTAGCCATTTGATTTAATGTTACATACTGTAAATGTTTCTTCTTCAAGGAGTGAGATTTCTCTGCTAGCACTGGATTAAATTGAGTTTTCCTTCTGATCATAGACAAGTAGTATTTATTTTTAATTACAAATTTGATTTGGACTAGCTTCAGCTTGGGGAATAAAAACATTAATTCATAGGTCTCTTCAAACTGGAAACATTCAGCACCAAATGTGTATACTACATTTATATATATACTAGGAAATTGGAGTATGGCTTTGCCCATGCAGAAACATCCTATGTACACATACACACAACTGTCTTATGTTCTGAGCATAGTCAGAGCGGAAAGAAAGGGAGGGGAAGCATCATCTCTCTTATGTATATATATATATTAGATTTTGAATATTGCCTGTTTCGTGCCATTCAGATTTCATTAAAACCAAACGACGCTGGACATGCAATATTAGAAACAAACCACAAACTCAACACTTTTGTACATAGTCACTCCTTCATTTGTTCATTCATTCACATGCATACTCACAGCTTGCACACACTTGCACCAAGTAACACACTGATCTTGATGTAGGAGGTCCAGGTGTCTTTGCTGCCCTGGTCCAGAATCTGTACCTAAAAAAAAATTACTAACACCACACTGCTGTCATCCCCTCTGCTGCCTTCTACCATAAATGAACCCCTCTTAATTCTGCTTTAACCATTGCATTGGGCTTTTATATGGCTCTGGGTTTTATATGGTCATCCCTGTTCAAATAAATTCTCATGTTCCCATAGGTTAGGACTGTGTTACACAAGGCAAAGAATGTGCCCTGCAGTTACCTCACCTTCCAGCCCCTCTAGTTGGAGAAGTCACGGATATGTGTAACTTCACTGACCATGGGAGGGCTGGCAACTTGCGGCCCAGGAGGCAAATATAATCAAGCGTCCCATTTCTACTATTATTGAAGCACCCCGTACCAGCTCACCCCCTTTTGTTAATTTTAAAATTGACATTAATGTTGCAAAGTAAGGCAAGTGATACCATGTAGCTTACAGTTAATATGGGGCTACACTACTGACACAAAAGAGCTTATAATTTAACTAAAGTTACATTACTGATACTATAGCGTTTACATGGGAAAGGGGTTATGCTACAGAGTAGCTCCATTTGGATTGCAGCTCTGCGGTATCATTTGGGTAGGTCCATTTCAATTGTAAGCTCTGTATTATCACTAGTGTAGCTCTTTTTACAGCAGCAAATGGGAGACTGAGTGAGGCAGTGGCCCACTGGCCCAGGCATGTGACAGGCCCAGGGGGCAATTGCCCCCCTGCCCCCCAGGTCATCCCTCCCCTGTCACTGAGCCAAGCAGGATGAGGGGGCTGGGGGTGCTGATGGTGGGCAAGTAGGATTTTTTTTTTTTTTTTTTATTTAACTTTTTTTTAAGTACAGATGATGGAGTACCAAGGCAGAGATGACAGCGTTGGACCTCTGACATTAAGGTAAGTGCTATTACTGGGAGTGGGGGTGGCTTAGTTAGTTGTGCACAGCAAAAACATTTATTTTGTCAGAATCATTTATTCTGCTGAGTGCTCCAATCCTAAGTCCAGGGCCGGACTGGCCTACCGGGATACCGGGAAAAATCCTGGTAGGCCGTCAGCACTGGGCTTCCCTGGGGGCCGGCTGGGGCTGCTTAAACATGCAAAGCTAATCATCCGCGGCCGCAAGGCAACAGCCACAGGCAGCCGCGAGATTTAAACAAACACCGGCCGCCTACTCGTCTAGTGAGTGGAGGCAGGCTGGGAGCGGAGACAGAGCTGAACGGCGGGCTGGGAGCGGAGACAGAGCTGAACGGCGGGCTGGGAGTGGAGACAGAGCTGAGCGGCAGGCTGGGAGCGGAGACTGAGCTGAACGGCAGGCTGGGAGCGGAGACTGAGCTGAACGGCAGGCTGGGAGCGGAGACAGCGTCAGCAGAAGCCAGACACGGTCACAGGCAAGAGGGGGGATCAAGACAGAGAGAAAGGCAAAAGGGGGATCAAGAGGGTTTATACAGAGGTAAGAGGGGGAGAAAGGCAGAAGGTGGAACAATAGCGGGTAAAAGAGGCAGGGGGGGTCAAGAGGGAGAAAAAGAGGCAAAAATGAGAAAAAAGAGGCAAAAGGAGAGGGGACCAAGAGGCAAAAGGAAGGGGGATCAGGAAGGGGAGAAAGAGGCAAAAGGTTGGGATCAAGAGTCAAGAAGGGGATAGAGAGAGGCAAAAGGGGGATCAAGAGAGGGGAAAATGGGGGAGGGGAGAAAAAGGCAAAAGGAGGGGGATCAAGAGAGGGAGAAAGAGGTTTAAATTGAGGAATCAGGAAGGGGGGAGAGAGGCAAGAGGGAGAGAAATATGCAAAAGGGGGCTCAAGACAAGAGTCAAGGCTGGATTAAGGCAAGAGGTGGAAAGAGGCAAAGAGGGGGATCAAGAGGGGTAGAATGGCAAAAGGAAGATCAAGAGGGGTAAAGAGAGGCAACTTGACAAGAGGGGCGAATCAAGAGCAGGTGAAAGAGGCAGAGGGGGGTCAAGAGGGGGAAAAAGAGGCAAATGGAGGGGGGATCATGAGGCAATAAAGAGGGAGGGACCAAGAGGCAAAAGGAGGGGGGATCAGGAGGGGGAAAAAGAGGCAAAAGGGGGGATCAGGAGTCAAGGAGGGGGAGAAAGGGGGATCAAAAGCGAGAGAAAAAGGCAAAAGGAGGGGGCTCAAGAGTCAAAAGGGGAGTACGAAGCAAAAGGTGAGAATGAAGAGTGTGAGAATGATGCAAAAGGGGGGAATCGAGTCAAGAGGTGGTGTGTGTGTATATATATATATATATATATATATATATATATATATTTTTTTTTTTTTTTTATAACTCTTTATTACTCTGATGGTGACATATAACTCTGTATTGCTCTAGTGGTGGCATTCAGATGTGTTTTAAAATGCATGTTTTCCCATTTTATAAACAAGAAAAAAATGCTATTATGCTGTGGGGCTGGTATAATGACGCAATGCTATGGGGCTGGTATAATGACGCAATGCTATGGGGTTGGTCAGCAATTTTTTCCAGGGCTGGTTTTTATTCCCAGTCCGGCCCTGCCTAAGTCTCCTTGTATGTTGAAATCATTGCTGTGATTGTTGGGAACAGTGCTGGACCTGCCAAGCCCTTTGTGGTCGGGTGAGTGTATTGTGTATACACATACTTCATATACCTATTACATAACGTGCCCTGCAGTTACCTCAGCTCCCAGCCCCTCTCATTGACCCGAGAAAGTTGAGGGAAATGGGGGTTATTCATTTTAGGTGCTGGGAAAGTAGGGTTTTTTTATTTAACTTTTTTAGGTACAGATGATGGAGGACCAAGGTGGTGAGGGAGTGCTGAACCTTTGACATCAAGGTAAGTGCTGTTACTGTGGGGGACTTAGTTAGAATTCAGGTGAACTGATTTCACTGATTAACAAAAATAATCACCAAAACTCTGACTAACCAATTTGGGTAGGGGAGGGGGTGTCAATGACATTTGTTTAATCTGAATAGGGTAAAAAAAACTTTACTGGAACAATCAGACAAATATATATATATATATATATATATATATATATATATATATATATATATATAATATAAAGAAAAAGGCAATGACACACACTAAGTATATCAAACCAAAGCAAATCAAAAGCAAATCTCTCCCTTTACCCTTTGAGTGCCACCAGCTGCCCACAGCCTTGTTCCATTAGCCACTGGTAGCCACAGATCCCCATGTACACCGTCTAATCCCCCAGCCTTGTTCCCTTACCTACTGGTAGCCACAAATCCCCATTGACACTGCCTGGGCAAGGGGACATGGCTAGGGGTTGTCAGTCAGTGTACAGTTGCACAACATATATGAGTTGGAAAAATTATACAGAGCTGACGGGATGATTGTGTACTGCTTGGTGTACTTTTTTTTAACTCTCTGAGTGCCACAGGGTTGAGCAATTCACTCAAAGGATTAAGGGAGTGATGCTGTTCATGGTATTGAAAGTATCTTCTCCACTCCCCTACTGAAAAGGTGGGGAACCAGAGAGAATGTGCCCAAACTTCAAGGTTTTCTACTGCAGGTAATGTGTGAGGGATTATGATTGATTGACGGCTGTTACTGCATAGGAAACTACAGGGAGATCCCAACTTCTCCAGCTTCAGGTAGGCAAAGTTTAGACTGCAAATTCCAACAGCAGAGGCTGCTATTGAAGTTTAGTGCATGTGGTGAAGTGCCACACATGACCATGAATATGATAATGGCTCATTATCATGCATTTCCATATGTAAATAACTCATTCTGCTGCATTTCCATATAGAAACAGACCACTGTTGATGTGATAAGTGAAAATTCTTAAACCTGTCAAAGGCATATCAATGTGGGCAGATTTTTGTTGGATTGATGGGTATATGATGTCGAAGACACTTTAGTGCATACTGTCAATGTGCCTTTGACACTGTTCCAACAGGACATCGACATTATAAGCCCTCTTCAAACTTTAGCCCCTTTAAGGACCAGCAGTCCAGGGAAATTACCTTCCCTTAAGGATCGCTTTGGTACTTGCCGAAGCTCCGGTACACAGGACCTGTTACATGTACCCGTGTGCCGCGTAGGGGTCTGAGAGAGACAGCTCCAGTCTTAGAGCAGGAGTGCTGTAACTTAAAAGTATGTGACGTGATATGACCGTCACCCAGTCCTTAAAGGTATAAACTACATGATGGTAGCACATCACCTGGTCCTTAAGGAGTTAGTGCATCTTCCCCTCAGTGTCTTGAAAGCTTGCATCATAGAGACACTCAGTTAGCCAATAAAGGTATCATTTTTACTCTACTAGTCTCCTGCTTTTTCTTTGGGTAACACTGTACAATGCTTTACCTATATATGTGCAAGTGTATTATATATACTGTATCTATGTCAGTATGTATGTGTCTGTGTGTGCGAGATTTTGCATGTAAGTATGTGTGTCTGTATGTATGTATGTCTGCATGCATGTATATATAAATTTGCGTGTGTATATATATATATATATATATATATATATATATATATATATATGCATCTATGTATGAATATGTGTATTTGTGTGTCTATATATGTGATGCTCCATACAAATTACTGAAATGTGAACCCTGTGTAAATTGTATATTATACCAATGTTTTAATTTACTTATTTCAAAACAATTATTTTAACATTTAAACATTAAAATTCCAATGTCAGTGAATATTCTTATCAGTAATTTATGTAACTTATTCCCTTGGCTCCAGAAGAGTCTCGTTGCACATTTGTAGATTTATTACCTTTTTGATGCTCCAGTGAATTTTTGTCTTTATCCAGAGATGGCTAAGTCTATGGAATGTATGGGTTAACCCTTCAAGCACCAGAGAGGTGCACAATCCATCATCTGCAATGAGCCATTTAGCACCCCTAGCACCTAAGGGCCCAGAATATGTTTATTGTATCATATAATTAAATTGCTTGTCTCTGTTCAAGCCACAATTCAGAGTGTTATACTTTGTTATCAGTTTATATTCACAGATGTTTCTGTTCCTGTGTCCTAAAATATCACATCAGTACAGTCACTTTGAGATCTTTAAAGTTGTGATCAGTTTTGCAATAATGTTGACCCACTGGAGTGTCTATTTTGTTGTTTACACTAGACCTATGAAAATTCATCCTTTTTCTTAAGATTTGTCCTGTCTGACCTATATATAGTCCTGTTTGGGGACACTGGATGAGCTGCAGAAGATCTCAGAAATGACAGTTTCCATCCCATATATACAAATCTACAAATAAACTCTGTAGGAACTAGCGAATGAGTTATATATATTACTGATAATAATATTCAGTGACAGTGGAACTTAAATGTTTAAATAATTTGCATCAGTGTTTAACCTGTCATGTATTGTGTATTTAGCCTTAAAAAAAATCACAATTTAGCAACATTTTGGTGTTAATCATTTTGCTATTAAATGTACACTGCAAATGAGTATGAACATTTCCTACATTCCACCCCAGTGTCTTGAAAGCTTGCATCCTCTGTTAGCCAATAAAGGTATAATTTTTACTCTACTAGTCTCCTGCTTATACATATATACAGTCACATACATATATCCATACATATAGAAACGCACATATACATATATACACATATATATATGTAACCCCTTCCTGATTGGACAGTAACCAACTACCGACCTTATCCATGATTACCTCTGACTCTGGCACTAACAGGATGATGCTGAGTCTCCACAGATCTGGGAGATTGGGGAATAATGTGCTTTTGGCAGTGCCTCCACTTAGCTAGGTATCTAATGGTAGATATGTATCCCTGCTAACAATAAAAACATTCTAATTATAACTGCATACAGTATGTATTTTAAAGGGGAATGGTACCCACAATATATATTGTAGAATGCAAAGAATAAAAATAGTGCAACAGAATAACACAGATAATTATAACAGAATCTTATACTCCACAGTGTGAAAGTCCAGCACCCATCAGTATCACCCTCCCAACAGTACAGTTCCCTTTCTTCTCCTCCTCAGTTGATACCCAGACTCAGTCCCCTGGGGAAATAGTGGTGCACGTGATGGGGCCTTTGATGGAGGTAGCGCTACCCCTATAGTGTGAGGTGTGTAACACAGAGTACCTTTTTGCAGCTTGTATGCATTCTCCCTGTCTTTCCTTGACCTAGGAACTGTGCTTTCCTTTGCTCTATGCTGGTTTCAGGCCTTGCACTATTTGACAGCTTTGCACTTGAACCTCTGAACAGCAACACTTTGACTGGCAGACAAGTCACCTGGCAGTAGGTCCTCCAGCAGTCGTCTGGATAGTTACTGGAGTGTCAGTTCCTTTTTCAAAAGTAGCATGTGGAGTAGTTCACCAAACAAGACTTACTGCTAAAACTTCACAAGCTGCCACATTAAGAGAATTCTGGGATTTCTCACTTTAATGTACAACTCCTAGAAGGCCTGTTGCTTAAAATGTCTCTTCCTCTGAGCAGCAGGGATTTCTGCTCACTTCCCCTGCTCAGCCAGAACAGAAACTCCTCCAGCTCCCCTAGATCATCCCTCCCCTTCCTGGATACTCAGCAGGATTCTCATTGGCTGAGGGAATGCTGGGGCAATGAGTCAATCACAGAGAACTCTATGGTCTACAGTCTAGCTCTATGGTAACTGGAGGTATCTGGATACCAGGGTTACATATATATATATATACATACATACATACATAAATACATACTTAACACACAAAGACATATATACATACTTACTGACATACATAAACACACACACATATATACATACATACATACACACACATGTAGATATATGCATACACATACATGAACACATTCATACAAATATACATAAATACTCACATCAACAACAACTGTTCTCCTATTTTGTCTGCTTAACCCCTTAAGGACCAGCCGTGCAGCCACGTGGCCTGCACTTAATGGCCACGGGATGTTTTTTTTTTTTTAATCTTGTGGAATCAGAATCAGAGGTCCTCGAACGGCATGCAGCCAAGTGGGAACCCCTGAATTCCATTACGTACATGTACATTGTGGGTCATTAACCCCTTGATAGCCATAGTATATCATGGGGAGATCTGAGTTAAGGACCCATGATGTACTACGACCATCATGGAATTCCGGGCTCCCCCCGCGGCTGCACGCCGTTCGGGGAGTCCGGAAACAGCTAAAAAAAAAGTTTTGTGGTCCTTAAGTGACCGTGACGCGCTGATTGGCTACTCATTAAGGGGTTAATGCACGCTTTCTCTGTGACGTACATGTACGCCCATAGTCCTTAAGGTGTTAAGATGTAAGCTAGACACAGGAGCCTAGTGACCTATTTAGAATGAAGTGGTTGCTATGTCAAGCTTTTTTTTTTCTTGATTAATTCCATTTCTTGTTACCATCTTTCTTAATATGCTCTTTAACAACAGATGTACAAAATACTTTTACAAGATTCAGTTTTCTCTAAACATTTCATTTTTAGGAAACATCAAAATACTGATGAATTCCAAACTCACAGAACTGATTTGCTTATCTCTGTGAGTGACTGCATGCATTTGTTGCATTTTAAATTCCCCTATTTTTTACAGTACAAGCACTTACATCTATTTCAAGAATACATTGCATCAATCAACCACTTGAATGTTTAAAAACCAGAGGGGAAAGCAAGATAATTGGGGGACATTCAATAAATGGTGATAAAGAGGTAATAAAGTGGAGATTAATTCTTCAGTTTATTACTTCTCCAATTCCTGTGTTATTCTATGGAGTATTTGCACTAAGATTTCTTCAACATTGGAGATCTTATTTAATAGGCTCCATAAAATAACATAGGAATTGGAGACGTGAAAACGGGAGAACTCATCTCCACTTTATCCCCTCTTTTTCCCAGCATGTGAATCTCTCCCATAGTGAATCAATACTGTGCACATGGCTCTGACCCTTACAAGGTTAATACATTTTTGACTCTGTGGGTGCAAGGTTTAGAGAGAAGATAATTAAAAGATGAAAATTGGTGTCAAACAACATGCCAAACAAGAATGTTTTGGGTCATTGGTTAAGATATTTTATTTCTTCTCTACTCACATACTAAGTTTAATCTTAAAATGCACAGTTTAGGATTGAACTTGAGGATAGTTTACTATATATCAGATTGCATGAGGAAAGACAATAGTGCGTCATAGTGAATGGAATACATTCAGAGGAAGGATGGGTTACTACTGGGGTGCCTCAGGAGAAAGATATTTGTCCTATTTTCTCTATTATCTTCATTAATGATATTCTAATGGTATTCCACTTAAGGTGTGTGTATTTGCAGATGACGCACAAAGCTCTCTAACAAGGTTGGTACTTCAGGGGGAATAAGACAATTACATATTGATTTAGAAAAATTTGAAGAATGGACAATAGTATGTGATGTAAAGTTTAATGCTGCAGAGTACAAGACAATGCATTTCAGGCACAAAATTCCAGAAGTGGAATACAGGCTTAATGGAACAAATGTCAGAAAGGGAGTTGTAAATTATTATTTCAGATAACTTAAAGGTAGGCAAGCAGTGCAGTAAAGTAGTAGGAAAAGAAACCCAACAATTGGGTTTCATATGAATGAAAGTCATGCAAGTCATACCATTGTGGAAGGTAGACATTCCCCTGCATCAAATGAGGGATTTCTTGCTTTTCTAATCCTAGGCTGGTGTGCACAATTAGATCCAAAATTGACACTATAGGGATTTTTTTTTTTTAATTTCCACAAGTTCAAAGATACTAAAATCTTTTAAAGCTATGGAGTTTCCTACTGTATTCAGTACTTTCTAACAGCCTAAGAAATATGGTATCCCATTGGTATGGTTAACATACTGTAGGGGTGCCAGTACCACTAACCTACACCTGCCACTTTTCTTTTGTGAAATTACCTACCTGCAGTAAAAGAGTCATAGCCATTATAGATATGAAGAAAAGGTAATTAAGGCAACTCATTTTGGAAAGTAGACATTCACCTGCATCAAATGAGGGGCCACTTGCCTTCTTACCCTTAGAATTGTGTGTGCAACTCTTTCCAGCAAATGGTTCTATAGTAAAAAACACATATTTTCTTTAAACGTCAGTCACTTCAAACATACTAAAATCTTTAAACACAATGGGATATCCCAGTCTATCCAGCAGCTAGTGCCAGCTCGACACAAAATATACCACATTGGTATGGGTTAACATATTGTAGTGGGTGCCAGGAGCATGGCTACTGGGAAATTAGGCAATATATGTGTGTGATTCCATGACTAGCAGTATTATTATTATTATTCTTTATTTATATAGCGCCAACTAATTCCGCATCACTGTACAATAGGGAATGGACATAAAGAGATATTAAATAGTACAAATTAAGTGTGGAGAAAAGAAGGATCAGAGGGCCCTGCTCATGAAAGCTTGCATGCAGGGATCTGCGACTAATAGTGGACAGTTGAACCAGGCTTGAGGGCCTGACAGTGTATGTGGGGATCTGTAGTGTGACCAGGTGGGCTGGGGGAGGTCCAAAGGGGTGTATAATAAAGGGCACTTTTTTTTATTATTATTATTTTTTTTAATTATTAATATTATTAACCCCTTAGTGACCGGCCATGCACACACGCAGCCGGCACTTAACGCCCGCAGTGTTTTTTTGTTTTGTCTTTTTAAACGATTCCGGAGTCCCCAAATGGCGTGTAGCTGCTTGGGGACCTGGAAATGGAGGACGTACATGTACGTCCTCTGTCCTTAAGGGACATCCGCCCGAGGATGTACATGTAAGTCCTTGGGCGTTAAGAGGTTAATATATATTTTTGAATTATTTTATTTTCCTGTATTTTTAACCCTTTGAGTGCATTAATACCACTCAAAGGGTTAATTCAGACTTCATGGGGTGCATCAGGACCCTCTGATGTCCCCTCAGCTAATGAACTCCCAGCTGATCTGGCTAGGAGATCAAAAGAGGCAATGCAGGAAAGCAACAAGGTTCCCCTGCTTCCATCTTACCTGAGGTACCTGGTAGGAGTGGATGGGATTGAAGGAAAGACTTTCACGTCACCAGTCACATGACATGAAAGGCTTTCTCTGATCCTCCTCACTCCTACCTAGAAGTTTGGGTAGCATGGAAGCAGGGAAGACATGTTGCTCCTCTGCGTTGTGTTTATTGATCTCCCAGCCATATCGGCTGCAAGATCAATAACTGGAATGGGGACATCAGGAGGGGTCCTAATGTTCCCCCAGAAGATTTTAGAGGCTTTATTTAGTTGTGGACACTGCAACTCAGTAATACTGGGGTTCGCACAGAGGGAACATCTGGCTAAGCCCGCACATTGTACCACATTGGCACTCTAGAAGTTAAACTGTAATGACTATGGAAATACTCATCTTACAGCAGAGGGAGTACCCCTGCTTTACTCAGCAGGAAAAGCCTGATAAAATATAGGTTTTAAAGGGATATTAATACTTCGTTTTATCTTTATTTTATTTTGTAGGCATTA
The DNA here is from genome assembly GCA_037306005.1 of Rhinophrynus dorsalis. Lineage (NCBI taxonomy): Eukaryota > Metazoa > Chordata > Amphibia > Anura > Rhinophrynidae > Rhinophrynus > Rhinophrynus dorsalis. The sequence continues at coordinate 214,505,068 of CM074719.1, read as the reverse complement.
AAAAAACATGAAGAACGATATAAGTCTTATCTCTCAAACCTTTATAGTTTAAGAGATGTTTACAAACAAAGTATCCCCCCCCCCCTGTTCAGCCACAGCAGAAGGGAGGTGCCCAGGTAGACTGCAGAGATGGACAATCTTCAATTAAGATAAGGGAAAAAGCTGAAAAGCTTGTCAAGGGGGGCAGGGATTTCATTGTTTTCATTGTAAGAAGATTGTCCCCTTCTGTTACCTGTCTGGTCTTACAACTAGATTCACATCTGAGAAGAGATGGCTTACACTAGGTAAAAGGGGCAGGAGGGGAAAACTTTGCTTGTGAATATCTCTTAAACCATAAAGGTTTGAGGGATAAGACTTATATCGTTCTTCATGTTTTTTCATGCCTACAAAATAAAATACATTTAAAATGAAGTATTACTATCCCTTTGAGTAAAAAATACGGCTCCTTTAATGGGTCATGTAGGTTCTTGCACTCATTAAAAAAAAAAAACTCCCAGCAGATGTCATGTCTTCCTCCATGTACATAACATCCAGGATTGATTGAAGGTGTTATCTCTTGAACCGAAACATAAGGGTAAAATTCGTAGGGGCCATTAGGATTTTCTGACCATGATAAGGTAGGTGGGAGGATGGTTATTAGGTGTTAATTCACCTTTAAGTATAAGCCTCATGCTGCTCTCTATTAGATACGCTCTACAAATCGTTTTAAATAATGATGCAATTATCACTGATCTAAATCTCCAGGGCTCGTAGTAACTCATTTAATCATGTTAAAAAGGCTTTTTCACACCTTTCCTACCAACCCCTGGGGTGATTTCTGTAATTTACCTGGTTTGGACAATCTAATATCTGTACAGGTGTCATTTTTACACTTTAACTCAACAACCATGGGACACTCCTGCACCTATTAGCAAGAAATGCAAATATAAAGTAGTTCTTAATGCAAACCAAAAGGTTCTTTCATTCCTGGAAAACCCTTAACTGCTCAGTCCCTTAGAGACAGTTTCAGAGTTGCCAAGTATGCAAAATAATTTACAGCAACAAACTTTGAAATAGCAATTTAGAACTAGTGAATCTGATGAAAACCTTTGGAAGACCAGTGGTGTGTGCAACACATTGCAAAACAATGCATTGTACACCATTATGGGACTTTTTTTTTTTTACTTTGCCAAGGCAAGATTTTCTATTAGAACAGCAGGATCCTGATTGTGAGTGGCTCCTAAGCTGTGCTGGCCACTCCTACCATGATGAGCTGTGGGGAAAAAACAGCGCAACCACTTTACACGTGATTCACAATCCAGTTTTTGAAAACCCTGTTGTGGCAAATTTATTTAACCCCTTCCAAGCTAGAGAGTGAGGCTTCCAATTCATTGCTTTGCAGACCTTTCGAGTACCCAACAGATAAAGAACAAGTTTGCTTGTTTTTATGTTGTTGACTAGTTGGGGGTTTTTTAACCAATCAAAAAGAATTAGAGTGGTCTGGGGGTGGAGTCATGCAAGGTGTGGTGATGGATAGGGCATGTCTTGGGTTCCTTGCCTTAGGGAACCTAAGATAAATATCTGGCCCAGAGAGTTGCTTTATTTTTTATATTCATTGTATCGATGTAGAGTTTTCTACAAATTAACTTATCGGGAATGTTTAGAAACTACTAATGGCCAGTTTGACTCCAACAATACTATTTATAAACTCTTAAGCCCCATATAATTTTAGTTGTAACAAAATCCCGTGATTGGCGTTTGCCTCATAAAACAGGAGTGTGCAAAACAAGACCCTCCAGCTGTTTCTGAACTACAACTTCCATAATGTCCTGTCAGCCCTAGCCTAGAAGGGGATGATGGGATTTGTAGTCCAGCACCATCTGGATTGCCTCACATTGAACTCCTTTGCCATAGAATGAGAACAATCTAACCTTTGTAATGCAAGAGGTCAAAGGTGCAATAACTGTACACCCGCCTAGCACTCAAAGAATTATCTCACATAGGTGTTTGCCCACCACAGTCAATTATAAATTAAAAAAAAATCCAATTTCCAGTTAAAGTGGACCTGTCACAGGTTTTGTTTGTTTTACAGTGAAATTAACCCTTTTATTGCCAGAAGGGTATCCAACATATTGAGAAGCAATGTGTTGCCTACCCCTCTGGCACTGAAAGGATTAACCTTTATATTTTGATGGAACAGTATGGCACTTAATGCCAGTTCACCACAAAGTATGCTAATGCATTCTATTCAAGGCCAAATTCATAGATCCATTAATAGCACATTGTTTCATAATATGACTCTAGCATATTTTCTAATTGCATAAAGTGCCTCAGTGTGCCACTACCACAGTTAATCTCTAAAAGACTATTAATAGTATAATAACCAACCTGTAAATAGTTTTGGATTATCTTTAAAATTAAATTAACTTATTTTAAAATGGCAGGGCCACTTACTCTCTGAGGTGTATTTACTAAAATCTGACAATGAAACATGCAAGAAAATGTTATGGTGCAATCACAATTCTTTTCAATAATTATTCAAATGACTATTCAATAACTATCACTGAGCTGTAGTATTCCAGGACTCATTTATAAGTGAGAGAGTTCAATAATATTGCACTCAATATAACACAATGTTTTTGCCTGGTAAGCAGCGGTATACTTGTATTCACTCATTTATCAGTGGAGGAGTTCAATAATATGGCACTCAATACAACACAATGGTCGTGCCTGGTGAGCAGCTGTATTCTTAGGCTATTGTTTTTTATCAGTGAGGGAGTTCAATAATGACACTCATGCAACATAATGCTGTTGACTGGTCTGAACAGGCAAATGCAAAGTTATTTAATTCTTAAATGCAAATTATGTATGATCATTTTTTTTTTTCAATCAATGCAATTAGCAGGATTTTAATAAAAGTAAAGTTTTAATATTTCACATTTATAACATACTGGATCGAATATAACAATTGGACAGTGCATCTCCTCTTGCATTAGCCTCTAACACCAATGACTGAGCTGAAGTGAATGTACTGCAGCGTGTTATTGCTGTATTACATTCTGGCTGGCAATCTCCACCATCATTAGAACTTTAACCCCTTCGCGACACAGGACGTACATGTACGTCCTGTGTGGCTGTCACTTAGTGACAGAGGACGTACATGTACGTCCCGGAAATCCGGCTCCCCGCGCGGCTGCACGCCGTTCGGGGACGCCGGATTCTTTTAGAAAAAAAAAAAAAAAGTTAGACGGACGTTAAGTGACGGCCGCGTCTGCACGCGGCCGTCACTAAGGGGTTAATGCCAGCAAGCCCAGTATACCAGCCCCTTAGCATGAAAAGGCAAATGGTGTACACTAATTTCCCCTGTGTTTAGTACATTGATTTAAATAAAGTAAACAAATACCCACAAATGCCTACTGATTGTCCCAGTGTCTTTCCCATGGAGCAAGCAGTGTTAAGGGTAGGAAATCTGGCGTATGTATGTATGTATATCTTTATTTATATGGCGCCACACAGTGTATGCAGCACCTTACAATAGAAGTAAGTTACATTAAATAAGAGGTGATAAAATAAGGGCCACATTCATAGAAACATTAGGAGAGAGGTCCCAGCCCCAAGGAGCTTACAGTCTAAATGAGTAATAGGAGACAGACAACAGGGTAAGAGGGTGTCAAGTGCTGAGGTTACAAGTGCTGGCTTTGACGAAAGGTAGTGCATGGTCCTAGTGCTCCAGAAGATAAGATTTCAGGGTAGACTTAAAGACAGAGGGGGATTGTTCTAGACATAGGGAAATGGGTATGGAGTTCCAGAGGTAGGGAGCAGAAAGCAAGAAAGGTTTGAGATGGGATAGGGCAAAGGGTGTGGATAGTGTAACAAGAAGGGCGTTGTGTGCTGAGTGAAGAAGGCAGCCAGGAACATAAGAGGAGATGAAGGAAGAGATGTAAGGAGGGGTAGCAGTGTGGAGAGCATTAAAGGTGAGAAGAAGGACTTTGTAATTGATGCGTTGCTGAATAGGGAGCCATGACAGATGTCTAAGAATTATGTGAGCAGGTTCAGTTTTTCGGGAGAGTGTGGTTATTCGTGCAGCAGTTTAGTTTAGTAAATTGACGTTTGGCAGGCATGAGAATTGAGAATCAATTCCGGCGGCTAATTTTGTGTGGAATCTTCATCGTACACACATCCCATTGTCTGGCATATACACAAATATAAAATAAATCTGAGTAATTACATGATGATTGCTCAGTCCAGGAAGGATTTATTCAACAATTATCTAGGATAGAAAAGAAGAACAATGTATCTGTTTTGTTGCTTTTTCCAGTGCTTAGGGCGGTATTCAGTAAGTGTACACACTGGAGAAACGGCGTCTTAGAGGGGATATGATAACACTATATAAATATGTTCAAGGCCCATACAAAGGGCTCTCCAAAGACCTGTTCATTAACAGAACAGTACATAGGACAAGGGGCCACCCGCTTAGGCTTGAGGAAAGGAGATTTAATCTACAACAGTGGAACGGTTTCTTTACAGTAAGGACAATAAAGGTATGGAATTCACTTCCTGAAGAGGTGGTGCTATCAAATACATAAGATGCCTTTAAAAGGGGCCTGGATACTTATTTAAAAGAGCATAACATAGAGGGCTATGTACGTTAGTATTGGGATTAATATTTAGTTAGGGCTTGTTGATCCAGGGAGAAATCTGATTGCCATTTGGAATCAAGAGGGAACTCCACCCCCCCCCATTCAAGGCAGAATTTTAAATTGTTATATTGAGGGGGGTTTTTTGCCTTCTTTTGGATCAACGATGGTAAACAGGAATAGGAAAAGGGTTGAACTAGATGAACCTGCAGAGGAGAAATGTTAAAAAGAATTCCTTTAAAAAAAAATAGACACATTAATGCAATGTACTATAATAAAACACATATATGTTACAGAGATTTTACTTCTGAGTAAAACTTTTGGGATATTTTTATTCAAAATGTATGGCAGCTCAAACAGTTTTTTATCAATTTGTCTGCTGCACCACTGATACTAACTACTAGTATTATTTCAACATCTAGACCTTTTAGTATTAGAAGTAGTAGTAATAGTCCCTCATGAACCCCTCAATCTATGAAATTTTTAGTATGGAGAGGAGATACTTCAATAACTGTCCAAAACCAAAACATACTGCAATCTGTTGTCTTTGTAAAAAACATTTGCAAAGGAGGAAAACAGGATCATATCTAGGCACATCCTCATTGAGAGCCCAACTGTACAACTCTTCTATATACCGCCAACCCACACATACTGAGTTCTTAGCGAGAAGGAAAAAAAAAGAATTATAAAGGCATAATGTAATTTTAAATTTGCCAAAATGTTTTAGTTTTTAAAGAACTGGTGTCATCTGTTGTACCCCACTGACATATACAAACCAATGGCTATTTTTTAAGAACAGGGTGGTTAGTGTGTCATAGAGTGAAAAGGGACCTAGCCTGCTAACAATTTTTCAGAGCTTATGCTACTGTTGGACTCAGTCTACTAACAACATTTACTTTCAGCTATGGATTTCTCTATTTCAGCACTCAGCAGCAGTTGTGTTGCATCAGGAACTCTTACTGCCTTAGAAAGTACATACAGAAATTGGCATGTTCTCATGGGAAATCTATTGGAGATAGTGAAAAGGCAGAAAGTTTATGTATTTCTATATGCGGGAATTTCCGATGTGAGAGGCAAATCATATTTTCCCACACCCCTACAAAAAAAAAAATGCGACTTTTTATTCACTTCTAGTTCATGACTTACTGGCAGTAATTTCTGTTAATTAATCAATTATTTGAAACAAGCCAAAAGCAAGGCTTTATCTATACAGACTAATTTATAAACACATATACTAAAGTTAAAATAAACAATAATATAAGTTTTATTGCTGTGAAGCAATGTGATACACTTATATATACATTGCATATTTTGATATAATAAAAAGAGGGACACCCTGATAGGAAAGAGGGACAATGGGATGTGGGTCTCAAAGTGGAACTGTCCCTGACTCCCTCCTAAAGAGGGACACTTAGGAGATTTGAAACTGTAAACTTTCATTACTTTATACTCTGAGGTAATTGCTGTACTCAATGGTCACTGGACAGGATACTCCTCCCTCTCTGTAAGAATTTATAAAGGCACAAATTCTGGAGCCAACCAACGGTATCATTTGGGGATATACAAACACTTCCACATGTTCTTTGATTTAAATGGGGCTTTTAACCCACTGAATGATAGAGAGTTCTTCAATACATTGGGGGTTATTCAGTAAGGTGTGATAAATAGGTGATAAAGTGGAGATGAGGTCTCCATTCATATCACTTCTCCAGTTTCTATGTTATTCTATGGAGCCTATGCACTATCATCTCCAAATGGCTCCAAAGAACAACATAGGATCTGGTGAAGTGATATCACTGGAAGTCATCTCCACTTTATCACCTCTTTATCATGCCTTAGTGAATAACCCCCATGTTTATAATGCTTATTTATATCATATGGTACAATAGATTGGTCCACAATTAGTGCACTTTGCTTTCATACTTACAGACCTATGTGTAAGGCACGTATACGTTTTTTTAATACAATTTATTTAAACATGCTATATAAAATGTTTGTTGAACTTTATTTATTTATTTATAGATCACTTCTTGCAATTGTATATTAGCAAAAACACTTCTTTCAAATCACTAATTTATGAAATATACCTCATAGACTTATATGATATTTTTTTTTAGTATAGCTTTCAACCAACAGAATATTACAGGTATAAATGAGGTACATTTGACAACATCAAAACATTGATATGATATGAGGTAAAAGACATGGAACCTCTGTAGCAAGGGAACATCGGACTTAGCGGGCTTGACAGATCTGCAAGGAAGCGAGCAGGACAATATTTCTTGGTTAGTCATTGGATGACTGATCAGGAAGTCTCTGGAGGAAGTGCCTCTAACTGCCAGCTATGCCATGCCCTTGTAGCCATTTCACAACAGACAGCATGATGTGAGGAGCTTCTTTTTACCAACTGGGTTAGAGTTGTCTTTTTTTCCCCTTCTCGCCCTTAATGCTCTCCAGTGCCTCCACCCTTCCCTGCTACCCAGAGAATTTGGCTGCTCTGCTCTGTGCCCTTGCACAACATGTCTGGGTAGGGATATGCAGAAACTGAGAGCTTCTTGGAGCAAATAGGGTCTGAGGACATCAATACAAAAGCCTGGTGGCTCCAGCAACACCTACAGGAGTCTTACACACCAGCGGTACCCCATCTACGTATCACAGGCCAGTGTACACATCACATGCACCAGATGAGTCCAACACCTTCAGAGGGCATGAAAAGGAGGGGATAGTGCTCTGCTCTTATCTTTTGTCATTACATGGGGTCTTGGGGTTGAGTTGGTAGACAAGATGAGAGAAGGGATCTTATTGTTTTGCTGTTTTTTTTGTTAGGATTATTTGCATGTGGAATTGAAAGAGTGGATCTGAAAGGGTGAGTTTGTTGAGGTTTATTCGCTTTTGCCTCAGAAGGATTTTATTGCCAAAATGGAGGCTAAGTATAAGGACTAGGGAGGAAGAAGACAAGCTGTACCCAAACGTTCATGAAATGGTTCCAGGCATTTTATATATATGCTGGCATAGTCAGAGAAAAAGGCACATGAACAATGTTTTGCCTGTTTTTGATATGTCCGTGAGATTTGGTGCATGTGAAAGGATAATGGCTGTTTGATTAGTGTTTCTACAATGAACACTTTGGCAGTGGAAGGCATCTCATGCCTCTATACATAAGGACCAGAAGGACATCCACAGATGTGGGGTATAGAATTTTGGTCTGGGAAAAGTAATTGCCTTTTCAATGAAGATTCAGTGGTTTACCTACAGTGCTCAAAAAAGTCTATTGCTAGCAATTTAACCCTTTGAGTGCCAGAGGGGTATGCAATGCATTGCTTTGCAATGAGTTGTGTACCCCTCTGGCACTCAAAGGGTTAATGGTACACAGTGCAAATGAGACTCAATCTGTCGGTTTAAGCACAAGTGTTTCAGGAATGGTGACTCCCATGCTTACTCCAAGTGACTGAACAAGAAGAGGCATAGAGAAAAGGCAGGGGACTTTGCATCAGTTTCCAAGGGGGATGAAGCTGGTAAGGTGGAACAAGGAAGTTTTGCTGGGGGGGTATATCGGGTCCATTCCATTCCACTTTGTGGAAGAACTAAGGGGATTCACCCTTTGTGATGTGCTGTAGAGGTAACCTAGGAAGTTTTGCTTGATACATCAGTTATCATAACCAAGAGGGTTTTTGGTGAATGATGGAATCAGTAGGGATAGTTCAATCTCACTGTTGCTCTGGTACATGATTCTGAGCCTGGAGCCTTGATGGTAATGGCTAACATTGAGCTGGCTTTTCCTCTTGTACCAGTTTATCTGGCCTGTCATCACTTCTTGGTTTGTTGGTTTGAAGGCCTTTTCTACATTGATTTTTGCTGCCTGTTGGGTTGTTCCATTTTGTGTACCTACTTCAAGACCTTTAGTCACTTGCTGGAGTGGGTGGTGAAGGAGGAGACAGGTTTTCAGGGGTTTGTGCACCATTTGGATGACTTCCTTTGTGTCAGTAAATGTGAGTTGGGGAAATGTCTGAAGGTTCTTTGCACTCTCCTGTGGGTGGAGGTGAAATTTGGTGTCCACTGGTGGGTGAAAAAACAGAGGTCCAACTATCTGCATGTAGTTTTTGTCCATTAAAGTTGACTCAGTGTAGATTTTACTGTAGGTTCACATGGATAAGCTGGCTGATCTCATGTTCATGGTTCAGTAACTCTCCATAAGCTTTAGTCGCTTTTGAGTAAGCTTGAATTTTACATGTCACATCATACAGATAGGGAGGATTTTCTGTAAGCGCCTTGCTTTTGCTGCAATGAGGGTTAAACAGTCTTATCACTTGTTTTGGGCCTCCAGGCCTATGAGGAATGATTTGCAGGAAATGGACACTTTTCTGGGCATCTATAATAGGGGATCCAACTTAATTAGGTTATCGCTGATGCTATGCATGGTTGCTGGAAGGGTTCTGGCTTGGTGAAGAACTTTTTTTCTAGAGTTGTTTCCCATCCTGTTGGCTATACATTCATGACGGATCTGCTTCAGAATATAAGAGTCAGTTTCTTTATGGGTTGTTAAGATGATTAACCCCTTAATGACTGGTTATGTGTCACTACCATCACTGTTTTTTTCCCCTGAAGGACCAGTGATGATCCTGGCATGTCAGGTATTTTGGGCTTCCAGTAATCCTGCAGGAGTGCTGTAAGCATTAATGGGGTCTGAAATTGACTGCTCCAAGACTGGAACAGTCTCTCTCAGACCCAATTTTGGCTCCACGGTACACAACATCAGTCACATGTGCCGGAGTACCAACAATGATCAAAGCAGTCCTTAAGTAACAATAGCTTCCTCTGGCCGCAGGTCATAAAGGTTTAACAGTGTGTCTACATATTCCTCTCCTATTAGTGTTCTGCTGGTTTTCAGGTGTGTAGATCTTAATTTTTGGTGTCGTTTAAGCATGTGTCAGTCAATAAGAATGTGATTGCTGATGCCCATAGCAGCAGAGAAGGGGGATTGTTGCCCAGAACATCTGCTGAATTTGCAGCTGGAAGAATATGTACTCTAGTTTGGCAATTTGTAGCACCTGCTATCTGGATATTCTATAGTAAGTTGTGGCAGGAATAGTTAGAGCTTGCTCATTTGGTATGTGACTCAGTTTCAGATAGTGTTCATTCTGAGGTTGTGGTATCTGACAAGGATTTGCAAGGATGTTCTTTCTCCATCATCTGTGGACAGGTCTATGTCCACTCTTTCCTTTATCTTTAAGTTGTATGGCTGTCGTGACATGACAAAGGATTTTATTGTTCACCAAGCCCTTAAGCGTCTTTGGAGATCATGCGTTTGGTGGGACTCAAAACTAGTTGCATGTACAGGCCTGCTTTGCAGAGTTTTAGGTTACTTAGTTCAGAGTAGCATTCACTCTTGTCTTCTTCAGTGCCATTAGGCTGAGTGAGCTAGTTAGTTGTAACACAAAGGTGACAGGTGGCCTGGGCTATTGCGATTTGATGTTAGAGGAGGACAGCAAACTTGTTCAGTTCTGATCAAGCTGGATATGTTGTGATTTTTGTTTCTCACATGGGACATTGCTAGAGGCGTGCCCAGTACCAACCTCAGTCCTTCTTTAGCTGTTCACCCTTGGAGTGCTTTTCTGGCACACAAAGTTTAGGGAATGTGTAAATGTTATTCTTTATTTAGAGGTACCTAGTTTCTGTATTATAAACAATGTTTTAGGGCCGTATGTTCAAAAGAAAGGTGAAGGAATTCTGAGGCAAACTATTTACACTACTGTGGAAAACCATAAATTCCAAAAATTTCCATTGATTTAAATGGCATTTGAGATGTCTCTAGAATTGAAAGGGGTAAAAAAAAAACATTTTAATAGATGAGAATTTATAGTTCTCTCCCATCATGCATTTGGTTTGCCCCAGAATTCCTCCACTTTTCTTTTGAACATACGGATTTGTGTCACTGATGCCAAAACATAGAAGAACATTTTAAAAGTGTCAGTTTCCTTTAAAGCTTTCATTTTCACATTTGGAAAATTTGGAAAATCGTATTTGTCCCCTATGATTCAGCTGACTTGGCCCAGAAACTCCAATTCTTCCAAGTATACCAGTCTCACTGATATGCTATGTTGATATACTGAGAGAATGGAAAGTAGCTCTGGACAAACCTAACTGCACTATAGGGGGAAGAAGAAAAAAATCTTCATATTCTGATAGCTTTAAAGGGATAGTAATACTTAATATGTAAAAATATATATATTGTAGGGTTTATCCCCCTGGGTGAAAAAAAGGGTGCTCTCACTGCTGAAAGGTGTTTTATTCAAACGTTATGACAGCTCAAATTTTGTGCAATATGACAGTGGCCTGAAATTATAAAGTAGCACTGTTGCTACACCATCCTATGGACAACTCTGATCCAAAGACCATAAATCTCCATAGGATGGTGCAGAAACAGCTCCACTGTACAATTTCAGGCCACTGTGATATTGCACCTAAAAAATTCAACTTTGAGCTGTAATAACTTTTGAATAAAACACCTTTCTGCAGTGGGAGTTCCGTTGTTTTACACCATATATTTTTTTACATTTTAAGTATTACTATCCCTTTAACCTCATTGCGACGATGGACTTACCAGGTACGTCATGCAAAAATGTCACTTAGTGACAGATGATGTACCTGGTAAGTCCAGGAAGTCATTTACTAGAATAGGAAAAAAAAAATCCCGTCGTTAAGTGCCGTCCGCGCGCACTAAGGGGTTAAAAAACGGTCTGTTGAACGGGATCTCCTTCTCTAACACAGAAAGCTGACGTCAGTGCATGGGGAGGGAAGGTGGAACTTTGAAAGCTTATGTCTCTCAAACCATAGAGGTTTGAGAAATATGACTGGGTGCAATTGATTTAGTTTTTTAATACCTACAGCATTAACGGTACTTTTATCTAAGTATTACTATCCCTTTAAAAAAGGTTTTTAATCCATGAATGTTAGAGAAAAAATAGTTTGCTTCACATTCAAGATGTTAATCAATTATATTTTATTTGTCTCATGTGCAGTTGATGGTGCAGAACCTCTTCATTTCCTCTTCAATATCTAATATAAAGACAGAGGCTGAGCTGCGCCACACAAAAACTAAAGTTCTAGATTTTAGAAAGGCTAATTTTTCTAAAATGGAAATGTTTTTAAGTCAGTCTTTAACAACTTGGAGATCTTTCAATGGAGTCCAGGAGAAATGGGGTTATCTGAAATGTGTTTTAACTGAACTCAACAAAGCATTGCATTAGACATGTCAGCAAGGGTAAAAGAAAAAGAAAACCACTGTGGTACTCCACTGAAGTGGAGAAGGAAGCATATAGGTACTGGTACAAGACTAGGCTGAAGGAGGCCAAATGCATTATTAGATATGCCAAAGCACACACAGAGGAAAACATTTCCCAGTCAATAAAAAAGGGGGCTAAAACATTTTTTAGATATATAAGTGAAAGGAGGAAAATGAAACAAGTAATAGACTGAAAACAAAAAACAAAAACTACGTAGGTTTGTTCAGTTTTTCCAGAGGAAGATGAAGGGAAGGGATTTCTGCTAGAAAAAAGAAATGGCAGGACATGGGAAACATGCATGTTTACAGAGGAATAAGTTCTACTTCAACTTTGGAAGGGAGCAAAAAATGTAGCAGAGAAGAGTCTGGTAACTACAGACCAGTAAGTCTTACATCAGTAGTGGGAAAATTAATGGAGACTATGTTAAAGGAAAGAATTGTTGAATATCTGAATTTGAATGGCTTGCAAGATACCAAACAGCATGGGTTTACAGCATGGAGATATTGTCAAACTTTCCTCATAGATTTTTTGACTGGGTAACTAAAATAATAGATCAAGGGGGAGCAGTAGATATAGCTTATCTAGATTTCAGTAAAGCATTTTACACTGTCCCTCATAGAAGACTCATTAATAAATTGCAATGTTTGGGTCTGGATGTAAAAATAGTTAAATGGATAAGGCAATGGATGAGTGACTGGAGACAGAGGGTGGTAGTCAATGGAGAATATTCGGACTAAGGGAGTGTTACTAGTGGGGTGCCTCAGGGATCTGTACTGGAGCCTATGCTTTTTAATATTTTTACTAGTGATATTGCAAAAGGTCTTCAAGGTAAGGTATGCCGTTTTGCAGATGATACAAAGATCTGCAATAGGGTAGACATTCCAGGGGGAATAAGCCAAATGACAAATGATTTAGGTAAATTAGAAGAATGGAAAAGAGTGTGGCAGTTGCAGTTTAAAGTTGATAAATGTAAAATAATGCACTTGGGACATAAAAATCCAAAGGAAAAATGTACTATTAAGGGTACTGTGCTGTCAAAGACAGCAGAGGAAAGGGATTTGAGAGTAATTATTTCTAATGACTTAAATGTAGGCAGGCAGGTAATGTGATAAAGTGGTGGGGAATGCAAGCAGGGTGCTGAGTTGTATAGCTAGGGGCATTAGTAGCAGAAAAAGGGAAGTGATCATGCCACTCTACACATCTCCAATTAGACCTAGAGTATTGTGTAAAGTACTGGAGACCCTATCTCCAGAAAGATATAGATACTCTAGAGACAATTCAGAGAAGGGCTACTAAAATGGTGACTGGTTAACAGGCAAAGACATATCAGTATGGACTAATGGATCTGAACATGTATAGCTTGGAGGAGAGAAGAGAGAGGGGATATGTTAGAAACATTCAAGTATATGAAGGAATTCAACAAACTGCAGAAGGGAAGTACATTTCAAGAGACCATAGTCTAAAATAAGTGGGACACAGGTTTAGATGTTATGTAAGAAAGTTTTACTTCACTGAGAGGGTAGTAGATAAGCGGAATAGCCTACCAGCAAAAGTGGTAGAAGTTAATACAGTGACAGAATTTAAGCATGCATGGGATAGGCATAAGGATGTCCTTAACATAAGAAAAGACCAAGGGCCAAATAAGGCTTGATGTTTTTACAGTATGAAAATGGGCCGAATGGTTCTTATCTGTTGTCAAATTTTGTGTTTTCTATATATCAGCCTCCACAGACCCAGGTTAAAAAATCAGGTGCATTTCTTTTGGACTAGTATTGCACTTTAAAAAAATAGCCCATATGACTTAAAAAAAAAAGAAAGAAACTCTCACCAGCAGAATCACATTTTTACAATTTATTTCCACCCCAAGTTATTTGAATCATGTCAACCATCTCCACCTAGATGATGTAATGATGCAGTTCTAAGTCTGTACGGCTGGTAATATATCATGATGTCATTTGTATCGTGATGATGGATGGCGTGGTGATGAGCCCCCAGGACTCTGCTAACATGGTGGTTGTCTGGAACGAAATCTGGCCTACAACCAGTGCTAATCACTGGGTATGTATTTCATTTCATTTCAGTATTTATTTTTTTATTTCTATCACCTTATTTTAAGAAAACCAACAATGATCACACAGTTATCATTTTTTAAAGGGGATCTATCACTTTTGATATCATTACTAGGACATTAACAGGCACTCAATGGGTATTTAACTGGCAAAATCCCTAATAACATCAAAAATAATCTTTAACCATCTCCAAAGTATAACTCTTTGACTGCTCGAGGGGTATGCAATGCATTTCTCCACAATGAGTTGAGCACTGCTATGGCATTCAAAGGGTTAATGACTACTGTTTCACTCCTGTATCTTAAAAGGTCCTTACTGAATCAAAGCATCAGTCTTTGTGTTTTAAAGAGCAGAAATGTTTCATTATAAAAAGTAGAGATTTTCCTCCTGCTGAGTAAAGCAAGCATACTTTCATAACTAAAAGATGAATCATTCCAAAGATATTAGAATACACTTTTGGTACTCAAAGGGTTAATGAAGTAACTGAACGTTCTCATCAACCATATTCTTATCTTAAAGATTTGCAAAGGCCATGTGTGATGATGTCATCAGCCATCAGCCAACAGAGAAAACTGATCTGATTGGGTCACAAGAGAGTGCAGAGCCAATGAGCCTCCATGGTTGCTGGGTCTTGTCACAACTGAACCCCCTTTAGTTATGACTTTGCTCAGCATCTCCTTGAACCAATGCACAACAGCAGTATGAACCTATGTTTGTTAATTTGCAGATGTGCCAATGACTGCCAGAGTAGAGGTTAGAGGAGAAGTTGCAGATTCTGCCATCTCAGTATCCTTTAATTTATCAGTCGCATCAGTCTACTCCACCTTCACTAGCCAGGAACATGGTGCCAGCACTTCCCTCACATCCTGACTGGGATTGTTGTACCTCTGCACTACAGGAAAGAGATAAATTTAGTTGGAACATTTAAGTATTCAATACATGAGGCAATGTACCCAAAGCATGTAATTTAAAAATATCAAGCTGAGAATGTCACTTAAATTAATATACTGTACTTTTAGAGATAGCTGTGTGCAAAGAACATTCCATTCCTCTACTGTACATTCATCCACCTCAGCCCTGTAAGCAGACTGAGTATAATTCTTACTGTCATATAGTAATACTAGTGTAAAAGACCGTGTACACGGGCCATGGTCTGGGTAATGTTAACCTTCTGAGTACTAGAGGGGTATGCAACACATTGCTTTGCAATGCACACCACTCTGGCACTCAAAGGGTTAAGAGGCCGCTATCTCACTGCTCCACGAGATGCAGTCTCGCATCGCCTCACATGATCCAATCATGCGCAGTGGAGACTGCCCAAATGCGGGCAGTCTCTACTGCGCATGACTGCATCATGACAAACATCCTAGCAAATTATTATGTAGGATAGAAACAGAATCCTTTAGGACTGACAGCAAACTTACAAAGGCAAATGAAAATCAGTTCCAGAGCCAAACAGCTAAATCATAATTTTGTACACATCAGTACTGAAAAAAGCTCCCCTTGAAAGCAATAATTATTATTTTTGTTAACTTTTATCAACAGGGTGCAGCTGTTTTCCACTACAATTGCTCCAATTTCAGTGACCAATATTAACAACTTTTAACCCTTAGAGTGCCAGAGAGGTACGCAACGCATTGTAGTGCAATGCCTTGTGCACCTCTCTGACACTCAAAGGGTTAATACATCAAAGTATTCTTTACTTGCCAATTAGCCAGTTCAAATTACATTTCGTGAGGATCCCTTTTTCCTGCCTTTCTGGAAATGGATGAGTGAAGCTTAACCGTTTAAAGGGATAGTAATGTTTCAAAATAAAAGAAGCTCCAAATAATCTTCATAGTATTTGGGCCATGGACAGTGAGTGTTATTTTAATACTGTCAGAGTTGTAGTTCAAGGGTAATTGAATGATAAAGATTCCTCCTCCTGCCCCTTTTACCTAGTGTAAGCCATCTCCTCTCAGATGTGGAATTAAGACCAGACAGCTCACAGCAAGGGACAATCTTCTTACTGTGAGAACAATGAAAATCCTGCCCCCCTTGACAGGTTTTTCAAGTATTTCCCTTATGCTAACTGAAGCTTGTCCCTCTCTGCAAGCCATCTGGACACCACCTTTCTCTTCTGAGGTAAGCAGTGTTACATCAGTAAAAGGGGCGGGAGGGGGATACTTTATCATTCAATTACTCTTGAACTACAGCTCTTACAGTATTGTTATAACACTCTCCATGGTCCAAATACTTTGAAGATTAATTGGAGCCACTTTTATTTTGAAACATTACTATACCTTTAATGACTACAGAGCTTTTTTTTTTTTTTTTTTGCTAACTGAATTCTGAGTGGTGTGCAGTCACACTGCCACCCCAGAATTCCATGACGTGCCAGGACCATCACTGGTCCTAATTTGCGGGTACCAGTGTGACAGTCTTCATGGGCCCTTAAGGGGTTGAAAGAGAATTAACACATACTAATAATACCCCCCCACACACACACACAGTTACTATGACCAGAAAATTCTAATGGCCGGTATGAATTGTTATCCTTATGCTTTTTTCCAAGAGATAACATCTTTAATGAGTCCTGGAGGCAATGACATAGAGGCAGACATGATGGATGCTGGCAGTTTTTTCAAACTTAAACAGGCAGAGTGCATAAACAAACTTAAAGGGATAGTACCACTTAATTTGTAAATAATAAACATCTTAGGGTTTATACTACTGAATAAAACAACAGTACTCCCAGTTCTGTCATTTTTTTTATTCAAATGTGACAGTTCAAATGATCATGAATTGAATTCCAGCACTTTTACTTCCTGACGGCATGACTCAGCAGTTTCTATCACATTCTGTGGAGAACTGTTTATCTTTGACTCGTCTCTCCTAAAGAATGCAAAAGAGCAAGCAATTGGAATCTCACCAGTAGTGGGCACTATTAATAAAGAAAAAACACTCTGAAAATGTCTCAGCAGTGGGAGTATCCTTGTTTAACTCAACAGGAAAAGTCCTACTATAAATATATATATATATATATATATATATATATATATATATATATATATTTTTTTTTTTTTTTTTTTTTTTTTTTTTTAACTTTTATCAACAGGGTGCAGTTGTTTTCCTCTAAAATTGCTCCAATTTCAGAGATTTCAATTAACAACCCTTAATAAATCAAAGTTTAGTTGTAAATTAGCCAGTTCAAATGACATTCCATGAGGATCCTTTTTTATCAGCCTCTCTGGCATTGGATGAGTGAAGCTTTACCCTTTAAAGATCACTGAGGTTTTTTTTTTTTGCGATCTGAATTCTGGGATTTCAGAGCATTATGCAGCCACTCTGCCATCCCAGAATTCCATAACATGCCAGGACTGTCACTGTTCCTTAATTGTGCAGACCTGGCACGTCATGGATCCATAAGGGGTTAAAGGAGAATTAACACATACTAATAATAACCACACACACACACACTTACTATGACCAGAAATTTCTAATGGCCCAAACGAATTGTTATCCTTTTTTCAAGAGATAACATTACCAGTGAGTCCTGGTAAGGCAATTACCCAGAGGCAGACATGACAGTTCCTGGTAGTTTTTTTTTCAAACTGAACCAGTCAGAATGAATGAACATAATTAGGGATAGTAACACTTAATGTGCAAATAATATATTGTAGCATTTATCCTCCAGAATAAAACAATGGTACTCCCAATTTTGTCATTTATTTTATTTAAATGTGGCAGTTCAAATTATCAAGAATTGAATTTCAGCACTTTTACTTCCTGACAGCATGGCTCAGCAGTTTCTATCACATTCTGTGGAGAACTGTTTGTCTGTGACTCGCCTCTCCTAAAAAATGCAAAAGAGCAAGCAATTGGAATCTGACCAGAAGAGGGCACTATGAATAAAGAAAAAGAAACACACTAAAAATGTGCATCTCTCATCAGTGGAAGTACCCTTGCACTAGAATAATTGTGTGGACACCTGGTGAACTGCACTGAAATGAGATACAATGTTGATAACAGCTTAATTCAGGGCTGGCCAAGTTCATTTGTCAACAGGCCAGGATGTAAGGATTTCCCTGATTAAGCATAGGTAAGTTAATCAGTGGCTCATTCATTTTGACTGATTCACCTGTGCTTATTCAGAGAAATCCTTAAATTTTGTAATGTTGATGGGACTGAACTTGGACAGCCTTGGCTTAATATAACAAACAGCTTGAATTGTTTAAACTTTTAAAGAAGCAATGAAATAGTCTGCAATATGTTTTTTTTTCATAATACAAATTCACTGCTCCTTTAAAATGACTATAAAGTAAATTAAATAAAATAAATGGTAAGTAAGCACGGTGTGAAAATGAATATCAAAACATTTTCACAAGCTGTTGTTTTATACATCTAGATAATAGCATATATTTTAGATGATATTAAAGGGATAGTGATGTTTCATAATAAAATCAGCTCTAATTAATCTTCATAGTATTTGGGCCATGGAGAGCCTTATTTCAATACTGTCAGAGCTGTAGTTCAAGAGTAATTGAATGATAAAGTATCCCCTCCCACCCATTTTACTGATGTAACACTGCTCACCTCAGAGAGCGGGGTGATGTCTAAGTGGATTGAAGATAGGGAAAATCTTCAATTCACATAAGGCAAAAACCTGAAAAACCTATCAATGGGGGCAGGGTTTTCATTGTTCTCACAGTAAGAAGATTGTCCCTTGCTGTGATCTGTCTGGTCTCAAGAACCAGATTCCACATCTGAGGGGAGGTGGCTTACACTAGGTAAAAGGGATGAGAGGGGGAAACTTTATCATTCAATTACTCTTGAACTACAACTCTGACTGTATTGAAATAACACTCTCAATGGCCCAAATACTATGAAGATTAATTGGAACGTTGTATTTTTATTCTCTACCATTCTGTCCAAATCAGGTATTTCTCCTTGTCTCAAGCCATTTGATTCAGTGTTCACTTGTCCTACGTGTTTACTTCGATGTGTTTCGGCGCTAACTGTGCACCTTCATCTGGAAATGATGAAGATGAAGAAGCACAGTTAATGCGAAACACATTGACGTAAACATGTGGGAGAGGAGAATCAAGCGACAACGAGAAATACCCAATTTGGACAGAACGGTAGAGAATATAAATACAATGCTAAGGCTCACTAAGGAGGTCAAGTAAGAGGCCAGTGCTTACAGAGAAATTCGAAGGATTCTTATGTATTGTTGTGTTGTGAACCACCTATTATTCGTGTAAGAGGCCATTGCTTACTACAATATTGCAGACTGTACCTAAAACATCTGCCCTTGGCATTATATACTCTCCTCTCATTGCCATTCAGAGTTCTATCTTAATGGTAGCTCTGACTCCCCTCCATATCTGGTTTATTCTGTTGCTGCTCAGAACACTTTAACCCCTTAAGGACCATTGACGTACCCGGACCGTCACTCTGGTCCGGCAATTAAGGACCAGTGACGGTCCTGGCACGTCACGTACTTTTACTCACCACACTCCTGCAGGAGCGTGGTGAGTAATATTGGGGACTTAAGCTGATCACTCCAAGACTGGTTCGATCTCTTTCAGTCCCTCGTTCGGCATGCAAACACACATGATCAGTGAAGTGGGGCGGCACGGCGAACTTCCCTATCTGGTCCTTAAAGGACCACACACCCCAGGACCGCTGGTCCTTAAGGGGTTAAGCAGACTTCCTACAAGTATACTGTGTTGTTCAAACATCTACAGATTGCTTATATATTTTATATATGTACTACACTATATGCACACCAGCATTTTAAGCTAATTTTTATCATTTTGTTTTCTTCTATTCTAATAAATAGTTTTTATTAATTAACTCCTTAAGGACCATGTGGCATGCCAGGGCTGTCACACGTGTTTTGCCTTAACGACCATGACGGTCCTGGCACATCACATACTTTTTACTTACAGCACTGTATGTAAAAAGGAGGTCTGAAATTGAACGCTCCACTACCGGAGAGGTCTCTCTCAGTCCCTAGCTCGGTTCGCTGGTACATGCAACAGGTCACATGTACGGGCACGTCCCTGTACCATTGGTCATTTAGGGGTTAATATCTATTAATTTTCATATGTGTTACCCTTGTGATTTTAACATATTACTACACTTAGATGTATAAACCTGCTGGTTTATACATGTAGATAATAGCCTACATTATAGGTGATATTAAAAATCTTATATTATAATTCGCTAGGATGTTTGTCAGAAGCTGTCATGCGCAGTAAAGACTGCCCGAACTGCACATGACTGCATCTTGTGCACTGGTGGCGACAGTATGCTGAGCAGGACTCTGAACCCTCTGGCACTCAAGGGGTTAATATCACCCAGACCTCAGCGAGAGTAGCACGCACACAACAGCACCCACCCCAGGACCGAGACCGGCATCTGAGTTAGACCACCTGGTGACAGCATGGCGGGCCGTAAACAGCTGCTGCAGAGAGCCCGTTTAGCGGACCAGGCAGAGATATGGGAAGATATGGCGGTAGCTATGAGAGCGGTTACAGAAGTTTACCCTTTGAGTGCCAGAGGGGTAAGGAATGCATTGCAATGCATTCTGTACCCCTCTGGCACTCAAAGGTTAACATCACCCAGACCTTGGCTGTGTACATGGGCTTTTACACTAGTTATACATAAAAGACACATAAACAATATGTTGTTTATACAAATAATACACACAAATAAATTTATTTTTTCACATCATATATTATAAGCACAGTAATGCTATTAATGTTACAGAATCATAATTAGCGTAAGTTTGGATATTTTCTCTCTTATCATTGAAAAGGCAGACTGTTGCCCAAACACCTCCATTGCACTCTGCTGCCCCCTTCAGATTAGATAGTGATAAAACATTAGCAACCCAATAATGAAAAATGTTTGCTGCTGTTAGTATAAATCTATGCTATGAGTAGGTGAATCAGTCTACTTTCTCAAGCCAGCCAGCTGAGAATGATGGAATTTTCAGTCCAATATCAGTGGGGTGGATCACAGATTTCTCACTCCTCATTTCTTGTACAGGCATCTACAATCAATTTTGTATGTAGAATTATCAAAACAAATTATATGTAATGTTAATGCACTTATTTTATTGTAGAAAACCTATTTCAAGAATTCTTGGATTTGCCCATTTTCCCTTCTGTTTGTATCATTAAACACAAAGAATTATAACATCCTGAAGGACTTCCCACCCACCATGATTCTGATATTAATCAGAAACACCCTTAACTGTTTGGTAGTCTTTGCATTCACATACACACCCTTTGTCTTTCCCAAGAAACATGAATCATATTTTCACACCTTTGCAAACAACCAGCTATCATAATAACCTTACAAAGAGTAGCTGATGCTCTGAGGGCATTCAGAACTAATTACCACCTTCCCTGCCCCATATTGGTAGGCCTAATTGGTACCTGGCTATACAACAGAAGACTTGCATTGCAGCCCTTCCATCCAACTAGAAAAATGTAGTGCCACCTACTTAATTATAGCAGTCAAAAGAGAACTTAAAGGGATAGTAATACTTCATTTTAACTTTATTTTATTTTGTAGGCATTAAAAAAACATGAAGAATGATATAAGTCTTATCTCTGAAACCTTTATGGTTTAAGAGATATTCACAAACAAAGTTTCCCCCCCCTGTTCAACCAGATAAGAAGGGAGATGCCCAGATAGACTGCAGAGAGGGACAATCTTCAATTAAGATAATGGAAAAAGCTGAAAACCTTGTCAAGGGGGGAAGGGCTTTCATTGTTTTCATACAAAGAAAATTGTCCCCTTCTGTTATCTGTACTGTCATACAACCAGACTCACATCTGAGAAGAGATGGCTTACACTAGGTAAAAGGGGCGGGGAGGGGAACTTTGCTTGTGAATATCTCATAAACCATAAAGGTTTGAGAGATAAGACTTATATCATTCTTCATGTTTTTTTAATGCCTACAAAATAAAATAAAGTTAAAACGAAGTGTTACTATCCCTTTAAGGTTGAGTGGAAAAGACTTTAGAGAGTGCATATTGGCTTGGGGTATAGCACAGCATCCTCTTAAAGGGATAATAATGTTTCATATTACAAGCAGCTCTAATTAATCATCATAGTATTTGGACTTTGGAGAGTTGTAGTTCAAGAGTAATTCAATGACAAAGTGTCCCCCTCCCGCCCCTTTTACTAATGTAACACTGTTCAGCCAGATCAGAAGGAGGTGCCCAGGTAGATTGCAGAGAGGGACAATCTTCAATTAAGATAAAGGAAAAACCTGAAAAACTTGTCAAGGGGAGCAGGGTTTTCATTGTTCTCATAGTAAGAAGATTGTCCCTTGCTATTATCTGTCTGGTCTACGGACTGCATTCCACATCTGAGAAGAGATGGCTGACACTAGACAAAAGGGGAGGGAGGGGGAAACTTTGCCTGTGAATATCTCTCAAACCATAAAGGTCTGAGAGATATGACTTACATCGTTCTTCATGTTTTTTTAATGCCTACAAAATAAAATAAAGATAAAACTAAGTATTACTATCCCTTTAAAGCATGGGCATCCAACGTGTGGCCCATGGACCAAATTAGGCCTTTCTGACCCCAGGGTGCAGCCTGAGATTTAAAAAAAAACAAAAAAACCTAACTAGCACACATGTACTAGTAGTCCAGTTTCAGAAACTATGCAGCTTTTAGGAGATATATGCATTAATGTGAGGTAATAGTAATCCATGTGAAAGACACCATAGTCTGGCAATTGACCTTTCATCACAGGCATCATAACCAAAACACACCATCACTGCAATGGGGACGACACCCATTCAAAAGGCGCCTTAGTAAATTAACTTAGCAGATCTTTATAAACTAAAGAACTTTCCAAACTCAAGAACCTTTTTCTTCAGTCATTTATGGAAATACCCATATTGTAGCTTGCAGAATCCAAAACAGAAATTCTCCAGAAACCCTGAAATAATAACAAATTAAGGAAGCAAGGTTCTTCATGACTTACCCAAGACCACAATAACTTAGATTCACTAATTGACAGTGACTTGCAAGGCAGTACTCCTGGTACTCACTTGAAGTCAGGCCTGTTAGTCTATTACACTACATATTAATAGCATTTATAAGATAAAATTGTGTGAATTCAGGCTTGTGGGACTAGCCTAATTAGTAGTAATAATTATAAAGGAGAAAAAAGAGATATGGTTTGGATTGCTTTAAGCGCAGATTTGTGCATCATAATGGATATGCATGTAAACTTCACTGTGATCAATTAGTTTATGTGATTGAGCGTTAACCCCCCCCCCCACCAAGAGCCTGGTGATTTTATTATATATATACTTTAAGGGCCTTATCCACAAATGAAAAGAGGAGCAATTCTGGAACAAACCAACTGCACTGTGGCAGACAAAAACACAGTCCTATACTCCCCACTGATTTCAATGGGTCTTTTAAAGGTGAAGGATAGGCTCAATACAAGACACCTTTAACCCACTGCCAGTGCCCTCAGCTTTGGGAACAAGTTTACCACAGCTAATAACTCTATGCATTTTCTGCCAGTTTGCTGCACAGATCACAGAGGTTTGTGCAGTTTGGTCAGAGCCTTACTCAGTGCTTAAAGGGATAGTAATACTTAAATATCTAAACATCTTGTAGCCCTTCAAAAACTGAGTAAAATGAGCCCAGCTGCATCTCTCAAACCTTTATGGTTTGAGAGATATCCGCTTTCAAAGTTCCCTATTTTTGGCTTTCTCCTGAAGTCAGCATTCTAGCTGAGAGCAGGGGAATCCTTTCCTGGGATCAGTCGGCTGCTTTGCAGCAGTGCCGAGATCACGGTAATAAAAAAGAAATCCTTCACTAAAAAGGTCTCCTACGTGCGCTTGGTTTGCAAGCACACATAGAAGACCTTTTAAGTTAAGGATTTATTTTTTATTACCGCGATCTCGGCTCTGCTGCAGAGCCTCCGCCGGTCCCAGGACCGGATTCCCCTGCTGTCAGTTAGAATGCTGACGTCAGGGGAGAGGGAACTTTGAAAGAGGTTTGAGAGATGCTGCTGGGCTCATTTTACAAAGTTTTTGAAGGGCTACAAGATGAGGGATAGTAATTTTTAAGTATTACTATCCCTTTAAATGGAAAAAAAAGGAGAAAAAGGGAGGGCACCTAGTGTAGAGATCTCAATTAAAACTCCTCCACCTACACGCCACACATGGTTACTCATAAAGATCATGAATGGAGAACCAGATATCTGGTCTGCAGTATTAACACCCCTGGGTTGGGTAACTGCCCCAGTAACAGTATATGAATACTACTCTTGTGGTAAGTATTTGGGCTATTCCTAAATCACATCCTCCCAAAATGGCATATATTCAAAAACAAAAGGAAAACAACAAGGGTTCCCAATTGTGTTAAATTGTCAAACAGTGATAAGATATAAATATGGTGAAATGCACTCGCATATCCCAGTGGTCAAAAGGAGGGATATCTCAACCCACTTACAGATAAACTGTTGGAGAACTGTTTGGGAACTCATGGTTGCCGGATCAATGATAAAGTGATAAAACTGCTAAAAATTAAAAAGGAAATATATTCCAATATAATGTATTGACTCACGCATTTTGCAGCTAAACACCACTTTATCAAAGCCTATGAGTCAGAGAACACAGAAAACGCCATGCTTTTCCTCTCTACATAGAAAATCATTGATGGAAGAATCACTCTCATACTTCTTGCTAGGCAGGCAGAGGGACTCACTGTGCAGAGGTTAAGCAAGACTGAAGAACCACCCATTTGTTTCTCACTTGACAATATACCCAATATCAACTGGTTGAGCCAGGGCAGTGAGTAGAGCAAGCACCCCCAAACATTCTGGTTGAGTTACGAGGTGTCACTGGCACCTTGACTGCAGTGGTAAGTCTGAACAGGTTGATGGCAATAGCGCTGGTCAGGAAACAGTCCAGGTTAGGACAAAAGACTGGAACAAGATATGGTGCTGATCCTGTAGAGAGATACTACATCAAGGCAGGTCCAATGGGTGTGTCTAAGTGATTGTAAATGGGAACAGACTATAGCACACAGATAGATTTTCTAGGCCTGATCTATGCAGTTGCGCACAGGTTGGTTCAGTCTTGGACAGACAGTAATTGGCTGCAGGTGAGCACAGTTAGTAACGGACAGTGATTGCCTATACCAGATCCTCAAAGGGGATTTTATGCGGCTCCTAAGGTGAGAAGTAAAGGCTCCCATGAGCTCTGAGTAAGGTGTTTATGTCACTCAGCTGTGCAGACCTCTGTGACCTGCACTGTAATCTGTCAGGGAACAGTTGAGTTATAAGCTATGGGAACACTGGCCCACTGGAGTTATTCTGGAGTAAACCAGCTGCACTATAGGGGACAAGTACAGATTCCTAAATTCCCATGCACTTGAATAGAGCTTTTTAACCCCTTGAATGCTTCACAATGCACTGGAGCCCTCTCTAGCATTCAAGGGGCTAAAAGCCCCATTAAATAACAGGAATGTTTATTTGTCTGCTAGGGTGCAGCTGGTTTATTACAGAATAACTCCCCTTTGCATTTACAAATGTGGGCCAGTGTTCCCCCAGCTCACTCACAGTGGGTTAAAAGTGTCTTATATTGAACCTATACTGCCCCTTTAACCAATTAACAGCTAGAGAAGTCTCAGTGCATTTCATTACTCTGCACATGCATTAGAGACCTCTCTAGCAATCACAGCGTTACACTCAATGAGAATTGGTATTTCTCCTTTATGGAACAGTTGGTTTGCTAAAGAATTGCTTCTCTTTATCTTGATGAATACGGCCCTATATTTTTAAAAATATACATTCAATATGGGTTATGGAAAGTAAAAGAAACTTCCCAATATCAACCTTGATTACTTTACAGTTGATAATTGGCAATCATTTAAAGCTCCATTCTCTTCTTTAAGGTTCAGATGGTTTTCTCCTGAATGGCTCTTATATTTTGTTCATAAGGCCCAGAATGCATTGCAATTGTTCATACACATTCCTGCCTGACCCCCCAAAGGTTTATTATGCTTAAAGTAAAATATAGCAACCACAAAACTCATTTGTATCTTATGCATTCCCTTACTTATTGTCCACCCAACTTATTAGTATCTTTCAAATGATTCACCGAACAGTACCTAACAAGATGTATTGACTACAGCTCTAGTAATCATTAAGATGCATTGTCTCTCAAGGGAAATATTGACCTTAGTTTTGACTCTGTCACTGTTTACAACTTTGGTCAATAAATCTTCATGTTTACCTATGGGAAAAAGGCATAGCGTGTTGGAGCTGCGGGATACAGATAGGATCTAAGAAAGGAATATTCACTTCAAAAACACACTTTACTATTAACGCTGGGTCATAAAGCAAAAAGTGTGCCTACACTGGTTTAGACCTGTCTCCCCATTTAACAATACAGGTAAAAGTTTTGTCCTCACATTTATTTTATATGCGATAGCAAGTGAAAGCTGTTTGTCTCACTCAGGCCCGTTGCCTATTTCAAGACCACTCCAGAATGTAGTAATTTGGAGCCACCAAATTACTAAAGCTATCATCATGGAAACAGCTGGTCCTTCAGCCAATGATTGATCACTGTTGGGGATCTTTGGGTACTGAAGTTGGGAATGTCTGAATACCTCTCTGCACCTCTATTGCAAACAAAGGCAGGGTTTTTTACAGTAAGGGCAGTAAAGTTATAGATTTCTTTGCATCAGGAGGCTACACTTACAGATATTGTAGTTGTTGTCAAAAAATGAATTGGATACCATTCAAGCTCAGGAACAATATTGAGAATTATGGCAGTTGGTTTCACAGCAGATAGAATGTTGTTGATCCAGGGAAATATCCGACTGCCATTTTTAGTCAGGAATGTCGTTTTTTTTACCTGCTTTATAGAAATTGCTTGAATGGATATTTTGCCTTCCTCTGGATCTACGGGGGTGATATGGAATGGGCTGTATTTGATGGCCACATGTCTTTTTTTTTTAGCCTTACCAACTAGGTTACATCTATTATGTTAATAACATCTAAAAAGGTGTTTCAGGCTGTTCAGCAACAATGCAATTAACTTCTTAAAGACAAAATGGGTCTGCAATGTGTTTTTTATTGTCATACACATACAAGCATGTTATGCCAGTGTCGGCTGTCCAGAAGAGCAAAGAAAAATGGTAAACATCTTATATCCAGTCATCCCCTGTGGAATTTGCTAACCCCCTGTGTGCCCTTAGGACACGGCACAATCCTATATCGGGTCACAACATGCCCCACTGACACACAGCCAGGCCAAGCAATAAAAGGAAAAAATCTAGCGCCCAACAAATCTAGTTCAAAAATAATTCCATACAAAAATATGGCAACTGTGTAAGCAGTTACTGATACTGTGTATGTATATAGTAAGTACATTAAAGCAAGGTGTCACGGTGCCCGTGTTCCTGCTCTGATGGCGACATTGTTACTATGCCTAATTTCCATGCTGCCTTCTCATTGGCCTGTCATCTTTGCTCCACCCAGGGCTTGCCATTTTATATCCTGCCACATCTTATTCTAAGGTGCCCTTTTGTGGTGTATCTGAGCCTGATGTTTTGCTACTGTGTTGCTGTTTGTGTATGACCCGGCCTGCCTGACGACATTCCTGTGTTTTCCGTGTATTGCTCCTTTACCGACTGATCCGGCTGAGAACCTGCTCTGTTACCGCTAATCTTATTCTGTGGACCATAGGCATAGCGTTCGTGCTATCGCCACTTACTCCTACTGCCTGCGGCAGTGTACATGCGAAGTACCGGTACAGTGCTAGCAAGTGCTGACTGAGTTACTCTGATCTCTCTCCGTGTCTCCCTCTGCGCTAATTGCTGGGCTCACTCCCTGTGGGAGTTCCTATGTATCTCTGGGCATCTCCTGTTAATGGTTCAGAGCCTAAAACTATCTAAGCTACCTGTTTGCTCCTTCGTGTTGCAGTGCCTGAGTGAGGACCAGCACTTGCATTGGCATGCACTACTTGGTGTGTGGAGACCCTGAGCTCATATTCCTGTCTAGTGGCCAGAGGGCCTACAGCCAGCATTTGCGCTTGTTCCACTGTCTTATGAGGGGACACCTGTGGCCTTCCAGTGTTCACTTTGATCCACCCCTAGAGCTCTAGGGTTTACCCTTTGTAAGTGGTGGCCTCGGTCACTCTGGGACCCCTGTCCCGTGGTCAGTGTTGCTTCATTGCCTCCTTGGGTTCTGTGCCACCCAGGCGTCTGGGTCTCGTGCCTATTACCATCTCCAGGACTTACTCCCATCCTCTGTCCTGCTATCAGCCGGGGGCCAGTATCCTGATCGCTCCAGGTTCTCTAGTGGAGGGTTGCCTGCCTAAGATACTTCTATTACCTGTGTTCTGTCTCAGTCATTCTGTTTACAGTCATTCCTTACTGCCTATATATCCTCCATATAGTGTGGTTTCATACTGTGGGCCTGTGGCCTTATTCCTTGTATGCACTTTACTCAGTAAAGTCATTTTAACCTTACTGTTCTGTCTGAGTGTTCATCAAAAACCGTGACACAAGGCCCCTGTTTCCTCGTGTGCTGTCTGCTGACAGACATCACGGTTCCTATAAAGGGACAAGATGAATGGCTTATTCAGCAAACATCAATCATGTTCTCCTGACATGCATGTCCCTGGCTCTATGTGGGCTGATATATTCAGACAACCACAGAGTCCCATTTTGGGTAAGGGTGAAAAAGTAATAGAAGCAACCTCCATTTTTCCAGTGGCATTGGTACAACTTATATTGCCACCTATAGTGTGAATAGTCCATAAAAGTGTAGAACAGAAGATCAGGCAAGTTTAATAGGTCCATGTAGAGGATGACAAACATGATAGATACACTGATATTCACAGTATAAGGTGCATGACCAAAAATGGCACAAATAGATGAAATAATATCATAAATGAACATACATCCACAAAACCAAAAATGGCACGTAGTTTACGGGAGGCAAGGGGACGCTGCAGTAGTTACCGAAATTGCTCTGAACCTAGATCAGACCCGACACAGGCGAACCTAACAGCTATCCAAATGGTTAAGGCAATAACCTCAAGATGAAGAGATCAAATCAAATGAAAACTAATAATAAAATTAAAAGAAAACATTATAGTCAAAAAACACAGAAATATCCATCAAACTATCAGTCTCAAAGAAAGGGGAAAACAAGGTAAAGGACTGAAACCGGAAAATAACTGGTAAACAAAGCATAAATTTAACCCCTTAACGACATGTGGCGTACTATGACCGTCACGGTCCTTGAAATACTCAAGGACCGATGACGGTCATAGTACGTCACGTACTTTTTACTTACATCGCTCTACCGGCAGCGCTGTAAGTAAAAATAGGGCCTGAAATTGACGGCTTCAAAATCGTAGCGATCTCTATCAGGCCCCATATTGACGCACCGATACACGCAACAGGTCACACGTACCGGCGCGTCCACGTGGTTCAATGCGGTCCTTATGGGACGGAAACGTCCCAGGACCGCCGGATGTTAAGGGATTAAAGAAAATAAAGAAAAATAAAGAAAAGCAAAGAAACAAAAAAACACACAAAAAACGGATCACCAATATTGTGTTTCCACACAACCAAATTGCCGTATGTTAACTATACATCTGCATTTATGACGTGTGGAAAGGTGATCTCAAACTCAAAAGTCAAAAAATTAGAAAATGAAAGCATTTGTTGTTCTTAGCTCAATATCCATAGTCAGACCCCAACGACACTGTGATAATTAATAAACATATATCACTAAGCATCAACAATATATAATTTTAAATAAAAATCCTAAAGAGACTACCAAATAGACTCTAATGGATATTATGGCAACACTGTCTGTATAAGTCATAGACTATAACCAGGAGATCAGCCCAACATCTCATATACTATATGATCTAGAAGCCAGTGGTATTCATAAATGGGATAAAGAAGCCAGAAATGGGAGTCAGAAATTATATAAAGCAATGGAGTCCTAGTTGTTCATTAAGGCCCCAGGGTGTCACAGTATCCAGAAAATAAATCCATTGTGCTTCTTTCTGTAATAATTTAGAAGCTCTGTCCCCTACTCTTCTTAATGATGGAACCCAATCAATGATCATATAAGTAAGTGTGGGTAAAGGGTGTTGCATCTGTGCAAAATGAACCGCAACTGGCTGATCCTTAATTTTAGATGAATGTCTAGAAGTGGGATTTAGCGCAGCATCCAAAGCTGCCCTTATGGCAGATCTATGGTTTCCCATACATTCTTTAAATGTGCTGGTAGTCTTTCCCACATACATCAGTCCACATGGGCACAAAATAATGTACACCATGTATTGGCTGGTGCATGTAAGATTAAATTTGATGGATATTTTGAATCCCTTATGTGGATGTGGAGATATATATATATATTTATATATATATACATACACACTCACGGATATATACACATTCATATATCTTTCACACACAAATATACATATTACCTTCTGTATAGTTAGCAATAACATTCCCTCTTGTATTCTGGTACATTTTCATTTTGAGATAAGTATAATATTTTTTGATATTACTTGTACAAACACACACTACAATGGTTTGTGTGGTATACGCTGTCTGTGAACAATGACTGCATATTATAATCATTTGGTGGGCCTCGGCAGTGGCCTCTGATAACTGTATTATGTGACAGAACAGACTGATACAGATGTCATACCTCTTGCTTCCTTATGCTCCAGGTCAGTTTGGATTGTGCTTACTGACATGCTCATTCTTGCAGTCCTTTTTCTTTGCTTCCTTGGCATGCATGTATATATCTGTGAGCTATTAATATGTGTCTATATTATGCATTTGCCTGCACACTTTAGTTTCGTGGGTTGCCTGATGGATTATAGAATCTGATTGGTCTAGGTTTGCTATTTTAACCTGGCCCTTACGTTGTTTCCTTGACCAATTGTGAGCCTTGGTTTACTCCTGATCCTGACCTTGTCATTGTCTTCCAGATTAAGATTGAACAATGCCTGTCTTAACATTTGCCTTGGACTCTGACTACAAAACTCACCCAGGCCCAACCTTTTGGCCTGTCCCTTACATCGATCATGATTTGGCTTTGGTGTTTCTGGAAGTAGCCTTTTCTACCTATTGATGCACAGGTGCGACCATGCTGATCTGGCAACTAACTCAGATGGGATCAGATATTTGACCTTGAGTTCAACACTTTTACTCCAGCTCTGGCTGCAGTAAGGGCAGACCTGTGGCTGACAGCAATCACCAGCCTCTCTCTCAAGCTTCATACACAGGCTTCTTATTGCAGGGACATCCACCTTAATCCGTCCTCCTCACATATATCTGTGGCCAGGTGCAGATACTGACACAGTATCCTGTTTGACAGTCACATACAGTACAAAGTTGGTAGAAGATCACACTCATGCTTATGTGCATATCAAACACTAGCAAACACTGAGATTTATTGACAAGTGAATAAGTCTCAGAGTTAGTTGATCTTTGATATGCACATGAGCCTTCTGAATTTGTGTTGGCCACCCATGCCTCAAACTTTCCACCACCATTGTGTTGGCCACACATGCCTCAAACCTTCAAAACTTGGAGACGAAACTGGATGCAATGTTAGAACTGTCGTGAGCATATTTGTTGTCATCCATTAATACTGGCCTAGCGCCTGATCCCTTGCCTTCTTCCATGCCAGCAGTCACTCCTACTCCTGTGTCTGTATCTGAGCCAGATGTTCCACCTAAAATACCTGTTCCAGGATTCTGCTCATGCAAGCCTTCTGTATGCAGAGAATTTCTGAACCATTGCTTATTATACTTTCTCACCAAACCTCAAACCTTCAGTTCCCATTCAGACAGAGAGGCTTCTGTGATTTCCTTTCTTAAGGATGAAGTTCTGATTGGGCCTCATCCTTGGTAGAGAAGAACACACTGCTTCACGAAGACTGTGGTGTCTTTCTCCAAGGGCAGTCTTTAATGTTCCTGTTATAAAGTTTCTGCAAAAACCTTGTTGCTGGAACTTTGCTGGGAAGTTGGTCAGTTAGTCAACACACAATTCAGTTTTAAAACTCTCCTATAAAACTGATTGGACTATGGGAGCTATTAAGGCATCTTTCTCTTGAAAGACTAAAAGACACACCTATTATGAGATACCTGAAGAAATGTAATGTCTGATAAATCTATGCTAAGATCTGAAACACAGAATGCAAGTGAGAAAGTTAGAACATGGTAGATCTCATAGGATAATCAGGAATTGAATTTACAGCATGGTAACTTCCTGAAAGTTCTGACTGACAGCATGACTCAGCAGTTTGCATCACATTCTATGGAGAACTGTTTGTCTGCGACTTTCCTCTTAAATAGAATAACAGATTAACTGGAATCTGGCCACTAAAGGGCACTGTTAATGTAAAAAACAAGTTTAACCCCTTAGGGACCCTTGACGTACCAAGACCGTCAAGGGTAAACTTGCTTGAAAGACCCTTGACGGTCCTGGTACGTCACGCACTTTTTACTTACAGCGCTCTACCGGGAGCGCTGTAAGTAAAAATGGGGCATGAAATAGACCGCTCCAAGATCGGAGCGATCTGTTTCAAGCCCCATAGTGACGCGCCGATACACGTGACAGGTCACGTGTACCGGCTCGTCAACGTGCCCCTATGCGGACGTTATGGGACGGAAATGTCCCATAATGTCCGGTCCTTAAGGGGTTAAACTGATAACTCTGGAAATATACATCTTTCAGCAGAAAAAGCACTACAATATATATATATATTTTATAGTGAAAGTTTACTGCTGATTTAACTATCTATCTGTTGTAATGCTATCCAATATACACATCTCTGTTAGACATACATATCCACCTGACTATTGACATTTGTATATATTTTCAAGAACAACATATAATTAGGATCAAACGTCTCATATACACACATTTGCACATCCATACATACACACTTACAGACAAAAGGGGCATCTCCTGAAAAGTTGTCTAGTCTGGCTGGGAAATACCAAAGCAATTACCATGGGACATCACCTTATGTAATAATCATCTCTATCTACTCCATGATTTAATTTGGAGATCCATCATTGGGCACATCATGGTGGCTGCCCATTAAACAAAATGTTTTTGCTTTTGATTAAACTTGAACTTTGCGCCAGGAAAAAAACACCTAATTTCCGACCTGTTGGTCCTCTTGAACCATGACCTATATCTTCATCACTATGGTCACATTTAGCAATGAACTTTATTATGCACATGCCTAGCTCCAATAAGAAGATATAAAAAAACAAAAACAAAAGAAGGGAGCCAAATATAGTGTAGTATTTCTGGAAAAACGAGGTTTGTATTCAATTTTCCATTAGTGAGAATTATACTCACATTTTAACAATGCCACTTGTATGTTCGATACAGTAGCACTTCAAACATGTGGAGGATACTTTACTGCCTCCACACAGGTTATTCAATACTGCTGCTCTATCCTCAATGACGAAATGGTCAGTGGATCATGAAACGTGTTGAGTAGTGATGAGCGAGCACCCCAATGCTCGGGTGTTCGGGTGCTCTGACCGAGCACCCCCGGAGGCTCGAGTGCTCGGCCGAGCACCCGAGCCCCATTGAAGTCAATGGGAGGACTCGAGCATTACACCAGGCACCCCCTGCTCTGATGAGGGGAGGGTGCCTGGTCCATAGGAAAAGGTCAGAAAATGATGGAAACACCACAGAAATGGTTCAGGGACAGCATAGGGAGGATGTCTGGATGCATCTTGGACTCCAACGTCGCTGCTGGGAACGATGTTTCGCCCGTAGTACGCCATTTTTACAGACTGACCGTAAAACACACAAAAAGGAAGATAAAAACGACTTTAGGCGAAAAATTGTTACCAAACAGTATTTGCTGTATATTTACTTGTATATCATCTGCAAATTCTGCAAAAAATTTCATCGATTTTTCGGAACTGGGGCCATGATTAAGAGGGAAACGTGCGCAGAGGCAAATTCTCCCAAAAATGTCCTTGATTTTTCTGAACTGAGGCCATGATTAAGAGGGAAACGTGCGCAGAGGCAAATTCTCCCAAAAATTTCCTTGATTTTTCTGAACTGAGGCCATGATTAAGAGGGAAACGTGCGCAAAGGCAAATTCTCCCAAAAATTTCCTCGATTTTTCTGAACTGGGGCCATGATTAAGAGGGAAACGTGTGCTGAGCCGACCATCAAAAACATTATGGGTGAGGGTCTGCTGCGGAGCTGACCATCCTAAACATTATATGCGAAGGCCCGCTAGTGAGCTGACGCTATAAAACATTATATGAGAGGGCCCGCTAGAGAGCTGACCCAATAAAACATTATATGAGAAGGCCCGCTGGTGAGCTGACATATACAAAAATTGTCAAACAGGGCCCGCTGGTGAGCTGGCCCTATATAAAAATTATATCACAGGGCTCGCTGGTGAGCTGGCCCTATATAAAAATTATATCACAGGGCATATGGAAGAGGAGGAGGAGGATGAGAAGATTAAGAGTCAACCATATACCCGTTTTTTGGGTGGAAGGGGTGAATGGGAATACAGAGTATTCCCATCATTGTAAATAACATATATAATGTGACTTTATGTTCCCCCGGGGCTTTCCTCCAGTGGAGTGGAGAAGTCAGGGGAAATCCAGGCCTTGTTCATTTTTATAAGTGTCAACCTATCAGCATTTTCGGTGGAAAGGCGGATACGCTTATCTGTTATGATGCCACCAGCAGCACTAAATACCCGCTCAGACAGAACGCTGGAGGCAGGGCAGGCCAGCACCTCCAAGGCGTAGAGTGCCAGTTCATACCACGTGTCCAGCTTGGACACCCAGTAGTTGTAAGGCACAGAGGGATCATTGAGGACGCTGACACGGTCTGCTACGTACTCCTTCACCATCTTCCAAAACTTTTCCCTACTTGTGACACTAGGCTGCGCATCAGGGTGAGGGTGCTGGCGGGGTGTCATAAAGGTGTCCCACGCCTTGGAGAGTGTTGCCCTGCCTTTGTCGGAACTGCTGTGTGCTCCCCTTTTCTCCCCTTCTCGGTTGGCCAAGGTAGCACGTACTCTGCCGCCAGTGTTGTCAGATGGAAAATTTTGGAGCAATTTTTCGACAAGAACCTTCTGGTATTGCACCATTTTGCTTGTCCTCTCCACCGGAGGAATGAGAGATGAGAAATTCTCTTTGTAGCGGGGGTCCAGAAGGGTGAACACCCAGTAATCCGTGTTGTCTAAAATGCGTATAACGCGTGGGTCACGGGAAAGGCAGCCTAACATAAAGTCAGCCATGTGTGCCAGAGTACCAACAGGCAAGATTTCGCTCTCCTCACCAGGAGGATGACTATCAATCTCCTCATCCTCTTCCTCCTCTTCTGCCCACCCACGCTGAAGAGATGGAACTAAAGTTCCATGGCTACCCTCTGTAGCGGAGGCAACCGTGTCTTCCTCCTCCTCCTCCTCCGCCTCCTCCAATTGTCGCTGAGAAGACGAAGTGAGGGTGCTCTGGCTATCACCTTGTGTAAGCTCTTCCTCCCGCATTTCCACCTCTTCCACATGCAAAGCGTCAGTTTTAATTGTGAGCAGCGAGCGTTTCAGTAGACACAGAAGTGGGATGGTTACACTGATAATAGCGTTATCGCCACTCACCATCTGTGTCGATTCCTCAAAATTGCGTAAAACCTCACAGAGGTCTGACATCCATTCCCACTCCTCACTTCTGATTACAGGAAGTTGAACGGAGAGGCGACGACCGTGTAACAGCTGGTACTCCACTACTGCCCTCTGCTGCTCACAAAGCCGGGCCAACATGTGGAAGGTGGAGTTCCAGCGCGTGCTCACGTCACACAGCAGCCGGTGAGCTGGCAATTGTAAGCGCTGCTGCAGCTTCAACAGGCCGGCTGAAGCTGTAGATGACTTACGGAAATGTGCACACACGCGGCGCACCTTGGTCAAGAGATCATGCAAATTGGGGTAGGTTTTTAGAAATCGCTGAACCACTAAATTAAATACATGCGCTAGGCATGGTACGTGTGTGAGCTTGCCGAGCTCCAAAGCCGCCACCAAGTTACGCCCATTATCACACACAACCATGCCTGGTTGCAGGTTGAGTGGCGAGAGCCATTGCTCGGTCTGGTGACTAATCCCCTGCAACAGCTCTGAGGCTGTGTGCTGTTTGTCCCCAAGGCAGATCAGCTTCAGCACGGCCTGTTGACGCTTCCCCACTGCAGTGCTACACTGCTTCCAGCTACCGGCTGATGGGTGAGTGGCGCTGCGCGCAGAGAATTCGGAGGTGAAAACGGAGGAGGAGGAGCCAATAACGTAGGTGCTGGCAGAAACCCTGATGGAGGTAGGGCCCGCAATCCTCGGCGTGGGTAGCACCTGTGCCATCCCAGGGTCCGAGTCGCTCCCAGCCTCCACGACATTCACCCAGTGTGCCGTCAGGGAAATGTAGCGTCCCTGGCCACAAGCACTTGTCCATGTGTCAGTCGTTAAGTGGACCTTCCCAGTAACTGCGTTGGTCAGGGCACGGGTGATGTTACGGGACACATGGTGGTGTAAGGCGGGGACGGCACACCGGGAAAAGTAGTGGCGGCTGGGGACTGCGTACCGAGGGACAGCTGCTGCCATCAGGCTGCGGAAGGACTCAGTCTCCACAAGCCTAAATGGCAGCATTTCGATGGCCAGTAATTTGGAAAGGTGTGAGGTTAGTGCTATGGCCTGTGGGTGGGTGGCTGGGTATTTTCGCTTGCGCTCAAATGCCTGGGGTAACGACATTTGGACGCTGTGCTGGGACAGGGAAGTGGATGTGGTCGCTGATGGTGCTTCAGATGGTACAGGTGCAGGGCGGGAGGTATGCGGGCCTGCGCCTTCGACAGGCGATTGGCCGGCACCGAAAACAGGGGAAGAGGAGGCAGTGGTGTGGCCTGCAGACACAGATTGGCGATCCGGGCGTTCCTCCCACTTATTACGGTGCTTGGATGCCATGTGTCGGATCATGCTGGTGGTGGTGAGGTTTCTAGTATTCATGCCTCGGCTCATTCTGGTGTTGAACAGGTTGCAAACTATAATTCTTTTGTCGTCCGCACTTTCCTTAAAAAAACGCCATACCGCGGAACACCTACCCCTTGGCAAGGGAGATTTACGCAAGGGGGTGCTCCGTGGAACATTTGCGGGCCGGTTTGGTGCGGTCCGCCTTCTTTCTGTAGCCACACCACTGCCTCTTCCAGCCTGTTGCGGTGCTGCAGATGGCTCACCCTCAGGACTGCTGTCATCGCTCGGCTCTACACCTTCCCAGGTGGGGTCAGTCACCTCATCGTCCACCAAGTCCTCCTCCACTTCCTCACTCTGATCATCCTCCTCATGTCTTGATCCCACCACATACTCAGTCATTGACAACTGTATATCATCCTCCTCATCAATGTCTTGAGACAGTAATAGTGCTTGATTTAATGGCAACTGTGTCTCATCATCATCATCATCCACTTCCTTTGACCTTAAATGCCGTTCACCTCTGTCATCTTCTTGTGATTGGGTACCCTCTAGAGGTTGTGAATCAGGGCACAAGATGTCATGTTCCTCTGCAAGCGTGCTTGGAGAGAGGTTCAAATTAAGGATTGGTGATGAGACGAGCTCCTCACTATATCCCAGTGTGGGATCACTTCTTTGACCAGATCCTCTATGGTGGGAGGAAGGATGATCAGGGTGAGGATTATGTTGACCAGACTCTTGGCTACTGAGAGTGGACTTGGTGGAAGACAGGGTGGTGCTTAACCGACTGGAAGCAGTATCAGCTGACATCCAACCGACCACCTGTTCGCAGTGGTCGGACCTCGAGAGTGATGTCCTGCGACGCCCTGTAAACTGAGACATGAAGCTAGGTATGGTGGATGTCTCTCTGTCTTGTGCTCTGGCACCAGGCACAGTTTCTACACGTCCTGACCCGCGCCCTGAACTATCAGGATCACGTCCACTTCCCCGTCCCTTTTTACCCGCCTTCTTCATATTACACGGAATATGTGCTGCAAATCTGCAACTTTGCACAGTAAACAGAATGTTCTTCTTAACTGCGGCTCGGCACAGTGAATGGAATATGTGACTTTGATATTTTAGAGTTTGCACAGTTAACAGAATGTTCTCCTAATATGCAACTTTGCACACTAAACAGAATGTGCTTCTTAACTGCGGCTACGCACAGTGAATGGAATATGTGACTTTGATATTTTACAGTTTGCACAGTTAACAGAATGTTCTCCTAATATGCAACTTTGCACACTAAACAGAATGTGCTTCTTAACTGCGGCTACGCACAGTGAATGGAATATGTGACTTTGATATTTTACAGTTTGCACAGTTAACAGAATGTTCTCCTAATATGCAACTTTGCACACTAAACAGAATGTGCTTCTTAACTGCGGCTACGCACAGTGAATGGAATATGTGACTTTGATATTTTACAGTTTGCACAGTTAACAGAATGTGCTTCTTAACTGCGGCTACGTACAGTGAATGGAATATGTGACTTTGATATTTTACAGTTTGAACACTTAACAGAATGTTCTCCTAATATGCAACTTTGCACACTGAACAGAATGTGCTCTAATCTGCAACTTTGCACACTAAAAAGAATGTGCTGCTAATCTGCAACTTTGCACACTGAACAGAATGTGCTCTAATCTGCAACTTTGCACACTAAACAGAATGTACTGCTAATCTGCGGCTAGGCACAGTGAACAGAATATGTGAAGTTTTTTTTTTTTATATCTTTGCCCCCCCAAACGAAATAAACTGCTGCCCCCACACACAGTAGTCCTAAAAAGGACTTTTGGGTCTTTTTTTTTACAAATTCGCTTTTCTTCTCCCTACACTGACTTTCCCTTCCTATCCTCATCTCTCCCTGGCTAAGACTGAGCCGAACTCGCTGGTCAGGTGCTATACAGCACCCGATCACGGGTTCTGGCCAGCCAATCAGTGTAATGCCAGCAGCCAACATGGCTGCTGGCATTACACTGATGTCAGAGCCTCCCTGCACGTTTATTGGCTGCGCAGCAGCCGCGAAACGTGCGGGGAGGAGACCCGAACATGGCGGGCGAGCACATGCGGTACTCGTACGAGTACCGCCATGTGCCGAGCAGAGCGATGCTCGAGCCGAACCGAGCTTCGGCCGAGCATGCTCGCTCATCACTAGTGTTGAGGGTATATAGGGGATATTTAAACAATATATTTATTTTTGTTTTGTATTAATTTTATGAATTAAACTATATTGAATTGAATCAATACATTTTCCTGGGTTTTTACCATTGGAGTGAGCAACCATTGGAAGTGAGGTCTGTGTGGGGAGGACTAGCACGATCTGTCCCCACAAGTGTTAAGACCGGTAGTACATTCATCTACTCCGGTCTGGATGGATTTTAAGTAAGTACACGGACTGGTTATATGGTTATGTGTTTACATTGATAAACGGAGACAATTATGAGATAAATGTTAGAACTGTCATGAGCATATTTGTTGTCATCCATTAATACTGGCCTAGCGCCTGATCCCTTGGCTTCTTCCATGCCAGCAGTCACTCCTACTCCTGTGTCTGTATCTGAGCCAGATGTTCCACCTAAAATACCTGTTCCAGGATTCTGCTCATGCAAGCCTTCTGAATGCAGAGAATTTCTGAATCATTGCTTATTATACTTTCTCACCAAACCTCAAACCTTCAGTTCCCATTCAGACAGGGAGGCTTCTGTGATTTCCTTTCTTAAGGATGAAGTTCTGATTGGGCCTCATCCTTGGTAGAGAAGAACACACTGCTTCACGAAGACTGTGGTGTCTTTCTCCAAGGGCAGTCTTTAATGTTCCTGTTATAAAGTTTCTGCAAAAACCTTGTTGCTGGAACTTTGCTGGGAAGTTGGTCAGTTAGTCAACACACAATTCAGTTTTAAAACTCTCCTATAAAACTGATTGGACTATGGGAGCTATTAAGGCATCTTTCTGTCGAAAGACTAAAAGACACACCTATTATGAGATACCTGAAGAAATGTAATATCTGATAAATCTATGCTAAGATCTGAAACACAGAATGCAAGTGAGAAAGTTAGAACATGGTAGATCTCATAGGATAATCAGGAATTGAATTTACAGCATGGTAACTTCCCGAAAGTTCTGACTGACAGCATGACTCAGCAGTTTGCATCACATTCTATGGAGAACTGTTTGTCTGCGACTTTCCTCTTAAATAGAATAACAGATTAACTAACTGGAATCTGGCCACTAGTGTTGAGCGAGCATGCTCGGCCGAAGCTCGGTTCGGCTCGAGCATCGCTCTGCTCGGCACATGGCGGTACTCGTACGAGTACCGCATGTGCTCGCCCGCCATGTTCGGGTCTCTTCCCCGCACGTTTCGTGGCTGCTACGCAGCCAATAAACGTGCAGGGAGGCTCTAACATCAGTGTAATGCCAGCAGCCATGTTGGCTGCTGGCATTACACTGATTGGCTGGCCAGAACCCGTGGTCGGGTGCTGTATAGCACCTGACCAGCGAGTTCGGCTCAGTCTTAGCCAGGGAGAGATGAGGATAGGAAGGGAAAGTCAGTGTAGGGAGAAGAAAAGCAATTGTGAAAAAAAAAAGACCCAAAAGTCCTTTTTAGGACTACTGTGTGTGGGGGCAGCAGTTTATTTTGTGTGGGGGGGCAGAGAAAAAAAAAAAAAATCTTCATATATTCTGTTCACTGTGCCTAGCCGCAGATTAGCAGCACATTCTGTTTAGTGTGCAAAGTTGCAGATTAGAGCACATTCTGTTCAGTGTGCAAAGTTGTAGATTAGCAGCACATTCTTTTTAGTGTGCAAAGTTGCAGATTAGAGCACATTCTGTTTAGTGTGCAAAGTTGCAGATTAGCAGCACATTCTTTTTAGTGTGCAAAGTTGCAGATTAGAGCACATTCTGTTTAGTGTGCAAAGTTGCAGATTAGCAGCACATTCTTTTTAGTGTGCAAAGTTGCAGATTAGAGCACATTCTGTTTAGTGTGCAAAGTTGCAGATTAGCAGCACATTCTGTTTACTGTGCAAAGTTTCAGAATAGGAAAACATTCTGTTAAGTGTTCAAACTGTAAAATATCAAAGTCACATATTCCATTCACTGTGCGTAGCCGCAGTTAAGAAGCAAATTCTGTTTACTGTGCAAAGTTTCAGAATAGGAGAACATTCTGTTAAGTGTTCAAACTGTAAAATATCAAAGTCACATATTCCATTCACTGTGCGTAGCCGCAGTTAAGAAGCAAATTCTGTTTACTGTGCAAAGTTTCAGAATAGGAAAACATTCTGTTAAGTGTTCAAACTGTAAAATATCAAAGTCACATATTCCATTCACTGTGCGTAGCCGCAGTTAAGAAGCAAATTCTGTTTACTGTGCAAAGTTTCAGAATAGGAAAACATTCTGTTAAGTGTTCAAACTGTAAAATATCAAAGTCACATATTCCATTCACTGTGCGTAGCCGCAGTCAAGAAGCAAATTCTGTTTACTGTGCAAAGTTTCAGAATAGGAAAACATTCTGTTAAGTGTTCAAACTGTAAAATATCAAAGTCACATATTCCATTCACTGTGC
Source organism: Rhinophrynus dorsalis (assembly GCA_037306005.1). Taxonomy (NCBI): domain Eukaryota; kingdom Metazoa; phylum Chordata; class Amphibia; order Anura; family Rhinophrynidae; genus Rhinophrynus; species Rhinophrynus dorsalis. The sequence continues at coordinate 214,463,477 of CM074719.1, read as the reverse complement.
GTAGCCGCAGTTAAGAAGCAAATTCTGTTTACTGTGCAAAGTTTCAGAATAGGAAAACATTCTGTTAAGTGTTCAAACTGTAAAATATCAAAGTCACATATTCCATTCACTGTGCGTAGCCGCAGTTAAGAAGCAAATTCTGTGTACTGTGCAAAGTTTCAGAATAGGAAAACATTCTGTTAAGTGTTCAAACTGTAAAATATCAAAGTCACATATTCCATTCACTGTGCGTAGCCGCAGTTAAGAAGCAAATTCTGTGTACCTTGCAAAGTTTCAGAATAGGAAAACATTCTGTTAAGTGTTCAAACTGTAAAATATCAAAGTCACATATTCCATTCACTGTGCGTAGCCGCAGTTAAGAAGCAAATTCTGTTTACTGTGCAAAGTTTCAGAATAGGAAAACATTCTGTTAAGTGTTCAAACTGTAAAATATCAAAGTCACATATTCCATTCACTGTGCGTAGCCGCAGTTAAGAAGCAAATTCTGTTTACTGTGCAAAGTTTCAGAATAGGAAAACATTCTGTTAAGTGTTCAAACTGTAAAATATCAAAGTCACATATTCCATTCACTGTGCGTAGCCGCAGTTAAGAAGCAAATTCTGTTTACTGTGCACAGTTTCAGAATAGGAAAACATTCTGTTAAGTGTTCAAACTGTAAAATATCAAAGTCACATATTCCATTCACTGTGCGTAGCCGCAGTTAAGAAGCAAACTCTGTTTACTGTGCAAAGTTTCAGAATAGGAAAACATTCTGTTAAGTGTTCAAACTGTAAAATATCAAAGTCACATATTCCATTCACTGTGCGTAGCCGCAGTTAAGAAGCAAATTCTGTTTACTGTGCACAGTTTCAGAATAGGAAAACATTCTGTTAAGTGTTCAAACTGTAAAATATCAAAGTCACATATTCCATTCACTGTGCGTAGCCGCAGTTAAGAAGCAAATTCTGTTTACTGTGCAAAGTTTCAGAATAGGAAAACATTCTGTTAAGTGTTCAAACTGTAAAATATCAAAGTCACATATTCCATTCACTGTGCGTAGCCGCAGTTAAGAAGCAAATTCTGTTTACTGTGCAAAGTTTCAGAATAGGAAAACATTCTGTTAAGTGTTCAAACTGTAAAATATCAAAGTCACATATTCCATTCACTGTGCGTAGCCGCAGTTAAGAAGCAAATTCTGTTTACTGTGCACAGTTTCAGAATAGGAAAACATTCTGTTAAGTGTTCAAACTGTAAAATATCAAAGTCACATATTCCATTCACTGTGCGTAGCCGCAGTTAAGAAGCAAATTCTGTTTACTGTGCAAAGTTTCAGAATAGGAAAACATTCTGTTAAGTGTTCAAACTGTAAAATATCAAAGTCACATATTCCATTCACTGTGCGTAGCCGCACTTAAGAAGCAAATTCTGTTTACTGTGCAAAGTTGCAGATTTGCAGCACATATTCCGTGTAATATGAAGAAGGCGGGTAAAAAGGGACGGGGAAGTGGACGTGATCCTGATAGTTCAGGACGCGGGTCAGGACGCGTAGAAACTGCGCCTTGTGCCAGAGCACAAGACAGAAAGACATCCACCATACCAAGCTTCATGTCTCAGTTTACAGGGCGTCGCAGGACATCACTCTCGAGGTCCGACCACTGCGAACAGGTGGTCGGTTGGATGTCAGCTGATACTGCTTCCAGTCGGTTAAGCACCACCCTGTCTTCCACCAAGTCCACTCTCAGTAGCCAAGAGTCTGGTCAACATAATCCTCACTCTGATCATCCTTCCTCCCACCATAGAGGATCTGGTCAAAGAAGTGATCCTACACTGGGATATAGTGAGGAGCTCGTCTCATCACCAATCCTTAATTTGAACCTCTCTCCAAGCACGCTTGCAGAGGAACATGACATCTTGTGCCCTGATTCACAACCTCTAGAGGCTACCCAATCACAAGAAGATGACAGAGGTGAACGGCATTTAAGGTCAAAGGAAGTGGACGATGATGATGATGAGACACAGTTGCCATTAAATCAACCACTATTACTGTCTCTAGACCTTGATGAGGAGGATGATATACAGTTGTCAATGACTGAGTATGTGGTGGGATCAAGACATGAGGAGGATGATCAGAGTGAGGAAGTGGAGGAGGACTTGGTGGACGATGAGGTGACTGACCCCACCTGGGAAGGTGTAGAGCCGAGTGATGACAGCAGTCCTGAGGGTGAGCCATCTGCAGCACCGCAACAGGCTGGAAGAGGCAGTGGTGTGGATACAGAAAGAAGGCGGACCGCACCAAACCGGCCCGCAAATGTTCCACGGAGCACCCCCTTGCGTAAATCTCCCTTGCCAAGGGGTAGGTGTTCCGCGGTATGGCGTTTTTTTAAGGAAAGTGCGGACGACAAAAGAATTGTAGTTTGCAACCTGTGCCACACCAGAATGAGCCGAGGCATGAACACTAGCAACCTCACCACCATCAGCATGATCCGACACATGGCATCCAAGCACCGTAATAAGTGGGAGGAACGCCTGGATCGCCCATCTGTGTCTGCAGGCCACACCACTGCCTCCTCTTCCCTTGTTTTCAGTGCCGGCCAATCGCCTGTCGAAGGCGCAGGCCCGCATACCTCCCGCCCTGCACCTGTACCATCTGAAGCACCATCAGCGACCACATCCCAGCACGTCCCAGCACAGCGTCCAAATGTCGTTACCCCAGGCATTTAAGCGCAAGCGAAAATACCCAGCCACCCACCCACAGGCCATAGCACTAACCTCACACCTTTCCAAATTACTGGCCATCGAAATGCTGCCATTTAGGCTTGTGGAGACTGAGTCCTTCCGCAGCCTGATGGCAGCAGCTGTCCCTCGGTACGCAGTCCCCAGCCGCCACTACTTTTCCCGGTGTGCCATCCCCGCCTTACACCACCATGTGTCCCGTAACATCACCTGTGCCCTGACCAACGCAGTTACTGGGAAGGTCCACTTAACGACTGACACATGGACAAGTGCTTGTGGCCAGGGACGCTACATTTCCCTGACGGCACACTGGGTGAATGTCGTGGAGGCTGGGAGCGACTCGGACCCTGGGATGGCACAGGTGCTACCCACGCCGAGGATTGCGGGCCCTACCTCCATCAGGGTTTCCGCCAGCACCTACATTATTGGCTCCTCCTCCTCCGTTTCCACCTCCGAATTCTCTGTGCGCAGCGCCACTCACCCATCAGCCGGTAGCTGGAAGCAGTGTAGCACTGCAGTGGGGAAGCGTCAACAGGCCGTGCTGAAGCTGATCTGCCTTGGGGACAAACAGCACACGGCCTCAGAGCTGTTGCAGGGGATTAGTCACCAGACCGAGCAGTGGCTCTCGCCACTCAACCTGCAACCAGGCATGGTTGTGTGTGATAATGGGCGTAACTTGGTGGCGGCTTTGGAGCTCGGCAAGCTCACACACGTACCATGCCTAGCGCATGTATTTAATTTAGTGGTTCAGCGATTTCTAAAAACCTACCCCAATTTGCATGATCTCTTGACCAAGGTGCGCCGCGTGTGTGCACATTTCCGTAAGTCATCTACAGCTTCAGCCGGCCTGTTGAAGCTGCAGCAGCGCTTACAATTGCCAGCTCACCGGCTGCTGTGTGACGTGAGCACGCGCTGGAACTCCACCTTCCACATGTTGGCCCGGCTTTGTGAGCAGCAGAGGGCAGTAGTGGAGTACCAGCTGTTACACGGTCGTCGCCTCTCCGTTCAACTTCCTGTAATCAGAAGTGAGGAGTGGGAATGGATGCCAGACCTCTGTGAGGTTTTACGCAATTTTGAGGAATCGACACAGATGGTGAGCGGCGATAACGCTATTATCAGTGTAACCATCCCACTTCTGTGTCTACTGAAACGCTCGCTGCTCACAATTAAAACCAACGCTTTGCATGTGGAAGAGGTGGAAATGGGGGAGGAAGAGCTTACACAAGGTGATAGCCAGAGCACCCTCACTTCGTCTTCTCAGCGACAATTGGAGGAGGCGGAGGAGGAGGAGGAGGAGGAGGAGGAAGACACGGTTGCCTCCGCTACAGAGGGTAGCCATGGAACTTTAGTTCCATCTCTTCAGCGTGGGTGGGCAGAAAAGGAGGAAGAGGATGAGGAGATTGAGAGTCATCCTCCTGGTGAGGACAGCGAAATCTTGCCTGTTGGTACTCTGGCACACATGGCTGACTTTATGTTAGGCTGCCTTTCCCGTGACCCACGCGTTATACGCATTTTAGACAACACGGATTACTGGGTGTTCACCCTTCTGGACCCCCGCTACAAAGAGAATTTCTCATCTCTCATTCCTCCGGTGGAGAGGACAAGCAAAATGGTGCAATACCAGAAGGTTCTTGTTGAAAAATTGCTCCAAAATTTTCCATCTGACAACGCTGGCGGCAGAGTACGTGCTACCTTGGCCAACAGAGAAGGGGAGAAAAGGGGAGCACACAGCAGTTCTGACAAAGGCAGGGCAACACTCTCCAAGGCGTGGGACACCTTCATGACACCCCGCCAGCACCCTCACCCTGATGCGCAGCCTAGTGTCACAAGGAGGGAAAAGTTTTGGAAGATGGTGAAGGAGTACGTAGCAGACCGTGTCAGCGTCCTCAATGATCCCTCTGTGCCTTACAACTACTGGGTGTCCAAGCTGGACACGTGGTATGAACTGGCACTCTACGCCTTGGAGGTGCTGGCCTGCCCTGCCGCCAGCGTTCTGTCTGAGCGGGTATTTAGTGCTGCTGGTGGCATCATACCAGATAAGCGTATCCGCCTTTCCACCGAAAATGCTGATAGGTTGACACTTATAAAAATGAACAAGGCCTGGATTTCCCCTGACTTCTCCACTCCACTGGAGGAAAGCCCCGGAGGAACATAAAGTGACTTTATATATGTTATTTGCAATGATGGGAATACTCTGTATTCCCATTCACCCCTTCCACCCAAAAAACGGGTATATGGTTGACTCTCTTCCATATACCCTGGGATATAATTTTTATATAGGGCCAGCTCACCAGCGGGCCCTGTGATATAATTTCTATATAGGGCCAGCTCACCAGCGGGCGCAGTTTGACAATTTTTGTATACGTCAGCTCACCAGCGGGCCTTCTCATATAATGTTTTATTGGGTCAGCTCTCTAGCGGGCCGTCTCATATAATGTTTTATAGCGTCAGCTCACTAGCGGGCCTTCGCATATAATGTTTAGGATGGTCAGCTCCGCAGCAGACCCTCACCCATAATGTTTTGGATGGTCGGCTCAGCGCACGTTTCCCTCTTAATCATGGCCCCAGTTCAGAAAAATCGAGGAAATTTTTGGGAGAATTTGCCTTTGCGCACGTTTCCCTCTTAATCATGGCCTCAGTTCAGAAAAATCAAGGAAATTTTTGGGAGAATTTGTCTCTGCGCACGTTTCCCTCTTAATCATGGCCTCAGTTCAGAAAAATCAAGGAAATTTTTGGGAGAATTTGCCTCTGCGCACGTTTCCCTCTTAATCATGGCCTCAGTTCAGAAAAATCAAGGAAATTTTTGGGAGAATTTGCCTCTGCGCACGTTTCCCTCTTAATCATGGCCTCAGTTCAGAAAAATCGAGGACATTTTTGGGAGAATTTGCAGATGATATACAAGTAAATATACAGCAAATACTGTTTGGTAACAATTTTTCGCCTAAAGTCGTTTTTATCTTCCTTTTTGTGTGTTTTACGGTCAGTCTGTAAAAATGGCGTACTACGGGCGAAAGATCGTTCCCAGCAGCGATGTTGGAGTCCAAGATGCATCCAGACATCCTCCCTATGCTGTCCCTGAACCATTTCTGTGGTGTTTCCATCATTTTCTGCCCTTTTCCTATGGACCCGGCACCCTCCCCTCATCAGAGCAGGGGGTGCCTGGTGTAGTGCTCGAGTCCTCCCATTGACTTCAATGGGGCTTGGGTGCTCGGCCGAGCACTCGAGCCTCCGGGGGCGCTCGGTCAGAGCACCCGAACACCCGAGCATTGGGGTGCTCGCTCATCACTACTGGCCACTAAAGGGCACTGTTAATGTAAAAAACGAGATTAAACTGATAACTCTGGAAATATACATCTCTCAGCAGGAAAAGCCCTACAATATATGTATATATATATATATATATATATATATATATATATATATATATTTTATAGTGAAAGTTTACTGCTGATTTAACTATCTGTTGTAATGCTATCCAATATACACATCTCTGTTAGACATACATATCCACCTGACTATTGACATTTGTATATATTTTCAAGAACAACATATAATTAGGATCAAACGTTTCATATACACACATTTGCACATCCATACATACACACTTACAGACAAAAGGGGCATCTCCTGAAAAGTTGTCTAGTCTGGCTGGGAAATACCAATGCAATTACCATGGGACATCACCTTATATAATAATCATCTCTATCTACTCCATGATTTAATTTGGAGATCCATCATTGGGCACATCATGGTGGCTCCCCATTAAACAAAATGTTTTTGCTTTTGATTAAACTTGAACTTTGCGCCAAGAAAAAAACACCTAATTTCTGACTTGTTGGTCCTCTTGAACCGTGACCTATATCTTCATCACTATGGTCACATTTAGCAATGAACTTTATTATGCACATGTCTAGCTCCAATAAGAAGATATAAAAAAACAAAAACAAAAGAAGGGAGCCAAATATAGTGTAGTATTTCTGGAAAAACAAGGTTTGTATTCAATTTTCCATTAGTGAGAATTATACTCACATTTTAACAATGCCACTTGTATGTTCGATACAGTAGCACTTCAAACATGTGGAGGATACTTTACTGCCTCCACACAGGTTATTCAATACTGCTGCTCTATCCTCAGTGACGAAATGGTCAGTGAATCATGAAACGCGTTGAGAGTATATAGGGGATATTTAAACAATAAATTTATTTTTGTTTTGTATTCATTTTATGAATGAAACTATATTGAATCGAGTCAATACATTTTCCTGGGTTTTTACCATTGGCGTGAGCAACCATTGGAAGTGAGGTCCGTGTGGGGAGGACTAGCACGATCTGTCCCCACAAGTGTTAAGACCAGTAGTAAATCCATCTACTCCGGTCTGGATGGATTTTAAGTAAGTACACGGACTGGTTATGTGGTTATGTGTTTACATTGATAAACGGAGACATTTACGATATATAACAGCGCTCGCCTATTGTGTGTTATTGTGTCCAATAAGAAGATGATCATTCTTGTCATTGTGGACTGTTTCTCTAAACAATCTAATTTTCTTCTTCAAGTCAAGTTCCTTGTTCACAAAAGATCTACTGAAATCTTATTGAAAAAAATATTAAATCTAGAGACAAAGATGTACGTGATACATTATTTTTATAAAGGCAATACATCAATCAATAATTAAACTGATCTGTTTACTTTACAGTAAAAATCCAGCAAATGTACAAAGGGCAGGTGTAAGGAGAGAGGAGTATGAGTGCTTGGACATGGTACTTAAGTGGTTACTACAAAAACTAACTGTGGCTGTGGTTGCTGCACGTTGTGCAATAATTGAAGTTGATCCTACTGAGAAGACTGTTTGTTAAACTTGACTTGAAAAGTTCCACCACCACCACAACTATTAAGCAGAAATAATACTAAATAGGGATGAGCGAGCACCCCGATGCTCGGGTGCTCGGGTGCTCTGACCGAGCACCCCCTGATGCTCGAGTGCTCGGCCGAGCACCCGAGCCCCATTCAAATGAATGGGAGCACTCGAGCATTAAACCAGGCACCCCCTGCTCTGATGAGCGGAGGGTGCCTGGTCAATGTCCCCCTTCATCTCCGCTATGCCCCTCTTCCACAATGTCCCCCTTCATCTCCTATGCCATAGAGGAGATGAAGGGGGACATTGTGGAAGAGGGGCATAGCGGAGATGAAGGGGGACATTGTGGAAGAGGGGCATAGACTCTATGCCCCTCTTCCACAGTGTCCCCCTTCATCTCCGCTATGCCCCTCTTCCACAATGTCCCCCTTCATCTCCGCTATGGCATAGGAGATGAAGGGGTACATTGTGGAAGAGGGGCATAGCGGAGATGAAGGGGGACATTGTGGAAGAGGGGCATAGCGGAGATGAAGGGGGACATTGTGGAAGAGGGGCATAGAGTCTATGCCCCTCTTCCACAATGTCCCCCTTCATCTCCGCAATGCCCCCTTCATCTCCGCAATGCCCCCGTACCTCCATTCCCTGGTGGTCCAGCGGAGCGTCTTCGGATCTGTGCCTCTTCCGGCACAGATCCTCTTCACCCGAACATGTCGGGCGAGCACATGGCGGTACTCGTACGAGTACCGCCATGTGCCGAGCAGAGCGATGCTCGAGCCGATCCGAGCATCGGCCGAGCACGCTCGCTCAACACTAATACTAAACCTTTTAAGAACACTGAAGATGCATTCTAGTGTTGTTGCCATAGCGGCAGAGGGTTTAACAGTGACATCTAACAGTGACAACAATACCCATCTGCTTTGTGAATATTCTATAAATCCCCCTAAGGGGAAAAGTAAAAAAGAAATTGTTTAAGACATCAAAATGATGGCTTACTGGTGAAAAACAACTAATGCTAATGATGACCTTATTATTGATGATGATTTTGCTTGAGAATATATCTCTCCACCATCCTCTCCTTGTTCTGAGATAAAGTAGAGAGTGAGAGGGATAATGATATCACACATTTATCATAAAGAAAAAGGATCAATCTTCAAAAACTTAAAAAAGCACTGCCTATTTATAAACTCTTTGCAAGGTCAATGAGAATGTTTACTTAAAACTACACAACATGTTAGTTATCATCAATCTCACCACTTCTAAGTCCAATCCCCACCTAGTCACACACACTGTTGTAGGTTAAGCAGCAACACAGGTCATCATCAACATCCACAACCTTTGGTATGAGGAGTGCTTCTGCTCCTGTTGGAAGTGCAGAACCATTGACACCTACTGTTAGTACAATTACAACATCTAGGCCCTCTACTAGTAGTAGTCCCTAAGAAGCCCATCAGTTTACAGTATGGTGATAATTCACTCACCAAAAAGTTAAATATGTTGCTATCTGTTTTCTGTGTAAAAAGAAATAAGAGAGCAGGGGAAAGCAGGACCCCATCTAGGCACATCCTAATTGAGATCCCACCTGAAGCCCAAGCCCAGGACTGACTGGGAGGTAAACCAGCAGATGTTCAACATGGAAGTACTCATAAAAAGCGCAGGGTGCCAAGGGGCACCTGATAGTAGAACTGAAGATGTTGCAGCAAGTGGGACAATATTTTCTTCTGTAACAATAACACCCATGTCTCCTACTGTTGTTGTGCAAATGCAAGGCATGGAGACGGATGTTTCTTGTTGTAGGTGCCAAGAATCATATACTCCCCACACCCATTGCCACAAGCACCTCCACCACTGTTAGTCATGTTACTAAAAGTACCAAGTTACACATTTCTTCTGTATGCTGACAACCCGCACTTACTGAGTTCTTAGAAGAAAGTCAAAAACTGCACAAAAATAATCCAATAGTACGTCTGTGGAATGGCAAACTTGCCAGAATGTTGGTGGTTCACATGCTGCTATTTTCTTTTGCTGAAAGTAAAGAGTTTAAAGGACTGATTTCATGTGTTGCACACTTCTGGAATATCCCAAGCCACAGTTATTTTTCAAATATGGCTATGCTTGAGTGGTACAAGAAGTTGATTAGTATAGTAGTCAAAGGTCAAAGGGATTCAGCCTCCTAACATTTTTTCAAGGCATCTGTTGCTGTAGGACTCTGCCTGTTCATAACTGTTGATTCCTCAACTTCAGCCTCAACATCATAGTATTGTGGTAGGAAATCTTTCAGCCATAGAAGTATAGGTAAAAAATGACATAGTTCTCACAGGAAATTCATTGACAGTGGTAAAAAGGAGGGAATTTTCTGTATTTCTATGGACCGGAATTTTTACAGGAAAAACAAGAAGTTGATGGTTTTCCGTGAACATTCCTTCTGTAAAAAGTGTTTTTCCACACATCCCTACTATTAACCTCATGATTTGTCCCACATTACGATATTCTTAGGGTTTCATTCAACAAGGTAACAAACCAACTGCACCATAGAGAACAGATGAAAATACCCTTTGATTGAAATGGGGATTTGAACCACTTGAGTACTATTGTTTTTCAATCTGTTGGAGACCTCTCTAGCATTCAAGGGTTTAAAATGTCATTAAAATGAATGGACATTTGGGGAACTGTAATTGTCTCCAAAGATGCAGTTAGTTTGCTCCAGAACTGTACCTACTAAGTTTGTTGAACACGCCCCTTAGTTTAATGGAGTTATCTACCCCAGCTTGGCTGATTTAATAATGTCAATAATTGTATAGCCAGCACAATATTTCACTTCCCCAGTTAGTTACTTTGGGGGCATTTTATTTCTTCTTTCCCTCAATATATTTTGTGAGTGTGCATGTGTGTTTTGTACCCCTAGAAGTGGAGCTGGGGTTCTACAATGCACATTGAATACTTTCTTCTCCCTACCAATCAGATCATTTGGGTCCCTCTCACTCCCCTTGTGAAAACCTGCCCCCAATTCCTGTACAGATGCCAAAAGGTTACTGATGACATTCTCTGTGGCCACAAATGAGTTCTCACTTCAAAGCAAGCTTGTATATTAGTGTATATGACTTTTCGATACACCTTCTTTCTACAGTTTTGTGGACTTTCAACTTCTGAGGGGCCCTCATTAGATTGGATTCTTTGGGGCAGATGAACTAAGGCATGATAAAGAGGTGATAAAGAAGAGATTACTTCTCCAGTGATATGACTTCTCCAGTTCCTATGTTATTCTATGAAGCCAGTGCAATAAGTTTTCTCCAACATTGGAGATGTTAGTGCATAGTCTCTATAGAATAACATAGGAAAAGCAGAAGTTATATCACTGGAGAAATCATCTCTACTTTATCACCTCTTTATCACACCTTAGTTCATAACCTCCATTGTAGTTCCATTTAACATCAGAACCAATCTGACATGTTACCTGTGGAAGCAGAGGAGAGAGGGCATGACATACTGGCTACTAAGGGGTAGGGGTCCCTGATACACTTCCAGCCCAAGATGAGGCTCATGTGATTACAATTATTAAAACATTACTATCTGATCTGACGGTTCAATAAATTTGATGACACTTGAATTGAATTGTATTATTCTCTCGTATGTCACATGTCTGTTTGCTCTATACCTTATTAGGAATTTTTTTACACTGTAATATCTTTGGAATGATGCATCTCCCAACAGTGGCAGTATCCTTGTTTTAGTCAACAGGGAAAGTTTAACAATATATTTTTTTAATAAAAAAGTTTACTTCTCCTTTAAGAATTATTGGCATAGGTATTCAATAGTGTTGAGCGAGCACCCCGATGCTCGGGTGCTCGGGTGCTCTGACCGAGCACCGCCGGAGGCTCGAGTGCTCGGCCGAGCACCCGAGCCCCATTGAATTCAATGGGGCGACACGAGCATTACACCAGGCACCCCCTGCTCTGATGAGGGGAGGGTGCCTGGTCAATGCCCCCCTTCATCTCCACAATGCCCCTCTTCCACAATGTCCCCCTTCCACAATGTCCCCCTTCATCTCCGCAATGCCCCCTTCATCTCCGCAATGTCCCCCTTCCACAATGTCCCCCTTCATCTCCGCAATGTCCCCCTTCCACAATGTCCCCCTTCATCTCCGCAATGCCCCCTTCATCTCCGCAATGCCCCCCTTCCACAATGTCTACCCTTCCACAATGTCCCCCTTCATCTCCGCAATGCCCCCTTCATCTCCGCAATGCCCCCCTTCCACAATGTCCCCCTTCATCTCCAAAATGTCCCCCTTCATCTCCAAAATGTCCCCCTTCATCTCCACAATGCCCCCTACCTCCAGTCCCTGGTGGTCCAGCGGAGCGTCTGTAAGATCTGTGCCTCCTTCCGGCACAGATCCCTGCCACCCGAACATGTCGGGCGAGCACATGGCGGTACTCGACGAGTACCGCCATGTGCCGAGCAGAGCGATGCTCGAGCCGATCCGAGCATCGGCCGAGCATGCTCGCTCAACACTAGTATTCAATTATTCTGTGACAGGGCTGTCCAAGTTCAATCCTCAAGGGCATCAGCAGGCCAGGATGTAAGGATTTCCCTGATTAAGCACAGATGAGTCAGTCAAAATGAATGCACCACTGATTATCTCACCTGTGCTTAATCAGGGAAATCCTTACATCCTGGCCTGTTGGTTCTCTTGAGGACTGAACTTGGACAGCCCTATCTTAGAACAACTGAATACCTATGCCAATAATTCTTAAAGGAGCAGTAAGGATTAAATAAAACTGAGCAATAGGGTCATTGCAAGACATGACAGACCAATTGATTTTTATTTGTGTCAAATTTTGTGGGTCTTATGTATACAAGCAATGTTCAGCAATTCTGGAGAAAACCAGATGCAACTTAGAGCAGATATAAAAATGCCCATTGATTTAAATGGTGCTTTAAACCCTTTGAGTGCCAGAGGGGTATGCCAGGATGTTAGAAAAGACCTTTATAGTAGGGTGCCCAGACCTCATCTTTAACCGGGGACATATATGAAAAATGCATACTGCTGGGCTGCCTTGATTTCTTTGCAGTCCTGAAATATGCTTATTTCCTATATGTCCTTGGTTAAAGATGAGGTCTGGGCACCCTACTTTATAGCATCTGAGGATATAAAAGTCCCATGTAAAACAGTAAGGATTTGGTGAATTTCTATTTGTCTCCTACAGTGCATTTAGTTTGTTCCAGAATTATTCCATTTTGCCTCTATACATAATATCCTTTATTTTTGTTTATCATGCATTTTAATCATTTGAGCACCAGAGAGGTAATGAACGCATTGCAATGCAACGCACTGGATACCTCTTGGGCTTTCAAAGGGTTGAGCCTTATATTGCATAACTTAAAAAAAAAGTCAGAAGCAGTACAAACCTTACCCTGATATTTACTTTGATTTACAACTGATTTAACAATTAGCCCTACTGAGATTGGGTTGGAGACATCCTAAAAAAACAATACACCTTTAATTTATGTCTGAACCGGTAGTTAGATCATGTATGAGCCTGTAAGCAAGCAGATTATCATCATCGATGATCTTTGAACAAAAATAACACATAAAAGAGTACTGAATAAGTTAAAATGCAGAAAAGGTTAACAGGTCTGGGAATCAGCAGTGTAAGGCTAGTCCAAAAGCAGAAGAGGTGCAGTTCTAGAGCAAACCAACTCCATCACAAGGGACAAATGGAAATTTCCCAAATAGCCATTGATTAAAATGGCAATTTAACTCTATGAATGTTAGGGAGGCCTCCGTTGCATTGTTTCACAATACTTTGGAGACCTCTCTGGCATTCAAGGGGTTAAAAGACCATTTAAAGTGATACTAATCTCCCCTAATAACATCACATATAAAGATTCAGTATTCATTTTTATACTGTTTGGCATTGTTATTAAGGTGGCCACATATCCGTTTAAATCAGGGACACATAAAATATACACATTGCAGGACAGCACAGGAATCAAAGCAGCCCTGCAATGTGTTTATTTTATGTGTCCCTGATTTAAAGGGATATGTGGTCACCTTAATTGTTATTATTGTCTGTACATTAATGGTTTTGCTGAAAAATAACGTTAAAGGGATAGTAATGTTTCAAAATAAAAGCAGCTCCAATTAATCTTCAAAGAATTTGGGCCATGGAGAGTGTTATACCAATACTGTCCGAGTTGTAATTCAAGAATAATTGAATGATAAAGCATCCCCCTCCCGCCCCTTTTACTGATGTAACACTGTTCACCTCAGAGCATCAAGACTGTCCGGATGGATCGCAGAGAGGGACAATCTTTAGTTAGCATAAGGAAAAACCTGAAAAACATGTCAAGCGGGGGGCAGGGTCTTCCTTATGCTTATAGTAAGAAGATTGTTCCTTGCTGTGAGCTGTCTGGTCTTAAGACCAGATTTCACATCTGAGAGGAGGTGGCTTACACTAGATAAAAGGGGCGGGAGGGGGAAACTTTATCATTCAATTATTCTTGAACTACAACTCTGACAGTATTGACATAACATGCTCCATAGCCCAAATAACATGAAGATTAATTGGAGCTGCTTTTATTTTGAAGCATTAGTATCCCTTTAAAGATTTCCCCTCCTGCCCCTTTCCATCACTGTAGCTGTTAGTTGGAGCTGAAGTCTGGTAGCATGACTAGACGGGATCCACCGAGGGACAAACTTCAGCGTGTCACAAGGCTTATGCTGTGGCCATGCAAGGAGTGATTTCCCCCCTCCCATCAGGTATTTTACGTGGAGAGCGCTAGCCAAAAGAGACAAAAATGAGAATGTGCTGGACCTGTAGATTTTTAAAGATGGCCTTTGGGATTCAAGGTCTGGTTAGCCTACCCTAAATGGATGTCCGTGGCAAACCAAAGTGCCACGGCACCCTGGTTGAGAAACACTGCTTTATATGAAAGGTGACAAGACCTCCTCTTCATTGTAGAACACTTATGAAAATTATATTCTGCAGAGCTGAACAGAAACCAGTGTGCTACCCTGCAGTGATTAGTTTTCATACGTAACCTCTATTCACTCCTTAACTTAGGGTGACCAGACCTCACCTTTAACCAGGGACACATATGAAAAATACATACTGCAGGGCTGCTTTGATTTCAGTGCAGTCATGAAATGTCTATTTCCTCTGTGTCCCTGATTAAAGGTGAGGTCTTGTCAGCCTACTAACTGCTGTAAAGAGCTCTATCAGGCTAGGGATTAATCATTTGAATGCCTGAGGGGTACGCAATGGCGTTGTGCACCCCTCCGGCACTCAAAGGGTTAAAGGAGAGGTCTGGTCGCATTATTTATATTCCTTTTCATTTATGACTTCCTTTAACTTACATCTTCTCACAATAAACAATTTGCATGATCAATTTGGATTATTCTTTGGAATCCATTGTTTTTATCAGATTTTAACTCCTTAATGACCAGAAGTATGGGGTGTGGATTCCCCCTCTTATTCGCCAAGTCGGCATCTATGACCAATCATGTGTGCTGGCTCGACGAACAGGTGTCTGATAGCAACGGCTTCATCTTGGAGTTGTCACTTTCAGATAGTCCTCACAGAGGGTGGGGCAAAACAACTCAAAGAAATGGGTTGCACAACCCTCTGATCCTAGAGGGGTTAAACTGAAAGTAACTTACAATGGTGGTTATAAGATCTAGGGCTGGATTCAAATGCAGGAGATGTGTTATCTCCTCTTTTATCAAAAATATTCCTGGAGATAAAATTAGCACCTGCATTTGAATCCAGCCCCTAGTCTTCAGGGACACAAACAGGTCCAGTTTTTATCCTTGATGAAACACAGATGAGCAATCACAGTGCTAGAGCCACTGGTTGATTATTCACAAGCAGGGATACCTTGAAAACTGTGCTTCTCAAGGCATTTCACACCACTCTGGTACTTAAAGGGTAAATTAGACTCATGCACTGTGCCTTATTCCATATGGAAAAAAAAAAAAAAAACTTCTAGCAACTACTATGTCTAGCTCCATGGACAGTTTTGCCAAATCATCCCTTTAAAACTGGACACACATGAAAAATGTGTGCTGCATGGAGAACCACTGAACCACTGTAGCAGGCATTTTTCATATGTGACCAGTTTTAAATGGATGATTGATGTGACTGAAGCTGTTAAATCTTAAGCCTTAGTAGTGTCATTAGGGGTGTCCAATGCATTGCAAAGCAATGCAATGGACAACTCTGTGGCACTCAAAGAGTCAAACCAGTGTTTTTTTTTCAACATTAATTATCTGGAAATACCAACCACACGGGTTTTCAAGATATTCCTGCTCGTTAACAGGTAATAAATCAGTGGCTCGCTCATTGTGATGGCTCTACCTGTGTTGAATAAGGATTACCCTTATCTCTTTCAGTGCAATAGGAGGTGTACCGCTCTAGCACTCAAAGGGTTAAAACCTTATCTATTGCTGGCCCAGAGGACCAGAACTGAGAATTTCTGTCTTTAACAAAAGGGGCCTTTAAAGGAGCACTAATGTCCCATAAAAATTCTTCTACTACCCTCTCATTGAAGTAAAACTTTCTCACATTACGTCTAAACCTGTGTCCCTCTAGTTTTAGACTATGGCCTCTTGTCCTAACAGTTTTACTCCTTTGAAATGTACTTTCATCCTGCACTTTGTTGAATCCCTTCATGTATTTGAATGTTTCTATCATATCCCCTCTTTCTCTCTTCTTTCCTCCAAGCTATACATGTTCAGATCCTTTAGTCTATCCTGATATTTCTTTTACTGTAAACCAGTCACCATTTTAGTAGCCCTTCTCTGAATTTTCTCCAGAAGGATATAGATACTCTAGAGATGGGTTCTCCAGTACTGTACACAATACTCTTGCATTCCCTGCTGCGTTATTATATTATATTTATCTCTAAACCATAGCGGTTTGAGAGATAGGATTTGTGGCATATAGTTTATTTTTTTAACCTCTACAGAACTAGAAGAATTTTTTATGGGACATTACTGTCCCTTTAAGTTGTGGCCATAGTAAGATAACTGAGTGGTATTATCATACCTGGGAACTTTGATGAGAACTCCCCAGAGAGGAGAGCCCTGTGGTGCCGATGGGGAAGAAAAATGATGAGATTTGCATCAAAAAGGGGCAGGGCTTAATCGAGAGTGGGGGCGGAGCTTGAAAAATGAAAATAGTATACTGAATGAGCTGGGGAAGGAGGAGAAGAGGCCGGGGAGTGGGAGGAACACAATGGAAGGAGTGGATGTGGGCAGAGCTTCATTAGAAACTTCCGACATCCGGAGAATCAGCCTCTGCCCCAGAGACCCGGTAACTAGAAGCTAAAACTGCAGTCTCCGGGGCAATTCCGGAGAGTTCCCAGATATGGGTATTATTAGGAGGTGACAGTTCCCCTTTAATACAAAAGTAACTCAGAGATGGGATATATTCATAGATTTTACAGCAGGTAGTCAAAGGGCAGATCAGGTTAAGCTAAGTGGTTTTTATCTGCAATAAAATGTAGTGTTTTAGTAATACCTCTCTTAAGAAATTTCACTGCCTATAAAATATTCAGTTTCATTTATTTCTAACACTCGGTCGGCAGGTAGAACAACGCCTTGATCCAAATGTATTAAAGATACTTTTGAAAAGCTGGATGAAGGAGAAAAATTATGTTACTACATAAGCTGTGAAACCACTTGGGGAAAAAGCTTGCTTTTTATTTAAAGGAATATACTTTTTTTTTCCTCTGGCTCTGTGAAGAAACCTTATTAACCCTCTGAGTGCCAGAAGGGTACACAACGCACTGCAAAGCAATGTGTTGCATACCCCTCTGGCACTCAAAGGGTTATGGATATTTCAGACTACAAGTACATATTATTTAATTATGAAACTGACAATGAAAAACCCCATCATAATTTGTTTTTATCATCCTATATAATAATTTGCTAGGATGTTTGTCAGAAGCCATCATGCGTAGTAGAGACTGCGTGAGCTGCAGTCGTGCACGGTAGTGACTGCCCACGCTGCAGTCATGTGCACTACAGACTGCCTGAACGCTCCGTGGCTGATACGGAGTGAGGCACTCCAAATTCGGACCGGAGTCCTCTCTGCACGCCTTCCTGGGACCTCTTGGTGAGCAGAGAGACTCCGGGCACCAGCGGAGGCTGCTGGGTGGCACTGTGGCCAGTGTACACAGGCTTTTAAACTAGTTTCACAATAATTCAAGAAATAACTAATCTGTGGTGGGAGGGGGTTGAAATACATTTTTTTGATAGAGTTAGAGAAAACATTAAATGGAAAGGGACTTAAAGGGATAGTAATACTTCATTTTAACTTTATTTTATTTTGTAGGCATTAAAAAAACATGAAGAATGATATGTCTTATCTCTCAAACCTTTATGGTTTATGAGATATTCACAAGCAAAGTTTCCCCCTCCCGCCCCTTTTACCTAGTGTAAGCCATCTCTTCTCAGATGTGGAATCCAGTCCATAGACCAGACAGATAACAGCAGGGGACAATCTTCTTCCAATGAGAACAATGAAATCCCTGTCCCCCATGACAAGCTTTTCAGGTTTTTCCCTTATCTTAATTGAAGATTGTCCCTCTCTGCAGTCTACCTGGGCACCTCCCTTCTGTTCTGGCTGAGCAGTGTTACATCAGTAAAAGGGACGGGAGGGGTACACTTTGTCATTGAATTACTCTGGAACTACAACTCTGACAGAATTGAAATAACACTCTCCAAAGTCCAAATACTATGATGATTAATTAGAGTTGCTTTTATTATGAAACATTACTATCCCTTTAAGGACCATGGACTATTTTTTTTTTTCAAATTTGCCGATCCGAATCAGGGATCCCCGAACGGCGTTCAGCCACACGGGGGGCCCTGAAATCCATGACGGTCCTTACACTTCATTGGTCCTTATCGCATGCCAACCATTGACGTGCAGGACAGTCATGGATCCTTAAGGGGTTAATGAAAATAAAAATGTGTGTATGCATATGAAAACGTATGTGATATTATCTTTTTCGTTGGACTAACATTCAATTTCAAGAGTTACATCAAGAGTTACCACCTCCCTTTTTAAATTTAAAAGCAATACCAATCATATCTGTTTAAAATTCACACATTTTCTCCCATTTTCCCCTTCCCCCATCGGCGTGTTGTTATTTTTTTTTGTTTGCTTTTTTTTTATTTCCTCCTTTCCTACCCCCCCACCACCACTACTTTGTGCCACACAATCCCCAATTAGGGGAGTCTATGTCATTTTAATCCCCACAAACCGGGTATACCAGCTTTATCTTATGATGCATACTCCTTTGCATTTCAACCCTTCTACATCAGTTAATAAGATGCTCCAATTAATGCCTTAATGAGTCTTTTTTTTTTTTTTTGTGTATGTTTTCTACATTCACATGAGGAAGATGGGTTAATATAAACCAGAAGAAATTAAAGGAAATGTTATAAGAAGTTTTGGTAATGTGAGAGGAATCCCAGCTCCATATTTCAAGATACAAAGTCTCACGAAATAAAGATGATCAGCTTTTTCAGCACCAAAGACAATGGACTAAATGAGGACTTACAGTTTCTCTCATATTGCCAAAATTTCGTATAGCATTTCCTGTATTTTCTTCTAGTTCATATTCTAGTTTTTCCTTATTGATTATTTTTTAAAATGTTTATGAAAAATGGATTTGTCCCTATGTCCTTCCCTTTGCTTGTCATCCACCCCCTTCGCCACTTTTCTTTTTTTGCACTGACCAAGTGATTTTACAAGGTTATTATATCCAAGCTTCTTAGCATTCTCTTCCCTAGCACAGAGGTTCATCTACCTAAATGGTAGAGGAGCCTCTGTGCTAGGAGAGAGAATGCTAAGAAGTTTGGAGGAGCTTTTAAACTAGGAAATTGGGGGAGGGTATAGATAGCAAAAATGGGGTTGATAGAGCAGATAGAAATTGGGTCCAAGTAAAAGATCAGGAGGGTGGAGCAAGGGTGGGGAAAGATGTAGTCAATAGGGAGGATCTCATAGTAAATGAAGATATAGAAAAAAGGCTTGTAGGGAGTAATATATGTAAAGACTTCAAACTTAATTGTATGCTAGCAAATGCAAGAAGCATGGTAGATAAAATAGGAGAACTAGAATTGGAACAATTGGACATAATTTGTATAACAGAAACGTGTTGGAATGATGCACATGACTGGGCTATAAATATAGAGGGCTATTCCCTGTTTAGAAGAGACAGGATTAATATAAAAGGGGGAGGTGTGTGCTTATATTTGAAACCAGAGCTAAATCCAGTTTTGCGGGGTGATATTAGTGAGGAAACTGACCAGATTGTGGAGTCCTTGTGGGTAGAAATTGAGACTAAATGTGGCATAAAAAGTAAAAAAAAATGTGTTGGTGGGTATATGCTACAAACCACCAAGTATTGATAAGAATGTTGAGGCCCAACTGCAATTGCAAATAAGGAAAGCTGCCAAGCTTGGGCATTCTATAATTATGGGAGATTTGAATTATCCAGATATCAACTGGAAAAATGAGACCTGTCAGAGTGCTAAGGGAGGCAGGTTTGTGAACATGCTTTGAGAAAACTACAGGTCACAAATGGTGGAAGTGCCGACAAGAAATAACAATGTATTGGACCTAGTGATAACGAATAACAAAGAAACGGTATCCAATATTAAGGTAGGAGAACATCTGGGAAACAGTGATCACAACATGGTTACATTTGAGCTTAGTCTGGCAAAGTAAAACTGTATAGGTTCAACCAAAACTCTTAATTTTAAAAAGCTAACTTCAAATTGTTAAGGGTTTCAATGCAACACATAGACTGGGATACTTTATTTAAAGGCAAAAATACTGAGGAAAAGTGGTCAGAATTAAAATTTAGGTTGCAGAAATGTACCCAACAGTATATACCAATGGGGAACAAATGTAAAAGAAGTAAGTCACAGCCAATACGGTTAACTGCACATGTAAAGATGGAACTGGCAAGGTAAAAAAAGCATTCAAATTATTTAAGTCTGAAGGAACTGAAAAATCTTTCTTAAAATGCAGGGAGTGCAACAAAGATTGCAAAAAGGCAATTAAGGTAGCAAAAATAGATAATGAAACTTGAATTGCAAGGGAAAGCAATACTAATCCAAAAAAGTTTTTCAAATATATAAATAACATAAACTTAAGAGGGAGTGTATTAGACCTTTCAAAAATGAGATGGGTGAGTTGATTAGTGAGGATAAGGAAAAGGATGATGTTTTAAACACTTTCTTTGCATCCGTATATACAAGGGAGCAAGGAATGGTAGAAGATACTCCACAACTAACAAATACAATACAATTATTAGATATTGGGTTAACTCAAGAAAATGTCATGGGAATACTAAACAAAATTAAGACCGACGAAGCACCGGGTCCTGATGGTATACACCCAAGGGTTCTTCAGGAACTTATGCAGTGTTAGCAAAACCCCTATATTTACTCTTCAAAGATTCTCTCACCACAGACTCAGTGCCACAGGATTGGCGAAGAGCCAACGCAGTGCCTCTATTTAAGAAGGGAACTAAAACAGAACCTGGGAATTATAGAACTGTGAGTTTGACCTCTGTAGTGGGAAACTGCTAGAAGGGATAATAAGGGATTATATTCAGGATTACAACACAAAAAATAAGATCATTAGCACAAATCAACATGGTTTTATGAAGAATAGATCATGCCAAATTAACCTCTTCAGCTTCTATGAGGAGGTAAGCAGCAACCTTGATTATGGCAAGGCAGTTGATGTATTGTATCTAGACTTTGCAAAGGCATTTGATACAGTGTCACACAGAAGGCCGGGGTATAAAATAAGGAAATTGGGGCTAGGAGATAACCTTTGCAATTGGATACAAAACTGTTTGAAGGATAGGGAACAGTGTGTGCTTGTAAATGGAAAATTATCCAATACAGTGGAGAGTGGAGTACCACAGACTTCAGTATTAGGTCCTCTGCTTTTAAACATGTTTATAAATGATCTGGAAATAGATATAAAAAGCAAAATATTAATATTTGCAGATGACACTAAATTATGCAAGGTAATTAATTCAGAACAGAATATTTTCTCTATACAGAGGAATTTACATACAATGTCATATTGGGCAAACAAATGGAACATGAAGTTTAATGTGGGGAAGTGTAAAGTCATTCATTTGGGAGGAAATAATTCCAAGGCTAGTTATAAACTTAATGGAATCATTTTAGATGACTCATTGCTAGAGAAAGACCTGGGTATCCTTGTCAACTACAAACTTGGAAACAGTGACCAGTGTCAAACAGCAGTATCAAAGGCAAACAAAATTCTGTCTTGCATAAAAAGAGGTATCGAAGCAAGAGTGGATAACATTATTTTGCCATTATACAAATCATTGGTAAGACCTCACCTTGAGTATGCAGTGCAATTTTGGGCACCAGTTCTGAAAAAGGATATACTAGAACTAGAGAGGGTGCAGCGAAGAGCAACAAAATTAATTAAGGGAATGGAGGACTTGACGTATGAGGAACGACTAGACAAACTAGGTTTATTTACTCTAGAGAAAAGACGACTAAGAGGAGACCTTATCACATTGTACAAGTATATGAGGGGTCAATACAAGGATCTCTGCGGTGAGCTATTTATTCCAAGACCAGGGGACACCCCTTGAGAGGAAAGGAGGTTTAGACTTCAGCAGAGGAAGGGTTTTTTTACAGTAAGGTCTGTTAAATAGTGGAATTCCTTGCCCAATGAGGTGGTTATGGCAGATACAATGGATACATTAAAGAGGAGATTAGATACATTTCTTTCAAAAGGGAGCATACAGAGTTATACTGTTTTTTAGTAGGCAGATCAGGACAGCCTGATAAGGACTAACTTATTTGGTAGCAGGAAAGCTATAAAATGACTGGGGTATGAGGTGAAGGTTGAACTTGATGGACCTGTGTCTTTATTCAACCTAATTTACTATGTTACTATGTTAGATACCACCGCATATGCTCTGATACCAATGACTGAAATAATCATCTAAAAACATTGTCTGAATCATTCAAACAGGAAATAAAACAATCACAAAGAAAACTTCTGCTTTGAGAATACCACATTAACACCTGCTACAATACAAAGAGAAGAAAGTCTCCACAGTTATACAACTAGTGACTTCACACAATCCCACACTAGAAGAAATACTCAACACCATCAAAAATCTACAGCCTCTGCTAGAAGATGATGTAATGTTAACTGTCATAGCCCCCCAACCACCTATTCTGGCATTCAGGCAACCATCAAATCTGAAACAAAAATTGATCAATAGAAAACCGACCAATGAATGGACAAACACTGATATTGGGATCAAACCTTGCAACAAATCATGCTGCAGATCATGTCAACATATTTGTGAAAAAAATTCCTGCACAAGCCAACAGGATACATAACATTAAAGGATTGTATTCATGTACATCATAAAATGTTGTATATATGATACAGTGCACTGAATGTGAATCTGAATGTTACATTGGTGAAACAGGCCTACCACTAAATCTAAGGATGAATACACACAGACAGTCTATTGAGAAATACCATATAACAAAGAACCATAACCCAGTCGGTCATCATAATTTTACCCAGAGAAGCCACTAAATCCATAACCTTAAAATTAAAATACTCAGACTTCAAAAATTGCACAGGAGAGAAAGACGACATTTGAAATTAAGATGATCAGATTTTTCAACACCAAACATACTGGACTAAATAAGGACTTGGGATTTCTCACACATTACAAATGTTTTACATAATATTTCCTTCTATTTATTTTGTTTACCCATCTTTCTCATATTATTTTTCTATTTATATCTATGTACTATGGTTCTGTTTCACTGTCTCTCTCTTTGTCACTCATACCCCCCCACTCCCCTGCCAGGATTCCTCTGTTAAGAACTTTAGGGGATTTATTACTTATCAGTTTTAAGCTTTCCTTTAGAATGGCTTTAATATACATGTTGCATTTTTTTAAAACCAGTATGCTTTAGACTTGAAAAAAGGGTATCACTTTCGAAAGCTTATCCCTATAATTAAATGTTAGTCAAATTAAAAAGGTATTATTACATACTTCAGTATTCATTGATTTGGCCTCTGCACCACTGGATTAACACAAATATATATATATATATATATATATATATATATATATATATATATATAAAAGCCATATTTAAGTAAATAGTAACTTTATTTGTCCCCTATGGTTCAATTTTTTTTCAGCGGAATTGCTCCATATCTTTGTGCATATGGTCCTTGACTGATTCCTTTTATAACACTGAGTTGAAGCTCCATATGGCATGGTCTTCTATTACTCTGTAAGCCTCTAAGTCAATGGTAGGCAACCTTTGGCTTTCCAGCTGTTAGACATTAAAACTCTTATTATCCCCAACCATCTAATGGCTGAGTATGTGAGCTGCAGACCCCAAGGCTGGAAAGCCAAAGGTTGTTTACCTCTGCTTCAAGTGAAAGATCAGATTACTCCAAATTATGTTCTTCCTTTTGCTACATTATCGTCACTGAATTAAAAATGCTTCTGTTTCTCCAAATTGTACTATGCTTCATAAACTGGAGGTGTTATACAAATATAATTACACACAGCATATAAATGTTGCCTTCTAGTGTGAGTGGTTTTTGATCTTATGCAAGCAGCACCCTTTTATAACTCACTGTATTGTCAAACAAGTATGGCTTGATTAGTCCATCAAACAGTTATTACCCATTTGGCATGGATGTGGATTACCCCACTTGGGCTGTATCCCTAGGTGGCTGTGGATTTTTTTAAAAAGCATCTGTTGACTCAGACTGGAACAGACTGTGGACTAAACATATGGTTCTCAAGGAAGCTAACACAGGAGGTGTGATGTCAGTGGCTTCAGGGAGTGCACCTTTCACCCATACAATAAGAGAAAACATACTGATGGGTGTGCATCCTTGCCAGCTGTCACTGAAGACTGATTGCATAAATGACACCATGCTGATTAAATAATATGAGAGGTTATTGTTCTACAAATTCATCTTGTATGCACATTTCTGTATTGTTATTATTTGACTTTAGACAGGTCATTTTAGTGATCATTGGCAATAAAAAAAATCACCCAATCAAGTCATCTGCTCAGGTCTCCCATTCAAATTTAAAGTATTATTCAACAGAGTAAGTGAGTTAATATACATTTGCATGTAGTCCTATAAAGCATTTGTTAAAAAAACAAACACACAAAAAAAACTTTAATTATGGGTTGTTATTTAGTCAAAATCGTTTATCAAGTTAGTTAAAAAAATTGGTTTGGTTTTAGTCCATACTGGTGCAATCTGAAACAAAGTGCTCCATATGATACTATTCACATGGTTTATTTTCACCTTACATAATGTATCTTGCTGCAGCTTGGATGTGTTCATTCATGAGGCATATTCAAGTTCCAGCATGCTTGATCTGCATGGAAGCTACCATGGAGACTGTTCCCCAGGTGACATTTCAGAGATTCCTGTTACCATATAACCGGTCAACCCCACTGCTCAGGTCTATGTTTCCTATTTAAATTAGTCATTAAAAATTGGTTAATATCCATTTAAAGGATCACTAAAGGGTAATAGGAAGGAACCTTTAAACTATGTAGTTGCCTCACAGCTATGGAAACTGAGCTTCCATAACTTAACTAACAAATTTGGTACTTATGGGAGAGCAAGTAACATTAACGTCCTTTTGTTACCATTTGCAAAACAAGAGAAGGAGTCAAACGGTATACTTAAAGTCACCTTTATTAGAATAATAAACGTAGGCAAATAATGAAGATACTATAAGCAGAGGTTGACTGGAGAGGCTAGAGACTAGGAAGAAGCCAACTGGTAGTCTCAGGGTAATAGGTGGAACGCAACACAGAACCTACAGTCGCCCATAATGTAGCAACAAGGGAGACTACTGACTCCCGCCTGCAGTCAGTAAGGAAGAGCTCGTCTCCAACACGATGGCAACAATGGAGACTACTGACTCAAGCCTGCAGTCAGTAAGGCCGGAGTCTGCCAGAGCCCCAGGTCTGCAACAGGATGGATGTCTGTGGGGAATGGAGCCACACAGCGGAGTGGACAGAGGACTTGGTGGGCAAGTTAGGTAAGAGGACATTCTGGCAGGATGCCTTCCCAGGCGCTCTTTAAAAGAGGGTTTCTCCCGGACTCGAATGTCAGTCTAGATGATATCACATCATCCAAAACCTTAGGTAAATCACGGGCAACAATCTCATCCTTCACATAGTCACAAAGCCCTTGGGAAAAGGCAGCTATGAGAGCCTCATTGTTCCACCCCACCTTGGTTGTCAGGGTGCGGAACTCAATAGCGTACTCTACCACAGTACGACTGCCCTGGCAAATGGTCATTAGGTGTTTAGAAGCCAAGGTCGCGTGACCTGGAACATCAAAGACACGTTTGAAGGAGTCCACAAATTCCTTAAATTTTTATATTGTGGGTTTGTCTGTCTCCCATAAAGGATTCGCCCAAGCCCATGCCTTGCCAGAAAGGAGCAAAATCATTAGGCCAACCCTACTGCTCTCACTAGGGAAGGCATGACAAAGCTCAGGTTTCCCACTATAATGCTGTGGGCGTGGAGTGGAACCAGACAACCCTCTGACCAATCCTGCGTCGGAGATGGTAGGAACTATCGGTGCCAAGGAAGGAGCTGGGGTGGCCACCGTTTGTGGATTAGTGTGTTCTAAATGAACAGTTCGACTAAGCAATGTCTGCAAAGCCAATGACAAATGATCAATGCGTTGATTTTGGACCTGCATCCTGTCCAAAATTTTCTGTAATGGTGGACCACTATCACTATCTGTAGTCATGACCCTTGCGTACCGTTACAGGTCAGCACTAGCTAGGATAGTCAAACAAGCCAGGTTCATACACAGAGCAGGTAGTCAGCCAGAACCACAGATCTGCACCAGATAGGATGTCCACTAGGAGTAGGTAATGCTGGGAGGATACTTGGACAGAGCCACAGGTCAGCACCAGAATGGATAGTCAACCAACCTGGGTCATACACAAAGTAGGTAGTCAGCCAGAGCCACAGGTCTGCACCAGAGTGGATGTCTAAGACAAATGGAGCGCACAGAGACAATGGTCAAACAGAACCACTGGTCAGCACCAGAATGGATAGTCAGACAAGCTGGGCCATACACAGGATACAGGAACAACTGGAACCAGAACTACACTGAACAACAATGTATGGGTAACTGGATGAAGATCCAGTTCCGCTTAAAAAGGCAGCCAGGAAATAGATAGGTGGAGCTACTAGGCCTCCACTCGTATAAGACAGGGAATAGCTCCTTCTGCAACCTTGCATCCGAAATTAACACATGGGAACGCGGTGCGTCACTTTCCAGCTCTCACCGCGTCATACCTGCGATAATGTGCCCGATAGTGACGCATGGCGTCAGTCCCCACAGCAATGCATGGGATGACGCAGCGGCGACATTTCAGGCCATCCTATACTTGCATCAACCCACAAGGCGTCGTTGGATCTAAGGTAACTGTGACAGTACCCATGCCTCAAAGACCCCTCCTCTGAGGGTCTGGTCAGGGTTTGTTAGGAAACCGGGCATGAAATCTGCGCACCAACACAGGAGCGTGAACATCATTGGCAGGTATCCAGGAGTTCTCCTCTGGACCATAACCTTTCCAGTGAATCAAATACTGAAGGTGCCCTCTGACCCATCTGGAGTCCAGAATGCTCTGTACCACAAATTCCTCATGATTGCCAACCTTGACTGGAGCTGGCCAAACCATAATGGTAGTATAGCGTTTACAAAACAGAGGTTTAAGCAAGGAGATGTGAAACACATTGTGAATGCGCATGGAAACAGGAAGCTCCAGAGCATAAGCCACAGGGTTGATTCTGTGCAGCACACGAAATGGACCAACAAATCGAGTAGCCAGCTTATTACAAGGAACCTGGAGCTTATGATTTTGGGATGACAGCCACAACCTGTCCCCCACCTGGAAGGTCAGTGCCGGCAAATGCCTATGGTCTGCTTGCCTTTTTTGCTGCTGCATGGAACCATGTAGGGTATGCTGCACCCAAACCCAAGAGGAACGGAGTGCCCTCAAATGCTCATCAAGAGCCAGAATCTTCTGTGCCTGAAAGATCTCGGAAAGGACAGAGGGTTGAAACCCACAATTAATCAGGAACAGAGAACTCTGTGAGGAAGAGTTTATGGCACAATTCCAGGCAAACTCCACACAAGGTAACAGGGTAGCCCAATTATCATGGTGGACAGAGATATAGCAATGGAGGAATTGTTCTAGGGCCTAGTTAGACCGTTCAGCTGCACTGTTGGATTGCGGGTGATACGCAGAGGAGAATGCCAGCTGGATCCCCATTTGAGCACAAAAGCATCTCCAGAACCAAGACACTAACTGGCTACCTCTGTCTGAGACAATCACCCTGGGTATGCCATGGAGTCGAAAGACCTCTTTAGCAAACACCACTGCCAACTCCTGTGCGGAAGATAGACCTTTGAGTGGTACAAAATGGGCCATCTTAGAAAATTTGTCTACGATCATCAGTATGACCGTGAAACCAGAGGATGCTCAACCATAAAGTCTGTAGACAGATGGGACCAAGGACATTCTCCGTTGGCCACAGGCTGAAGGAGACCAACAGGCAAATGTCGAGTTGATTTTATTTTGAGCACAAGTGGTGCATGCTGCGGTAAAAGCAGCGCAATTGGATCGAAGGCTCGCCACCAAAACAGTCTAGACAAGGACCAAATCAATTGGTCTCGCCTAATGTGGCCAGAAATTTTGGAGGCATGTTAAGTCTTAAGCAGTTTGATGCGCAACTGAGCAGGGACAAAGCATTTCCCGCTAGGTCTCTCTGCCTGAGTGGATGTCTGAGCTGCCAATATTTGTTCTCCCAGGGGAGACGTAATACATGTACGTATCGCAGCCAGAATTCGATCAGCCAGAATAATCGGTGTGGGAGGAACCTCCTCCTTGGATAACTTGCAAAATTGATGTGATAGGGCATCCGCCTTCACATTATTAGAGCCCGGAAGATATGAAACCACGTAATTGATCCTGGATAGGAACAGTGCCTATCTAGCTTGACAGGACGACAAGCGTTTAGCTCTGGACAAGAAAGTGAGATTCTTACTATCAGTAGGAATCAAGATTGGGGAACTGGTACCTTCCAAGAGGTGTCACCATTCTTTCAGTGCTAATATGATGGCCAATAATTCTCTATCCCCAATCTGATATACCATCTCCGCCTTAGACTATTTTTGGAAAAATAGCCACAAGGGCGTAAGGCCTCCCCTGGGGCCAAGCTTTGAGAAAGGAGGACGCCAACTCCAATCTCAGACGCATAGACTTCCAGGGTAAAGAGCGGGGCAGGATTCGGATGCACCAAAATCTGAGCTCCTGCGAAATTAGCCTTGAGGTCTTCAAAGGCTAGCAATGCAATGGGAGAACATTCTGTGACATTAGCACCTTTAAGGGTCAAATCGGTGATAGGTTTGACAATAGTCAAATTTTTTAATAAACTTCCGATGATAATTAGCGAATCCCAGGAATCTTTTGGTCCATGGCCAACCCAGATGACGAAATAATGTACCTCAGAAAGATCATCTGAGGTTTGTGGAATTTGCATTTTTCCAACTTGCAAAACAAGTTGTTTTCTCTCAATAATCTTAGGACTTTAGATACATCCAAACGATCAGTCTCCAATGTAGGAGAATGAATGAGGATGTCCTCCAGATAGACCACAATGCAGTTTTGTAATAGGTCTCTCAGCACATCATTGATAAATTCCTGGAAGACAGCAATAGCATTGCAAAGACCAAAGGGCAGTACAAGGTATTCATAATGCCCGCTCCGGGTGTTAAAGGCTGTCTTCCATTCGTGACCCTCCTTCATTCTGACCAAATTGTAAGCTGCCCTCATATCAGGTTTCGTAAATATTTTGGAATCTTTGAGACAGCCAAATAGTTCCGTAATCAGAGGTATCGGATAAGCGTTCTTAACCATCAATTTATTCAAACCAAGGAAATTAATATATGGACGAATGGATGAATTTGCAAATGATGCCCCTCTCCACAGCATCAGCAATATAGTCCTTCATAGCCTTGTTTTCCTCTACAGATGATATATACGGCCCCTAGGAGGGGTAGTACCAGGAAGTAAGTCTATCGAACAATCATAAGGCCTATGAGGAGGTAATGCTCCAGCATGGACCTCATTTAACACATCAATGAACTGAGAATAGGCCTCCGGTAGGCCAGAAGACTCGGCAGACGCTAGTCTAATGGGGAGTGATAGACAGGACTCATCACAGTGTGGATCCCATGACAATATTTCACAAGTACTCCAATCAATCCTAGGGTTATATGCCTGTAACCAAGGAAAGTCTAGGATGATGGCATAGTGAGGAGAGTTGATAACCTGAAACTTCAGGATTTCTTCATAGAGGGGTCCAACTTTCAGGGTTAACGGAGACGTCTCATGAGTAATGTGTGATGGCAGTAAGGGTCTGCCATCAATGGCCTCAACTGCCAAAGGAGAGGCATGTGACAGTAAAGGTATACCATTACGGTCAGCAAAAGCGGTGTCCATAAAATAACAAGCCTCACCAGAGTCTATTAGTGCAGAAACTGAGATAAACTCATTGGCCCATGTAAGAACCACCTCAAGCATGGGATTATCCTACTTAGCTTCAGCAGACTGAGAGATGCCACCTAAGATCTGTCCCCAACAGGATCTTAGGTGTGAGCGTTTCCCGGATGTACCGGGCATGACTTCAGGTCTCCCTCAATAGAGACATAGTCCCTCCCTCCTCCTAAAGGCCCTCTCCTCCACAGAGAGATGGGTGGCCCTAACCTGCATCAGTTCACCACCCACTGAGTCGGATCCAGGAGGTATGGCAGGTGAGGGAGGACTGGGTGGGCAAGTTAGGTGAGAGGACATTCTGGCAGGATGCCTCCGCAGGCGCCCCTTAAACGAGGGTCCCTTCCGGACCCGAGTGTCAATCTGGATGATAAAAAATATCACATCATCCAAAACTTTAGGTAAATCACGGGCAGCAATCTCATCCTTCACATAGTCACAAAGCCCTTGGGAAAAGGCGGCTACAAGAGCCTCATTGTTCCACCCCACCTCTGCTGCCAGGGTGCGGAACACAATAGTGTACTCCACCACAGTATGACTGACTGCCCTGACGGATGGTCATTAGGTATTTAAAAGCCGAGGTTGCGCAACCTGACACATCAGACACGTTTTAAGTTGTATATTATGGTTTTGTCCGTCTCCCATAAAGGATTCACCCAAGCCAATGTCTTACCAGAAAGGAGCAAAATCATTAGGCCAACCCTACTGCGCTCACTAGGGAAGGCATGCGGAATCATTTTGAGGTAAATACCCAGTTGATTAAGAAATCCACGACAATGCTCAGGTTCCCCACTGTAATGCTGTGGGAGTGGAACGTAACCAGACAACCCTCTGACCAATCCTGCATCAGAGACGGTAGGAACTATCAGTGCCAAGGAAGGAGCTGGGGTGGCCACTGGTTGTGGAGTGTTCTAAATGAGCAGTTCGACTAAGCAATGTCTGCAAAGGTCATGACAAATGATCAAAGCGTTGATCTTGGGCCTGGATCCTGTCCAAAATTTTCTGTAACGGTGGATCACTATCACCATCTGTAGTCATGACCCTTACATACTGTTACTGTTTGCAAAACAAGGCAAGGAGTCAGACGGTATAGTTAAAATCACCTTTATTAGAATAATAAAAGTAGGCAAATTATGAAGATACTATAAGCAGTGGTTGACTGGAGAGGATAGAGACTCTATCAGAAATAGGAGCCTGCTGATGGGTCAACCACAACTGCTGGAGACTAGGCAGAAGCCAACTGGTAATAGGTGGAACGCAACACAGAACCTACAGTCTCCCGTAATGTAGCAACAAGGGAGACTACTGACTCACGCCTGCAGTCAGTAAGGCCGGAGTCTGCCAGAGCCCCAGGTCTGCACCAGGATGGATGTCTGTGGGGAAAGGAGCCACACAGCGGAGTGAACAGACAGAACCATAGGTCAGCACTAGCTAGGATAGTCAGACAAGCCGTCAGACAAGCCAGGTTCATAGAGAGAGCGGAAAGTCAGCCAGAGCCACAGGTCTGCACCAGATAGGATGTCCACTAGGAGTAGGTAACGCTGGGAGGATACTTGGACAGAGCCACAGGTCAGCACCAAAATGGATAGTCAGACAAGCCCAGTCATACACAGGATACAGGAACAACTGGAACCAGAACTGCACTGAACACCAACGTAAGGGTAACAGGATGAAGACCCAATTCCCCTTAAAAAGGCAGCCAGGAAATAGATAGGTGGAGCTACTAGGCCTCCACTCATATAAGACAGGGACTAGCACCTACTGCAACCTTGCGCCCGAAATTGACACACAAGGGAACGCGGTGCGTCACTTTCCAACTCTCACCGCATTATACCTGCGACCATGCACCCGATAGTGACGCATGGTGCCCGAGATGCGCCAGACCTCTGACCCTTGTCTGCGTTAATCCCCAGAGCAGATCTGCTTTGCACTTGGACATGGGCGGCCACTGAAGACGCCCAGCATGCCCAGACCCAATCCCCACATCAATGCATGAGATGACTCCGCGGCGACATTTCAGGCCATCATATACCTGCGCAACCCACAAGGCATCGCTGTATCAAAAGGTAACTGTGACACCTTTAGACTGAAGCCCTACATCAGTGAGTTTACCAACAATGGAGTTGAATGAAGAGGATAGAAATCTCCAATATGCTCAAAGTGAGACACTGATGTCAACGAGCAATGCAGATCTCCAAGTGAGTGGACTGCAGCTTTTAACTTCAGGACCAAAGTTCTCATAGCTGTAGTTGCAAGTCCCTTCACATTACCTCACATAATGTACCATAATGGAATATGCTGCAACTTGGATGCATTCCCGCGTAGTAGACACTGACATTTCAGCACACAATATTTGAGGAAAGGTAGACACATACTCACTCACGTATAAAGGTTAATTCAGGTCATTGACTGCTGAAAACACATTTTCATTATTTATCAACTTGTCAGGTACAAAATATTAAAAACTGCT
Source organism: Rhinophrynus dorsalis (assembly GCA_037306005.1). Taxonomy (NCBI): domain Eukaryota; kingdom Metazoa; phylum Chordata; class Amphibia; order Anura; family Rhinophrynidae; genus Rhinophrynus; species Rhinophrynus dorsalis. The sequence continues at coordinate 214,430,762 of CM074719.1, read as the reverse complement.
CCATGTCATCTAATAGGTTTCGAACTATAAGAAAGTCAAAATGAATAAACATAACTTATAACAGAGGTTTGCGTGTGTGGGGATATATTTGTATCTACATATATGTCTATATATTTATGTATGCATAGATATATATAGATATAAATATATGTATGTTGATGTATAGTAGACCTTGATAAATACAGTTAATATGTGAAAAAAATTGTATTTTGTTTTCCTGCTTAAGAATTCAAGGCAATATCAACATTCCCAAACTCCAGGGGCACATACAATGATACCACTAAACAAGGGGCCTCAAAGGTTTAACAGAATGTTCTTCCTTAGTTAAGTATGCAAGAACCTAAATAAATGAATGGGTGAGAACAAAGAGACAAAAGGACAGTAAGATCTTATCAATCTTTTCCCAAATGACTATGGCATCAAATGTTGAGTTGGTGAACAAAGGCTTCACATTTGAAAAGATCTTCCTTCAAGCTTCCCTCCTACATATACAAATGCCACCAAGAAATTGCATGCAGGTGTGATGAGAAAAGGTCAACTGGGATGCATTTTTTTTATCTCAACTGACCAGTATTCACCAGAATTGACTGAAAGAAAAATGGGTAAAGAGAAGTACTTTTTGAAACTGAGTGTAATGCAGTACAACATGGGAGAGGATCATTACATCATGTGATGGGTAGACTACAGCATGGGAGGTAAAGAGTATAGGATATGAGCAGTCTTGAGTTCTAGGGAGGAGACTTATCCTTGAGAGTCCTGATGTGAGCTCATCAGAGGAGCAGACTAAAAACCATCTATGATCAGTGCTAGCAGATGTGAGCAGTGGTGTAACTATAGGGGTCGCACGTGCGACCAGGCCCGTGCACTCCAGAGGCCCGGCCTCCCTCTGTGACCCCTCCGCCTGGCTCCCACAATCTCCCGCCGGCGCTCTAGTAATGCAGAGTGCTGGGAGATTACATCATCTCCCAGCACTTTGCATTACGAAGAGGACTGCGCGGGAGCTCCAGGTAGGAGATGGGGGCATTGTGGAGGGGATCAATGTGGTCAGGGGGGCCCGTGGCACTTCTTGTACCAGGGCCCGGAGGCTTCTAGTTACGCCTCTTGATGTGAGGATATTCTAATAATCATAACATTTACTGATATAACATATCATTACATTTTTCCATTTTATACACTATATCTGTAACTCCCCATATTGTTTAATTGCACATACCACCTAATTTATAACAGTATTTTGATTTTTGTACATAATATAATATTTTTTATTATCCCTTATTTGTGTATTTTCCTCATAACAGTTTTCTTATGTAACAGTGGTTATATAATTTCTTACAGAACTGTGACTTGTCCTTCAGAATTCCTTCAGATTTACGTAGTATATCAGCCCCATGATGATTAAGATATAGCAGACAAAAGTGGAGCAATTCTCCTTCAAACCTATTTCACAGTATGTGTGCAAGAAAGATATTGAAATACATTCTTATATAATATATACATACAAGGTGGTTTGCTGAAATTATCACATGAGTTGGTGCACGGTGGCAACTGAAATAATTGGAGACTTACTGAGGAGGTCTTCATCCTGCAGTGGATCAACAATGGCTGAAGATGATGATATGAAAAAAAATGCAGACGCCTCAAATTCCTAAGCACAAAGAAGAATTTAGTTACCTCAATGGTTTGGCCCCCTGAGGAGTACTTGCCAAAAAGCAGGAAAACTGACTGTAGTAAATACCTGTGTAAAAGGTTAAAAAAAATAAAAAAAAGGGGAAAAAAAACTTTTTTTAATTTGCAGATTTGGTTATAAAAATGTGATAACTTTACATATAGCAGGGCTCAAAATTTCCACTCGCCACTAGCCAATGGCGAGTGAAAATTTAGCCCTGGTGAGTAGAAATTCAGCCCTGGTGGTTATGTTATGGCTTGCAGTGGTGACTAACTTTTCAGGTCTGGCTAGTAGCAAAGGACTTCAACTTTTAAGCCCTGAATGTAGTATTATCTGCAGATATTGTACACCAAAATTTGTAGAAAATAGTTTTATGAAATGAAGTATAATTCTATTAATGGATAGTCGTGAAGTGGCTGTCAGCACTTTGTATCCAAAACAAGGCAAAATAAAGTGGGCATGCTTGTCACTTAGTAAAATGCTCCATAGTCTAGTCCCACTTTTAACATATTTTCTTCCATTTCATTTTCAATATTAAAAAGCTTCCATTGACTGGACCTTGTACTTAGTCACACAATGCTAAAGACTGAATAGCATACACATTTCACTTGTAAGTGTACAGATTTATTAAAACTGCATGGGCTTCTCTGACATTAAATGGGGTTAACTAAAACAACAAAGCTTATTAGAAAGCACCTCTAGCCTTTTAAAAGTAGATATTCTTGCATTGGGATACAAAGATAATAAAATCAATTAAGGATATAATGGGCCAAGGTTTTACGGGAATGAAATGTTAAACAGTGAACCTTGGACAGTTCGCCGAGCTTTGAGTGAATAATTTAAATCATAGGATAGGAGTCTGTAACTCTAAACTAAACTGGAGTCTTAAAGCGATAGTAATGTTTCGTAATAAAAGCAGCTCTAATTAATCATCATAGTATTTGGACCTTGGAGAATGTTATTTCAATTCTGTCAGAGTTGTAGTTCAAGAGTAATTCAATGACAAAGTATCCCCCTCCCGCCCCTTTTACTGATGTAAGACTGCTCAGCCAGAGCAGAAGGGAGGTGCCCAGGTAGACTGCAGAGAGGGACAATCTTCAATTAAGATAAGGGGAAAAACCTGAAAAACTTGTCAAGGGGGGCAGGGTTTTCATTGTTCTCATAGGAAGAAGACTGTCCCCTTCTGTTTTCTGTCTGGTCTATGGACTGCATTCCACATCTGAGAAGAGATGGCTTACACTAGGTAAAAGGGGTGGGAGGGGAACTTTGCTTGTGAATATCTCTCAAACCATAAAGGTTTGAGAGATAAGACTTATATCGTTCTTCATGTTTTTATAATGCCTACAAAATAAAATAAAGATAAAATGAAGTATTACTATCCCTTTAAGGCCTTGAGTACAAAAGCAAAGTGCAGCACTGTTGGGGCAAACCAACTGCACAGTAGGGGACAAATAAACAAAAGCAAAAATTCAAATGGTTCTAAAAGGGTTTTTAATCCATTGAATGCTAAAGAGACCTACAGCCCATTGCATTTCTGGTATTCAAGGGGTTAAAAGTCTAATTTAAATCTACCGGGAGTTCTATTTATCCCTTATGGTGCAGTTGACTTGCTCCTGAATTTGTCTATTTTGCTTTTCTACATATATGTTATATACAGTTGACTGCTAGATTTAATCCTTTCAGTGCCAGAGGGATATACAATGCAACCCTTTGCAAAGAAATAGTAACATAGTTGATGAGGCTGAAAAAAGACATTAATCCATCAAGTTCAGCCCACGCAATATCAATCCTGTTGCTCCAGAGGAGGGAGAAAAAAACAGTTGATGCCATTTCCCATTAAGCCCCAAACAGGTAAAAAGAAAACATTCATGACTCCTCTTGAATCAATGTTTTTAAACCAACAGGCATCACTGTTCTGTGCTAGAAACATATCCATTATTGTTTTGAAAGCAACTACATATCTGCAAGAACAGTATTCCGAGGCAAAACATTCTATTACTTTACTACCCTTACTGTAAGAAAAATCCTGCCTATGTTTTAGTCGAGAGCACCTATGCTCTAGTTTTAATGGATGACCTCAAGTTTTTTTGCTCAACTCTGAGTAAATAGTTCCTTAGAGTGATCTTTGGATTGACCTTGAATATATTTGTAAATGGTAATTCATATAATCTCTCAGATATCCTTTGTCTAATGTAAACAACCCTAATCTCTCTTTAAAACACAGATCCCTTTATCAGTTTTGTTGAGAATCTCTGCACTTTTTCCTGTTCACTAATGTATTTTTTAAGAACAGGTGCCCAAAACTGTACTCCATATTCCAGATGAGGCCTAGGATTTATAGAGGTAGAATTATATTTTCATACTATGTATCCATACCCCCTTTATATACGGGATAGCAACATATACTGGCCCTTGCAGCAGCTTAGTGACATTGCACACTGATGTAAAGTTTATTGTATATCAGTACTCCTAAATCTTTCTCTTATGAGGATTCCCCAGGTAGCTTCTGATTTAGTGTATATGTAGTATTTGTTTCTGCAGACCAAGTGCAGAATCCTACATTTATCTATTTTAAAACTCATTGGCCACTTTTTCAGCATTCACTCAATTTATCCACATCTTTCTACAGAGAAAAACATTCTGATCTGTATTTATTTCATTGCACAGTTTAGTGTTATCAGCAAGTATTGAGACATTACTTTCAATACCCACTTCTAGATCGTTAACCTTTTGAGTGCCAGACTGGTACCGAACGCATTGCTTTGCAATGCGTTCCATACCACTCTGACACTGAAAGGGTTAATAATCAAGGGGAAAAAAAGCAACGGGCCCAGGACTGAACCTGTGGCAACCCACTTACAACTTTAGACCAACTTAAAAAGGTTCCTTTCGTGCCTTTTCATTTTTGCAGTAATCTGTTGTGAAAGGTTTTTGCAAAATCCAAGTATACTACATCAACACTAATACTCTTGCCCAAATCACCACTTACCCTTTCATAAAATTAAGGTAAATTAGTTTGAAATTACCTGTTTTTGAAAAAAAAAATGCTTGCTCCTATTAATAATGCTATTGGTCATAACTAGTGATGAGCGAGCATGCTCGGCCGAAGCTCGGTTCGGCTCGAGCATCGCTCTGCTCGGCACATGGCGGTACTCGTACGAGTACCGCATGTGCTCGCCCGCCATGTTCGGGTCTCCTCCCCGCACGTTTCGCGGCTGCTGCGCAGCCAATAAACGTGCGGGGAGGCTCTGACATCAGTGTAATGCCAGCAGCCATGTTGGCTGCTGGCATTACACTGATTGGCTGGCCAGAACCCGTGATCGGGTGCTGTATAGCACCCGACGCGCGAGTTCGGCTCATTCTTAGCCAGGGAGAGATGCGATCAGGCAGGGAAAGTCAGTGTAGGGAGAATAAATTTGTTGGAACTCTTTCAAGACCCAAAAGTCCTTTTTAGGACTGTTGTGTGTGGGGGCAGCATTTATATTTTGTTTGGGGGGGCACAATTTCTTTTTTTTTGTGGGGGGGGATATTTATAAGGTGACATTGTACTAGGTGCACAGGGACAAATATTTCACAGTGCAGTGACAAGGTGACATATTCTGTTAGGTGCACAGGGCCAATTATTTTACAACGCAGCGACAAAAAAAAAACGTGTGCCTAGCCATAGATTATTGTCACATTCTGTTTAGTGTGCAAATTCACAAATTAACGTCACATATTCCGTTCACTGTGCCTAGCCGCAGATTAGCGTCACATTCTGTTTCGTGTGCCTAGCCACAGATTAGCGTCACATATTGTTTAGTGTGCAAATTCACAAATTAACGTCACATATTCCGTTCACTGTGCCTAGCCGCAGATTAGCGTCACATTCTGTTTCGTGTGCCTAGCCGCAGATTAGCGTCACATTCTGTTTCGTGTGCCTAGCCGCAGATTAGCGTCACATATTGTTTAGTGTGCAAATTCACAAATTAACGTCATATATTGTTTAGTGTGCAAATTCACAAATTAACGTCACATATTCCGTTCACTGTGCCAAGCCGCAGATTAGCATCACATTCTGTTTCGTGTGCCTAGCCGCAGATTAGCGTCACATTCTGTTTCGTGTGCCTAGCCGCAGATTAGCGTCACATATTGTTTAGTGTGCAAATTCACAAATTAACGTCACATATTCCGTTCACTGTGCCTAGCCGCAGATTAGCGTCACATTCTATTTCGTGTGCCTAGCCGCAGATTAGCGTCACATTCTGTTTCGTGTGCCTAGCCGCAGATTAGCGTCACATATTGTTTAGTGTGCAAATTCACAAATTAACGTCACATATTGTTTAGTGTGCAAATTCACAAATTAACGTCACATATTCCGTTCACTGTGCCTAGCCGCAGATTAGCGTCACATTCTGTTTCGTGTGCCTAGCCGCAGATTACCGGCATATATTCCGTTTAATATGAAGAAGGCGGGTAAAAAGGGACGGGGAAGTGGACGTGATCCTGATAGTTCAGGGAGCGGGTCAGGACGCGTAGAAACTGTGCCTGGTGCCAGAGCACAAGACAGAAAGACATCCACCATACCTAGCTTCATGTCTCAGTTTACAGGGCGTCGCAGGACATCACTCTCGAGGTCAGACCACTGCGAACAGGTGGTCGGTTGGATTTCAGCTGATACTGCTTCCAGTCGGTTAAGCACCACCCTGTCTTACACCAAGTCCACTCTCACTAGCCAAGAGTCTGGTCAACATAATCCTCACCCTGATCATCCTTCCTCCCACCATAGAGGGTCTGGCCAAAGAAGTGATCCCACACTGGGATATAGTGAGGAGCTCGTCTCATCACCAATCCTTGATTTGAACCTCTCTCCAAGCACGCTTGCAGAGGAACATGAGATCTTGTGCCCTGATTCACAACCTCTAGAGGGTACCCAATCACAAGAAGATAACAGAGGGGAACGGCATTTAAGGTCAAAGGAAGTGGATGATGATGATGATGAGACACAGTTGCCATCAAATCAACCACAATTACTGTCTCAAGACCTTGATGAGGAGGATGATACACAGTTGTCAATGACTGAGGATGTGGTGGGATCAAGAAATGAGGAGGATGATACACAGTTGTCAATGACTGAGGATGTGGTGGGATCAAGAAATGAGGAGGATGATCAGAGTGAGGAAGTGGAGAAGGACTTGGTGGACGATGAGGTCACTGACCCCACCTGGGAAGGTGGAAAGCCGAGCGATGACAGCAGTCCTGAGGGTGAGCCATCTGCAGCACCGCAACAGGCTGGAAGAGGCAGTGGTGTGGCTAAAGAAAGAAGGCGGACCGCACCAAACCGACCCGCAAATGTTCCACGGAGCACCCCCTTGCGTAAATCTCCCTTGCCAAGGGCTAGGTGTTCCGCGGTATGGCGTTTTTTTAAGGAAAGTGCGGACGACAAAAGAACTGTAGTTTGCAACCTGTGCCACACCAGAATGAGCCGAGGCATGAACACTAGCAACCTCACCACCACCAGCATGATCCGACACATGGCATCCAAGCACCGTAATAAGTGGGAGGAACGCCCGGATCGCCAATCTGTGTCTGCAGGCCACACCACTGCCTCCTCTTCCCCTGTTTTCGGTGCCGGCCAATCGCCTGTCGAAGGCGTAGGCCCGCATACCTCCCGCCCTGCACCTGTACCATCTGAAGCACCATCAGCGACCACATCCACTTCCCTGTCCCAGCGCAGCATCCAAATGTCGTTACCCCAGGCATTTGAGCGCAAGCGAAAATACCCAGCCACCCACCCACAGGCCATAGCACTAACCTCACACCTTTCCAAATTACTGGCCATCGAAATGCTGCCATTTAGGCTTGTGGAGACTGAGTCCTTCCGCAGCCTGATGGCAGCAGCTGTCCCTCGGTACGCAGTCCCCAGCCGCCACTACTTTTCCCGGTGTGCCGTCCCCGCCTTACACCACCATGTGTCCCTTAACATCACCCGTGCCCTGACCAACGCAGTTACTGGGAAGGTCCACTTAACGACTGACACATGGACAAGTTCTTGTGGCCAGGGATGCTACATTTCCCTGACGGCACACTGGGTGAATGTCGTGGAGGCTGGGAGCGACTCGGACCCTGGGATGGCACAGGTGCTACCCACGCCGAGGATTGCGGGCCCTACCTCCATCAGGGTTTCCGCCAGCACCTACGTTATTGGCTCCTCCTCCTCCGTTTCCACCTCCGAATTCTCTGCGCGCAGCGCCACTCACCCATCAGCCGGTAGCTGGAAGCAGTGTAGCACTGCAGTGGGGAAGCGTCAACAGGCCGTGCTGAAGCTGATCTGCCTTGGGGACAAACAGCACACGGCCTCAGAGCTGTTGCAGGGGATTAGTCACCAGACCGAGCAGTGGCTCTCGCCACTCAACCTGCAACCAGGCATGGTTGTGTGTGATAATGGGCGTAACTTGGTGGCGGCTTTGGAGCTCGGCCAGCTCACACACGTACCATGCCTAGCGCATGTATTTAATTTAGTGGTTCAGCGATTTCTAAAAACCTACCCCAATTTGCATGATCTCTTGACGAAGGTGCGCCGCGTGTGTGCACATTTCCGTAAGTCATCTACAGCTTCAGCCGGCCTGTTGACGCTGCAGCAGCGCTTACAATTGCCAGCTCCCCGGCTGCTGTGTGACGTGAGCACTCGCTGGAACTCCACCTTCCACATGTTGGCCCGGCTTTGTGAGCAGCAGAGGGCAGTAGTGGAGTACCAGCTGTTACACGGTCGTCGCCTCTCCGTTCAACTTCCTCTAATCAGAAGTGAGGAGTGGGAATGGATGTCAGACCTCTGTGAGGTTTTACGCAATTTTGAGGAATCGACACAGATGGTGAGCGGCGATAACGCTATTATCAGTGTAACCATCCCACTTCTGTGTCTACTGAAACGCTCGCTGCTCACAATTAAAACCGACGCTTTGCATGTGGAAGAGGTGGAAATGGGGGAGGAAGAGCTTACACATGGTGATAGCCAGAGCACCCTCACTTCGTCTTCTCAGCGACAATTGGAGGAGGCGGAGGAGGAGGAGGAGGAGTAAGACACGGTTGCCTCCGCTACAGAGGGTAGCCATGGAACTTTATTTCCATCTCTTCAGCGTGGGTGGGCAGAAGAGGAGGAAGAGGATGAGGAGATTGAGAGTCATCCTCCTGGTGAGGACAGCGAAATCTTGCCTGTTGGTACTCTGGCACACATGGCTGACTTTATGTTAGGCTGCCTTTCCCGTGACCCACGCGTTATACGCATTTTAGACAACACGGATTACTGGGTGTTCACCCTTCTGGACCCCCGCTACAAAGAGAATTTCTCATCTCTCATTCCTCCGGTGGAGAGGACAAGCAAAATGGTGCAATACCAGAAGGTTCTTGTTGAAAAATTGCTCCAAAATTTTCCATCTGACAACGCTGGCGGCAGAGTACGTGCTACCTTGGCCAACCGAGAAGGGGAGAAAAGGGGAGCACACAGCAGTTCCGAGAAAGGCAGGGCAACACTCTCCAAGGCGTGGGACACCTTCATGACACCCCGCCAGCACCCTCACCCTGATGCGCAGCCTAGTGTCACAAGGAGGGAAAAGTTTTGGAAGATGGTGAAGGAGTACGTAGCAGACCGTGTCAGCGTCCTCAATGATCCCTCTGTGCCTTACAACTACTGGGTGTCCAAGCTGGACACGTGGTATGAACTGGCACTCTACGCCTTGGAGGTGCTGGCCTGCCCTGCCGCCAGCGTTCTGTCTGAGCGGGTATTTAGTGCTGCTGGTGGCATCATAACAGATAAGCGTATCCGCCTTTCCACCGACAATGCTGATAGGTTGACACTTATAAAAATGAACAAGGCCTGGATTTCCCCTGACTTCTCCACTCCACTGGAGGAAAGCCCCGGGGGAACATAAACTCACTTTACATATATTATTTACAATGATGGGAATACTCTGTATTCCCATTCACCCCTTCCACCCAAAAAACGGGTATATGGTTGACTCTTAATCTTCTCATCCTCCTCCTCCTCTTCCATATGCCCTGTGCTATAATTTTTATATAGGGCCAGCTCACCAGCGGGCCCTGTGATATAATTTTTATATAGGGCCAGCTCACCAGCGGGCCCTGTTTGACAATTTTTGTATAGGTCAGCTCACCAGCGGGCCTTCTCATATAATGTTTTATTGGGTCAGCTCTCTAGCGGGCCCTCTCATATAATGTTTTATAGCGTCAGCTCACTAGCGGGCCTTCGCATACAATGTTTAGGATGGTCAGCTCCGCAGCAGACCCTCACCCATAATGTTTTAGATGGTCGGCTCAGCAGCAGACCCTCATTCCTAATGTTTTAGATGGTCAGCTTAGAGGCATGCCCTCGCCCCTAATGTTTTAGAGGGTCACCAGCAGGCCATTAATCCTAATTTTTCAAGGGTGTGTATGATGCCCTCCTTTATGTGTAATAAAGGGTGTATTGGAGTGACATTTCAGTCTAATTTTTGGCAGCCCTTTCACTTAGTGCATAGGCTTTATGAGTGTTGGACCACTACCTGAACTATTGTACCACAATGTGAATGAGGCCCTCCATTTTGTGATATACAGGTTGTATCGGAGTGCCTCAGGTCCTCCCATTGAATTAAATAGGGCTGGGGTGTTCGACAGAGCAGGAGGTAGTTCTTGGCTTCATCCACTAAGTCACTTCGTCACTTTTACTCAATGGATCAGACCCCACTGTTCCGACTATAAATTTTGGACTTAACAAGGGCAAACGGACATGTTGTAAAACCTGTGGTAGCTGCGGCCTCCGTTCCTGAATGCTGTACCTTACCCGGGCCATAAGCACGTTGAACACCTGCCTTACGCTGCGCACGTTTCCCTCTTAATCATGGCCCCAGTTCCGAAAAATCGATGAAATTTTTTGCAGAATTTGCAGATGATATACAAGTAAATATACAGCAAATACTGTTTGGTAACAATTTTTTGCCTAAAATTGTTTTTATCTTCCTTTTTGTGTGTTTTACGGTCAGTGTGTAAAAATGGCGTACGACGGGCGAAACATCGTTCCCAGCAGCGACGTTGGAGTCCAAGATGCATCCAGACATCCTCCCTATGCTGTCCCTGAACCATTTCTGTGGTGTTTCCATCATTTTCTGACCTTTTCCTATGAACCAGGCACCCTCCCCTCATCAGAGCAGGGGGTGCCTGGTGTAATGCTCGAGTCCTCCCATTGACTTCAATGGGGCTCGGGTGCTCGGCCGTGCACTCGAGCCTCCAGGGGCGCTCGGCCAGAGCACCTGAACACCCGAGCATCGGGGTGCTCGATCATCACTAGTCATAACAGAGTATTACATACTATTGGTTAGTATCCCTTACACACTGTGGAGGTTAAGCTCAGAAGTCTATAATTTCCTGGTTTAGATATTGCCCCCTTTTTTGAATAAAAATCTGCTTTCCTTCAATAACAGGTCCCTATACCTGATGATACTGAATCAATATATACTATGTATTATTAGTAATGAATTGGATACCTTTCTGGCACTCAAAGGGTCCTGATGTTCGTGGAATTTGAAAATATTTCTCATAATTTTTAAAGAATTTTTCAGGTCAATGTAAAAGAGAAGTCATACAGTGGAGATGGAGATAAGGCCGATGTTCTAAAAACTGGAGGGATTCTGGAGCAAATCAACTACACCATGGGGAGCAAATACAATTGAAGCAATTAATTGGAGGCCTCTCTAGCATTCAGTCTGCTAATTGAATGGGAATTTTCATTTGTCCACTATGATGCAGTATTTTGCCTCAGAATTCCCCCCTGGTGATAGAGGAGAGATAACTTCTCCTGTGAGATACAATCTCCATTTCATGTTACTCTGTGGAACCTATGGGCTAACATCTCTCCTACTTTATTTTATTTATTTATTAATTAATTTATTTATTTATTTCTTAGTTTGATTGTTTATACATTTATTTAGAAAGTGTTTTACCTTGGGAGATCTTAGTGCATTGGGTCCCTAGAAAATCATGGGAATTGGAGAGTTTATCACACTAGAGAAGTCAATTCCTCTCTTTATCACACCTTAGCCTGAGCTTAGAAACAAGTTGGAGAGTATATAGATAACCATTGAAAGGTGTGGCAAAGAAAAAGCATAGATAAATCATCTCTCTGATGTATATAAACAGTGTGTAAGTTTGGAAAAATACACATGTTGACAGGTAGCATTTAACTGGGTATTTCAACAGCCATATTAAGAATCTGTTTAGTATGACCTTAATGATAACAGACCTAACTGAACTTGAACCAAATTGACTCCATAGGACACCAAAGGAACTGTTGAGATTATATCAACCGGAGCATTTTCTCAGCACTTAGGAGAAGATTTTCAAAACCCTGGATAAATAGAAGACTTTGTGTGATGATCTTCAATTGTTTCCCATTACCAAATGTTCATGTTTATATACACACCCTCAATCTGCGCAACTGATTCCAAGGGTGAAAATCTATATATAGTGACTATATATATTAACAGTTACAAACAGGTCAGAAGAAAATAATTACATTTCTATTGGTTGAATGATAGCCCTTTCCTACAAAAAGAACTAAAAAGTATATAACGAAATAAAAATGTCCTTAAATAATGATAAAAACAGTCAATGAATATTAGTAATTAACATGAAATGAGTTAAATAGAATGAATAGTCAAAAACACAAAAAATGAATTGGTATGATACATGAGGATGAGATGATGGTGATGAATCAGTCTTATTAGTAAAAGCAGTCTCCTCCAAAGATCTCCAGAAATCCTGGTGCAGCTCTTGATACAAGGTGTCCTTGGGCACCTCAAAGGAAATTCAAAATCTGCAATCGTAAGAGCACAACAACAGCAAGAAAGATAGAGAAAAGCGCTCTAAGTGTAGTATATTTATTAAGCAATGAATTAAAACAATCCGAACAAAAGCCCCCCTTCTCCCATTGCAGTTACAGAATACCCATATTGGGCTTTGTGCGTCACAGGGGTCCCTGCCCCTTACTGCCACGAAACTGTGCCCTCCTAATGTTTCTTCCGATGTTGCAGTCTGCTGACTTCCACGAAGTTGAAAGTTATTGTTCTCTCATAAACCCTGTAAACTTTGTATCTTGAGATAGTTCAATTTATAGGCAATAATATATATGTTGCACCGCCGTGCAGAAGAGGCTGATGTAAGAAAATGTCCGCTCAGTGATACCAGTAAACTGTAGTGGACTCCAACAATGTTTCACGTGTAGCAGAAAGACACTAAACTAGCGTAACTGATGTGTCCTTGGCTGCACTGGGCCAAAACTGAGGGTTCTCACGGGGTGGGGCGGGACCAGTAATTTAACGTGCAAGGGGAGGGGAGGAAGATACCCAACGCGTATCGTGGATACCCAGATCCACTTTTGAAGAAGAAATCTCCATGCATTGCAAAGTATGGGAATTAAACCCCAACTAAAATCAAGAGGAATGTGTATTTGTTCTTTATAATGTAATTGTTTGCACAGAATGTATCAATTTTCTTATTACATTATCCAGTCTGAGTCCAAGTTAACTCTTTTCATGTCAGTAGCACCTCATAACCTGTGTTTACATATAGAAACTAAGGTATGAAACATCTGGTCACAGCCATTCATTGCTGCACAGATCTGCTATATTGACTTATTAGAAAAAAATATATATGAATTAATAGAAATGTGTAATTGTAGTCCTCAACAGCCAGTGTGCCTCAGACTGCCCAATCCTCATCAATCAACTTAGAGCAGGGGGTAGTAGGAAGCTGCTTGAAGCTGATTGGATGGGAGGTGCATAAGCACACATCCCAGCCAATGGCTGTGAGGGAATTTGAACAGATACTGCCCATATATAAAGACAGTCTCTGTTCAAATTCCTTCATAATTGAATGAGCATCGGGCCATAAGGTACATAGGAAGGGTGTGCTGCTACTCACTTTCTCCTCTGCCGCTGCTGCACACAGTGGCAGAGAAGTGGAGGGATCATATTTTGATTTCTAACGTTTTGATTAAGAATGTGAGCTTTTGACTTTGGGCATTGTTCGAAATATTAACCTGCACATCTCAGCATTGTTTTTCCCTTTGAGTTTCAGAGAGGTATGCAATGCAATGCTCTGCAATGTGTTGCATACCACTCTGGCACTCAAGGGGTTAAACTATACATGGATGTGTGGGTTATTTGTACTGATCATGTATTAATATTGCTTGATTTTTCTTACAGTTTAATGATGAGAAGATGGAAAAAAAGACAGACCCCAAGAAGAAGAGAGAAGATAAGAAAAAAAGGAATGAAGATAGCAGAAGAAAGACAGTGAATGACCGGTAGGTATGATACAGATACGCTAACGATCGGTGCTTGACAGTGTGTCAGGCACCGATTGTTAACGTTTTCCTTTGAAGTTCCCATTATTCATGCTATGATGTTTGCCCAAGAGTCTTTTTCTGTGGCCTAAAGTCCATTGTGCTTTCAGCTGGTGGAGCAATTGAATACCGGCTTAGACTTTTTTTGGTCAGCCAGTATGCATTTTTGCCTAATTGAATCAAGCACCTAGACAGTTATAAATATAACTAGCAAAAAGAGTCATTCTTTCTAAAATTAATGTATTTCTAAGTTTGAATACCATGGCTAAGGAGTATAATATTTGTTAAGTATGGTTAAAATGTACTAGAAGTATTATCTGACATATAATAAAGTGCTTTTGCTTGTTTTGAGTGTGTGTTTGTGAGTGTGAGTGCTTATGTTTGTGAATTTGTGTTTGTGTGTGCATGAGAGTGCTGGCATGCATGTGTGCGCGCATTGTTGAGTGTGTGTTGAATGTGTCTTTGTGTGTCTCTCTGTGTGTCTATGTACATGTGTTGTTGCGTATGTGTGTTTGTATAGGTACTATATCGGTGATGCTCTATTTAATTTCAAATGTTTCCTGTGAGTGTTGACCAGTCACCGGTATTTATATATGAATATGATGTACATCCAGTTAAATATTACTACAGCAAGAATGATTCCCCTGTGGGATTATTGTCTCTTTCTTTCTGCCTCTCTTTTGAGACATTCTGTATATTTTTCACTATTGAAATTATGGAGGCGATACACTATTCAGTCACTAAAAGGTTCTATTATTGTTCTTGTTAGTGTGATGTTCAAAATGTCACTGTAACAAAAAAATGTATTGTGGGTTGGTGGTAAATGGAGGACAGCAGTTTCAGAAGTGAATCCATCACTTTTGAAAATATGTCATAAAGAATTAAAAATGATAGAAATATGAGAAGTGACTTTTTTTGCTAATATTATTTAAACAGTCTTTTTTTCCAAGTTAAGATTTTTATTTTGTCAGAAAAAAATGACTTAAATAGGACAAAATTGATGGCTAGAATAAAATATAAAATATATACAATATGGTGGTATATTAAATCAATTCCACTTTTAAGATTTTTTATTCCTTTGATGGAATTGAATGCAAAAAATGATGGCAATACATGTGAGAATTAGCGAACCATGTTGTAAGAACTTTTTGGACTAATTACCAACAATAGCTTTTATCACAGATTTTGAACATTACACCCTATATGAAGACTCTATCAAATTGTAGGAGTGTCAGGTATTTCATAAATGATGCTCCACAGTGTGAGGAACCGTGATGCTCAAGGGCTTCAATGATTTAAGACCATCTCTGATGCATGTATGATGTTATTGTTGCCTTAAACTGGTTACTTTCTTAAAATCAACAGTTGTTCACAGTTGCATAATTCTAAAATTCTTGAGATAATTTTAGGTACATTGTAGCAACTAAGGGCTGCAATATGGACAGCAGCTGGAAGGCCTCTTGTTACCCACCACACATATTGATTCCCAGCCTTGTATCATAGTAACCATAGACCCAAATATACTTAGCTTCTAGTCCCAGCCTTGTCCAGCTTCACTGAAAACTATAGAACCAACCACATATACTGAGTTTGACCCCACCCCAGTGGGAATTCTCAGGCATAATCAGAAACAAGTAAAAAAAATCTTGGTATAAGCAAAAAGACTGCCATATTATGAGGTTTCTGTGCATAGGTATTTCTTTGAAAAAGTGGCAAATCATGGGTTTTCCACAAAAATTTCTGTGGCTAAAAACTGGACTTTTCGCCCATCCCTACTCTGTTCCGTACTCATCAAGATAAAAAGAAATTCTGGAACAAACTAACTGCGCAGTGGGGGAAAATTAAAAGTCCTGTTGGTTAAGATGGGGCTTGGATGCATTGGATATATCTCTAGCATCCATGGGGCTAAAGACCCCTTTAAATCAATGGGAATATGATACATGCTTATTTCAAGTTTATGTTGCAGTTTGATTGCTCCTGAATTGCACCTGTTTAGCTTGATGAATAAAGTCCGCTATGCCAGTTCTACCTGACCTTGAATAAGGACAAATTTTCAATGCCCTCCTGAGAGGAATTTCTTGAGCCTCTTATTAAAGGGATAGTAATGTTTCATAATAAAAACATGTCTAATTAATCATCATAGTATCTGGACTTTGGAGAGTGTTATTTCAATTCTGTCAGAGTTGTAGTTCAAGAGTAATTCAATAATAATGTATCCCCCTCACGCCCCTTTTACTGATGTCACACTGTTCAGCCAGATCAGAAGGGAGGTGCCCAGGTAGACTACGGAGAGGGACAATCTTCAGTTAAGATAAGGGAAAAACCTGAAAAACTTGTCAAGGGGGGCAGGGTTTTCATTGTTCTCATAGGAAGAAGATTGCCCCCTGCTGTTATCTGCCTGGTCTTACAACTAAATTCCACATCTGAGAAGAGATGGGTTATACTAGGTAAAAGGGGCAGGAGGGGGATACTTTGCTTGTGAATATCTCTCAAACCATAAAGTTTTGAGAGATAAGACTTATATCGTTCTTCATGTTTTTTTAATGCCTACAAAATAAAATAAAGAAAAAACGAACTGTTACTATCCCTTTAAAGATCACAACTCTCTATTCCAGCAGTTATCAACCTGAGGTCCTCCAGCCAGTCGCTGGATGTGGATGATAGGAGGTTTTGCCATCCACAGATGGAGGGCCACAGGCAGCCCAGCCCTGCTATAGTCCATATTTTCATATCCATCAACACAATATCATTGCTTTGACTGTAATTAGAGGTTACTCAAATATGTTGCATTGATTGCAAAATAAAACCTTGTTCTTTCTTTCTAAATTGTCTTCAACTTCTACAAGGGAAATGCTATACAACTAGGACACTTAGCATTACTCACCCAAGTAGTAGTAATTACTCAGGTACAATGTAAGAGATCATAACAACTAGATTATTACACAATTCATGCACACAGAGGCTTTATATATACTAAGGAAATTCTGGAATAACCCAACTGCACCATAGGGAACAAATAAAGATTTCCTATCATATAAAGAGACTATTAACCACATGAATGCTAGAGATGTTTCCAATGAACCATTTAGCAATTACATGGAAAGTTGGAAACCTTCATTTTATTCAAAGGATTAAAAGCCCAAGTTAAGCTAATAGGGGTTTAGGGAACGTTTCCTTTTCACCTATCGTGCAGACAGTTTGGTCCACAATTTCTCTACTTTACTTTAGTACACCAGCCTCTGTGCTGCTACTTTGAGGATGCATCGGTAACGCATTCCAGATCTTCTGTCTTAACCCTTTGAATGTCAGGGGGTACGAAATGCATTGTGAAGCAATGTATTGTTCATCCCTTTGGCAGTCAAAGGGCCGTATGTTCAAAGGGATAATGGCAAAAAAATGTTGTATGAAAGACAAAAATAAGTAATTGAATGCATGAATGACATATTTTCTATAGAGTATACAACAAAAAACTAGTAATGTTCGTTGTGTACGACACAACTCCAAAATTGACAGGTAAAGGGGCGGGGCTAAACTATTCTCCAGTGTCGTATAGAGGAAATGAAAATTTGTCGTAACTAACGACAAAAAAATGTCTTTCAAAAGACAAAATTTGTACGTTAAGAAAAAAGTGGAGGGAATGTGTAGTTCTGAATGTGAGAATTTTTGTCTTTATTTAAGACATTTTTGTTGTTAGTTAAGACATTTTTAAAGACATTTTTGTTGTTAAGACATCTTTTAAGACATTTTGTCTTTAGTTAAGACATTTTTTTGTCGTTCCATACGACAATTTCAGTCAGGAGGAACGACATATTTCCAATCACAACCGACACTCTCTGAAAATATTAATGATCCCAACGACACTGCACTTTGAAAAGTCGTTACAAACGACAAAAGCTATTTCTCTACTTCTTTGAACATATGGCCCTTAGTATACCTCCCAACATTTCAAATGGCCAAGGAGGGAAACTTTTGCTTTAAGGGGTGTCTGGTGGCATGGCTGGTGAGTGGGGCATTTACTAAGATTTTCTTTTTTTGACACCTCTTTGTGTAACTGAATAAATGATTTAGAACAAATCCAAAGTATTTTATTTACACAGAATTATTTACAAACACACATATAGTGAAGTTTGAAGGGATAGTAATACTTTGTCTTATCTTTATTTTATTTTGTAGGCATTAAAAAAACATGAAGAACAATATAAGTCTTATCTCTCAAACCTTTATGGTTTGAGAAATATTCAGAAGCAAAGTTTCTCCTCCCACCCCTTTTACCTAGTGTAAACAATCTCTTCTCAGATATGGAATACAGTCCATAGACCAGACAGATAACAGCAGGGGACAATCTTCTTCCTATGAGAACAATGAAAGGCCTGCCCCCTTGACAAGTTTTTCTGTTTTTTTCCTTATCTTAATTGAAGATTGTCCCTCTCTGCAGTCTACCTGGGCACCTCCCTTCTGCTCTGGCTGAGCAGTGTTACATCAGTAAAAGGGGAGGGAGGGGGATACTTTGTCATTGAATTACTCTTGAACTACAACTCTGACAAAATTGAAATAGCACTCTCCAAGGTCCAAATACTGTGATGATTAATTAGAGCCGCTTTTATTTTGAAAAATTACTATCCCTTTAAACAAACATTAATGAAAGTTTTATTGCTGTAGAGCAATGCAATACACACACCACACAGACTGATCTCCAGAGACGTAACTAGAAGCCACCGGCCCTGGTTCAAAAATTGCCATGGACCTCCCCCGACCACCACAATTGCCTCCACATTGCCCCCAATTGTCTCCACATTGCACCCAATTGCCATTGCATTGCCCCTAATTGCACAACTGCTTCCACATTGCCCCAATTGCCTCCACTTTCCTCCACATTGCCCCCAATCTCCTCCACCGACACCCCCCTGTGCCCATCTCCTACCTCCCTGGTGATCCAGCAGTGTGGCAGGAGAGGTCTGTGCCTCCTTCTGCACAGATCATCTTTAGCTGGAGTTCCCACATGGTCTCACAGCTCTCTGCATTACTACTAGAGTGCCGAAGAGAAAGCCTCATTTGCTAGAGGTCTGTGCAGAAGAAAGCACAGACCTCAGCTGCTTGCTGCTGGTGCCGGGTGGTGGGGTCGCACGCCACTGCTGATCTCCTAAAAGAGAAACAGAGGGATTTGGGTCTTAAAGCGGGACAGTCCTTCCTAAAGAGTGACACCTGGAATGTATGCTCAAAGGGATAATCCTAGGGCTGTTCTAAACCTTTGAGTACTCTGATAGACAACTCTCGGATACTCAAAGGGTTAACAGCTGGACCGGCAAATTAGTTCTCTGGCACTGGTAGCAAAAGTGTATGTTTTTTTTTCGATAAACAACCTGCCTATATAACAAGTATGCGCAGGTCTGCAGCCTGTTATGTTTAGAAAGCCTGTTTGGACACATATACCAATGCTCTCATATTCCTGGTGCCACACCCAACGTTCTTGAAAATAAAACCTTGCCAAGTATTGAAAGACTGAACTGATAATCTAGCAATAAACACTCAGCCCAATAAACCAAGGATGATAACATTGTCCTGCTTACCTAAAGGTGTGCTGGATTAATGGAACAGACCTGCAGCACAGATAGCAAAGCAGTGGCAAACTGTGGCCCTCCAGCTGTTGCTGAAGTACAGTTTCCATCATCCTCAGTCAAACTTTGATTGGAATCTTATCCTAAGGCTAACCAAGTATACCATAGGGGAGAAATACAAAGTTCAAATTATTTAAATGGGAGTTTAACCCCTTGAATGTTAGAGAGATCTACAATGTATTTTTCTTGCAATGTGATGGAGAGCTCTCAAGCATGTAATGGGTTAACAGCCCCTTCAAGTCCATGAGAATTTGAAGAATGTGTGTTTGTAATGCATTGGAGACCTTCCTAGTGTTCAAAGTGATAAAAGGTCCTCTAAATCAAAGGAAATTGGTGTATTTGTATATGTAATACATTTGAGACCTCTCTAGCAATTAGTGGGTTAAAACCCCACTGCAGTCAATGGGAATATAGAAAATTTGTATTCATACCCTATGGTACAGTTTGTTTGCTTTGAGATTATGTCACTTTTATTAATAGAATTTAAGCCACTGTGGGCTGAAAGAGATTTTAAAACATTACAAAGCCTACAGACATGTTTAGAACGCAAGTGGGTAACCCTTTGAATGCCAGAGGGGTAAGCAACGCATTGCAAAGCAATGCGTTGCGCACCTTCTGGCATTCAAAGGTTTAAAGGGATAGTAATACTTAAATATTACTAATCCCCATATTGTAGTCATGTTAAAAGATAATTTAATTGTCCCCAGTGTCATCTCTCAAACCTTTATGGTTTGAGAGATAACCTCCCACAAAGTTCCCCCTCTCTCCCCCTTCCCTGAAGTCAGTGTTATGCTGACTGCAGGGATATCTGGTCTTATTTGCATCAGGAGGCTCTGCACCGGAGCCGAGATCGCGTTAATAAAAATTATTTCACTGAAATGGTCTTCTATGTGTGCTTGCAAACCAAGCACACGTAGAAGACCGTTTCAGTGAAATAATTATTTTTTACTAACGCAATCTCAGCTCAGCTGCACAGCCGCCTGATTAAAATAAGACCGGATATCCCTGCAGTCAGTACAACGCTGATTTCAGGGAAGGGGGAGGGAGGGGGAACTTTGCGTACAGTTATCTCTCGAACCATAAAGTTTTGAGAGATGACACTGGGGACAATTACATTTTTTTAACATGACTACAATATGGGGATTAGTAATATTTAATTATTACTATCCCTTTAACACTGGATTACGCTATCTATAGATGCATTCTGCTTATTTTCCACACAAATGAATCTTCAGTTTAACCCCTTATGAATCAGCGGTCCAGGGAAGTTACCTTGCATTAAGGTTCGATTTGATCCTTGCCAAAGTGCTGGTACATGTGAACTGTGGGTTTGTGGGTATACGTGCAGCAGTGTACCAAGTTGGGGTCTGAGAGACACTGCTCCACTCTTGGAGCACTCAATTTCAGACCCAGATTTTACTTACAGAGCAAGTAAAAAGTAAGTGACGTGCTATGATCTTTTCTGGTTCTTAAGGGTATAAATGGAGTGATGGCCATAGCACGTCACCTGGTCCTTAAAGGGATAGTAATGTTTCAAAATAAAAGCAGCTCCAATTAATCTACATAGTATTTGTACCATGGAGAGTATTATTTCAATATTGTCAGAGTTGTAGTTCAAGAGTCACCTCCTCTCAGATGTGGAATCTGGTCAGCTCACAGCAAGGGACAATCTTCTTACTGTGAGAACAATTAGAATTCTGCCCCCCTTGACAGGCTTTTCCCATACGCTAATTGAAGATTGTCTCTCTGCAAGTCATCTGGACACCACCTTGCTGCTCTGCAGTGAGCAGTAAAAGGGGCAGGAGGGGGATACTTTATCATTCAATTAATCTTGAACTACAACTCTGACAGTATTGAAATAACACTCTCCATGGCCCAAATACTATGAGGATTAATTTGAGCACCTTTTATTTTAAAACATTACTATCCCTTTAAGGGGTTAACTCCTTTCGGACCAAAGGGTTGTGCAAAGCTTTGTAACCCCACTTGTCCTCAAGGAGTTAAACAATATGAAAGCTGCCAGGGTGAAATTAAACCTAATACAAAGAGCATGCAATTTGTATTCATGTCTATAATTTCTACATGAACTGCATTAATAAATAATGCTAAATGTTGCTTCAGGGTGTTCTGACCCCATCGTACAAAATCTGCATGTGTCATTCTATACAATTTATTTCATTTACTTATTATAAGTAAATTGTCACCCTAGAAACAAACCACATCATTGCTATTTAAAACATACTAAGAGCTGGACTTCACCTCCACAAACAAAATAATTGTACTTTTATCACTAATGATTTTCTCTCCTAGTGGGGCCATAATTACACACAATTAGTTTGTTTCACATTAAAATGAATGGAGGTAAATACAAAATTGTTAATGCTTGCTCTAATCTATGAGGTTTTGGCCAAAGCTATAGTTAGGAATCAAAGGGAACACTAGCTGTTTGTATGATTCTGTATTGAGAGAGGACATTGGTGGAGAGGTATTAAGTATAACCTGTCTTTCGGGCCTAAGTTTTCCCATCTCATCCCATGAACCCGTTGAGTGCCAGAGGGGTACGCAATGCATTGCAAAGAAAAGCGTTTTGTACAGGGGAGGGCTGGCTTGGGGGGCAATTGGCCCCTGGGCCGGTCATATGTCTGGGCCAGTGGGCCACTGCCTCACCCAATTTCACACTTGCTGCTGTAAATAGACCTGCACTAGTGATACCATAGAGCTTACAACTGAAATGAAGCTGCACAAATTATACCACAAAGCCACAATCCAAATGGAGATACACTCGTAGCATAACCCATTTCCCTTGTAAGCTCTATGGTACTAGTGTAGCTTTACTTAAATTGTAAGTTTAGTAGTAGTGCTAGTGTAGCTCCACTTCAGTTGTAAGCTATGTGGTATCACTTGCCTTACTTCACTACATTAATGACAATTTAAAAATTAACAAAAGAGGATGGGCTGGGAAAGTGGACTCAGACTATAGTAGAAAAAGGGGCCACTTGATTTTATTTGCCCCTAGGCTCTAGGTTGCCAGCTCTCTCTTGGGTGTGTACCCCTCTGGCACTCAAAGGGTTAAAACCTAGAGCTTGCGAAAGATGCAAACTGCAGAGGAGCCACTTCAGAGTTAGGTCATAAGTGGGCATCAATATGCCGCCAGCAGTTGTTGGACTACATTTCCCATCATCCTCAGCCATATAGGAATGCTGATTCCCTGCCACGTTTGAATGGAAGCAGAATTGTGGTTAAAAAAATGTTAATTTAACCCCATTTCTCCCTTTCTAAAGCAGTAAAATCACCTCAAAATATACATTTAAAGGGATAGTAATGTCATAAAAAAGTATTAACTATACGGTAGATACAATTAAAAGCGAATCCTTGCACTTATTCGTATCTCTCAAACCGCTATGGTTAGAGAGATATAGGAAAATAAAATTCTCCACTCCCTCCCCTTTCTGCTTGGTGAGCTGTAAAGCTGTCAGAAGCAGATTCTGGTTCCTGGATCAGACTGTGGCTCTTCAGCAGCGCCGACATAGCGATACCTAAAAATAAATACTTCATCGGAATGGTCTATAAAGTGTGCTTGCAAACCAGGCACAAGTGGTAGACCATTCCAATGAAGTATTTATTTTTAGGTATCGTTATCTCTGCACTGCTGAAGAGCCGCATCTGGTCAAGCGACCAGAATCTGCTTCTGACAGGTTTACAGCTCACCAAGCAGAAAGGGGAGGGACCAGAGAACTTTATTTTCCTATATCTCTCAAACCATAGCGGTTTGAGAGATACAAATAAGTGCAAGTACTCTCTTTTAATTGTATCTATCATATAGTTAATACTTTTTTCTGACATTACTATCCCTTTAAATATAATTTATCATTACAAAATGATTAGGAGAAATCAACATGGTTTTATGAGGACTAGATCTTGACAAGCAAATCTATTCAGCTTGTATGAAGAAGTACATAGAAACCTAGATAATGTTTGAATAGTATGGGTATTACATCTAGACTTTGCAAAGGCACTTTATACAGCTTTGCACAGGCTGACATGTAAAACTAGATCTCAGGGATTTGAACTTAAAGGGACAGTAATACTTCAGTATTACAAACCCTATATTAAAGCCCTAGTAAAAAAAAAAATGTATTGCCCCCAGTGTCATCTCTCAAACCTTTATGGTTTGAGAGATGAACGCTTCTAAAGTTGCCCTCCCCCTTCCCCTTCCCCGTAGTCAGCATTTTAGCTGGCTGCAGGGAACAGAGTCGTACAACTTTCACGCGGCTCTCCAGCACAGCCTGATCGCGTTAACTAAAAAAAAAAACTTTCACTGAAATGGTCTTCTACGTGTGCTTGGCTTGCAAGCACATGTAGAAGACCGTTTTAGTGAAAGTTTTTTTTTTTTAGTTAACGTGATTGCGGCTCTGCTGCAGAGCCGCCTGATGATCTCTGACCGGATTTCCATGAGTCAGCTAAAATGCTGACTACGGGGAAGGGGGAGGGAGAGGGAAACTGTAGAAGCGTTCATCTCTCAAACCATAAAGGTTTGAGAGATGACACTGGGGGCAATACTTTTTTTTTTACTAGGGCTTTAATATGGGGATTTGTAATACTGAAGTATTACTATCCCTTTAATGGGAGCATTCTGGGTGATGTATTGCTAGAAAAAAATCTTGGAGTTCATGTAAACTGCATATTTGGCAATAGTGATCTGTGTTAAATAGCGGTATCAAAAACAAACAAAATTATATTCTGCATAAAAAAGTGCAATGATACAAGAATGGAGAGCATCCTTCTGCCACTGTACAAGTCATTGGTATGAGGTCATCTGGAATATGTAGTACAGTTTTGGGCACCTGCCCTTAAAAATACTATTTATTATTATTATTTATAAGGTAATTTGGAATATATAGTACAGTTTTGGGCACCTGCCCTTAAAAATACTATTTATTATTATTATTTATTTATTTATTTATTTATAATGTAATCTGGAATATGTAGTGCTGTTTTGGGCATCTGCTCTTAAATTACAAATAAAGAAGGTTCAAGACCATAGTCATTCTACCCAGAAGCAGTCGTTCAACCAAACTTTCTCCAAGAGCAGCCAAGCTCATCATCCATGAAGTTCAAATGAACCCCAAGGTAACATCCAAGGTAACGCCTTATAGGTGTTTATGACTCAGAGTTCAGAAAAAGACTGAACAAGAATGGTGGTGAGAGTATAATGGTTTGGGGCTGTTCTGCTGCCTCAGAACATGGATGGCTTGCTATCAATGACACAACCATGAATTCTAAGTATTAGAAGATTATAAAATGTCAACCCACCTGTTTGTAAACTGAAACTGAACTGAAGTGGATCATGAAAAAGAGAATTGTAAGCTGCCTGGTTAAACTTTGTGAAGGAGAGTCCTCATAAAGAGACTGCTAAGTTGATATATAAAACAAGAAACACTGAAACGAAACAACACAATGGTAAACTGCAAGTTAGGCCCCAGTATGCCAGATGCTTGAGGGTAATGAGAGGGGTCCGAGGCTGGCTAGCGATGGCTACTCTCTAGGCTGCCTTGCTGTGGCCTACGCTGGGATAAACATGCTGACTAAGAGGTCAGATTAGTGCGGACCAGAATAGCCAGCTGTAACAGTTTGTTTGACACACAGACAAGTGGTTTAGGATAAAACACAGTTTTATTGAAATCACAATAATAAAATAACCTTCACAGGTCCTGTAGTATATGAGCAAAATAATACAGACACACGACAGGTTATATATACATATGCCTACACAGGTCCAGCATAAACATAAAGGCCACAACAGTCTATACTGACACAGGTCAGGCAGATTATAATGGATTCCCAGGAGCAAGGTTCTGCGTGGGTTAATGATCTTCTTAGAGTGTGAACAGTCCAGTGTGCAGAGAAGTCTGTGATGGGGCTCTCTGCATATAGGCAGCTGAAGGATACGTAATGCCATGAGACAGATAAGCAGACTTTCATGAACTGCTTAGGCGACAATGGGAACAAAGTCACATTAGGTACTGCCGTAGCAGTAACAGAGACCAGGCCACTTGCACTCTACCGGACCAGTAACGGAGGCAGACACATGCACTTAGCGGAAGCAGTAGCGGAGACAAACCGCTGGCTTACCGCCAGTGCAGTAATGGAGTCAGACACTTGCACTTCGCAGAGGCACAAACGGAGACTAGGCCCAAGGCAAACTGCCGTAGCAGTAATGGAGACAGACACTTGCACTCTGCAGAAGTAGTAACGGAGGCAAACCGGTGGCTCACTGCCAGAGCAGTAACAGAGGCAGACACTGGTACTTTGCAGAGGCAGTAGCGGAGACTAGGACCAAGGTACACTGCCATAGCAGTAACGGAGGTGGACACTTACACTCTGCAGAGGCAGTAACGGAAGCAAACCGGTGGCTCACTTCCGGAGCAGTAACGGAGGCAGATACTTGCACTCTGCAGAGGCAGTAACAGAAACTAGGCCCAAGGCAAACTGCCGTAGCAGTAACCGAACTGGCTGCTGATACTCTGCAGTAGGAAATGGACACAATTGCCAGACAGTCAGAATGTCGCCTAGGCGACACAGCACAGGAACGCCAACCAAGCTGGGTCGAATCACGGAGCAGGAATGTCAGCCAAGCTGGGTCGGATCACGGAGCAGGAACATCAGCCAAGCCGGGTCGGTACACAGGAGCAGGAACGTCAGCCAAGCCAGGTCGGTACACAGGAGCAGGAACGTCAGCCAAGCCGGGTCAGTACACAGGAGCAGGAACGTCAGAAGAATAGTTAGGCAATCCGGGTCAGTACACAGGAGCAGCAGACAATATGCAGAGTAGTCAGGCAGGCCAAGTCAGTACACTGGGAATCTCTGAGCAGAAATAAGCTCTGACACAGGAACACCACGAAAGGGCAACTGAGGGGTGCTAATAGCCCAGTATATAAAGGACATACTGGGCGGGACAAACACACGGTAGCCAATAGGCGCAAAACACAGGATAGACTGACAGAAAAACAAAGACCACGGGTACCGTGATACCAGCCCTCACCCCAGAAGGCAACCTAGAGAACAGTTACTACCCACTGAGGTTGAAGTAGAAAACAGAAAACACAGGCTACCTGCAGTACCCTTCGACAGGAATGCTGAGACTTGGAGTTCGAATGGATGGACTAAACAGGTAGGTAGGATCAGTCGAGGATCAACCAATGAGGCTGGAATGGCAGACAGGGAAGTTGAAGCCAGACAAAATGCTTGACCTTCAATGACTGGTGATCGAAGTCCGACTGGAGGTCGAAGTCTGACTGATGGTCAAAGCATAACTTGAGGAGAAGGGAATAAGAACCCACAAGAGTAGTCAGACAAACCAGGTTGGTATCAAGCGGCCAAAGAAGAAAAAGGCAGCAAACGAAAGAAATGGTCGAACAACAGAGCCAGGGTCGGTAACAAGCTGGCAAAACAGTACAAAAGCAGCAGACAGAGGAATAGTTGAATAACGGAGCCAAGGTCGGTAACAGGATATCAGATAAGCAAGGTACCAAATCATAGAGCAGGAGAGAGTCAAAGACAAAGCCTGGTCAAAACACAAGGTAAACACTGTGGAACTAGACAGGAACTACAGATCACGAACTGAAAAGCTTTGATCGTGTGCCAGCACTGAGATACTGGAGCTTGATAAAGGCTCAGAGAACACACAAAACAGGGAGGAGAACCAGGATTCATCAAACATGAAGAATCAAATGAAAATCCAGACAAGGAATCACAAGAAAAGACAGAATATGACAACAATGATCTTAAACATACGAGCAGATCTATGAAAGAATTGCTGTGGGAGAAGAAATTCCATGTTTTGGAATGACCTGTTCAAAGTTCAGACATTGTCACGGACTGACTTTGGAATAACAACACTGACAAGTACAGATACGGTAAAATGAATATCTTTATTGAAAAATAGAACAGCATAAAATAGATAGTACTTCCCCAACCCTCACTGGACCAGGTGTAAGGACAGTGTCTGGGCACTTCCCCAACCCTCACTAGGCAGATAAGGGTCAAGCATAGGATCACCTGACTGAACGGAGGTAAATACCACTCTGACAGAAGGCATAAACTAGTAGCAGTGATGGTAGTAACTACTAGTACAGGAGCAGGTGTAAAGCCCCTGGGAACAGAGGGAAATTCCCCAAATATGTTAGTGTGGTTGAGCTCAGAAACAGAATTCCCTAGAAAGCTAGGGTAAACCAGCAGGCAGCAGTGAATTGGAATCACTAGAACTCTAGGGCAACCAAGCAGACAGTGGTGACTGAGAACGCTAGGGTAACAGAACAGGCAGTGGTGACTGAGACTCCCTAGAACGCTAGGGTAGCCGAACAGGCAGCGGTGACTGTGAGGCATGCTAGGGTACCCAGTGGCGCAGAGCGGAGAAAGTGAGAATACCAGTGGCGCGGACTGACACAAACTGAGCACCGCTCCAATGAAGGTGTGCAAGCGGAGACAGACATGTTCCAAACTGAAATATTCTGGGAGGACCTGAAGTGAGCTGACTTTGCAAGAATTGAACTGAACTGAAGCTGTTTTGTATGAAAAATGCTCCAAAATTCCACAAAAATGGATGTGAGATAGTTACAAGAAACACTTCCCTGAGGTCATTGCTGCCCAGGGCTGCCACCATGTACAGAATTTAAAGGTTCATAAACTTTTTCACACATGCATGGCGAACGTTGAATCGGTTGTGGATAAATAAATTGACCAAACATTTGTTTGTGTCATTTGTATAATGAGATTATCTTTATCCATTATTATTTTAGGGCTTAGATTTCAGTCTGATGTGATATATGTGACAATCCTAAGGAGTTCACAAACCATTTCAATAAGTGCTGGATGTTGAGTCCACAGAGACGACATGACAGTTGATAGCATGACCATAGGAGACAGGACCTCAGACTTTGCTTACTGCACATGGTAAGCTTAAAGGGATAGTAATACTTGCAAATTACTAATCCCCATATTGTAGCTTTGTTAAAAAGAAACTTATTGCCCACAGTGTTTTCTCTCAAACCCTTATGGTTTGAGAGATGATAGCGCTCAAAGTTCCCCCTCCCTCCCCCTTCCCTGACTGAACACTGAACGTTAATTGCAGGGATATCTGGTATTACTTGCATCAGGCGGCTCTGCAGCATTGCCGAGATCGCGTTTATAAAAAATAAATCTTTCACTAAAACGGTCTTCTACGTGTGATTGCAAACCAAGCACAAGTAGAAGACCGTTTCACTGAAAGAATTATTTTTTATAAACGCGATCTATGCAATTATGCAGAGCCACCTGATGCACATAAGACTGTCCTACGACAGCTTCCCCTTGCAGTCAGCATTCAGTGTTCAGTCAGGGAAGGGGGAGGGAGGGGGGAACTTTGAGCGCTATCATCTCTCAAACCATAAGGGTTTGAGAAATGACACTGGGGGCAATACATTTCTTTTTAACAAAGCTACAATATGGGGATTAGTAATTTGCAAGTATTACTATCCCTTTAAAGGGATAGTAATGTTTCATTATAAAAGCAGCTCCAGTTAATCTTCATAGTATTTGAGCCATGAAGAGCGTTATTTCAGTACTGTCAGAGTTGTAGTTCAAGAGTAATTGAATGATAAAGTATCCACGTCCCGCCACTTTTACTGACGTAACACTGCTCAGCTCAGAGCAGCAGGGTGGTGTCCAAGTGGATCGCAGAGAGG
Source organism: Rhinophrynus dorsalis (assembly GCA_037306005.1). Classification (NCBI taxonomy): domain Eukaryota; kingdom Metazoa; phylum Chordata; class Amphibia; order Anura; family Rhinophrynidae; genus Rhinophrynus; species Rhinophrynus dorsalis. The sequence goes on along the minus strand of CM074719.1, from coordinate 214,401,386 downwards.
GACAATCTTCAATTAACATAAGGGAAAAACCTGTCAATGGGGGCATGGTTTTCATTGTTCTCACAGTAAGAAGACTGCCCCTTGCTGAGCGCTGTCTGGTCTTAAGACCAGATTCCACATCTGAGGGGAGGTGGCTTACACTAGGTAAATGGGACAGGAGGGGGATACTTTATCATTCAATTATTCTTGAACTACAAATCTGACAGTATTGAAATAACACTGTCTATGACTCAAATACTATGAAGATTAATTGGAACTGCTGTTTTTGTGAAATATTACTATTCCTTTAAACAAACTCATGCACTCTGCCTGCTTTAGGCATAAATTCCATTGCAGTTGATAACTTTATCACAAGTTTGTTATCTATCTACAAATGTCTCCTTAGACTTCAGTGGATATCTGACTGATAAAACAAATGATAACACTTATGAACTGCAATGAAATCTAGTCTTCAGACTGCTGCAGCTCTCATGTCTACCTCTACGCACATAACACCCAGGATGGATTGAAGATGTTATCTTTTGAACCATGGAGCAACAGCAACATTTATAGCCATCATTAGGATTTTCTTATATTAAATTAATTTTACATTACAACCCTTGCACAAAAGAAATCAGCTTTAACCTTTTATGGACCAAAGTGGTATGAAATATATTGCAAACCAATGTGTTGCACATCCCCCTGCACTATAGAGAGTTAAAAATGTTGGTTGGAAGCTAGGTACTTGGGAATACTGAATATTTAACCCCTTGAGGACCAGAAAGGTGTGCAGCATATTCCAAAGCACACCCCTCTGGTTCAGTGGAGTAGAAGAGGCACCACAGCCTCTGTGATGCAGGGAGGGATCTCTGTGTTAACAGTGGCCCCTTGTCTAACTAATTTACTTTATTATCAATAGTAGTAGGTAATGATGTAATGCTCTGCATTGTGACCTCCTGAATATTACTATCAATGTGGAGCCAATCTACCTCCGCCTCTACACTTAGTACTTCTGGAAACACTGAGATTACCTCAGTGCATCTAGATCTACCAAAGGAGGCAGTGTGGAGCAAGTGGTAGGTCAGCTCCACACTGTTACATTTAGGAGGTCACAGAGCACAGTAACACTAACTACCGAAAATAATGTCAAAGGGCAGTTTAAAGTGTTAGGGGCTAAAGCACCAGGTCTCATGCTTAACCCTATAAATGGGTGTTCAATGCATTATGAAACAGTACATTTCACACCACTTTTTTTTTTTTTTTTTTAATTTTTATGAAACCTTTATTTGATAAAGGAGAAGTATACAACAATAGGCAATAAACATGTACAGTAAGTCATACAAGATCGATAATAAAGATTGTAGGGAACACATCTTTAGCAGATATCATACAGGTAATTATGGAAAGACTGAGTAACCCTTTTGTTTCGAACATGGATCCTGAGCCATGACCCTTAAGGCAGAGGAACAGGTGTAGGGGTAATAAAACATAATGTGTCATGAAGATATAAAATACCGAATTGTGACCCAGAATAGTATCACATGTTAAACTATAGAGAGTGTATAAGTCGTGAGTAAACGCCCCGTGTCAAGTCTGAGGTTTAATGCAGAGTGATTTACTGTTGTGGAAAGCTATAAACAGTTTAGTGATGGTAAGAGGAAAAAGGGAAGAAAGAAGGGGTAGAAGATAATCGTTAGTCAGATCTGAATGGACTTTCGACGGGCCAGGGATCCCAAAGGCTCACTAAAATAGCTTGCTATAATATAAAGAAGCACGTATCTCTAGAGTCCAACACTCAATGTCAGGGTGATTTCCTCCTAATATGGAAAAACCCATACAATAGGCAAAGTTGGGACCGGGCAAGTCCTACAGGGGCTACAGAGGTAGCAAGGACAAGTCTTCCCTGAGGAGTATTAACAATCAACAGCAGGGTCTTGCCTGAGCCAAGCATCCCACCTCGATTGCAATAGGTTTCCCACGTTGGAGATCCATGTGTGACATTTTTCCATAAGGAGCATCGTTCCCACACCCCGTAGCCAATCAGATAGGTAAGGGGCGATAGGGTTCTTCCAAAAGAGGGGAATTAAAGCCTTTGCCTCATTAAAAAAAAAAGAAAGGATGTATTGATGTCCACCCATTGGTCGATCTGCCCGGTGTAATTGATATGAAAATAGAAAAAGCAGGGGGTCTAGCAGGAGGCATGGGTTCAGACGTCCGTTAAGACATGCCCTGATCGCTTCCCAGAATGGTACAATTTTGGAACACGACCACCATATGTGAAATAAGGAACCAGTGGCCAACTGGCATCTCCAGCATAGAGGAGATGTCTGTAACGAAGTTTTAGATAATTTGAGGGGGGTGTAGTACCACCTGGAAATCGGTTTATAGTTGAGTTCTCTCAATCTCGTTTTCAGAATATAAGACCATTCCTCCATTCTCAGCATAAGGTTCAAGTCCTTTTCCCAAATGGAGAGGAAATACGGTTTAGGGGAAGGTGGTTGAGACGCTATAATAGAATAAGAAAATGACAAACAGCGAAAATTTCGTGGAGTTTTAGAAAGAGCTTGTTCAAAGGGTGTGAGATCCCTGGGCAAACAATCCGACGTAAAGAACAGTAGCCACCAATTATGCGCCTGAAAATACAACCACCAGGAGATTTCTAAGGTGGAGCAGAGCGATTTCACACTACTTTAGTCCTCAATCAGTTAAAGCCCCAAGCGAATTACTTGATACATCTAGTGGTACTAATTTGCTTACTACTTATGGTGTAATAGGGAAGTATAATGTAATGGTGCAAGAGGGCTACATACACAGTACACTGTTATTAGTGCAATATGCAGCTCTGTGGCACCATTGCATTATGCACAGTGCTCTCCACCAGCAGAACAAGGCTGGTGTCAGACTGTGTATATGAGGTACTGTGGTTCTACTACTTCTAGCTGACAGTGAACCAATGCTGGTTGTCAGACAGTGTTTGTATGGTTCTGTGACTACCAGTGAACAGTGGACCAAGACTGGCAGAGTGTATACGTGTGGTTTTGTGACTACCACTGGGACAGTGAATCAAGGCTGGTGTGTAAGTATATGTTCTCTGACTACCAGTGAGAGAGTAGAACATGACTCGGGTGTCAGACAGTGTATGTGGGATTCTGTGACTACCAGTGGTACAATGAACAAGGTGGTGAATAGTGAAATAATGCTGTGGATTCAGACATTGTACGTGTAGGTCTGTGACAGCCAGTGGAACAAGGCTGAAGTGTCAGACAGTAAATGTTTGGTGCTGTGACTATGAGTGGATCGTGGAACAAGGCTGGGGTGTCAGGCAGAGTATGTGGGGGTGCTATGACTTCCATTAGGGTAGTGGGACAAGGATAGTGTGTCAGACAGTACATGCATGGTTCTGTGGCTACTTTGAAACAAGTATGTGGTACTCAGAAGTGTGTGTGGCTTTGTGACCACCAGTGCTCAGTGGAACAACACAGAGAAGTTATAACATGTGTGTGATTCTGTGAATACCAGTAGACAATGGAGAAAGACTGGGGTTCCTAACAGTATATGTGTAGCTATGTGACTAGCAATGGACTGCGGAACAAGACTGGGTAATCAGTCTGTGCATGCATGTTTCTGTGACTATCAGTAGAACAAGCCTGGGGTTTCAGACTGTGTATGTGTGATTCTGTGACTACCAGTGGAACAAGCCTGGGGTTTCAGACTGTGGATGTGTGATTCTGTGACTACCAGTGGAACAAGCCTGGGGTTTCAGACTGTGGATGTGTGATTCTGTGACTACCAGTGGAACAAGCCTGGGGTTTCAGACTGTGTATGTGTGATTCTGTGACTACCAGTGGAACAAGCCTGGGGTTTCAGACTGTGTATGTTAGATTCTGTGACTATCAGTGGGCCTTTTATGCCCCAGTCTGACTCTGGCTCAAGGCCATGGAAACTCAGCAGAATTTGCCCTAGCATTTTTGTTACACCACCACTATGGTACGAAAGGGGTTAAATTCATGTAAACACTATTTCTTTACAGCATTCTGATTCCTTAAAAAACTGAATATTGCTTAAAAAAATATATACAATTAAAGTATTTCCTAGCAAAGTATTTTTACCTAGTTGTACCAACAGCACAGTAAATATGTCCATGGGTTTAAGATGTGCCCATACATTATATCAAATGTATTATGTTTGTGTTCCTTCTCATATAATCCTCTTTTTGTCTCATCCCAGCTACTCATTGTCTCCCAAGTAATAGCTTTTTTTAGATTGCAAGTTTAATTTCATGCATCCACAATTTTGTTTTATTCCTGCCTGCAGGTGTTTTTTTTTTTTTTTTTTCACTCCGGGAGATCCAGGTTATGTTTAAAAGAGGCTATAGGGATGAAGAGAGATTAATTTTCAAAAGTTAGATAGTAGATATCAAAGAAAACAAACTTAAAGGGACAGTAATGTCCCATAAAAAATGCTTAGACTTTTGTAGAGATTAAAAAATAAACCATATGCCACAAATCCTATCTCTCAAACCTTTATGGTGTGAAAGATATCCTCAGTTAAAGTTCCCCTCTCCCTCCCCTTCTCCTGACGTCAGATGTAAGCAGAGCTGCAATAGCATGATTTAAAAAGGAATTATCTTTGGAACGGTCTACAAAGTGTGCCTGGTTTGCAAGCACACTTTTTAGACCGTTCCAAAGAAATATTTATTTTTAAATTGCACTATCGCGGCTCTGCTGAAGAGCCTCCTTGAGTCGGCAGACATGGATCTCCTTCTGTCAGCTTTACAGCTGACATCAGGAGAAGAGGAACTATAGTGGAGGATATCTCTCAAACCATAGTGGTTTGAGAGATATGATTTGTGGCATATTGTTTGTTTTTTTAATCTCTACAAAACTCTAAGCATTTTTATGGGACATTACTGTCCCTTTAAAAAGATATTATCAAGATATATTATATTAAATAATTTACCACTTTACCATATTCTTTTATGCAAACTGGCATGCAAAGTTTGATTGTCATCGCTTAGCTCCTGTGGATGTAGTAGTGCAAGCAATGAAGCAATTGCTTTAGTGCAGTGGTTCCCAACCCGTGCCCTCAGGGCTCACTAACAGGCCAGGATTTGAGGATTTCCTTGTTAGAACACAGCTGTGTTGATCAGAGGTTCAGTCAATTTGATTAACTCACCTGTGTTCTCCTAAAATCCTGGCCTGTTAGTAGGCCCTGAGGGCACGGGTTGGGAACCACTCCTTTAGTGTATACCTGTGTATAAACTCTGCAAATATTAATAGTTTAATGTGATCCAAATATGCACATCCCCCCTATAGTATGTTCAGGAAAATGTAGAAAAAAATCACCACTTTTATCTGCTACTTGTTAGTACATAGCGTTAAACAAGAATCAAAGGAAAATAATGTCCTGAAATACCTCTTCACTTCGTGACCTTCCTCTCCATAGTGGGAGCAGAATACAGAGGTAAGTCACTTAGAACTGGAATTAGACAGCCTTAGCACTAAGAAATAGTTTACAGTAGACAAATTAGCACCGAATCATTTTTGTGACTTACTGCATTGTTGTAAACATTCAATGTCTGGGTCTCTTCAGGAAGTATATCTGACCATGACAGTCATTGGTCCTTTATGTGGAAGAGATTAAATAGCCCAACAATAAACTGTCCCCATCTTGTTGGGTTTTTTGTTTTGTTTTGTTTTTTGTTTTCAGCAGAGGGCAATTAGGCAACTCTATTGATTCCTTCAAGAGTTACTAGTAATAGCAAAATAAAATTTTAATTCAATTATCAATTGATGTCAGTTTTCAAGATAAATACATCAGCAAATGACTGCTGGTTTCAAGGATGAATACAGTGACATACTGTACGCTGGAATTGTTTACAAATTAAAGACTGGATGAAATTGTGTTGATGACAGTTATGTTGTCTGAGCTGTGTTCAATTCCAAGTGTGGAAATCAACAGCTTTGTTGACTACACCCAAAACTAGGTGCTCCAATGCAATTAAATTATTTTACACCTTAATCATATGCCTGAGGTGTGATTCCATTCCTACTCAGCTTGTGTGGAAGGCAGTTCATTTTTAAACACATGTATTTACTATATAAAATATCTGATATGTCCTTAACATGAGGTCAAAAGCAAGTACGTGAAAATTACTAGAGTATACTGAATATCCTAACAGCTCCATAAAATATTTTCGAAAGCTGGGCATGGCGCTAAGGGAAGATACATTTGGAGATCAGTGCTAAGCTCTTATTTCAGAGAGCATGATATAACTCTTTAATATATATACTGTTTACTTCTATGACGTATATTGCCAAGTTTCAACACTTCACAGTTAGCTGCATGACATATCAGTGTACCACTTACCTGACCATTACTAGAGACTTATCTCCAAGCACCTGTGGTTCCCTTTTATCATGAGATCATCACATTTGTGGAAAATTAGAGGCATCTTACCATTTTTAACATTACCAAACATTTCTGACTTCACCATTGATTTTCAAATATAAGAAGATGCAAAAATGTGGGGTATAATGAAAAGTGAAGCAAAATTAGGTCAAACCAGTTGGACCACAGGGAGCAACTCAAAATGTACATTGATTTAAGTGGTGCTTTTAACCCTTTGCATGCTGGAGAAGCTGTTAATGCATTGAAAATCTTCATGTTTGCCATAAACAGGATAAGAATATAATTCTAATGCTTTATAACTTGGTAAGACCTTATCTAGACTATGTATTACAATTTTGGTAACCAGTTCTTAGAAAAAGGTATTATAGAACTAGAAAAAGTACTGAGACTTGAAACAAAACTGATAAAGGGATTGGATGACTTTAGTTACAGAGAATAGTTTAATTTAGTTTATATTAGAAAAGAGATGTTTAAAGGGGAACTTGATTACTACAAATTAATTCAATGACAATCTGGGCAACTCTTCGTTCAAAGACCAGAATGAGAAACCAAGGTGCTTTCCTAACTAAAATAAAAGCAGGGGTGTTTTTTTTACCATAAAGGAAGAAAAGCTTTAACATTTCTTCACAAAATATTTCCGGCTCTTCCAATAGTGACTAGATAAGAAAATGACAACCCTCCTAATCCAGTTTCTTATACAAAGATATTTTTATTTTTATGCCTCTTTCAAATCATGCGTCCGTGACTAGAAATTAGCAACAAGTTAACAATCGTATTTTTACTATCCGTGTTGGAGATTACAATGATGTCATCAGACACTATGTAGTATCCGTGAAATCCCAATTCCGATATATGCTCTTAAAATGTCAATTAGATCATGGACAGTGTAATTTTGTCATGAAAACCATACAATATGGTATTTCTATCCAAGATGGCCAACATATATCAACATCTATTCCCTTCCCGATGTTGGTGCATTTGACGCATGCCTACAACCTTCTTCTGCCACTCCCCAAGATGATAAACAGCAGGAACTAATATCTCCAAAGCTGTGGTACAAAGTCCTAGTTCCCACACTTTACAGACACACTGCTGCCCTCAAATGGATTCAATTCCAAACTGCTCATTAACCCCCAAACAGAGTCCTACGTTTTCTCACAGTTCACCGTGTCTTACAAATTCTTCCATTGGGGGGTACTAATGAAAAAACAATACACACCCTACTATAACATTGCCTTACTACCCCAAAAAATATATAAAAAAATGTAGACTGATCGATCATAAAAATAAAGAGAATAAAAATAAAAAATCAGAAATAAAAATACAAAAATGGTTCCAATGATTCCTTGTGTTTAAGCGTTGACTGATAGCTTGTCAATCAGTCCCAAATGTATCACTGTGTATTTAAATATAGCAACACAATCTTTTCACCTGTGCTTTATATTCTCAATACAAACATAATCTTTTTCCACCTTTTACTTTTTATACTGGACTGCCACTTCAGTGATACTCAATATCGCAAAGTCTTGTTTCAGTGGGATATTTCCACTGCTTATTTGAAACTGAAATATTCTATTGTGGTCACTAGATGGCACTATCACTATCACTTGCTATGGATAGCCCCAGTCTAGGGCTTATGCCATAGTGAACTATAAAAGAAATTGCCTTTTGCATACTAGTTTGTGCTATTGCTAATGGCTTGATTAAAAAACTAAGGTGTGATAACTTTTGGAAATACCCTTGGTTTTCTCGTCAGAAAAACAACTATATATACATTTACTAAAATTATCATTACTCCTTTTATTAAAATGTTAGTTAAGAAATACAAAGTTATTTGTATAGACAATTTTTCTTTTGTTGATATATTCAGTGTCCATTCACTTATTCTGTTCTTATTCCATATGGTAAACAATGGCATTGTAACCTTTTTTGTACCTAAAAGCCGTTCGTTGACTAGGGTTTTTAAGTCCTTGAATACTAGAAAGATCTCCAATGCATTTTAAAATAATTTCTTGTAGACCTCTCTATAATTCAGGGGGTTACAAGTTTTAGATTTAATCAATGGGAAGTTTTAATTCTCCCCAAAAGTGTAGCTGGTCTGTCCCAGAACTACGCTAGTTCTTCATATAAAAGCTGCTTCACTATTTCACAGCCAGGTGCCATGTGTCACCACCTTCATTTGATCTGCGTCACTGTGTCACTTAATATCAAATTAAAAACCCTGTGATTGATAATGTAAGAGTGGAAAATGTGGAATATAATCCTTTGCAGATAATTATGGGACAATTAAGCACATTACTATGCAATCCAGGTCAGGCTGTTCCCTTGTGGTTTACTGTTCTATCCAAACCTCATTTTCTATGGCTGTTTTCTGACAACAAAGTTATAGCATTATGTAAGTTATGGGATTATATCACTCGTATACCATTATTATGCCCTACTTTAGAGGGGCATATATCATTAATAGTCAATTTCCTGGTTACTCTACACTGATAGGCCAGTCTGTCTGAATATGCAGAGAAATGACCATGAGACACAATGTAAATAAGAATTTGTAAAACAGATGGCTGAAGGCATAAATTTCATTGATAACTAACAGTTAGGACACTATATTTAAAAGAAAATCCATTTTTCAATTTTTACGATCTTTAAAATGACAAATTTTCAAATAGACTTTTTTTTCTTAAACAGGTATAATTAACTAAAATTTGATAACATAACCAGCACGTGGGTAAGGGAAAGTGTCTTAAAATGTATAGAGTGAGTTACTATCCACACTGCCAGGATTTGTTGAATTCAGACAGAAGACTGTTCCAGTTGCTTGTATGTCTGAAACACAAATGTGCTACTGCTACTCAGGAATCAAGAGCAAATGTGATGATCCAGCCTCTGAAAGTCTCCTATAGCTCTGACTCATTCCTCTGAGCCAATAGGTAAATAAAGCACTGGATATTTTAAAAGGATAGTAATGTTTCAAAATAAAAACAGCTTCAATTAATCTTCATAGTATTTGGGCCATGGAGAGTGTTATTTCAATACTGTCAGAATTCTAGTTCAAGAGTAATTGAATTATAAAGTTTCCCCCTCCCGCCCCTTTTACCTAGTTTAAGCCACCTCCCCTCAGATGTGGAATCTGGTCTTAAGAGCAGACTGCAAGGGACAATTTTCTTACTGTGAGAACAATGAAAACCCTGCCCCCCTTGACAGATTTTTCAGGTTTTTCTCTTATGATAATTGAAAATTGTCCCTCTCTGCAAGCCATATGGACATCACCTTTCTGTTCTGAAGTGATCAGTGTTACATCAGTAAAAGGGGTGTTAGGGGGATACTTTATCATTCAATTACTCTTGAACTACAACTCTGACTGTACTGAAATACCAATCTCCATGGCCCAAATACTATGAAGATTAATTGGAGCTGCTTTTATTTTGAAACATGAATATCCCTTTAACACATCCCATTGACCACATTTCCTTTCTGCCATTCAGGGAGGTTACCGGGATGAGAGAGGCACAGTAGTTCTCCCCGCTCTACTGAGGCTACATGGACATGGTTACATGAAATCACATGACCCCACACCCCTGCATTAACTTCACTATGCATCAGATCACAACCTGCTCTTTTCCCAGAGCACATTAGAACTCAGTGAGGAGGCCATATTTTTTTATAGCCCAACATTAGTGTCACTTTCTGTAACAGTGGTCATTGGCCAGTTTTCTCTCCAGTGTTTACACCTCTGTTCTCTGGAGTATTCATTCTGGGACTTTGACATGTCCTGGAAAGGGGTTGACTAAACAATGGACACACATTGAAAATTCAGGAAAGTCCCAGCCAATCTGGGACATATGGTTACTTGACTTAACAAATCCAAACCAATTAAATAACAAACTATATTCCCACCAAATGCTCTGACCAAACATATGCACTAAAGAAAAGTGCGTAAATTCTGTGTAAACCAACTGCATCATAAGGAATAAAATCCCCACTGATATAAAGCTTCATCGATATTATCCCTGAATGTTAGAAAGATCTGAAACACATTGTCATTTAATTAATGAACATTGATATTTGTCCATTATGGTGCAATTAGTTTGCGCCAAAATTGACATACTTGTTTTTTGCATATGTCCCTTGGTGTGGCATGAAAATATTGTCTAATTTTATTACTTCACTCCTGAGGCGGGCAAACTGCTAGATAGTTGTGCGATATTGTGTAATGCCTGTACAAAAAAGCAAAAGGCCGCTAGTAATGGCAGGCTCATCTGGAACAACATAGAAAATAATGAATGGTAATTTGGTAAAGGCTATCAAATTACACAGCAAGGCTGCTGCCACATATCACAAGGTAGCATGAGTACCGATCCTGGTCACTGCATTGAACAGGAAGTAATAGCTATCAAAATAGGAGTTCTGAATTACAGTAACCACTGGAAGATAGAGTGCTAGAATAACAGAGCACTGAGGTGCAATAACCAGTGGAAGATAGTCCCAGCATAACAGAGCACTGAGGTGCAATAACCAGTGGAAGATAGAGTGCCAGCACAACAGAGCACTGGGGTACAATAACCATTGGAAGCTAGAGTACCAGCATAACAGAGCACTGGGGTACAATAACCATTGGAAGCTAGAGTACAAGCATAACAGAGCACTGGGGTACAATAAACATTGGAAGGTAGAGTGCTAGCATAACAGAGCATTGGGGTACAATAAACATTGGAAGGTAGAGTGCTAGCATAACAGAGCATTGGGGTACAATAAACATTGGAAGGTAGAGTACCAGCATAACAGAGCATTGGGGTACAATAAACATTGGAAGGTAGAGTGCTAGCATAACAGAGCACTGGATTGCAATATCCTGTAGAAGGTAGAGTGGCAGTATAACAGTGCACAGGGCTACAATAAGCAGTGAAAAGTGTCAGCATAACAAAGTACTGGGGTGCAATAACCAGTGGAAGGTACAGTGCTAGCATAACAGAGCAATGGGATACAATAACCATTGGAAGATACAATGCTAGCTAACAGAGCAATGGGATACAATAACCATTGGAAGGTATAGTGCTAGCATGCATTGGGGTGCAATAACCAGTGGAAGGTAGAGTGTCAGCATAACAGGGCTCTGGATTACAATGTCCTGTAGAAGGTAGAGTGTCAGCATAAGAGAGCACTGGGGTGCAGTAACCAGTGGAAGGTAGAGTGCTTGCATAAGAGAGCACTGGGGTGCAATAACCAGTGGAAGGTAGAGTGTTAGCATAACAGAGTTCTGGGGTAAGATAACCAATGGAAGATAAAGAGCACTGGGATGCAATAACCAGAGGCAGGTAGAGTGCCCGCATAACAGAACACTGGGGTGCAATGACCAGTGGAATGTAGAGTGCCAGCATAACAAAGCATTGGGGTGCAATAACCATTGGAAGCTAGAATACCAGCATAACAGAACTCTGTGGTACAATAACCTGTGGAAGATACCAGGGTGATGAGTAATGCATCACTTGCCATTCTGGCACTCAAAAAGTTAAAAGAGGTCTAGATTTGCAGGCACAGAACAGGAGTGATACAGTTGCCTCACACCTGAGTTGGGGCACTCCTGCAAGGCTTTGGCCATCAAGGTATTAACAATGTTCATCAGGCCGTCTCTGAACTCCAGGTGCACAGACTCTAACCTGCAGGGGAAGTGAAGAACCTTGTATTGAACACACACAGTCATTATATGGAGTCAGACATTCACCACAGCTCTGGGGTTTTTGTGTCTGTCATTAATACTAGTCAATTGTATACACGGTATGTATTAAAATGTATTAATGATCCCCCTTATACAGTTAGGTCCTTATGCCTTTATTCAAAAGTTGGTTTCCAAAGCTCTTGAGCATTTAAGGGATTAATAGTCCATTTTAAAATAATGTGAATTTTCAGAATTTGCAGGCTACTGATACCAACAGGCAAGTGGTTCTTTACTTATGTGTTATGTAATGTATAACATGTTTTATCTGTGGGTATCTTTTTGATCTCGAGCAGTGAAGATGGGTAAGGATTATGGGAGTTGTAGTGCTATCAAACCATGCCATGTTTCGGCAGCAGCAACTTTTCATGCGGTGACATGAGAATCTCGTGCTTATATGCAGGGCGAGATTCTCATGTTGCCCTTTTAATCACCGTGACTTGCTTAATGTGGCATGTAGCTGCATGATCTTTTACATGCAACGTTTTAAAAGGATACCTAATAACGAGTGGAAGGTAGAGTACCTGCATAACAGAGCACTGGGTTACAATAACCAGTAGAAGGCAGAGTGTCAGCATAACAGAGCATTGGGGTGCAATGACCAGTAGAAGGTAGTGTCAGCATAACAGAGCACTGGGGTGCAATAACCAGTAGAAGGTAGAGTGCCAGCATAATAGAGTACTGGGGTACAATAACCAGGGGGAAATAAAGTGCAAGTATAAAAAAGAGCACTGGGGAGCAATAACCAGTGGAAGCTAGAGTGTCAGCATAACAGAGTACTGGATAACAATATCCTGTGGAAGGTAGATTGTCAGCATAACAGGTCTCTGGCATGCAATGGCAAGTAGAAGGTAGAGTGCCAGCATAACAGAGCACTGGAGTGCAATAACCAGTGTAAGGTAGCGTGCCCGCATAACAGAGCATTGGGGTGCAATAACCAGTGAAAGGTGGGGTGCCATCATAACAGAGCACTGGGGTGCAACAACCAGTGGAAGGTAGAGTGTCAGCATATCAGAGCACTGGGGTCCAATAAACGGTGGAAGATAGAGTGCCAGCATAACAAAGCAATGGGGTACAATAACCAGTGGAAGATAGAGTGCCAACATAACAGAGCACTGTGGTACAATAACCAGTGGAAGGTAGAGTGCCAGCATAACATAGCAGTGGGCTACAATAACTGTGGAAGGTAGAGTGCCAACATAACCGAGCACTGCGGTACAATAACCAGTGGAAGGTACAGTGCCAGCATAACACAGCAGTGGGCTACAATAACCAGTGGAAGGTAGAGTGCCAACATAACAGAGCACTGCGGTACAATAACCAGTGGAAGGTACAGTGCCAGCATAACACAGCAGTGGGCTACAATAACCAGTGGAAGGTGGAGTGTCAGCATAACAGAGCACTGCGGTACAATAACCAGTGGAAGGTACAGTGCCAGCATAACACAGCAGTGGGTTACAATAACCAGTGGAAGGTACAGTGCCAGCATAACACAGCAGTGGGTTACAATAACCAGTGGAAGGTAGAGTGTCAGCATAACAAATATTAGAACAGTTCTGGACTAGATGTGTAGATATGTGTATAACTGAATATACGTAAATATGTATGTTTGTATATTCAACTGAATGTGAACATTCGGGCCCCCCTGGCCAAGTTATGTTTTGTTGATTTTCTAAGTGAAAAGAAGTTAACACAACCTCTGCAGCAAGCAAACATAAACTTTACATATTTCTGCAAATTGCAATGCACGGTTACTTGACTGGGGCAGCGTCAATTTTCAGGACCATTTTCATTCCCTTCACCCCTCTAACTCCCAATAAAAACCACACTACAAGCGTGACTTTGGATAAAGTAGGCCACAGCTTCATTTATTCCTTTACAAATACAACATAGTTTTAACATCAAATAATCCCAATTTACAACATATTAACAGTATTAACAATACCATAACCATTAAATAGAAGGGGAGGATCCTTAGCGCCGCCACCAGTCCCACCTTGGGCACATCCCCCACTAGCCGCCTCTCCTTACCAGCTCAGTGGGTATCCATAATCAATTGCCTGTCCACTTCCCAGGGACCCCATGCCCTTTAGAAGCCAGGCACCCAACCAACTTTAAAGCGCCAAGGATCCCCCCCTCCGCCACAGGACGCAGCGTGAACCCCTTAACGCTGCGACCCCCGCCAAATCCGAACAGCACGTTCTACAAAACATTCCACAGCCAAGTTAAAAAGGTCAAGACCAATGTCCGTCAGATTCACCCCATCCGAACGGAACAAGTTCCGCTGACCCTCCACATCTGTATGCCTCAACACCAGGCCCCCGTGCCTCCGGACGTGCAAAGACACCTCCCTATTGACCTTAATCCTAGCCCGGTTAATGGCGGTGTGCGAGACCGCACAACGCCAGTAAAAGCGTGGGATAATTTCAGACCAAACAATAATGAGGCCCGGGAATAGGACCCACAACCGAGACAAATCCCTCTTGATGTCACGGATAAGGTACTTGCTACAGTAAACGCCCAAATCATTCCCCCCCCGCATGAATCACCACCACGTCCGGAGGGGACGTAACCCTAGCCAAGGCCACAATCTCTGGAAACACCCGCTCCCACAGCAACCCAGAAGTCCCCAGCCACCGCAGCTCCACCTCATTGCGATCAAAGTGCAACTGCCTTCCAGAAGGACGGAGGGCCGCCCTCCGAGCCGCCCAGTAAACATACGAGTGGCCCACAATCCAGACCGAGCACACCCGACCACCTACAAGAAAAAAGAGGAGGGAAAAAACAGTCACCCAGACTAAAACACGCCTCCCCCCATCCCCCAAAGAAAACAACAGGAAAAGGGGGAGCCCACTGAAAACAACCCCCAGCACCCTAATGGAGTTCAACTAAACCCGGCCGGACATAAGAACGGAATCGAACCGACTCCCAACACCCGATCCGACGAATAACCTCCTCCCCCAAACCCCAGCGCGCCGCCTGAGTGGCCGCACCGATACGGAAAGAGTGAGAACAGTACTCCGACGCCCGAAAACCAAGGACCTCCAACGACTTCCGGAAAACAGAAATGAACTGAAAACGCGAAAGAGCTGTACCATCAGCATGAACCAAAAAGGAACCACCGACCGACGGGCGAACCAGCAAAAAATCCCGCGCGGCAGAAACCGGGCAAGACAAACAGCCCGGATTCCCAAACAAAGACACCGAAAACCCCCTGCCGTCTTGATCCGTCTTGGAGCGACGGACAAGGAACCGGACCGACTCGCCCTCAAGAACGACATCCGAAGCCTGCAAACCACCCCCAGAATACCGAGACCCGCTCACCAGCTCCCCAACCCGCAAAGCCCCAAAGAAAGCGAACGAAAAAGCCACACGGAAAACCAAAAAAAATCAGAAAAACAGACCGACGACAGGCCGCCAAGCAACCGCACCAACAAGGGGAAAGAGACAGGCCAACAACTATCCCGAACCAAGACACCACGACGAAAACCACGCAAAGCCAAACGCACGATAAACTCCTTAGTAACATCCCGCCATCCCAAAAGCTTGAACGGGAAAGCCAACGCCGCCATGCGACGGCTCGCCGCCGCCTTGGAAATACCGTCCGCACTCCACAGCCCAATACACCAAAGCAACAGGTCCGTGTTGCCCGCCCCACCGTCCTGTAAACCAGCCCACCGAACCAACTGAAACCAGGACTCCCAGACCTTGGCATAAGCCGCCCACGTCCCAGGCGCCACAGCGCTGTGCACCAAACCGGCCACAGAGCTCAACACAAAGTCCAAAGGTGCTCCGGCACCCGCTCCCCTCGCGCCACCGCACCTGGCACCAGGGAACGAAAACGATCCAGCTGCAACCGAGACAGGGAGTCCGCAATTACATTTTGCACACCAGGAACATGCTTAGCCCTAAACCACACATTCCCCCGAAGGCACCGCAACACCAAGTGCCGCAGAAGGGCCACCACCGGCAACGAGTTAGCTGTGAGGCCGTTCAGAGCCTCCACCACCCCCATGTTATCACAGTGGAACGTGACTGCCTTGTCCCGCAGCCAAGGACCCCAAACTTCAGCAGCCACCACGATAGGAAAAAGTTCAAGGAGGACCAAATTGCGAGTCCACCCCAAGGCCGCCCACGAATCCGGCCAGGAGCCGGAAAACCAACGACCCTGAAAGAAGCCCCCAAAACCTTTAGACCCTGCAGGGTCAGTAAACAGATCCAAATCAACATTGGACCATCCCCTCTCCTGCCACAACGTCCGACCATTGAAGTCGGACAGGAAGGAATCCCAAACCTCCAAGTCCGCCTTCAAAGCCGCCGTAAGCCGTATGAAATGGTGCGGGGAACGAACCCCTGCGGTAGCAAGCGACAGCCGCCTACAGAATACCCGCCCCATGGGAAGGATACGGCAGGCAAAATTAAGTTTACCCAAAAGAGACTGGAGCTGGCGCAACGTCACCTTCCGCATGCCCAACAACAACCGGATAAGCGCCCGCAACTCGACCACCTTGTCCTCCGGAAGGCGACAAACCATACCCACAGAATCCAACTCAATTCCCAAAAAGACCAGCACCGGCGTGGGGCCCAAAGTCTTGTCCGGAGCCAGAGGAACCCCAAAATCCAGAGCCCACCGCTGAAGAGCTTCCAGAAGAACCCCACACACCTGCGACCCAGCTGGGCCAACACACAGGAAATCATCCAGATAGTGAATCACAGACGATAACCCCGTATCCTGTCGCACCACCCACTCCAAAAAAGAGCTGAAAGCCTCAAAATAGGCGCAAGAAATGGAGCAGCCCATGGGGAGACACCGGTCAATATAGAACCCCCCTTCAAAGTAGCAACCCAGCAAGTGCTGCGACTCCGGGTGAACCGGCAAGAGCCGAAAGGCCGCCTCAACGTCGGCCTTGGCCAGCAGGGCCCCAGGCCCAGCCGCCTGCGCCAAACGCACCGCCTCGTCAAAAGAGGTATAAGAAACACTACAAAGGTCCCCAGCAATCCCATCATTCACCGAGCCCCCTTTTGGAAACGACAAATGATGGATCAAGCGGAACTTGCCAGCCTCCCGCTTGGGAACCAAACCCAGAGGCGAAACCCGTAAGTTCCCAACCGGGGGGGCCAGAAAAGGCCCAGCCATCCGGCCCAAGCCAACCTCCTTGGCCAACTTGTCCCGAACCACCCCTGGCCAGGACCGCGCCGACTTCAAATTACGCGTCCGCAAAACCCCCGGCCCATCCACAAAAGGGATGCGAAAACCGACCCGGAACCCCTCCTCCAACAACTTAGCGTGATCCTGATTGCTGTACACCCTTAGCCACGGAAGCATCCTTTCCAAGTTCACTGAGCTCTTCCCTTTTTCCAGCGCCTGACTTCCCCCGTTTGAAACAGCGAGAGAAGGGGTGTCCAGCCCCACACCCAGAACACTCATGCTTGAACCTGCACGAGGAAGCCCACTTACAATGGCCTTCGTTAAAGGCAAAGCAGCAGCCCTTGCGCGATCCCGCCGAAGAGGCAGCTGAACTCGCCCCTCCGGCGGCTGACTGAAAGGGGTTGGAAGAACCACCCCCCGAAGACTGCCCTGGGAGCCTACTAGGGGTCATCACCTTAAGCCATAGCCCGATGTCCTTGTGATCCCACTGCAGGGAAGGGCGGACCGCCATGCGCTGGCGAAACTGCTCGTCATACTGGAGCCAAGCTACCCCACCATATACCCGGTGAGCCTCCCAAATGGAGTCCAAATAACAGAACAGTGCCGAGCAGAGCTCCGGGGTCCGCTCCCCAATCACCCCGGCCAGAATACAAAACGCCTGGAGCCAATTCCCAAAATTACGCGGAATGAGCCGAAAACGGCTCCTATCCTCATCCTCCTCCTTACGCCATTCCTTACCCTTCTCCCATTTATCCAAATTAAAACGCTCCAGAGGCAACAAAGTGAATATATCAATATACTCCCGCCTCCAAACCTTTTCCCGCACTTCGGGCTTCAAGTGAGCGCCCAAAGGGCCCTCAAAGCAAACGTAAGCCTGACCCTTGGCCGAATCCGAAATAGGGGCCGGCTTGTCCCCACCCTTGAGGGGGTCCCCCACCGAGGGGGCAACCAGCACACCCGACCCAGGGGACGAGGAACACGCCACCAGCGACCCACCGACCAAAACCCCCGGGACCGAGGAAACCGACCCGCTAACCACAGGGGAGGATGACGTGCCCCCCGAGCCGACGACCGCCGTGCCCGCCGAAGCCGCTGACAGACCCGCCGACCCCCCCCCCGCGCCCCAAACACCAGGGCCCGAAGACCCAGGACCTGCCGAACCACCCCAACTATTCAACAAAGCCCGCAAACCTGCAATAAAACCAAGGAACCCAGGATCCCCAGAACCACCCCCCACAGAAGGGCCCCCCAACCCCCCATCACTAACTACAGAAGTGTGAAGTCGTGTATGTGGGTGCAGTGACCGCTCACCAGTAAGCTGCGCATCCCGTGAGGGAAGCGGAGACGCAGAAGATCCAGGAAGAACCGCATCCGTCGAAGGTCCCGCCAAGGTAGAACCAGTGTCTGAGCCAGAGAGGCCGCCGCCAGGTGTCAAGGAATCCATTCCAGCAGGACCGCTCCCAGCAACCAAGCTCGAGCTAGAAAGAGAAGACACAGCAGAAGTACTCCAATCCAAGGATACCGTCCCCAAACCAGACCCCACACTCGCCAGGCCACCACCCGCCACGGATGAGGCCGCCCCCACAGGAGCCCCCAGCAAGGCCCGAAGCGCAGCCGCAAAGCCATCAGAGGAGGGAACCCCACCAGACCCCCCTGTCACAACAGAAGCCCCCCCCACAGAACCCCCTAGGGGGTGAGGGGCCGTCCCCCTTGATCCACCCGTAGCAGACAAGGAGCCCGGGGCAGCAGCATTCGGGCCCCCCTGGCCAAGTTATGTTTTGTTGATTTTCTAAGTGAAAAGAAGTTAACACAACCTCTGCAGCAAGCAAACATAAACTTTACATATTTCTGCAAATTGCAATGCACGGTTACTTGACTGGGGCAGCGTCAATTTTCGGGACCATTTTCATTCCCTTCACCCCTCTAACTCCCAATAAAAACCACACTACAAGCGTGACTTTGGATAAAGTAGGCCACAGCTTCATTTATTCCTTTACAAATACAACATAGTTTTAACATCAAATAATCCCAATTTACAACATATTAACAGTATTAACAATACCATAACCATTAAATAGAAGGGGAGGATCCTTAGCGCCGCCACTAGTCCCACCTTGGGCACATCCCCCACTAGCCGCCTCTCCTTACCAGCTCAGTGGGTATCCATAATCAATTGCCTGTCCACTTCCCAGGGACCCCATGCCCTTTAGAAGCCAGGCACCCAACCAACTTTAAAGCGCCAAGGATCCCCCCCTCCGCCACAGGACGCAGCGTGAACCCCTTAACGCTGCGACCCCCGCCAAATCCGAACAGCACGTTCTACAAAACATTCCACAGCCAAGTTAAAAAGGTCAAGACCAATGTCCGTCAGATTCACCCCATCCGAACGGAACAAGTTCCGCTGACCCTCCACATCTGTATGCCTCAACACCAGGCCCCCGTGCCTCCGGACGTGCAAAGACACCTCCCTATTGACCTTAATCCTAGCCCGGTTAATGGCGGTGTGCGAGACCGCACAACGCCAGTAAAAGCGTGGGATAATTTCAGACCAAACAATAATGAGGCCCGGGAATAGGACCCACAACCGAGACAAATCCCTCTTGATGTCACGGATAAGGTACTTGCTACAGTAAACGCCCAAATCATTCCCCCCCCGCATGAATCACCACCACGTCCGGAGGGGACGTAACCCTAGCCAAGGCCACAATCTCTGGAAACACCCGCTCCCACAGCAACCCAGAAGTCCCCAGCCACCGCAGCTCCACCTCATTGCGATCAAAGTGCAACTGCCTTCCAGAAGGACGGAGGGCCGCCCTCCGAGCCGCCCAGTAAACATACGAGTGGCCCACAATCCAGACCGAGCACACCCGACCACCTACAAGAAAAAAGAGGAGGGAAAAAACAGTCACCCAGACTAAAACACGCCTCCCCCCATCCCCCAAAGAAAACAACAGGAAAAGGGGGAGCCCACTGAAAACAACCCCCAGCACCCTAATGGAGTTCAACTAAACCCGGCCGGACATAAGAACGGAATCGAACCGACTCCCAACACCCGATCCGACGAATAACCTCCTCCCCCAAACCCCAGCGCGCCGCCTGAGTGGCCGCACCGATACGGAAAGAGTGAGAACAGTACTCCGACGCCCGAAAACCAAGGACCTCCAACGACTTCCGGAAAACAGAAATGAACTGAAAACGCGAAAGAGCTGTACCATCAGCATGAACCAAAAAGGAACCACCGACCGACGGGCGAACCAGCAAAAAATCCCGCGCGGCAGAAACCGGGCAAGACAAACAGCCCGGATTCCCAAACAAAGACACCGAAAACCCCCTGCCGTCTTGATCCGTCTTGGAGCGACGGACAAGGAACCGGACCGACTCGCCCTCAAGAACGACATCCGAAGCCTGCAAACCACCCCCAGAATACCGAGACCCGCTCACCAGCTCCCCAACCCGCAAAGCCCCAAAGAAAGCGAACGAAAAAGCCACACGGAAAACCAAAAAAAATCAGAAAAACAGACCGACGACAGGCCGCCAAGCAACCGCACCAACAAGGGGAAAGAGACAGGCCAACAACTATCCCGAACCAAGACACCACGACGAAAACCACGCAAAGCCAAACGCACGATAAACTCCTTAGTAACATCCCGCCATCCCAAAAGCTTGAACGGGAAAGCCAACGCCGCCATGCGACGGCTCGCCGCCGCCTTGGAAATACCGTCCGCACTCCACAGCCCAATACACCAAAGCAACAGGTCCGTGTTGCCCGCCCCACCGTCCTGTAAACCAGCCCACCGAACCAACTGAAACCAGGACTCCCAGACCTTGGCATAAGCCGCCCACGTCCCAGGCGCCACAGCGCTGTGCACCAAACCGGCCACAGAGCTCAACACAAAGTCCAAAGGTGCTCCGGCACCCGCTCCCCTCGCGCCACCGCACCTGGCACCAGGGAACGAAAACGATCCAGCTGCAACCGAGACAGGGAGTCCGCAATTACATTTTGCACACCAGGAACATGCTTAGCCCTAAACCACACATTCCCCCGAAGGCACCGCAACACCAAGTGCCGCAGAAGGGCCACCACCGGCAACGAGTTAGCTGTGAGGCCGTTCAGAGCCTCCACCACCCCCATGTTATCACAGTGGAACGTGACTGCCTTGCCCCGCAGCCAAGGACCCCAAACTTCAGCAGCCACCACGATAGGAAAAAGTTCAAGGAGGACCAAATTGCGAGTCCACCCCAAGGCCGCCCACGAATCCGGCCAGGAGCCGGAAAACCAACGACCCTGAAAGAAGCCCCCAAAACCTTTAGACCCTGCAGCGTCAGTAAACAGATCCAAATCAACATTGGACCATCCCCTCTCCTGCCACAACGTCCGACCATTGAAGTCGGACAGGAAGGAATCCCAAACCTCCAAGTCCGCCTTCAAAGCCGCCGTAAGCCGTATGAAATGGTGCGGGGAACGAACCCCTGCGGTAGCAAGCGACAGCCGCCTACAGAATACCCGCCCCATGGGAAGGATACGGCAGGCAAAATTAAGTTTACCCAAAAGAGACTGGAGCTGGCGCAACGTCACCTTCCGCATGCCCAACAACAACCGGATAAGCGCCCGCAACTCGACCACCTTGTCCTCCGGAAGGCGACAAACCATACCCACAGAATCCAACTCAATTCCCAAAAAGACCAGCACCGGCGTGGGGCCCAAAGTCTTGTCCGGAGCCAGAGGAACCCCAAAATCCAGAGCCCACCGCTGAAGAGCTTCCAGAAGAACCCCACACACCTGCGACCCAGCTGGGCCAACACACAGGAAATCATCCAGATAGTGAATCACAGACGATAACCCCGTATCCTGTCGCACCACCCACTCCAAAAAAGAGCTGAAAGCCTCAAAATAGGCGCAAGAAATGGAGCAGCCCATGGGGAGACACCGGTCAATATAGAACCCCCCTTCAAAGTAGCAACCCAGCAAGTGCTGCGACTCCGGGTGAACCGGCAAGAGCCGAAAGGCCGCCTCAACGTCGGCCTTGGCCAGCAGGGCCCCAGGCCCAGCCGCCTGCGCCAAACGCACCGCCTCGTCAAAAGAGGTATAAGAAACACTACAAAGGTCCCCAGCAATCCCATCATTCACCGAGCCCCCTTTTGGAAACGACAAATGATGGATCAAGCGGAACTTGCCAGCCTCCCGCTTGGGAACCAAACCCAGAGGCGAAACCCGTAAGTTCCCAACCGGGGGGGCCAGAAAAGGCCCAGCCATCCGGCCCAAGCCAACCTCCTTGGCCAACTTGTCCCGAACCACCCCTGGCCAGGACCGCGCCGACTTCAAATTACGCGTCCGCAAAACCCCCGGCCCATCCACAAAAGGGATGCGAAAACCGACCCGGAACCCCTCCTCCAACAACTTAGCGTGATCCTGATTGCTGTACACCCTTAGCCACGGAAGCATCCTTTCCAAGTTCACTGAGCTCTTCCCTTTTTCCAGCGCCTGACTTCCCCCGTTTGAAACAGCGAGAGAAGGGGTGTCCAGCCCCACACCCAGAACACTCATGCTTGAACCTGCACGAGGAAGCCCACTTACAATGGCCTTCGTTAAAGGCAAAGCAGCAGCCCTTGCGCGATCCCGCCGAAGAGGCAGCTGAACTCGCCCCTCCGGCGGCTGACTGAAAGGGGTTGGAAGAACCACCCCCCGAAGACTGCCCTGGGAGCCTACTAGGGGTCATCACCTTAAGCCATAGCCCGATGTCCTTGTGATCCCACTGCAGGGAAGGGCGGACCGCCATGCGCTGGCGAAACTGCTCGTCATACTGGAGCCAAGCTACCCCACCATATACCCGGTGAGCCTCCCAAATGGAGTCCAAATAACAGAACAGTGCCGAGCAGAGCTCCGGGGTCCGCTCCCCAATCACCCCGGCCAGAATACAAAACGCCTGGAGCCAATTCCCAAAATTACGCGGAATGAGCCGAAAACGGCTCCTATCCTCATCCTCCTCCTTACGCCATTCCTTACCCTTCTCCCATTTATCCAAATTAAAACGCTCCAGAGGCAACAAAGTGAATATATCAATATACTCCCGCCTCCAAACCTTTTCCCGCACTTCGGGCTTCAAGTGAGCGCCCAAAGGGCCCTCAAAGCAAACGTAAGCCTGACCCTTGGCCGAATCCGAAATAGGGGCCGGCTTGTCCCCACCCTTGAGGGGGTCCCCCACCGAGGGGGCAACCAGCACACCCGACCCAGGGGACGAGGAACACGCCACCAGCGACCCACCGACCAAAACCCCCGGGACCGAGGAAACCGACCCGCTAACCACAGGGGAGGATGACGTGCCCCCCGAGCCGACGACCGCCGTGCCCGCCGAAGCCGCTGACAGACCCGCCGACCCCCCCCCCCGCGCCCCAAACACCAGGGCCCGAAGACCCAGGACCTGCCGAACCACCCCAACTATTCAACAAAGCCCGCAAACCTGCAATAAAACCAAGGAACCCAGGATCCCCAGAACCACCCCCCACAGAAGGGCCCCCCAACCCCCCATCACTAACTACAGAAGTGTGAAGTCGTGTATGTGGGTGCAGTGACCGCTCACCAGTAAGCTGCGCATCCCGTGAGGGAAGCGGAGACGCAGAAGATCCAGGAAGAACCGCATCCGTCGAAGGTCCCGCCAAGGTAGAACCAGTGTCTGAGCCAGAGAGGCCGCCGCCAGGTGTCAAGGAATCCATTCCAGCAGGACCGCTCCCAGCAACCAAGCTCGAGCTAGAAAGAGAAGACACAGCAGAAGTACTCCAATCCAAGGATACCGTCCCCAAACCAGACCCCACACTCGCCAGGCCACCACCCGCCACGGATGAGGCCGCCCCCACAGGAGCCCCCAGCAAGGCCCGAAGCGCAGCCGCAAAGCCATCAGAGGAGGGAACCCCACCAGACCCCCCTGTCACAACAGAAGCCCCCCCCACAGAACCCCCTAGGGGGTGAGGGGCCGTCCCCCTTGATCCACCCGTAGCAGACAAGGAGCCCGGGGCAGCAGCATTCGGGCCCCCCTGGCCAAGTTATGTTTTGTTGATTTTCTAAGTGAAAAGAAGTTAACACAACCTCTGCAGCAAGCAAACATAAACTTTACATATTTCTGCAAATTGCAATGCACGGTTACTTGACTGGGGCAGCGTCAATTTTCGGGACCATTTTCATTCCCTTCACCCCTCTAACTCCCAATAAAAACCACACTACAAGCGTGACTTTGGATAAAGTAGGCCACAGCTTCATTTATTCCTTTACAAATACAACATAGTTTTAACATCAAATAATCCCAATTTACAACATATTAACAGTATTAACAATACCATAACCATTAAATAGAAGGGGAGGATCCTTAGCGCCGCCACTAGTCCCACCTTGGGCACATCCCCCACTAGCCGCCTCTCCTTACCAGCTCAGTGGGTATCCATAATCAATTGCCTGTCCACTTCCCAGGGACCCCATGCCCTTTAGAAGCCAGGCACCCAACCAACTTTAAAGCGCCAAGGATCCCCCCCTCCGCCACAGGACGCAGCGTGAACCCCTTAACGCTGCGACCCCCGCCAAATCCGAACAGCACGTTCTACAAAACATTCCACAGCCAAGTTAAAAAGGTCAAGACCAATGTCCGTCAGATTCACCCCATCCGAACGGAACAAGTTCCGCTGACCCTCCACATCTGTATGCCTCAACACCAGGCCCCCGTGCCTCCGGACGTGCAAAGACACCTCCCTATTGACCTTAATCCTAGCCCGGTTAATGGCGGTGTGCGAGACCGCACAACGCCAGTAAAAGCGTGGGATAATTTCAGACCAAACAATAATGAGGCCCGGGAATAGGACCCACAACCGAGACAAATCCCTCTTGATGTCACGGATAAGGTACTTGCTACAGTAAACGCCCAAATCATTCCCCCCCCGCATGAATCACCACCACGTCCGGAGGGGACGTAACCCTAGCCAAGGCCACAATCTCTGGAAACACCCGCTCCCACAGCAACCCAGAAGTCCCCAGCCACCGCAGCTCCACCTCATTGCGATCAAAGTGCAACTGCCTTCCAGAAGGACGGAGGGCCGCCCTCCGAGCCGCCCAGTAAACATACGAGTGGCCCACAATCCAGACCGAGCACACCCGACCACCTACAAGAAAAAAGAGGAGGGAAAAAACAGTCACCCAGACTAAAACACGCCTCCCCCCATCCCCCAAAGAAAACAACAGGAAAAGGGGGAGCCCACTGAAAACAACCCCCAGCACCCTAATGGAGTTCAACTAAACCCGGCCGGACATAAGAACGGAATCGAACCGACTCCCAACACCCGATCCGACGAATAACCTCCTCCCCCAAACCCCAGCGCGCCGCCTGAGTGGCCGCACCGATACGGAAAGAGTGAGAACAGTACTCCGACGCCCGAAAACCAAGGACCTCCAACGACTTCCGGAAAACAGAAATGAACTGAAAACGCGAAAGAGCTGTACCATCAGCATGAACCAAAAAGGAACCACCGACCGACGGGCGAACCAGCAAAAAATCCCGCGCGGCAGAAACCGGGCAAGACAAACAGCCCGGATTCCCAAACAAAGACACCGAAAACCCCCTGCCGTCTTGATCCGTCTTGGAGCGACGGACAAGGAACCGGACCGACTCGCCCTCAAGAACGACATCCGAAGCCTGCAAACCACCCCCAGAATACCGAGACCCGCTCACCAGCTCCCCAACCCGCAAAGCCCCAAAGAAAGCGAACGAAAAAGCCACACGGAAAACCAAAAAAAATCAGAAAAACAGACCGACGACAGGCCGCCAAGCAACCGCACCAACAAGGGGAAAGAGACAGGCCAACAACTATCCCGAACCAAGACACCACGACGAAAACCACGCAAAGCCAAACGCACGATAAACTCCTTAGTAACATCCCGCCATCCCAAAAGCTTGAACGGGAAAGCCAACGCCGCCATGCGACGGCTCGCCGCCGCCTTGGAAATACCGTCCGCACTCCACAGCCCAATACACCAAAGCAACAGGTCCGTGTTGCCCGCCCCACCGTCCTGTAAACCAGCCCACCGAACCAACTGAAACCAGGACTCCCAGACCTTGGCATAAGCCGCCCACGTCCCAGGCGCCACAGCGCTGTGCACCAAACCGGCCACAGAGCTCAACACAAAGTCCAAAGGTGCTCCGGCACCCGCTCCCCTCGCGCCACCGCACCTGGCACCAGGGAACGAAAACGATCCAGCTGCAACCGAGACAGGGAGTCCGCAATTACATTTTGCACACCAGGAACATGCTTAGCCCTAAACCACACATTCCCCCGAAGGCACCGCAACACCAAGTGCCGCAGAAGGGCCACCACCGGCAACGAGTTAGCTGTGAGGCCGTTCAGAGCCTCCACCACCCCCATGTTATCACAGTGGAACGTGACTGCCTTGCCCCGCAGCCAAGGACCCCAAACTTCAGCAGCCACCACGATAGGAAAAAGTTCAAGGAGGACCAAATTGCGAGTCCACCCCAAGGCCGCCCACGAATCCGGCCAGGAGCCGGAAAACCAACGACCCTGAAAGAAGCCCCCAAAACCTTTAGACCCTGCAGCGTCAGTAAACAGATCCAAATCAACATTGGACCATCCCCTCTCCTGCCACAACGTCCGACCATTGAAGTCGGACAGGAAGGAATCCCAAACCTCCAAGTCCGCCTTCAAAGCCGCCGTAAGCCGTATGAAATGGTGCGGGGAACGAACCCCTGCGGTAGCAAGCGACAGCCGCCTACAGAATACCCGCCCCATGGGAAGGATACGGCAGGCAAAATTAAGTTTACCCAAAAGAGACTGGAGCTGGCGCAACGTCACCTTCCGCATGCCCAACAACAACCGGATAAGCGCCCGCAACTCGACCACCTTGTCCTCCGGAAGGCGACAAACCATACCCACAGAATCCAACTCAATTCCCAAAAAGACCAGCACCGGCGTGGGGCCCAAAGTCTTGTCCGGAGCCAGAGGAACCCCAAAATCCAGAGCCCACCGCTGAAGAGCTTCCAGAAGAACCCCACACACCTGCGACCCAGCTGGGCCAACACACAGGAAATCATCCAGATAGTGAATCACAGACGATAACCCCGTATCCTGTCGCACCACCCACTCCAAAAAAGAGCTGAAAGCCTCAAAATAGGCGCAAGAAATGGAGCAGCCCATGGGGAGACACCGGTCAATATAGAACCCCCCTTCAAAGTAGCAACCCAGCAAGTGCTGCGACTCCGGGTGAACCGGCAAGAGCCGAAAGGCCGCCTCAACGTCGGCCTTGGCCAGCAGGGCCCCAGGCCCAGCCGCCTGCGCCAAACGCACCGCCTCGTCAAAAGAGGTATAAGAAACACTACAAAGGTCCCCAGCAATCCCATCATTCACCGAGCCCCCTTTTGGAAACGACAAATGATGGATCAAGCGGAACTTGCCAGCCTCCCGCTTGGGAACCAAACCCAGAGGCGAAACCCGTAAGTTCCCAACCGGGGGGGCCAGAAAAGGCCCAGCCATCCGGCCCAAGCCAACCTCCTTGGCCAACTTGTCCCGAACCACCCCTGGCCAGGACCGCGCCGACTTCAAATTACGCGTCCGCAAAACCCCCGGCCCATCCACAAAAGGGATGCGAAAACCGACCCGGAACCCCTCCTCCAACAACTTAGCGTGATCCTGATTGCTGTACACCCTTAGCCACGGAAGCATCCTTTCCAAGTTCACTGAGCTCTTCCCTTTTTCCAGCGCCTGACTTCCCCCGTTTGAAACAGCGAGAGAAGGGGTGTCCAGCCCCACACCCAGAACACTCATGCTTGAACCTGCACGAGGAAGCCCACTTACAATGGCCTTCGTTAAAGGCAAAGCAGCAGCCCTTGCGCGATCCCGCCGAAGAGGCAGCTGAACTCGCCCCTCCGGCGGCTGACTGAAAGGGGTTGGAAGAACCACCCCCCGAAGACTGCCCTGGGAGCCTACTAGGGGTCATCACCTTAAGCCATAGCCCGATGTCCTTGTGATCCCACTGCAGGGAAGGGCGGACCGCCATGCGCTGGCGAAACTGCTCGTCATACTGGAGCCAAGCTACCCCACCATATACCCGGTGAGCCTCCCAAATGGAGTCCAAATAACAGAACAGTGCCGAGCAGAGCTCCGGGGTCCGCTCCCCAATCACCCCGGCCAGAATACAAAACGCCTGGAGCCAATTCCCAAAATTACGCGGAATGAGCCGAAAACGCCTCCTATCCTCATCCTCCTCCTTACGCCATTCCTTACCCTTCTCCCATTTATCCAAATTAAAACGCTCCAGAGGCAACAAAGTGAATATATCAATATACTCCCGCCTCCAAACCTTTTCCCGCACTTCGGGCTTCAAGTGAGCGCCCAAAGGGCCCTCAAAGCAAACGTAAGCCTGACCCTTGGCCGAATCCGAAATAGGGGCCGGCTTGTCCCCACCCTTGAGGGGGTCCCCCACCGAGGGGGCAACCAGCACACCCGACCCAGGGGACGAGGAACACGCCACCAGCGACCCACCGACCAAAACCCCCGGGACCGAGGAAACCGACCCGCTAACCACAGGGGAGGATGACGTGCCCCCCGAGCCGACGACCGCCGTGCCCGCCGAAGCCGCTGACAGACCCGCCGACCCCCCCCCCCGCGCCCCAAACACCAGGGCCCGAAGACCCAGGACCTGCCGAACCACCCCAACTATTCAACAAAGCCCGCAAACCTGCAATAAAACCAAGGAACCCAGGATCCCCAGAACCACCCCCCACAGAAGGGCCCCCCAACCCCCCATCACTAACTACAGAAGTGTGAAGTCGTGTATGTGGGTGCAGTGACCGCTCACCAGTAAGCTGCGCATCCCGTGAGGGAAGCGGAGACGCAGAAGATCCAGGAAGAACCGCATCCGTCGAAGGTCCCGCCAAGGTAGAACCAGTGTCTGAGCCAGAGAGGCCGCCGCCAGGTGTCAAGGAATCCATTCCAGCAGGACCGCTCCCAGCAACCAAGCTCGAGCTAGAAAGAGAAGACACAGCAGAAGTACTCCAATCCAAGGATACCGTCCCCAAACCAGACCCCACACTCGCCAGGCCACCACCCGCCACGGATGAGGCCGCCCCCACAGGAGCCCCCAGCAAGGCCCGAAGCGCAGCCGCAAAGCCATC
Source organism: Rhinophrynus dorsalis (assembly GCA_037306005.1). Classification (NCBI taxonomy): domain Eukaryota; kingdom Metazoa; phylum Chordata; class Amphibia; order Anura; family Rhinophrynidae; genus Rhinophrynus; species Rhinophrynus dorsalis. The sequence continues at coordinate 214,371,970 of CM074719.1, read as the reverse complement.
AGAGGAGGGAACCCCACCAGACCCCCCTGTCACAACAGAAGCCCCCCCCACAGAACCCCCTAGGGGGTGAGGGGCCATCCCCCTTGATCCACCCGTAGCAGACAAGGAGCCCGGGGCAGCAGCATCCCCAGCTCCGCTCAGGATAGCGGGAGCACCAGCATCCACCGCATCACTCCGCAGCCCAGCGACACCACCCCCCCCAGCCTGAAGAACACCTCCAGCCGTCCCCTGCACAGCCACCTGGGGGGGGGGAAGTCCCAAGGGCTCCCACTCCTGAGCCGCCCGCCTCACCAGCTACCACCTCCCCAGCAGCCCCAGGACTAGCAGGACGCCGCTGAACGCGCCTGGACCCACCACTGCGCCTAGGCCGGGGACTGGAGCTACGCCGGCGCCCCCTACCAGACTTCCGCGGCGGGGAAGGAGAAAGGCGCTCAGGAGGAGCTGACCTGCGAGCCCTCCCCCTCCTAGGCTCGGCACCCCCCACAGAAGCGCCCAGGCCAGAGCCACCCGCGCGGCTAACGCGTGCAGGGGAACCTGTAGACTGCAACCCCAGAGGGGGGGCCGGCCCAGAAGCAACAGCGGCCGGAGCAGCAGAGGGAGCACCAAGACAGGACCGCAGCCAATCCACCCCGCGCCGCTCAACCTCCTCCCGGACCCGATCCAGCAACTCCTCCATCCCAACTACCTGACCGGACCAAGCGGCACGAGTGAAGCTCCTTCCGCGCCGAAACAGCAAGAGAGGAAGCGGAAGCAGGTCAGCCTATACCTACTCCCCTCCCCCCCCCCCGCTCACCCACAACACGCCTCTTCCCCGGAATCCCTACACTGTCTAACCCCAGTCATGTCCCTCTCTGCCTACCTGCGCCCGGCTCCGAGGATTACTATTTATTTTCTGAATTTCACAGAATTCTTGCAGAATGTGTCTAGTTCAGAGATATTCTAAGGTCTTCTTGGATGTACTCTATGTGTGAGATCTAGCTACAGATTTTCAATAATATAAGTCTGTAGACTGTGAGGGCCTTTCTAAAACTTTAAAAGGATAGTAATGTTTGAAAATAAAAGCAGCTCCAATTAATCTTTATAGTATTTGGGCCATGGAAAGTGTTATTTCAGTCCTGTTAGAATTGTAGTTCGAGTAATTGAATGATAAAGTATCCCCCTCCCACTCCCTTTACTACAGAGAGGGACAATCTTCAATTAAGATAAAGGAAAAACCTGAAAAACCTGTCAAGAGGGGCAGGGCTTTCATTGTTCTCACAGTAAGAAGATTGTCCATTGCTGTGAGCTCTCTGGTCTTAAGACCAGATTCCACATCTGAGGGGAGGTGGCTTACATGAAGTAAAAGGGGTGGGAGGGGGATACTTTATCATTCAATTACTACAACTCTGACAGTATTGAAATAACTATCTCCATGGTCCGAATACTATGAAGATTAATTGGAGCTGCTTTTATTTTGAAACATTACTATCCCTTTAAGCTTTCATTTCTTGAAATATGTCATGGTGGATTTTGAGCTGATTTTGTATCGCTTTGTTGTAATAAACAACTTCTTTTCAGCTTCATTTTTTTCACTCTGTGAGACATTAGCTTTCAGAATTTGCTGATAATTTTAGAATCCATTCTTCCCTCTACTTGCACAGTATTTTCTGTTCCACTGGCTGTCACACAACCCCAAAGCATGACACAGCCACCTACATGCTTAAAGGGATAGTAATGTTTCAAAATAAAAGCAGCTCCATTTAATCTTCATAGTATCTGGGCCATGGAGAGTGTTATTTCAATACTGTCAGAGTTGTAGTTCGAGAGTAATTGAATGATAAAGTATCCCCTTCCCACCCCTTTTAACTAGTGTAAGCCACCTCCCCTCAGATGTGGAGTCTGGTCTTAAGACCAGACAGCTCACAGCAAGGGACAATCTTCTTACTGTGAGAACAATTAAAACCCTGTCCTCCTTGACAGGTTTTTTCCTTATGCTAATTGAAGATTGTACCTATCTGCAAGTCATCTGGACACCACCTTGTTTCTCTGAGTTGAGCAGTGTTACATCAGTAAAAGGGGCGGGAATGGGGATACTTTATCATTCAATTACTCTTGAACTTCAACTCTGACAGTATTGAAATAACACTCTCCATGACCAAATACTATGAAGAGTAATTGGAGCACATTTTATTTTGAAACATTACTATCTCTTTAACAGTTGACAAGGTGTTCTTTTCTTCAAATGTTTTTCCTTTTTTCTCCAAGGGTACCTTTGGTGATTACAGGCAATATTTTAACTTCATTTGGCTTATCTAAGTGTTGTACTGCACACTTCAGACATTGACATTTGTGATGAGATTACAGGTAACATTTCCTTCTTATGACTCTTCGTTTCAGATCATGTTTGGTGCAATACTATTCTGGTGCCACCTACATTTTCCTGCTGGTCCTTTGCAGTGATACAAGGGTTTTGCTTTGCATTCCTAAACAGTCTACAAAAACTTCTAACAGATCTCACCTTGACTTCAACAGTTCCCCTTAATACATTTTAATGACATTTCAGACAGTGAACATTGCAACCAGTAAGCATTTAGATATTTTTATAACCTTGCCAGGTTTGTAAAATCATCTTTATTTTCTGATTCTCAGTCAGCTGCTTAGAGGAGCCCATGGTTTTTGAGAGAAAACACAACACCTTGAGAGGTTTGCAGAGTGAGAGAGTGTATTAAGCTCTGGATTTGTTATCATCTAACTTAGATTCATAGCTGGGAATGCTGCAGATTTGCCCCAGATACTCTGGTTTTTGTAGTGAATTACCTGGTCTCTGGGACAAAGGCTGATTCTCCGGTGGTGGGGAAACTTTGCCCACTTCTGCTCTTTCCCTCCCACTTCTCCTACTTCCCTACCCTGTTCTGCCCACTTCCCATCCACTTTATTAGAATGCCCATTAAGCCCAGTCCCCAACTGAGATTAAGCCCCGCCCCTCTGTGATACAAATCAAGTCATTTATATCCTCCTGCCAGGACCACATGAGTCCTCTCTTGGGACTCTAGGAGAACAAGTTCCCAGGTATGATTAGATTAAGGCATAAAGAGTCAATTAAGTTCTGAGTCTTTACAAAAAATAACACTAATCGAGCAACTAGAATTAGAAGGGTTCCCAAATTTTGCACATTTTATATTTTCTGCTTTATTTTTTTCAGTCTGTTAAATTCAGCAAATAAATGTTACTTGTACATTACAATTTGTTGGAATATGTCAAGTTTAAGTTGTTTGCTACAGTGATTGTGTTAGTGTCTTTTCATTTAGAATATCAACAAAACAGGTAAATTGGCAAGGGGTACCCAAACATTTGCATACAACTGTACTTGTGTGTGCTCTAACCCTATGAGCATCATTGAATTGGAAGGATAGAACTTCTTAAAGGTATAGTAATACTTAACTATTACTAATCCCTATATTAAAGTCATATTAAAAATAAATGTATTGTCCCCAGACTCAGGGCTTAAAACTTGAAGTCCTTTGCTAGTAGCCAGACCTGAAAAGTTACTCGCCACTGCAAGCCATAACATACCCACCAGGGCTGAATTTCTACTCGCCAGGGCTAAATTTTCACTCGCCATTGGCTAGTGGCGAATGGAAATTTTGAGCCCTGCACCCCAGTGTCTTCTCACAAACCTTTAATCGCTCCTAAAGTTGCCCTCTCCCTCCCCCTTCCCCGAAGTCAGCGTTGTAGCTGACTGAAGGGAAATCTGGTCTTACGATCATCAGGCGGCTCTGCAGAAGAGCAGCGATCACATTAATAAAAAATAAATCTTTCACTAAAACTGTCTTCTAAGTGTGCTTGCAAATCTAGCACACATAGGAGACCATTTCAGTGAAAGATTTTTTTTATTTACGTGATCGCGGCTCTGCTGGAGAGCCTCCTGACAGTCGTACAACAGGCTTTCCTGCAGTCAGCTACAACGCTGAGTACGGGGAAGGGGGAGAGAGAGGGTAACTTTAGGAGCGATCATCTCTCAAACCATAAAGGTTTGAGAGATGACACTTGGGGTAATACATTTATTTTAAATATGACTTTAAGATAGGGATTAGTAATAATTAAGTATTACTATCCCTTTAAATTCCCATCTATCTTTTCCTTTGCATGAATTGTGATACATTGTTACACTATCCCTTCTTTTCTAACAGATACATTTGCAGCCTCTCCCTCCTCTAGCGGGAGTAGCTCTGTAGTCTGATCTAAAAAGTGTAAAAAAAAGGTGAAAATTTAAAAAAAAAAAAAAAAAAAAAAAAAAAAAAATATATATATATATATATATATATATATATAGATAGGCAATTTGACTGCATTGACAGTATAAGTCAAAAATAGGAAGCTATTGTTATGTTAAATATGTCAGGATTTTGTGTTTGGTGAGTAACAAAACGGAAGGTAAACTGATATGAGGAGCATTGTGAAAAGTTCTCATTATGAGCAAACCTGCTTTTTTCCACACATCATGTGATCCATTTTCCTACGTTCTGAAAAGTTTGTTTTGTGCAAAACATGATTCATATGAATTCAGAATTTGAAGAATTGTCTTACTTATTCCTGCCAGGGACTACCTGGAGACTTGCATTAAGGTTTGATGCTGTAGCGATGTGCATCTGGTGATGTGTGGTGAGCACATCACCTTAGAGATGGAGATACACACATCACCATTTGCACTAAGAATTGAGTATTCCGGTGGGGAGGAGAAGTTCCCAATTAGCATACAGGGTTGTTGAACTGCTGGTGATGTGGAAGGGATGCCCTCCCGTACACATCACCAGCAGGAGACAACTCTGAAGTCTGTGAACTTCCTCTCTGCTTGCCCACTTGCTCAGTGAGGGAGTGGAAAGAATCCTCTCAGGTTTCCGCACTACAAACAGCATCACTCCCTGAACCCTTCCAGTGCCATAGGCAGGGAGAGGATTAAGGCTCCATGAGACCCTAAGCAAGGTTAACATTTGTGGCCATATATGTCTTGATTTGGTGCTTTTGACACAGAGTGCTGATAGCAGGTATTGGCATTGCGGTAAAAATGGAAGTAGGAGCAATTGGATGATGCTGGTCTGTTTCAACAAAAAGGGTATCTGACACAAGATATTAGTAGCAGCAAAAGCAGTGTTGGAGATACTTCTAGCAGAAAAAGGGTTAGAAAAATATTTTTTTTTCTTTTCCCCCTTCCCTCTTTATTCCTTCCCAGTAACTCTTATTTTCCTTCCCACTCACGTCATGTCCTTCCTTCTTTCTGTCCTCCTCAAGCTCCTTAGTTTATGGTTCATTTAGCTTCCTATTTCAGCACCTTTGAAAAGGATTTAAAGGGATAGTAATACTTCGTTTTAACTTTATTTTATTTTGTAGGCATTAGAAAAACATGAAGAATGATGTAAGTCTTATCTCTCAAACCTTTATGGTTTAAGAGATATTCACAAGCAAAGTTCCCCTCCCGCCCCTTTTTCCTAGTGTAAGCCATCTCTTCTCAGACGTGAATCTGGTTGTAAGACCAGACAGATAACAGCAGGGGACAATCTTCTTACTATGAGAACAATGAAAGCCCTTCCCCCGTTGACACGTTTTTCAGCTTTTTCCCTTATCTTAATTGAAGATTGTCCCTCTCTGCAGTCTACCTGGGCACCTCCCTTCTGATCTGGCTGAAGGGGGAGGGGGAAACTTTGCTTGTGAATATCTCTTAAACCATAAAGGTTTGAGAGATAAGACTTATATCGTTCTTCATGTTTTTTTAATGCCTACAAAATAAAATAAAGATAAAACGAAGTATTCCTATCCCTTTAAGGACAAGTACATCTGTCTTAGGTGAAGATCCATTATGGATTACATGTGAGTTAACTTATGCAATGTTTCTTAAAGTTGTACACTGTATGTAATAATTTGTATTCAAGCTATGTCTTCTTATATTTGATGAGTCTTGAATGTCTATGTATTATAAAAATAAATTATTTTAAAATGAAGAAAAAAATAGGTTTATTTTTAGTAAGACATTTTAATCATATTAAGCATGAAACAATGGAAAGGATCACATTATAGTCAGATGAGCATATGTTTTAGAACATAATCATATGAATATCCCCAGCTAAATAAATAAATGTAAATGTAAGGATGTTTTTGTATTAGTATACTATACTTTTCCAGCCCTTTGAGTACCACAAGGGTATGCAATCCCTATGCATTCAAAGAGTTTAGGGATTTATGCTGTTTGTGGAGCTGATGAATGAGACGATCCTCTTGTATCCTCCACTTAGCAATTGGAGAAGCAGAGAGAATGTTCTCAGACTTCAGGGTTATCAACTTCTGGTGATGTGTAAGTGAGAACATCCTTTACACATCACTAGCCTCATTATAACCCTCCATGCTTATGATTTGATTGAGAGCCGTTAACTCATAGAAAGCTACAGGGACATTCCAGCATCACCAGCCTCAGGTAGGCAATGTTGGGAATGTCCAGAAATATCTCCATCTCTGCATTCTGTCAGATATACTTCTGACCACCGTATTTGTGAGTGCAATCATTATATATATTCTCTTTTTGTGGTTGTAACTATTCTACACTATGGGGAATCCTGTATCTTTGTATCTTTGAATGCGAACTCTGACAGCAATGGCTCATTACCCTCAATTTCCATATGGAAATGAGCCACTGTTGATGTATTCAGTTCTAAATCATAAACCTTCAAAGGTATGGTGCATTGATGACTATGTCTGCTGATTGGTGGCAGATTGAAGGGGATACGATGGCTCTGACACGTTGGTGCATACTGGTGATGTGTCTTCTACACAGATTCAACACAACATCGTCATCCTGAGCCTTCATCGAACTTTAGTGCATCTCTGCCTGGCTCTCTCAAGTAAACACTAAGAAACCTTGAGTGAAAAAGAAGAAACATGGAGGTTCATTTCATTACAACAATATTGGTTATTATAATAGAAAGGGGGCAGTGACAGGTATTGTGGAAGTCCTATCCTGCACACACAAGACTACTATGGCAACCCCCATCCATTCTATAAGGCATTAGGCTTAATGCAAGATGAAATGATTGAGAAGGTTATGAACATGAATGGGTCATACTATTGGCCACCGATCACTTGACTCCATACCATTCCTGGTATCCTGAAGCTTTTGGCTTAAATGGACATGTGATTTATTCAATAGACTTTTTAAATGTAGTGAAGCTGAGGGAAGAACTGGAGCAATTTCTGGGCAAAATAGCTGCACAACAGGGGGCACATAAACTTTAAATGAGGGCTTTTGACCCCTTAAATGCTAGAGCAGTGGTTCTCAACTCCTGTCCTCAGGACCCATTAACAGGCCCATTAACAGGTGAGTTAATCAATGTGAATGAGCCTCTGATCACCACACCTGTGCTCTATCAGAGAAATCCCTAAGTCCTGGCCTGTTAGTGGGTCCTGAGGAAAGGAGTTGAGAAACACTGTGCTAGAGTAATGTCCAATAGGAACCAATGCATCAGGGAAGGGTATAGAATGCAAACGGTTTAAACCTCATTTAAATTAATGGGAACTGGGGCAGTTGGTTTGCTCCAGAACTTCCCCTCTTCAATATAAATGTATATAGAGTGTGTTCTTTGTTAAAAGTGTATTGATAAAGTTTCTTACATGAGTGTGAGTATTTATGCTTTGAAGATAAGAGGGGGTGAGCACTGAGCACTACATTGCATACCCCTCTGGTATTCAAGGAGTTTAAGTGTTGTGATGACTTAATTACCATAATCTTAGTTTCCCAGCAGTACCCAGTTAAATTAAAGCCCCATTTAAATAAATAGGCGTTTCCCCCCTATGGTACAGTTGGTTTGCTCCCGAATTGTTAATTAATTGTTTTTTGAACAGCGACCATATCCTATATAATAATTTGCTAAAATGTGTGTAACGATGCAGTCATGCTCAGTAGAGACTGCTGTGCGTGTTGCAGTCATGTGCAGTAGACACTGCCCGCACCGCGGCTGATACAGAGCTGGAAGCTCCGAAGGAGCGTCCAGCTCTGTATCAGCCTCACCGCGGGCAGTCTCTACTGAGCATGACTGCCCCGCGACCGGCTGCCAGTGGCACTGTGGCCCGTGTAATGGGCTCTTCAACTAGTTCATAAATAATATCCTATTTCAGAGGCAATTCACTGGTTATTATTGTGAAACATACTTGCAGACCTCCAGCCTTCACCATGCATTGGTGACTTCTGGCACTCAAAGGGTTAAATCGAAGGGAAATTGTGGAATTTTTACCCCCTCCCTCATGGTGTTGTTGGCTTGTTTCAGAATTGCTCTTATGTATCTTCTTGAATACAGCCAATTACGAAGTAATTTACTTGTTAAGTGTGTCTTGATAAACACTTATAAATATATCACACAGCTTTATGAAGAACACCTAACTGGTAAGTCTTTTTGTTAAACAAATTAAGAGCCACTGATTCATATTTGTATCAGTTCCAGACTCCTTGAGGACTGGATGTATATAAAATGCATTACTTCTCAATGTGTTGCAGGCTTTTCTGGTCTTCAATGGGTTAAGCATATGCATTAAAATGTTTCCATAACACCCAGTAAAGGCTTTCTGGAATACACCTATTTAAAGCACACAATAGAAGGTTTACAGAAGAATTTTCTGAAAGATAAGAGGGAGGACTAGTTTCAGAGATCAGTCTTTTCTCCTTTTTTTTTTTTTTTTTTTTTTTAAAACTTCACATTCGGCTTTTCACATCCCTTGGGATCCTATTATGATACATCTAGTCTTGCCTCTATCCTCTTTGTGCATATTAAACATAACTAGAAGTCCCATAAGGTATAAATGCACTTGAGTTACAATAAAGTTGTCTGCTTACTGTGTGAATTTCTTAGTAACAGCAGATATATTTTTTGCTATTGTAGTTAATTTAATATTTACAGTTGGTATGACAGAAACAATGTTAGTACACCACGTCCTGGCTAAAAATATCAAAAACATAGTTTCTTGAACAGTTACTGTGAGAGGTCCATAAGTATCATTATTATAAAGAAATACTGACTAGTCACAATACATGCACCCTAAGTATGTATATATATTTTCAGGGAGTTTCATTTTGAACTGTCTCATTAGTCACTCATTTTACATTTCTCACTATTTCGCTTAATAGATAGGCACACATCCTTCATAAATGCATTTGTAACTAAAGGAGAGATTTATAAAACTCGTGTAATAACGAAAATGTCTGTAAAATTGTAGCAAAGAGACAGAAATATATCTTTCTATGTCGTTGAATACAGGTTGCTGGTAACTTTGGGTAGGAGTTCTGCCCCTTTAATTAGGCAGGAACAATTCTAGAAGTGAATGCAGGGGGTGGAGCCTACCTTCCCTCCTTGGCTGCAGCTAGCCAATCAGCTCCAGTAACATTTGTTCCTTAGTGACGACACAGGCAAGAGAACAGTTCTGCTATAGTTTTAGATAATATTTTATTTTTCTGTTAGATATGGAATACCAGCATTAGGCGGATTACCATAACTGACAATGCCCTTAGATGTGGCTAGCTCAGTATCCAGGTGCTTTTTGTGGACCTTATGCCCTGGGGGGAAAATCTTGGGTTCAAGTTCTTTCCTCAGGAGTTGCCCACTGATTCTTCTTCTTAATACATTGTAATCTGAAGACAGAAGATCTGCAGGAAAGGTGAGCAACCCTTTGAGTGCTGCAGGTCCACATGTCCCACAATGCCCCTCCGCACAGGGGTTTTCCTTTGGAGTTCCTGTTGCACACTCCTGCACTCATTGGATTTATCTGTATGTCTGTTGGGTGTTTTAGAGCAAGTTTCTGTGGTAACTTAACCCTTTAGCTACTGGTTTTGCATCTTTTGGGGGTTTATTGGCACTTTCCCTACTGGGTTCAATGTTTTTTGGGTCTAATAACATGTTCTAGTGATGGTTCATGTAATATTAAAGGCTCGCTTTTACCACATAGATGGCATTGCTCCATTCACTTCTATGGGACTTTACAGTTTTGGACATATCTCTGCAACTGCTTAATATAGCGACTTCAGAGATGGCTTATTTTAATTGTCTGCCCTTGCTCTGTCATCCACTTAATGTTTTATGTGTGTTGGGGGCTCAGGGGGCTTCGGGCACTGTTGGGGTACATTTTCTGGGAAAACTACATTTCCCATGAGAGTTTGCTTAGCGCACTTGTTTCTGATTGTCTCCCACCATGGCAGCCATTTTGTGCCTTTTCCTGAATGAGTATCCTACGCAGGGTTTGGACTCTCCTTCTCTCCTCTGCATATTAATCCTTCGCCTGCCAGATAAGTGCACTTTATCGATTTCTGGGGTGAAATTTTAATCTTACAGTATTTGGGTGATTCCTTATACTTTAAACGTTTTGATACTGTGAGAATGTCTATTCCGTTAAAGCTTGGGGCCAGGCCTAAGACTAAGGATGCTGGGGTCTCTGTGTCCCCTATTGCCCATTGCTCCTCATGTCATTCAGGGTTACCTAGAGAATTCTCAGGTCATTTATGCCCAGCATGTTCTGATGTCTCTGAGTCTCTCCCAGCGACCTCCAGCCATACATTAGGGCCAGTTTGGGCGCAAGAGTTCAAGGCTGCTACTAGAAACCTCCGGTCTACATTGCAACTCTTTCCATCCCAGTTACAGGGGGTTTTCCACTCCTGGCATACCCCTTCTTCCGTCAGACCTTCCCTGTCGAAACCGCAGGGAGTACCTGACGTATCAGATTGCTCTGAGGAGGAACTGTTGGTGGATTCGGATGTTGAGCAATGTTCTGCTGTGGGCTCCTCTCAGTTTTTTGGGGACCCCTTTGAGGCTGATCCTGATCCCTCGGCTGAGGGCTTGATCAGAGCCATATTAACTACCCTAAACATTCCCTTAGTTCAGGTGGTTTCTTCGGATCCCTCTGATGTATTTCAGGAGCCTAAAAGGCCCTATACTTGTTTTCCACCTAAACCCACTCTTGACTGCCCTGGCTGTTCATCAGGGTGCTCCTACTTTGGATATGTTCTGGTTTCTTGCCAACATTTCTGAGTCCCAGCATTATGTTTCTGCTGCCTTATTTGATGCAATCCGTTTGGTGGCAAGGGTTTCCACCATGTCTGTGGTTGACAGACAAGCTCTTTGGCTCAAGATCTGGTCTGCTGACACTGCTTCCAAGAAAGCTTTGCTCTCATTGCCTTTTCAAGGCACCTCTTTGTTTGGGTCAGATCTTAAGGATCTGATTAGTGAGGCCACAGGGGGCAAGAGTACCCTTCTGCCTATGGTCCCCAGGAAGAAGACGCCTCTCAAGCGTAATCAGCTTTTTAGTTCCTTCCAGACTGAGACACGTCCGGCGAACCAGGTGGTTACCTCAGCTCCACGTTCCTCCAAGCCCAAACAGAAATGGAAGCCCAAGGTCTCCTCCAAGCCTAAGGCTTCCAAGCCTTCTTCGGCATGACTCGCTGAACCCAGGTCTGCTGTGGGTGGCCGTCTGCGTCACTACCACAGCATCTGGGATGATTCAGTGGTGGACCCATGGGTTTTACAGGTGGTGGAGGAAGGGTACAGGATCCCTTTTGTCTCTTCCTCCCTGACAATTTTTTCCCCCTCTCATACGTACCAGGGTGTAGAGAAACGCAGTCTGTTCAATGGCTCTATCCAGGCCCTTCTGGACAAGGATGTTCTGGAACCTCTTCCAGTTCAGGACAGAGGTATGGGTTTTTACTCAAACTTCTTTGTGGTCTCCAAGAAGGACGGTGGCTGTCGTCCCATTTTGGATTTGAAGGATCTCAATTCCTTTGTGATCAAGACTCATTATCACCAGGAGCCTCTCCAGATGGGGAGCGGTCCTGGGTCGCCTGAGTGCTCAGGGTCGGTGGTCTCTGGAGGAATCTCTCCTTCCCATCAATGTGTTGGGAGACATTTCATGCCCTTCACCATTGGACACCCCAGCTAGAAGAATTCCCAGTCCGGGTCTAGTCCGACAACACCACGGCTGTGGCTTACATCAACAAGCAAGGCGGAACAAGAAATCTCGCCTCTTGGTTAGAGGTCAAGGCTATTTTGTCCTGGGCAGAAGAACATGTTCCTGCCATATCCGCAGTGCACATTCCTGGCATAGACAACGTCATGGCAGACTTCCTCAGTCAACACATGGTGGACAGCGGAGAGTGGGAACTGCACCCATAGGTTTTCACCCTCATTGTTCAGAAGTGGGGTCTTCCTTGCATTGACCTGAAGGCTACAAGACACAACCAGAAGGTTCAGAGGTTCTGCTCTTGCTGGAGGGATCCTCTAGTTCTAGCGGTGGATGCTATGTCCATTCCTTGGTTATTTCCTCTGGCTTACATATTTCCTCCCCGCCCCATGTTGCACAGGGTGTTACAGAAATTGAGACTGGAGCTCTGCCCAGTCATTCTGATTGCTCCTTACTGGCCTCGACAGGCTTGGTTTATGGAGCTTCTGGATCTGTCAGTGGGTGAGCCATTCCGGCTCCCTTGCCGTCCGGATCTTCTTCTACAGGGTTACCTGTGGAAGGAGGATGTTCATTGTCTAGCTTTGATGGCTTGGAAATTGAATCTTCAATATTGAAGAAGAAAGGTTTTTCTTCTGGTGTGGTGGCTACTATGCTTAGTGCCCGCAAACCCTTTTCTTCTAAGGCCTACCATCATGTCTGGTAGACCTTTCTCTCTTGGTGTGCTGATAGGGACCTTTCTCAGGATTTTGCTCTGCCTACGGTCCTGGCTTTCTTGCAGGACGGTGTGGATAAGAGCCTCAGTTTGAGTTCCCTTAAGGTTCAGATTTCTGCTCTCTCTGTTTTCTTTCAGAGGTGTATGTCTATTCTTCCTGATGTCAAGGTTTTCTTCCAGGGTGTTGCTCATACTCACCCTGTTTTCAAGACTCCCACTCCTCAGTGGGATCTTAACTTGGTTTTGGGCATCCTTCAGCTCCCTTTCTTTGAGTCCTTGGCTACTATTCCCCTATGCCTGCAGATGTGGAAAATGGCCTTTCTCCTGGTGATCGTGTGTGTTCACTGTGTTGCGGAGTTACATGCTCTGTCTTGTAGACCACTCTTTTTGGTGTTTCACAAAGTCAAGGCGGTACTTCGCACATCGCAGGAGTTTCTCCCGAAGGTGGTCTCTGAGTTCCACATGAATTAGGAGATTGTGGTGCCTTCTCTCTGCCTTAACCCTACCTCTGACAAGGAGAGGGATCTCTGCTTGTTAGATGTGGTGCGTTGTCTCAAGTTTTATGTACATCGCACTGAGTCCATTAGACAGTTTGACGCGCTGTTCATCATTCCTGAGGGTCCCAGCGCAGGGAGACCTGCATCAAAATTGACTATTGCATCTTGGATGAAGTGCACTATTTGTAAGGCTTACGAGCTAAGGAAGAAGCCTGCTCCCTTTCGGGTCATGGCTCATTCTACTAGATCTATTGAGGCTTCTTGGGCTTACAAAAATCAGGCCTCCGCTGATCAGTTGTGCAAGGCTTGGTCATCTGTGCACACCTTTTCGAAGCACTAACGTGTTGATGTGCTGGCCACAGCTGACACCAGCTTTGGGAGGAAAATCCTGGAGACAGTCTTGCCTGTCTAGGATCTTCTTTGGTTCTTTGGTGTTTCCTTCACTTTTGAGCCCTGTTGGCTCTAGTTCAATGTTCTGTATCAGTTTCTGGGGTGTTTTTACCCCTGTTCAGTGTCCGTTGATACTTCATTTGTTTTGTTGGGCTGTCTCTGATCTGATGGTTCATATCTGCTCTGGTGACTTTTCCGGCCTTGCGCCTGGTCTTTGTCTTACTTCCTGCCTTTGGGAATCTCAATGGTTGGACATCCCAAAGTTACCAGTAACCTGTATTGGACAACAGAGAAAAGAGGATTTTAGTCTTACCTGTTAAATCCTTTTCTCTTAGTCTATACAGGTTACTGGTCTCCCACCCTGTCAAGGGACCATGCTTGGCTCTCCTGTGGCAGACCGTGGGGGTCCTTCTGGGTCATGCTCACAGGAGTCTTCTTTCCCTTATACTATCTAGTCAATAGTGTCTCAAATCTTACTGGAGCTGATTGGCTAGCTGCAGCCATAGAGGGAAGGTAGGCTCCACCCCCTGCATTCACTTCTAGAATAGTTCCTGCCTAATTAAAGGGGAGGATCGCCTACCCAATGTTACCAGTAACCTGTATGGACTAAGAGAAAAGGATTTAACGGGTAAGACTAAAATCCTCTTTTAAATGTCTAACTATGGGAGAGATGCATAAAAGCATACTTATTGTATTTTTAAAAATTGTCACTAAAACACACGATAAATCATAATAATAAAGAAGTAAAACAAGTCTGAAAATTTTGTGAGGAAAATTTTTCGAAAATTTGCAACTGAGAATTTTTTTTTCGCATACATATCTGTTGCTATATACTGTATTTCCATTAATGCGGAACTACCACCATAGTTAAAGTCGCCCAGCAATAATTAGGCAGAGGGTGACTAGCATAATAATAGTTATATTACCTTTCTGAACGAGCAGATTGTAAAGAAATCCTTAATCGTCGGAGACTGACGGCCAGGTTAGAGCAGTCTGCGTACTTGCACTGTCAGTCCCTTCCGGTACTGCAATGCTTCTTAATGGAGACCGGGACTGACAGCGCAGGTGTGCAGACAAGATGTCTGCGCTGATGCCTGGCTTCCGTTCTCAGAAGATTAACTATTTCTTTAGAATCCGCTCTTTCAGAGAGGTAAGCTAACTATTATTAAGCTAGTCGCCATCTGCCTAATTATTGCAGGCGACATTAACTATGGTGTTAGTTCCGCTTTAAGAAAAGGTTATACCTGGCATTAAGATTTAATGGGATAGTAATACTTAAAATATAAAAAAAATATGTTGTAGGGTTTATCCCCCTGAGTAAAACAAGAGTACTCTCACTGCTGAATGGTGTTTCATTCAAAAGTTATTAATTTTCAAGTTCAATTTTTTAGGTGCAATATCACAGTGACCTGAAATTGTACAGTGGCGCTGTTGCTACACCATCCTATATGGAGATTTATGGTCCCGGGACCAGAGCTGTCCATAGGATCGTGTAGCAATAGCGCCACTGTACAATTTCAGGCCACTCTGATACTGCACCTAAAAAATTCAACTTTGAAAATTAATATCTTTTGAATGAAACACCTTTCAGCAGTGGGAGTACTCTTGTTTTACTCAGGGGGATAAACCCCACAACATATTTTTTTTTACATTTTAAGTATTACTATCCCTTTAATCACTAAAACTGCCTTTATTTTTGGTACAATTAGCAAATTTCTTTATACATATGTTGTGACACAATTCTTATTTGGACAAGTCCATTTCTACTCCACTTCTCAAAAAAAGTCTAACTGGAGTTACCACTTATTGATAATGTCCCTAAACGTTTATACATATCCATACATAACCTCTCGAATGCAAAAGAGGTCTCCAACACATTTTAAAACAATGTGTTGGAGACCTCACTAGCATTCAAGGGGTTAAAAGATCCTTTTAAATCAATATGAATTTTCATTTGTCACCTGTGGTGTAATTGGTTTGCTCCAAAATTGCTCTTTAGCTTCATGAATACTGTTCTTACAATATGTGTGATTGAGAAAATATCGTTTCATCAGGCGTGACCCATAATCTACTAATTTCTTATGTTGTATTAAATTACAAAATGAAATATTTGTGACAATATTTCTATTTGGTGTAATTATTGTAAATAAGTTACACTATTATAATGTACTGCTTCTAGAAAAGCACGTCTTCAGTAAGGGCCTGCAGAAGCTGTGACCGCTGTATTTGTTTGTATCAAGGGTGGATCCAAGCAATACAGAATTATGGGTTGCATGGATATAGAGTAAAGCAGTAATCATTCATTGTCTAATTTGACACTATCTTTTTAATTTGCTTCATGAAAAGGGTGGGGTGGGAATTTTACAGAATTGCTGACACCTCCACATTGCCTAAAGCATAGTGACAACCTCTTGCAATATTATGCATGCCTGTATTTGGTGGTAAGAATGTTATTTAGACTGCGCAATATACTTTTTTTGGCCCAGTTATGTTCCATTAAAACGCTTTGAGTGCCAGAGTGGTCTCCAGTGCATTGCAAAGGTATGCATTGGGTACCACTCTGGCACTCCAAGTGTTAAGACAAGTATTGTCAGTATTAATTATTTTCTTAAGATTGATGGTAGAAATTCTTGCTATAATTGAATAGATTTTATTTTATGCTGACAGTGGGTGTTGATAGGCACTGACTGAGAGGGGTTAAACACACACGTCTCATATACAAAGCCCTAGGTGTTGTTGACTGTTTGGAGCATGTAATAGTGATTTTTCCCCTGTTAATAACAGTGAAATAGGTCTGCCCTGTGACCTAATAACACCTTAGGTTGGCTTTTACAAACCTAGTAACTCCTCTCATGGAAAAGAAGAAGTAACAACTCTTAATAATACTCCCAGTACCCTTGCTTTACTATGACAGGAACATGCTAATGGCCCCTATGAATTTTGCCTTCAATTCTTCTTGGTTGACAGTTCCATGGAGGCAGACATTACATTTGCTAGCAGGACTGCAGAATGCAAAATATGCTTCTGTGCATGCGCATGTGCGTGGTAATCATAACCTTCACAATGCATTGTATGAGTACACTCATGTTTTATGCCTGCTTCAGTTTAAAAAAAAACTGCCAGAAACCATCATGACTTCCTCCAAGGACAAGTCATCCATGTCTGATCTGAAAATGTTATCTCATGAACAAAGGCAAAAGAGCAAAATCCATAGAGGTGATTAGGATTTTCTAGTCATTCTAAAATAAGTGTGTGCATTGGGGGGAGTGTATTATTAAGAGGTGTTACTTTTCTTTTAAGCTTCAGAGGAACTGGAAAGGGTTGATTTTAAGTTAGGTCATGCCAGGTCAATTACCCAGTATACCTCATTACTTAATATTACATGAGTTCAGTAGAGCAATACAAAAATTATATGCCACCTCACAGGTAATGCACCATTACAGAATTAAGTGACCTGGTACCTTTCCTTTTAGAAAAGGGGTATCCATGTTCGGTGCTCAAGAGCTATGAACAGTCTAGGATTTCCCTGTTTGAGCAAAGCTGGTTCTGATAGCCTGACATGGTGGCCCTTGAGGATCAAACATGGATACCTCTTAATTAGGAAAATCCTTAAAGCCTGGCTTTTTGAAGGCCCATGAGGATCAAACATGGATACCTCTCATTGTTAGATCTGGATATAAAGAAAAATACAAACAGAAAAATGCTTTAAATGGACATCGAAATAACAGTTTCCAAAATGTTAGCTTTTCTTTGAAAATTAAAGAAATTCATAGCAGCCTAGATTTTTTGTGGTGAGAAATTATCCTCTGATTCCCATTTTATTTTATTATTTCTTGTTATTTAGAAATGAAAATCTATTAGATTTTTTTGTCACTGTAAACTATGGACCATATTCAGTAAGCTAAAGAGATGCACCAACTGGACCATAGCAGTAAAATGAAAATTCTCCAAACTACCTTTGAATCTTAACTGCTTGATTGTTAGAGACAACTCCAATTCATTGTTTTGCAATGCACTGGAAACCTCTATATCAGTGGTTCTCAACCCCAGTCCCCAGGACCCACTAACAGTCCAGGATTTGATGATTTCCTTGTTAGAGCACAGGTGAGTTAATCAATGTGAATGAGCCTCTGATCACCACACCTATACTCTAGCACAGAAATCCCTAAGTCCTGGCCTGTTAGTGGGTCCTGAGGACAGGAGTTGAGAACCACTGCTCTATATCATTCAAGGTATTAAAAGTTCCATTTGCATCAAATGTAATTTTTATTTCTCCCCTATGGTGCAGCTGGCTTGATGTAGTATTGCACCTCTTCATTTTATGGAATATTACTCTATGGGCCTAATTCAGCAAACTGTAGTTCTGGAGGGAATACATTGCACCTCAGGGGAAACATCAGAATTCCCCCCAATTCCCATTGATTTAATTGGAGTTTTTAACCCATTCAATACTACATAGATCTCCAATGCATTGAGAAGCAATGTGTTGGATACTTGTCTAGCAATCAAGGTGTTAAAAGATCCATTTAAATGAAACATAATTTTCATTTGTCCCCTATGGTGCAGGTGGTTTGCCCCAGAACATCACCACTTTAGCTTGCTGAATTAGGCTCTATGGTCCATACAATAATATAGAACACAACTAGCATCAATGTTGTTTTGTAAAACTCAAGCATTTTCAAACTGTATTTGTATAAAAATTGTTTTATACTTCACCTGAAAATGAATAATAAGTTTAACGTAGATTTTGATGAGAGGCAGATGATTTATTTACCATTTTAGTGATGTAAACATAGCAATTATTGGAAAATCCCAACACGGTACAACATACACACAAACTGTGCCCTGCCCCAATGAAAATACCCTAATTAAAGATAATTAATTAATCCCTTGTATTTTAGAGATGTCTCCAACATAAAAGAAAATAATGCATCTGAATCTTCTCTAGCATTTAAGAAGGTAATGCGACCCAAGTTCTAATTCCCTCACTAAATCATCCCCTGCATGTGGAGATGGTGGTGGTTGGGTGGGACTTTATTCAGACCA
This sequence comes from Rhinophrynus dorsalis, assembly GCA_037306005.1. Lineage (NCBI taxonomy): Eukaryota > Metazoa > Chordata > Amphibia > Anura > Rhinophrynidae > Rhinophrynus > Rhinophrynus dorsalis. The sequence continues at coordinate 214,353,367 of CM074719.1, read as the reverse complement.
CACCTTATCCCCAGCTAAACCTGTACTTAGCAATAATGAGTTTCATTTTAAAAATATATTGATGTTTGGATCTGTGTCCCTACTAGGGGTAGAGGAAAAGTCACTGCAAAAGTTTTTTGCCACTGTCAGTAATATTTTGCCTATGTTTCCTATAACTGCAACATTTCCCACCACAATATTAATTATTACGAGGAGTGAAGTAGAGAAATAAATAGCTGAAATTCAAAGCTGTGAGTCTTACAACAACATATGCTTTGAAAAGGTTGTTATCAGGCTGAGTGCCTTTGTCCTTTGCCCACAACACTAAATTCCTGCATTGGCACAAACATCCTTGGAAAATAACTGTGGGATATTCCAGAAGGATGCAACACATGACAGCAGATCTTTCTCCCTGCTCATGTGCTTTTTGCAAAGACAATAGATAGCAACATGCTTAGCTTTTGGATCCTGAGTGAGGTATCTTCATACTGAGGGGCTGCTTCTACTAATGGACTAGATGTTGATGCAATTCTACTGCTACTACTACTGTGTCAAAGGTGCAGCACTTCCAGCAGCAGCAGAGGCACTCATCATAGCTAAGGTTGTGAATGTTAATAACCTGTGTCTTTGTTGTTGTTGTTGTTGCTGCTGGTTACTCAGCACAAGTGTATGTGGCTGAGTGGTGCTTGGACTTGGAAACGGTGATGATGATGATGACTGACAGGATGACTGTGTATTTTTAGGCATCTTTGCTTGCACAGGATCAGAGTTTCCAATAGTTTTCCCAAACTGTTTTAAGACAGGCACAGTGCTCCTTTTCAGTGGTGAAAGCTTGAGCGTTTGAATTTTTCTAACTTTCTGTCCATGTCATTGTCATCACCTGGCCGTGTCATCATCATCATCATCAGGTCATCCTCAGCATCACCCACTGTTTCTTTCCCAATGCCCTTATATTCCTCTTAGCTTTTAGACAAACAATTTATTTTTACTTTTACTTTCACAAAGTTCGCTACTACTTTGAGGACAAGTGTTTTAGTGCCTGTTTGTGTCACTGTCAGATGCAGCTGTTGGTTCCTCCATTATGCCATCATCAACACTAGAATGTGACTCATTGTCGTCTTCAGTGTTCCTCTTATCAGCTTTTGTATAGTACTGTTGCTGGTGGGGGTGAGATTTTTGTTGGGACCATGACAAACTGCATCCTCCTCGTAAGGAGAGCAAGCATCATCATTCTTGCAGCCATGGCTGCAGTCAGTTTTTGAGCTACCACATCCCTGCACTGCTCTTCCCCCCCCCCCGCCCCTTGTGCTTTTTCTGGACATTACTCAAATATTGTGTGTGTTTTTACTCTAAAGTGCACAACAGAACTTATGGAGTATGATGTCTTGCCTTAGCCCTCAACAAAATTCTCAATCTCATCTGCTATCTATCAAGTCTGCCTCAGTCACACAGCTCACATCAGGGTCGTAATCAGCTGTCTGTCACCTAATATTTTTATTTTATTTATTTATAACTATCTTTTCACTAGGGGTAGGTGAAAGGTCCCATTGTGTTCCCGCAATAAAATCTGCGAAAACCACTGGTTGTCTGCTTTTTCTCAGAAAATCGTTGACTTTTTCACCCATTGCCAAAAATGTTTCACTATTTATTCAATGGCTACAAATGTTTTGCCCCTTTAACCCCTTAAGGACCAATGAAGTGCCAAGACCATCCTGGTTGTCTGGCACGTAAGGACCAGTGACAGTCCTGGCACGTCATGGAATTCAGGGCTCCCCATGTGGCTGCACACCGGGGGAGCCCTGAATTGGATGAACAAAAAACAAATGCTCTGTTGTCCTTAAGTGCAGGCTATGCTCAGCAGTCCTTAAGGGGTTAATTACATGTGTTTACCTTTTCTCTATAAAAACGTGACATTTTCCAGGAAGTTATTGCTTTCTCTATGAGCTAGTTGAATAATAATAAAAGGAGATGCTGGAAGGACCATTGTGTCCAGTGAGTCTGAGGAGGAGGAATGACCACTACCAACATGAAAGGGTCTGGACGTCCTGGTTCCCCAGACCCAATGATGGCCAGTCCCCCTACATCCTAGGGAAGAGGAGGAAGAATGGGGTAGTAATGTGAGGAGGACAGATCAGCTAGCTATGCCTGCTGCCATTGCTGCACCTGCTAGGGTGTCTTGTGATTCTCAGGAGGGGGGGGGAGGAGGAGATGATGTCAAGTGTGACAGCAGGGGAAATAATTCACACTTGCCATCACCAAACAGTCCAACACTACTACTAGTACTAAGAAAGTCAGCAGCTAAAGACTCAAAGTGTTAGGAGTGAGGGAGGGGGGTGATCATACTACTAGTAAGGAGGAAGACTCAGGGACTGAAATTGATGTGGTTGGTGTTAGTAGTAGTAACCGTGATGGTGAAGCAGCTGGTGGGACTAGTGTTACCACTACTGATGCTGAAGTGGTAGGGGTAATTAAAACATTCCCCTGACCCTGACCCTGCTAGCGCTGCCAGTCTGCCTTCTTTAAGTCAACAAGAGATGGCAAGTGTGACAGTAGGGGACCCTCTGTCACATTTCTCATCACCTCTTCCTACCAGTGAGACATCTGTAATAGAGCAGCAGCAAGGAGGGACGGGTGGTGGTAATGATGATGACAGAGAAGTTGGGGTGGAAGAGATATTAATAGCCTTTTAAGCCCAAACCAAAAAGGAATGGGAGAGAGGGATAAGGAAGGGATTCACTGCCACCACCAGCAGTTAGTTTTTGGAATTTGCATAGTTTGCTGCTGCTGTAATTCCTGCTTCTGTTTAGTTGCAAGGGCAGCAGGATTCTGAGGAGCAGGCTAGTGTGCCACAGACCACAGTGGACACTGTGAGAATGGGGTCCAGTGATGTGGAACTAGGGCATGTTCCACTTGCCAGCATCAATACTCCTAGTCCTAGTTGCAGTGCTGATTCTGAGGCAGTAGCAGCAACAGTAGATGTGGATAAGAAGAAGAAAGAGACCATTCTTCCCCCCCCCCCCAGAATTCCTGTGTGTGGGACCATTTTTGTCTTGGGGCAGGCACAGTCCAGTCATCAATGATGACACTGTGCACAATTTGTGAAAAATCAGTGAAAAGGGGAAAAGCAGGAATGCACCTTGGTGCAACTGCACTGATAACACACATGAAGAAAAGACACATGACATTTATGTGAAACATGTTGAAAACCAAAGACAACAAGAGTTGAGGTACAAATCAAAGAGGAGGAGAAATAGAGAAACTCATAAAGAGCCTGAAAGTTCAATGGTGAGTGAAACACCTGGCTCGCCATCACCTTCATGCTCTAGGGTCCTGGCATAGAAAGATCATGTAATTACATCTTCTGATGATCCACCTTGTTCATCTTTACCTTCCCCTATCAGTTGCTAGCCTTTCAGTAAATGTCAGTGTAATGGAAGCTCAAGGGGCCACGAAGCCTCGAGCCGTCATTCTGGGTCTCTTCTGCCCAGAGTTGGCCGGTCCAAGTTGAATCAACCGGTCAGATGTTATCCGGAGCACTCGATTGCTCGCCAGTCGTATGCCTTCGACTGGGTGTCAGAGTCGACAAGACCAGCAGGGTTGAAGTCGACAGTCCGGGGAATCGACTTGACAGGTTCCAGCAGAGTTGCCGCCAGCTGTCCTCGAAGTCGGCGAATCCCCCAAGAGTCGAGTTTGAGTTGAAGTTGCAGGTATCTGGACGAAGAGTGTCGTCCACGCTGAATACCTCTCCTGGATGAGAGTCAGAGAGGACCCTTTAGATCAACACAGGAATAACGACATGCAGAGACTCCGTCTTAGCTTCACAAGTAACTCCCTTTATTGATAAACTCAACTGTCTTTTATACACAACTGAGAGACAATACAACAATAGAGCCATAAACAGTAGAATCAACAGATACAAAAGATTTGATCAACTTAGTGTAATGAGATTTTACCTGGTCCAGTTCCTGACCAATGGGAATTGGAGCGACACAACTAAGTTTAATCCGACTGGTCCATTTCTTGAAAATACTGGGATCGGGTGGGGAGTTACATACAAAGGAGACTGGGCAGGCCAGACAGGGCAACAAAGGTGAGGGGCCGCAATACACATTTTAGATACAATGGCCAGGGGTTGAAACACGTCCTTGACTGGTTTGAATAACCCGCTTCAACCCTGGCCAATCAGATGTTGTTGTGGGGTCGCCTTTCGAACAATCCCCGAGCCGCCTACTTTTCACCATGTTAAGTTTATGGAAGACCTTTAAATGTCCTACTCAGGGATTTGACCAATCCGGCATCGACCCACTGCCTTCAACGTCCAGTGTTCAACATGGTGTCGAATGACTCGAACATCGAGGTGGGAATCTGCGACTGGGTGTTGAGAGAAATGAAACACAACATGCTTGACATAACTTTAGTCATACCTACTCCGAGAGTGGTCGACGCTCATAAAACGGGCAGTTCTGTGAGTTTCGTCCCTTTCACCACCCTTCCTGTCGGCCTAATATTGTACAAAGTTCCTTTAGCTCGTAATAAAGGACTGGGTATTCGTAGGCCTGGGGAGGGCTTCCAGTAACGGACTATGATCCGTTACAGTCAGAACGTGGCAATTCATGTCCATCCATTGCACATTTTGTGGTGCACTGACCAAATATTGCAGTGTTTTGGAGGATAATTGTAACCAGGACATAGAGCGGCATCTGAGGAGATTCCATCCTGCAGAATATGCTAAGTTAGTGGCAGAAAGGGTTCATCTTTATTATTAAACTGTCTGAAAGTTGTCACACATTCTTAGTGGGAAGTGAACAAAAGGTATAGTGACAGCATCAGTACTTATGGGATGGGATGATTTCATACTGTGGACCCTAAGCATCATGGTGTTTGGTTACAGTTATGCCAGGTGTTTAATATGAGTCCAAATGTGCCCATTATTCCCAGTCTTTCCCTTATTTACCACACACTGTGCAGTTGCTGGTGAGTGGCACAGTTCCTGCTTTCTAGGGAAAAATGTATATTCTAAAAACCCATGATTTTCGTGGAGGAGCAGGTGGAGAAGCATTATTGGGCAATTTCTTCTTTCTTCAAACACACCTGATGTGGTGGGGGCTAGTTGTGGTGCTGCTACTGCCTCAGGTGAATCACTGGAGCTAATATTGGCAAATGGAACCTTGATCATCCATTATACATATTACTGCTGTTGTTGATCCCATTCCCTTTTAGCTTCCTAATCAACCTCCTTTAAACACCTCAGCAACAGCAGCAGCAAGAACAACAGTCGCAAATTCCACAATCACACTGGGGTATTTGACAATTGCCAGTTCCCAGTGGCCACTACAATGTGACCTGCTAGCACTAGGCCTGTAGGGAATTTTTTTTCTCAGGGCTTGTTCTTTAATAAAAAAACAGAGGCTTAAGCAAAGAAAAAAAAAAACATTAAAAAATTGTGGGCTTGTTTCTGACAAGCCAAAGTCCTACAAATCAATGTTTAGGCCTAATACAAGTCTAATACAAGTCTAATTGCCTACAACTAATCAATGTCTCCTAAGGGCTTGTGCCTCTAATAAGTCCTACAAATCAATGTTTCCTTGGGGCTTGGGCCTCTAACAACAAGTTCTGCAAATCATCCTCTACAAAATTCTCTTTCCTGTCAAGTATCAGTTTGCCCAGTCACAGCTCAGATCACTTACATACCAATTTCTTATTTTATATTTCATTTTATTTATTTTTTTATTAACTGTCCCCCAAACACCAATCAACAACCCCCCCAAAAAAAAACAAAAATGTCCTCCTGTTCAACTGATTCTTTTCTCAAACTCCAACAACCAACACAGGCACCCTTCTCAGACCCATTTTATACCATGTCTTTGGTATATTTTTTATTTTTTTTTAATTGTCCCACAAATCCCAGTCAGAAAAAGCATCCAAAAAGCACTGTTCAACTGATTGTTTCTCCACACTCCACCAGCACAGGCACCCTCAGACTCCTTTTATATTATGCCTTTGGGAAATAAAATAGCATTTCGTATGAGTTGTGTATAAATTCAATATTCCCATTGATTTTAATGCAATGAGCTAGATGAAAAAAGTAGAAAAACTGGAAATTATTTGTCCAAACAGGAAGTGCCATTATTCACCAATTTTGGATTGAGATGCAAATTTTCACCCATCCCTACTTATCACTATCCAAAAAAATGATTATAAATAAAAAACAAAATCAACATCTTCTTTACCCAGACTTCCCCATCACAGAGATATTAACAGAAATATAAGCAAGGAAATTGCCTGGACCACAGCTGCCTATGTCTTTTAAATAAAATCAGTTAAACAGAATGTTGAGCTATTTGGGGTCAACCTCCTTGGTTCCATTCTTACACACCCAGACACGTCCAACACAGTGATAAAAACAGCAAGATCAGCAAGGAAATTGCTTTGACCACAGCTGCCTATGTCTTTCAAATCAAATGAGTTAGACAGAATGTCGGGGTGTTTGGGGGTCAACCTCCTTTGCTCCCTTCTCACACCCCCAGACATGCCCAACACAGAAATAATAACAGGAAGATCAGCAAGAAAATTGGTTGGACTACAGCTGCCTGTGACTTGCCAGTCAGTCACACCTCATTTTGGAGTATTTGGAGTCAACCTCCTTTCTTCCTTCTTCTGCCTCAGACTCCTATAATACCGAAAACAAATGTCCTCCCTAAAAGACTCCCAAAAATAAGCTTCAACTCCACTTTATTTTCCTATCTTCTCTAGCTTAAAGGAGCAGTAAACTTTTTTTTATGAAAACACAGTTTTTACAGAACATTTCCTGTTGAATAAAACAATGTCACTCCCGTCAGATGTTTTATTCAAATATTATAGCAGTTTAAATAATCATGAAGTGAATTTACTGTGTTTACTTCCTGATGGTTCTAACTGACAGGAAGTGACAGGCAGTTTCTATCACATTCTATGGAGAACTGTATGTCACTGACTTTTCTGACTTTCCTCTCCATTATAATCTAACAGGAAATCTAATTAGAATTTGACCACTAGAGGGCACTGCTAATGTAAAAAAAAATGGGTTTAAACTGTAATAACTCTGGAAATATAAATCTCTCTGCAGTGGGAGTACCCTTATTTTACTCAATAGGAAAAGCCCTACAATATATATTTTTCATAAAAAAAGTTTGCTGCTCCTTTACAATGTGTTGCTCTCTCTTTATTTTTTCACACAGAATGGCATGCTGTGGCAGTGAAAACTGCCAAGTTGTGGGGAGAAATTCAGTCTTCCTATAGATTTCAATGGAATGTGCTAGTTGAAAAAAGCTGTAAAACAGCACTTTTTTCGCAGGAAATTTCAAGGTGGGAAGTACCATTTTTCACCTATTTTGTTTTGAGGTGAACATTTTCGCTCATCTCTAGTCCTTATTGTGGGTATCCAGGTGATTTATGTCTGGTTCCTTGTCAAATTCGATCAAAATGATCACTTCTATTGACTAAAACATTCCCACAAAATGTTCTGTTTCCAGCTGCAGTGAAGCTTCAAGCTCTATGCAGACGGTCACCAGAGACTCTCCATAACTTGGTTACAGTACAGTGTAATCTGGAACTTCTGATGAAGTGCCGAATTATAGTCATGGCTAATTTGGTAACTAAACATCGCAATGACTTTCCATTAATCCTCAAGGAGCATATTTAGGACCAAATGGAACAAATGTTTGAAGAAAATGACAACAAATCCAGAAAGCATGGAAGTGTAAACTCATATTATGTGTCAAACAAAATTACTGTTCCATTTGGGCTGAACTATTTCATGAGGACTTTAATTGAAGATATTAACTCCATAAAACATTTGGCCATGTCGGAATTTTCAGAGTCAAAGAGATATTTCCTTTGCATACATTTCTGCCATAATTTACATTTGACACTTAAGCAGCATAATTCTGTGATATAAAGTCTGCTTATTATACTCTCTGGAAAACAGAAAACAAAAATGTTAATATACTTTTATACAGTTTTCTTTTTTTTTTTTTTTTTTTTGCATTTTGCTGAGCAAAGTAATTTCAACCTTAAACCTTTGAGTGACAGAGAGGTATAAAATGCATTGTGTTGCACTTGCAATGCAATGCATACCTCTCTTGCACTCAAGGGCTTTTCATGGTATATTTCATATATTCCCCCCACTGTATGTATGCATAAAAACTTTTGCTAAAGGCAAAAATAAAGTCTCACCCAAACAAACAAAAACTATCCTATCTAAGCCTAAACCCCTACTAAAATAATATTTTAAAGGGATAGTAATGTTTCATAATAAAAGCAGCTCTAATTACTCATCATAGTATTTGGACTTTGGAGAGTTTTATTTCAATTCTGTCAGAGTTGTAGTTCAAGAGTAATTCAATGACAAAGTATCCCCCTCCCTCCCCTTTTACTGATGTAACACTGTTCAGCCAGATAAGAAGGGAGGTAGACTGCAGAGAGGGACAATCTTCAATTAAGATAAGGGAAAAACCTGAAAAACTTGTCAAGGGGGGAAGGGCTTTCATTGTTCTCATAGGAAGAAGATTGTCCCCTGCTGTTATCTGTCTGGTCTATGGACTGGATTCCACATCTGAGAAGAGATGGCTTACACTAGGTAAAAGGGGCAGGAGGGGAAACTTTGCTTGTGAATATCTCTCAAACCATAAAGGTTTGAGAGATAAGACTTATATTGTTCTTCATGTTTTTTAATGCCTACAAAATAAAATAAAGATAAAATTAAGTATTACTATCGCTTAAATAATGAGACAAAGTAAAACAAGCTGCAAATCAACTGCACCATAAGAGACAATTAAAAAACAAACCAAAAAAAAAAAAACATTGATTTAAAATGGCTTTGGACTTTAATGTAAAGCAAGGATTTGGAAACCTATCTAGTATTCAGGGTAGTGTTTGAATCTTTTCTGTGTCTCCTATGGTGCAGCTGGTTTGTCACAGAATTGCTCCCCTTTACTTGTGTGCATACAGCCTAGTGAGAGTTCTTACCCTCTAGTGACATCAGCTGTTACATCCTAACCAGCCTTCTCTGCTCATGCTCCTCCTTTAACATTCCATACCCTGTGCTTGCCATTGAGCATCAATGAATGGATTAAGGGAAGAAATGGAGAGGAGAGAGAGGACATCAACTCAATTTAACAAACCTGGAGACATTTAGAAAAGAGTACAAACTTCAAAATCTAAGACTAGTATGACTCCTACACCACTTGTACCCAAACGAGAATAGGGAAAACAAGGTCAAGGTAACAGATCGACAAGGAGGATACATATACTCACATCTGCTAACTCCGATACCTAGGCCAGGACCAAAGCTATTAGTCGAACACCCTAGAACTCAAAGAAATGGGACTGCTAAGAGATGTGACACACGTAGCTTCAACTTGCCCTGCAGTAAAAACACACTGTCAATCAGAGTTGCCCAGGGGCTGCCTAGGCAGATGTGGAGGCCCAAGTTGAAGGTAACTATAGAGGTGTATATAGGAGAATAAAATAATAGAGTGTGTCCCCTGGGTCAGAGGAAACACTGATATACAGGTAATATAGTGAGTGCAGTATTCCTTCAAGGCCCTGAGGCCCAAGATACAAATGCACTTGAAAGTGTGGATGGAATCAACTTTCAGACAAAACAAGCCGAGGTCACCAGGAGTATATGAGGTATAAGAGAGAATGATTAGTCAGTACAAGTAAGCCAGGAAATAACCAGGAGGACAATCCAAAAATAAAAGCTAGGGTTGAAGATAAGTTAAGTCGATCTACAAACAAACTTGAATAATTGGGCCATGAGTTTACATGGGCCTAAGGCTATAAACCCTAGCTGACCAATAGGATCCTAGGAGGAGGAGGAAGAAGTGGGTGCAAGGGAAGAAGGACCAACATAATTGCAGAAGGGAAAAAACTGACAGAGAAAGGCCAAAAGGTTGAACAGGAGAATCCTGACATTATCATACTGGCTGCCAGAGATCAAATTAAAGGGATAGTAATACTTCATTTTATCTTTATTTTATTTTGTACGCATTAAAAAAACATGAAGAACGATATAAGTCTGGTTTGAGAGATATTCACAAGCAAAGTTTCCCCTCCTGCCCCTTTTACCTAGTGTAAGCCATCTCTTCTCAGATGTGGAATCTGGTTGTAAGACCAGACAGATAACAGAAGGGGACAATCTTCTTCCTATGAGAACAATGAAGGCCCTGCCCCCCTTGACAAGTTTTTCAGGCTTTTCCCTTATCTTAACTGAAGATTGTTCCTCCCTGCAGTCTACCTGGGCATCTCCCTTCTGATCTGGCTGAACAGTGTTACATCAGTAAAAGGGGCGGGAGGGGGATACTTTGTCATTGAATTACTCTTGAACTACAACTCTGACAGAATTGAAATAACACTCTCCAAGGTCCAAACACTATGATGATTAATTAGAGCTGCTTTTATTATGAAACATTACTATCCCTTTAAGTGAAAATAAAATATTACAATTTATGGTTAGTGATTGCCAGAAATGTTAGCCTTAAGACTTAGTTATACGGTCAATAAATACTAGTATTCTGATTGATACTGATAATATGTTAAGCTCTTGGATACTAGAGATGTCTCCATTTATGAACAGAATAAGGTAGGAAGAGAGAGGATGGGAGGGGAGAACAATAGGAGCAGGAGCAAGAGGTCAATGGAGTACGGGAGGAGCAAGTATGGGAGAGTGGGTTGAATGTGGGAAAGAAAGCCAAGTTTGGGAGTGGGATTGAGTGTAGGAGAGGGTGCCTTTGCATGGGAAAAGGGAGCAGAGTGTGGAACAGATAGGGTGGGTAGAAGGGCCTCATGTTTAATGATGAGGGAGAGTCTGAGAATAGGGCTCTCAGTGCAGAAAGGGAAAGGATGGAGACAGTGCTGAGGAAAAGAAAATGGAGGAGAGAGAAGGTTGTTGAATACCAGTGATCTATAGAACTTTGCAAGATGGAATCCAGTATCTTGTTTAGAGAATAGCCCAGACAGAAATGTTGTGTAATGTTGTATTGATGTTTATAGGTGAATGAAATGGCTTCCCCCTTTAAATCACATGAATGCCTTTCTAATTATTTAATTAGATAAGTAAAAAAAGAAACCTCTGTTTCACAAGAAGTCATTTATATTAAATGAAAATCAAAATTACATAATCTTCTTTAGTTACCCAAAGATCTTACGTATAACCAATTGTTTTTATCTCCCCAAAATACTCACTACTCAAGTCCAATCTAAGTGAGAGTTGTGTTAGATATGCCAAAGCCCAATCCTGTACTGAACAAGTTACTACGTGAAAAGACAATACTTTATATAAGAAATGCAATACACACAGGACAGATGATTAACAGCCTCTAAGCCTTAATGTTTCCACAAAAAAATGGCTACATCTGTTTTTCTGTTTATTGACTTCAGATTGGATTTTGAAATGCCCTTGACAGATAATCCATCGATATGACACATGAATAATTACTTAGTAAAGATCTGACATTCCTTTGAATTTTTACTTACTAAAGATCTGATTTTGCTTTGAATTGTGAAACCAAGGACACAAAAGACAGCTAAAATACCAGATCAGCATTTTTGCCAGCCACCATTTGTAAACTAAGGCTGTAGCAAAAAAGTAGCAAAAATTAAAACAACTATGATTAAAACTAAGTACATGGAACAACAGGTAGCTATTAAAGGGATTGTAATAGCTGAAAAAATGTAGCTCCAATTGATCCTCGTATAACATGGGTTATGTAGTGCTGTATTTCAATAGTTTGTTTTGTAGTTCAACAGTAATTCAAGTCTAAAGTATCTCCCTCCCACCCCTTTTACCTCCTATATGCTGCATCCTCTTAGATGTGGAATTAGGTCCTGGGACTGGACAGTGTGCAGCAAAGGACAATCTTCATCCACTGAGTATAAAAAACCCTGCCCCCCTTGATGAAGGAGGGCAGGATTTTCCTTAAAGGGATAGTAATACTTTGTTTTAACTTTATTTTATTTTGTATGCATTAAAAAAACATGAAGAATGATATAAGTCTTATCTCTCAAACCTTCATGGTTTAAGAGATATTCACAAACAAAATATCCACCCCTGTTCAACCAGATCAGAAGGGAGGTGCCCAGGTAGACTGCAGAGAGGGACAATCATCAATTAAGATAAGGGAAAAAGCTGAAAAACTTGTCAAGGGGGGAAGGGCTTTCATTGTTTTCATACAAAGAAGATTGTCCCCTTCTGTTATCTGTCTGGTCTTACAACCAGTTCCACATCTGAGAAGAGATGACTTACACTAGGTAAAAGGAGAGGGAGGGGAAACTTTGCTTGTGAATATCTCATAAACCATAAAGGTTTGAGAGATAAGACTTATATCGTTCTTCATGTTTTTTTAATGCCTACAAAATAAAATAAAGTTAAAACGAAGTGTTACTATCCCTTTAAGCTCAATGAAGACTGTCCCTCGCTGAGCCCCTTCTGGCCAGCTCAGAGAAGCAGCGTGACGCAGGTGAAATGGGAGAGATGGGGATAGTTTAGAATTAAATAACTGTTGAACTACAAAATGTAAAATATTGAAATACAGTGCTACATGACCCACACTATATGAGGAACAATTGGAGCTGAATTTTTTTCAGCTGTTAATATCCCTTTAAATTAACTAGTAATAAACCTTCACTTACCTTAATCTAGGCAGAAAATCCTAATGGCCACTATTAACCCTTTGAGTGTCAGAAAGGTATCCAGTGCATTACTTTGGAATGCTTTGGATACCTCTTTGGCTCTCAAAGGGTTAATACATTTTATATGGACTGGTTCTCTAAAATTAACTTTTAATTAGTACTGGATATAATAGCCATGGTGGCAGACATGATTCTTTGTTGCAGGTGTACAAGAAGCCAAACTCCTCCCACTCAAGCTTTACAAAAATACTTTAGAGGGAAGACTGGAGTACAGGAACTCAGCAAAAATAAATGTCTGCCTCTATGGACATGTTATTCAGCAATAATTAAAGATCCATTTTGGAGAATCAACCTGCACAGATTGTGTCATAGCAGCACATCGTTTTCTGCCCAGACAACAACACTGAAGTGTGCTCTAATTCTCTCTCAAGAGTTTTGGTGGTAGAAACATTTATATAGATAGATAGACAGACAGACAGACAGGCAGACATAGACAGACAAGAGGAGGATTTGAAAAATACAGGAGCACACAAGAAGTGACTAAAGCAAAATTTATTGTCAACATTTCAGTCGTGTTACATGTACATCCCTCGAAAAGGTACATGTACCTTGGCTGAAACCTTAACAATACATCTTTATCCTAATCACCACTTCTCGAAGACCTGAATGTGCTTCATATTATTCAAAGTGTGTAAAATAACTTAGTTTTACTGCCTGCCTTTAGGGACCCTATAAGACCTAAAGATGGAAACTTAACAGTAACTTAAAGTATGATTGATTTGTGTAGATCTTTCATGGGTAAGACTAGTCATGTCATCTTTAACACCAGTCAGAGCCAGAGGACTATATATATATATATATATATATATATAGAGAGAGAGAGAGAGAGAGAGAGAGAGAGAGAGAGAGAGAGAAAGACAGAATAAAACACGGGAAGAAAAACTTTTTGGGTGAAAAAAAATCAAATTACAGGTAATATGAAACATATGAATTCCCAAAAGAATGATATTCCTGTGAATTTAGCCTATATTATATTCATACCATGATAGTCATCTCATTTTCAAGTCTCAGAATGCTGTCAACTCTAGTGATCAATAAGTGCTATGACATGCAGTGAAATAGGCTGTAGATATTAAAGATAAAAGCTTTGGATGTGCTTAGCTTTTCAAAAGCAACTAAGGGGTTCCTCTGAAAAAATGACACATAAGCACTTGTAATCTTTAGTGAAAGTGATAAAGATCAAAGATTGTCTGACAAAATTCTTGGAAATATACACTGGCTTGTTAATGGGGTATACACACCACCAGATCTTTCTATATCAACAAGTATGCTAAGTGAATAAAGTAATAACTATAATTTTCTTAAATAGAGCTAAAAATTTGAGGCGATCCGACCTTAAGTGACTGGCCTCTAGAAATTACAATACAATGTTTAATTTAATTTAGTATTGATGGCTGAAGGTCACAAAAAGCTAACACAGGAAAAGAATCAGTCTTATCTGATGTAGCTTTCAGTTTTTTCAGTCACTATCCAAGTTAAAGTATTATATCTATAAAGAAAGTGGAACCCATGCAACCTTGGAAAAATATTGCTTGGCAAAAACTCCAAATAAAATTTCATCCTAGAAATTTTATATGTGTAAGTAATCCATGGAATTTGTGACACTGATAGATCTGGGAAGATATCCACATCTCTGGAGTTTCTCATGAGAATGAATGAATCCATCAGCAAAGACCATTTGCTACACTTACACTTAAGCTTGAAAATCCTGTGCTTTCACTAGCGCTTATGTATTATGTATCTTTATTTATATAGTACCATACATGTACAGAGCTTTACAGAAATAGTAGTAATACAATACTAAAATACAGGGCAGAGTTAAGAGCATCAAGATAAAGTGTGATCATTGCATTATCAGCAGTGGAAAAAAGTACAGCAAAGGGAATCATAAACTGTGAAGTGGACTCTGCCCCAAGGAGCTTACATTCTAATTAGTAATCATGACAATATACAGATAATGTAGGAGGAGGATCATACTGTTACGGCGATGCTTACTTCTTTTTGTTTTTAGGAGATGCTTTAAAGTGATGAGTGTGGATGATTGTCGAATGGTGATAGGAAGGACATTCTAAAGTTGAAGGGCAGTCAGTGAAAATGATTGCAGCCAAGAGATGGTTGAGCTATGTAAGGAGAGGATCAAAAGAACCCTTGAGAAGAACAAAGGTGAAGGGAAGGGGTTGACAGATGATAAGCGCATAAATATAAGAGGGTGCCAAAGAAGAAAGTGACTTAAAGGAGAGGAGAAGAGTTTTGTAAAAATATGAGACCTTATAGGTAGCCAAGAGAAGGATTTCAGGATCAGATGAGAAGGAAGGTATCTGTGAGCATGGGAAGTTATTCTTGCAGCTGAATTGAGAACAGACTGAAGCAAGAGAAAGATAAGAGTCAGGAAGACGAGAGAGCAGAATGTTAAAATAATCAAGTCTAGAGAGAATGAGGGCATGAGTGAGATTTTTTGAGATTGACATAGAGAGGAACTGTTGTATTTTGGCAATATTTTTCAGAAAGAAGCAACAGGCATTTGATAACAGCTTGGATATGGGGAGAATGTTATGGTAGAATCTAGTATGACACCAAGACAGCATACTTTGGTTAACAGAATTTTCAGCTGTGATGGAGAAAGAGGTGGGGGTGGGGTTTAGGTGGGAATACAGCCAGTTCTTTCTTAGCCATATTAAGTTTAAAGGGGATCTATCACCCCTATACAAGTGTGTGTTAAATGTTCCGTTATATAGTGACTAGGTGGAATTCTTTATTAATTTTTTTTTAACCCTATTTGGCTGAAAATTAGTGTTTAAAGAGTGCACTTCCAGACAGACTGCTCTGTACTGCAGTCTGTCACTCTCTGCCTATTCTTCCCTCCCTCTATGCAACCTCCTCCAATGACGGAGGCTTTCTGTCTGTAAGCTGTAGCGATCTCATTGGCTAGATATCAATCTCTGCCAATGAGACTACAACACTTGCTAATAGATGTCTGTGCAGAAGAAGGCACAGACCTTTCCTGCCACGCCGCTGGGCCACCAGGGAGGCAGGAGATGGACACTGGGGGGCCAATAGGGGCAATGTGGAGATGGAGATTGGGGGCAATGTGGAGATTGGAGGCAATGTGGAGGTGGACATTTGGAGCAATGTGGAGATTGGGGGCAATGTGGAGGTGGAGTTTGGGGGCAATGTGGAGGCAATGTGGAGATTGGGGGCAATGGGGGGACAATGTGGAATGTGGAGATTGGTGGCAATGGGGAGCAACATGGAGGTGGCCAATAGGGGGGCAATGTGTAGATCACCAATGGGGGGTAATGTGGTCGGGGGTCCCATGGCAATTTTTGCACCAGGGCCCTGTGGTTTCTAGTAATGCCTCTGCACAACTCCATCAGAGCACACCTTTAAAGAGAGCAAGCCTGCATATATCCCATTTAGCGTGTGTAAAGGAATGGGAAAATTAACACAGATTTCCTCTGTCCTTGTTTACCTGTTTTAAAACAAAGGCATACACGATATTATGCTGTTTAACTCAGTCATCCATGCAATGCCAGCACAAACTAACACTATGGCACAGAGTTCCTCTGAGCCATTAAGCAGCATTTCTGTAAAGGAGCCATGAAAGGGATTAGGAGGGAGATAGCTCAGAAATGGTTGGGATGACAGGACTTAGTTTGGAAGCAGGAAGGGAATGGCAATGGGGCACCATTCCAATAATGGGTCACCAAAAATAAAATTACTGTGGCATATAGTGGTATTGTGCTGTTTAGCTTAGAAACATATGCATTTACAGCACAATCTAACTTAATGTGATATCTAATTAGTGACACTGTGCTGCTTAGCTTAGTAACCCATGCAATAGCATCACAAACTAAAGTACAGCGGCAGGGATAAAGAGGAGAATATTCTCTCTGTCTCCATGATGAATGATTCAAAGAGAGACATTACTACTGATCATGATAGATTACAGTGCGTATTGATGTCCTCTTAAGAGGTAGTGTACGTTCACATATTGCTGGTTCTAGAATTTGCAATTCACTATATGTAGTACTGCAACGTGCTCTTTATTTATGTATTATGTGGCCTTTTTTACCCATATTTATGTTTTCGTGTCTTTGTATGTTAATCAGAAAAGGGACTTTTACTGGGAGGAATTTCCACAAGGAGGAGAAATAACGGACTATTCTTTTAATTTTTTATTTTTTTTTCAAACAGTAGAATCATAAGATTACAATTTAGCAAAGAGATATTAGTGGGTTAAAAACTATATTAGGAACATTCATTTTACAAAGATTCCAAGTAGGCAGTATTGTTTTGATTAATTTTCAGAAAGCAGAAAAGTGCTTTATTATAAGAGTGTAATTTATAACTTTATAGCACCCGTTACATGGCCCTCCAGCAGCATTTGGGTTCAGAGGGGCTGCTTTGATACAGGCATTTTAGATTTTGGCCTACTTTCCGTCTGGCAGGCTGGGAGGTTTTCTTACACTTAATTGAGTTGGCTAGTCACTCAAAAGTAAAGATTCAACTCCCAGCAGGGATTACTGTAATTGGCAAACAGAATCTCCTAACGCAATCCTGACAGAAGCAGAACTATTTATAACACCTGTCCTCGTACAGACCTAACAGGGCACCAGCTGATCCTCAAGATCCAGGGTCACACAAAGATACATATACATATACATATATATATATATATATATATATAATTTTTTTTGGACACCTCAGAACATCTGAGTATGTATAGCTAATAGATAAAGGGGACATTGATGCCTGTGAAAATTGTGCTTAAATCCTGTTTCCGCATCTTCTCATGGCTGCCTGTGTCTAGAAATGAGCTCAATGGAGTTAACCCATGTTTGTTCTTTGGTAAAACTAAATTTGATAAGTGAATAGTACAGAGAAATGTTTTTCATTTACCTAAAACTGAGAGACGTATGGTAAATTTGGTTAAATCTTAGCTATTGGTACCAGGATGCTAATTGTGTACACTGCTTAACTCCTTGGATGCTAGAAATGTCTCTAACACTGGGTTTCCCATTAGGTAGTGTAGGGAACCATCTACAGTGCCATATTTTGTTTGGACACTCAGCAGTTCTGGCCACTCCCACACTGTGAGTTTGTTTCCCATTTACATATACCTTTTTCCCCCTTTACTGTGTGCCTGTTTGCCCTAGAATTGTTCCAGTTTGTCTTTATACATAAGGCACATTGTGTGGTGACATCATAACTTAACCTGCATGAGGACTAATAGAATTGTATTTTATTTTATAAATTTCACAATGTCTTAGATTAGTACCTATATTAACATTTCTCCATTTATTTGCCCTTTCAAGAATGCATCGCAAGGTATGACTTCCATTTCATTAGTAGATTTCTCTAGCTATAGTCCTTTACCTCACCATTTACTATTAGGACCTTTTAGTTGTTGGAGGCCCAGTTATAAGAATACTATCATTTAGTGTTATTATTGAGTGAGGGTATTGAAGATAGATGTTGGAGTCATTGCACATGCAGATGGATCTAGAGAAAAGGCAGTACAAAGAGGATAGATACAAACAGAAGGGATAGTAAAACATAAGACATTAGCCATAACACTGATGAATGTGAAGGGTGGCATAATATTTTCAAGATCCATCTCATTGTGTAATTTTTTTTATATAGTATAATATGTATTGCTGTGCAAAGGGAGGCCATCATGGCTGAATTTCACATGTGTTAGAGCAGTCAACTGCTTAGAGCACCAAATTTTGAGATGGCCTTAGCTGTGCAAGACACAAATACATTCTGAGAGAGGGTTGGAGTATTTCAATGTCTCATCTTTTACTTGAAATTATTATTCTTAAACCCCTTGGATGGTAGAGAGGTCTCCAGCACATTATTTTTATGTTATAGCTTAAGGGAATTTTCAGTGCTAGGCATCAGTGGAAGAGTCGTGTCAGGAATGAGTGAGTGAACTGGCCTGAGTCTGGCTAAGGAAAACCACACATAAAGACAGAATCGAGTTCTCCAGGTAAGTAACAGTATCTTGTCTATATGCTTATGATGTCTGCCAAATCCACACAATAGGCTCTGACTTTGGCCTTCTTCCCTTACGGATTTCTGTTATATCCAAAATGAGACATATTTGAGAACAAAGAAAAAAGATAAAACTAGGCCCGTAGAGTTCCCAATCACTCAATGTATAACTTGCAGTAAAAAAAAGTAAAAACAAAGGATATTATTGACATGTTAGATATCCAAGAGCAACACGACTTACATATATGATCAAAAAGCCAGTCCACTCCTTTTTATCATCCATGCATTTTCTCTGATGCAGCAAAGGAACCATACAGTTTTGTTAGTGTTCTTTAGTGAAGAAGCTCATAGGTTGTGATAAGCCATTTGTCCTCTGTCTGTTGCTGTTTATCTCCATATTAGTTGAAAAGCCCGTTACACGGGCCACAGTGCCACTGCCACCCGGTCGCGGGGCAGTCATGAGCAGTAGAGACTGGCCGCACTGCAGCTGATACAGAGCTAGACACTCCGAAGGAGCGTCCAGCTCTGTATCAGCCACTCCGCGGCCAGTCTCTACTGCGCATGACTGCAGCATGCGTAGCAGTGTCTACTGAGCATGACGCGGCGTTACACACGTTTTAGCAAATTATTATATAGGATGTCTCAACTAGTGCAATATTACTAGCAGAAAAAATTAATCTGATTTTTTGTGCCATTTTTCCTGTGATAAAGGTTTGCTATTTTTAGTGATCAGCTGATTGTGTATTTTATCAGGATATATAATGCAGAGGAAGGTGAATAAAAAGGGAAGAGGCAATGAGAACAAGCCATATCTTGGAGGACAAAAAATATGTTCCTACTCCCCTGAAGATTGAAAAATCAATTGACTATCATATTGATCCGCTGAGGTAAACAATATTTTACAGGCTGTGAATATACAAAGTGCAGATATACTATTAGGACAACTCATAATTTTCCCTGTAGGATTGTCAAGGAGACTCTTTGAAGGGTCTATGTCACTGACATTACAAATGTGGTACTCTTCGTCCAGTGTATTTGGACTTTGTTACAGGATCACCTGAGACACAATGGTATCTAGGGCCGTGTTCAGGAAGATAAAATTGTGCTGGTGCAATTTTGGAGAAAACCATCAGCACCAAAGCGTGCAAATGAAAATTCTCATTAATTTCCACTTGACTTTTAACAACATGATTCTAGAGAGATCTCCCATGCTTTACAGTGCATTAGAGACCTCACTAGCATATAAAGGGATAGTAATACTTGAAAATAATTTTATTTTATATTGTATCCCTTACAATAAACAACATTAAAAATTATATAAGTCTTATCTCCCAAACCTTTATGGTTTGGGAGATATTCACAAGCAAAGTTTCCCCATGAGTGACACCTTTCTAGCTCTCAGATTTGGAATCCGGTCCCGGACCGGCTGCGGCTCTCCAGAAGTGCCAAGATCACAATTTTTAAAAAGAATTTCTTCATTGCAATGGTCTACAAAGTGTGCTTGCAAGCATGTCACACTTTGTACACAGTTCCAATTAAGTAGTTCTTTTTAAGGATCGTGAACTCAGCACTGCTAAAGAGCTGCTGGTTGATCTGTGGACCGGATTCCAAATCTGTCCACTAGATGGCAGACTTGGCTGAAACAGCCAGGAAAAGGGAACTTTACTTTATTTTACTTGTGAATATCTCCCAAACCATTAAGGTAAGATAAGACTTATATCATTTTTAATGTTTTTTTTAAGGGCTACAATATAAAATAAAGTTATTTTCAAGTATTACTATCTCTTTAAGGTGTTGAAAGCCCTATTTGTCAATAGGAATTTTGAAATGTTTGTATTTGTGCCCATGATGCTCTTGGTTTGCACATCTTTAGTCTCCTGAAATCTGTAAATGGTGCTACTCTGGGCACTGAGAATTTAGCAGAGGTATATTGTCTTGAGGGAAATAAGCTTGATAGACTATATAATTTTATAATGTTAAATTTAGTGATTGTACAAAACATGCTACTGGCTTTGTTACACAACGTTCTCTTCACATTTCCACTTTTTTGTTCTGATTGATTGCAATGTCTTTCTTTATTCATCATGTGATTTATATGTCTTTCTAATATTTTCCATAGAAAAGAATAAACACTATGGACCTTGTGCAGAATGCAGACCAACTGCACCTGTATGGGGTAAAATAACATTCTACTTAATTTATATGGAATTTTACCCCTTGCATGCTCAGCAGATCTCCAACACATTGCAAAGCATCTATATTCATTATCTTCAGCAGAAATATTGTGAAGCTATGATCGTATGTCCCTATCATATTGTAAAATATTAATCCTGGAATATAGCACATTCTAGAGACCTAATCAGTAAGTTGATGATGTACATATGCAGATATTTCTTCTGTCTAAAAAGCTACTTAACAAGATTGATGTTGTACTTCAATAACAGGCATCACAGCTAGTAAATGGTACTTTATGTGACAAATATGACTGTACTTATCTCATTTTCCAGTTTCAAGGTAGCTGGATTTTTTTTTCTATTTGGTCAGAGAATAGTTTCAACAATTCCTTGAAGAGACTGTGAAACCTTTACCAGCAGGGGGTCATGATACTTTGGGGAAGATAAAGTTGGAGATGATTCCTCCAGTGATATCAGTTCTCCAATTCCTTTTATGTTATTCTGTACAGCCTATGCACTAAAATTTCTTCAGCTTTGGAGACTTTACTGCATAGGCTCTATAGAATAATATAGGAACTGGAGAAGTGATAAACTGGAGAAGCCATCCCCACTTTATCACCGTTTAACCCCTTAAGGACCATTGACGTACCCGAACCGTCACGCTGGTCCGGCACTTAAGGACCAGTGACGGTCCTGGTACGTCACTTACTTTTACTCACGGCACTCCTGCAGGAGCAAAGTGAGTAATACCGGGGACTGTAGTTGATCGCTCCAAGACCGGAGAGATCTCTTTCAGTCCCTCGTTCGGCGTGCCGGCACACGTGATCAGTCATGTTGGGCGGCATGTCGAACTTCCCTATCTGGTCCTTAAAGGACCACACACCCCGGGGCCGCTGGTCCTTAAGGGGTTAATGAATTTCCCCCCCTTCACTGCTTGTATCTGCAGGTTCCAAAGGGCCCTTTTCCATCAGGTGCCCATCCTTCTGGATCTGCCAACCTCTAGGGCTCTGCATTTCATATTGGTATAGCAGAACAATAAAACACATTTGGGCACCAGGGGTTTTCAAAGTAGCAAACATTAACTAAACCAAAGAAGAAGCTCCAAGCGCTAACTGACCTTAATATATCCATGTGATTAATATAGTGATTAACATATATGAAATGTACACAATGTATGCAATTAAAAACAAGTCTGGTTTTGTTTCTTCTTTCTCCATAGCTCTTTATAGCAGCTTTTGACCTTTATATCTTATTATGAACACATTAGTTATATTTTTTCACATATTCTGTATCACATTGCCTTTAAATACATATCCCTTTAAGTTGAGGTTAATTAGATTTTTCAGCTCACATTTCCCTGTCTACTTGAGAATAGTAATTCCTCTACAGGCCTGGGGATGGGAACAATTTGCCTATATAGGAGGGCTGGAGTATACACAGTCCTTTTGGGTGGGCACCCACATCCCAGGCCTACAACAAGTTTTCTACATATTAGGCGAGTCCCACTTTATACTTGTTTTTAGTTGTATACATTGTGTACATTACATATATGTTTCAGGATCCTTACAAGATAAATATAGATCATACTCATAGCAGGGCTTATAATTTGAAGTCCTTTGCTACTAGCCAGACCTGAAAAGTTACTCACCACTGCAAGCCAAAACATACCCACCAGGGATCAATTTCTACTCGCCAGGGCTAAATTTTCACTCACCATTGGCTAGTGACGAGTGAAAATTTTGAGCCCTGCTCATAGGGTCTGCTCCAACGTGTTTCGTGATCCTTCCTCAGGGTTTGTTTTTAATTCGACATCTAATTTTAGATAGGTTTATTCAGTATATTAGTGTAGGTACTCACCATATATTGAGGTACCATGACAGGGTTGGTGAGCTAATATCTTTTGGCCAAAACATAACTAAATCCTCAATTTTATTTATATAGAGTTATTATAGATTCTTAGTACAGGGCACATTATGGCACTATTGTGTGGAGGAGCTCAGGGCTCTCTTTGTTTGTTAGCAAACAATAACTGCATTAACAGAACTAAAAAAGCAATGCAGTGACATAAAAAAATGTTTATTCCTGCTTAGTAGTTCATTAAGCTAGGGTACATCTCATTCTCTCTCTCTCTCTCTCTCTTTCCCTCTCTCTAGAATAGGGCACTGAGCTTAGTTATCCAATTAACAGCAATGCAGGGCGAACCCATCTGGTACTCCACTGAAATGTTTCCCTTTCTATGGAAAGATAGTTGAGTCTTACAGATGGTCTGCAAAGGCCTTCAGGGCACTCATGCCATCCAATTCACTTTGTCGCAGTCTGTGATACTTATATTTACATCCTGGAGTCACATCCTTGATGTGGCTCCAGGATTCAGCCTCTATCACTGAAACATACTCAATTTTAACTTTCTTCTTCCTGCTCACACCCTTATAAAAACCTTCCCTGGAAACCCATAAAAAAGACTGTGATTGTTTAAAGAGCCAGCACACAATCTTGCCCAGGAGGGCACCCTATTACAAGAGGGAAAATGGATGGAGTGTGGTATTTTTCCTCAGTAAATTATATAGCGCGGTGAGCAAAAATTGGTGAAATGTTTAGGATTATGACATATTTCATACCAACAATATGAAATTGGTACTCATTAAACAAATGGAACACACAAACATAATACTTTGTTAACATGTACTTGTCTACAACAGATTCAGTATCCATGTACTTGAAAAATATGAAAACCTTTCGATTCAGTATCTGGTAGCATCAATTTCATCACCAATGACCTCAAGAATGTGTATCCTGTAAAAGCTGCTCAGGAACAAAATGATCTGTTTATATCCACTATTCCTCATTATCTTTAGCTGTGAGTTAGCTATCATTTTCCTGCACTATTCCTGTTGTTCTTACTGACCTCCTGTGTACCAAACCTGCTTGTTCTAAGTTTAAAATCCTTATCCTTGATGGTCTTCTGTTTGTCTGCTCACTCAAGAACCGGTTCTGCCCATCCTGACCACTGACTTGTTTGACTACAACTTCAGATTTCCATTTAGTACTTCAAATCTCAGTGGTCTTTGCTGTAGTCTGAACAGTTGTACAACCCCTGGGAGAGAGTTGTTGGATTGGTGAAGGCAATTCATCTTACCTCTTCTACATCTCAAGTCCTCTATTGTCCAGCACAGCATAATTACATTTTTTTGCATGGGCCTCTGCAATGGACCATGCAGAGATATCCAGAATGGTCTTACAATAGGATCTCTAGGATCAAATATTAACTGCTAATGCCACACATGGAGACTTTGGAGCAGAAATTGGACATTGTGGCAGACATGCTAAAAAAACAGGTCACCTCACAGATTATACCTTCTGTGTCGGTTTCTCCATGTAAGTCCACTTTGGTAGCTAAAGTATCTGATATTGACTTCCATGGAGATCATGTAGTATGTCCTAAGGTGCCTCACCCTTGAAGACATTCAGATAATTATCAGGAGTCTTGAGGATTCCTAAATCAACGTTTAATTCATTTTATTAGCCAACCTTAAGCTTCTGGTTCCCATGTTGCCTGAGTATATTTTATTATATCCCTTATGAAGAGTGGAGCCTTGGCCTGGAATCACCTTTAGTAGAGCAGAATCTGAATGCTCCCCTTCTGAACGATAGAAACCCATTAATCCACACCTTCAGAGGAGTTTTTTATGTCCCTGAATGAAAAAACTGCAACAGGGTCACCATGTCTTTCAGATAAGCTAAAATATGCACTCACTTGTCATGAAATTCCAGAAGACTTGGAGGGTCTCACAACCCTATGCCTGAAGTTCAATTCTAGGATGTAGGAATAACAAATATATAAAGATAAGCACAGAAGACAAAGGTCCAAGTCTTCTATTTTGCACTATATTTGATCCATGCTTACTGTCTCAATTGCACAATCTTCTTCAGAGGGACCTATGGCAAAGGGAAAGAAGAATGCTTGGTCTATGCCTCTATTGTGTTCAAAAACAGTCTTCTGGTCCGAGAGTATCAAGTGAAGTCAGGAAATGGCAATGCTTAGGGGTGGTTGGAGGAGCTCCTTTAAGCATGGTAATCATTACACCCCCATCAAAGTTTCAGTTGATGATTGCCATCACTTTTGTGGTCACACAGGCTTTCTCATAGATACCAGTGCAAAAGGAATCCTTGTGGATCAACTTTGGCATTCTCTTGTTTACCAACCTCTCATTCTGCTCACCTACTCCATTTTGTTGGCGTGCACTTGCTCCTTACTCCACTCTGCTACTTGCTAAAGGCAAAATTCCATTTAAAATGATGATATATTTAATTGCAAGTTGACTCATTTTAATTTCCTTTTTCTTCGTGAATGTGATATTATATGCTGTATTTCAGTTTTTCCATATCTCGTGCTTGTGTTTTGTATCTAAACTTCTGTAATGCCACTGAATTCTAATAAAACAGTCTTAAAAAATACATAAATAAGAAACAGAAAAAAAGTATCTAGTAGACTTCAAGGGTTTCATATGGTGCACATACACAGAGTCAATAAGTCCAATTTAAACCCTCTATTTTTCATTGCCTTTGCCTGTTGAAAGAGTTAACTAGTGTTCACTTTGGTGCTCTGTTCATGTTGTTTCTACTGACCTTCTGTGTACGTACCAGAATTGTTCCGCCTGCATTGACTTCTGGTTGTTTACCTGCTCAAGAACCTATACTTCCCACCCTGACCTCTGGCTTTTTGACAATGACTTCAGATTTCATTTTGGTACAGCAAATCTGGGTAGACTTTGCTGTAGTTCAAACAGCCACACAGGTGTAGGGGCTCAACTCCTGATGAAGAGTGGTTGGATCAGTGAAGACTTAAAGCAGAACTTTCACTTAACATAAACCCCATACGCTGTTTCTTAAAACATGACAAGTAGCAGAAAACGCCATTTTCAAGATAAATAAGTGGCTCTCTTACTTGTAAATGGAGCCAATACTGTGACGGTGTATTGATGGAGAGCACGACCATCTTGATGAACTTGTATGTGTAGGCAGCACCCCCTTCCCTTCTGCCGACTGTCAATCTTTGTTTTAGCATCTGCCCCTTCTCTTGGAGGCAGGCACTTACGAGAACTATGTACAAATTCACCGTATGGTACGCTTTTTCACTGGAGGCAGCAGAGAAGTTGGTGGGTGGAGAGACCAGTACAAAGGGGAAGGCAAGCTCTACATTTACATGCTTGCGGTACAGTAAGCAGGCAACATCAAGAAGGAGACTTTATTAATGCATAACTTTAAAAAAAAAAAAAAAAAATTAGAAAAAACAAAACTATGTGTACAGCCAGTTTGAAGGAAGAACTAAATGGACCAAACTTGATTGGAGTGATTGTTCCTCTTTAATCTGTGATATTTATCCTACCTCCTCTGAACTGCAGATCCTCTATTGTCTGGTACAGCTAAATTATATGATTTGAGAAATGTTGGCACATGCCACTTTATAGAACTGCTTAAAGGAATTGTAATGTCCCAACAAAAGCATCCACAAAATGGTAGCTGAAATAAAAGAATACTTAATGGCCTTACTCGTATCTCTCAAACCTTGATGGTTTGAGAGAGATAAGAAAATAAAGTCCTCCGGTCCCTCCCCCTTCTCATGCGTCAGCTGTATAGCTAACAGCACAAGATCCTGTTTCCAGGACCAGACGGCGGCTCTTCCTGAGCACTGTCATCGAGATATCTAACTATGAATACTTCATTGGAATGGCCTACAATGTGTGCCTGGTTTGCAAGCACACGATGTAGACCATTCTGATGAGGTATTCATAGTTAGATACCTCAATGTCAGCGCTCCTGAAGAGCCGTGTCTGGTCGGCCAGCCAGATTCTGCCTCTGACAGCTTTACAGCTCGTCAGGCTGAAAGGGGAGGGAACGGAGGACTTTATTTTCTATATCTCTCAAACCATCAAGGTTTGAGAGATACGAGTAAGGCCATTAAGTATTATTTTATTCCAGCTACCATTTTGTGGATACTTTTGTTGGTACATTACTATCCCTTTAATCTTGGGGACATTTATGGGCGTCCTTGCATGGACAGGTCCCTACTGTTCCTGCCACAACATTTTTATGGGTTTTATGTCTGGACTAGGCCATTCTAAAATAGGCATATTTTTACTTCCACAGGAAGGATTCCCTGGTGAAGATTCACTAAGCAGTGATAAAGAGGGGATAAAAGGGGCGATAAAGTGGAGATCACTTCTAAAATTCCTATGTTATTCTATGGAGCCTTTGCACTAAGATTTCTCCAACTTTGGAGATCTTAGTGAATAGGCTCCATAGAATAACATAGGAACTGGAGAAGTCATCTCCACTTTACCACCTCTTTATCACCGCTTAGTGAATCTCCACATGTATTTTTAGGATTTTGCTCCTTTGCTTCACTTTTGGGTCAGCATCATGTCATGGAAGGAGACATTCTCCTCTAAACTCTTCCGATACACGGCAGAATTTTTGGTTATGTCAGTGATGGCAAGCTGCCCATGTCCTGCATCAACAAAGCAGCCCCAGACAATTGTACTCCCACCATCATGCTTGACAGTTGAGGTGAGATTCTTCTGCTCAAATGCACTGTATTTTTTCCACCAGACATAACGTGTCACAAAGAGACCAAAAAGTTCTACCTTTGATTTTTCTGTCCTAGAAACTTTTGGATCATCTATGGGTTCTTTAGTGAGTTTCAGACAGGCAGGAATGTTCTTTTTCGAAAGCAATATTTTTTTCTGCTATTATCCCTTGAATGCCATTTTTGTAGAGATGGGGGAAAAGTAATTTTTTTTATAACTAGATATGTTGCAAAAAATGATTCCAGCTTTTTACATGACATTTCCTGCACATTGTTCTAAAAAATGTTTGCCTTTTAGCTAACCCAAAAAAAGTCCATTTAGAAATTTGCCATTTTCCACCACCATCACTGCGGTTCTGCATTTAAGGACCAGTGACGGTCCTGGCACATCATGGAATTCAGGGGTCCCTGCAGGGCTGCACGCTCCTCGGGACCCCTGAATCCAATGTGCAAAAAATATATATATATATACATTGTGGTCCTTAATTGCTGCCATGCTCTGCACAGCCAATCATTAAGGGATTAAATAATAATTGTTTGCCTAATTAATAAATAATTTTATTTAAAAAAATAGATACATTATTATAATCAGACAAACAATTATGAGGAGCACCATCAAGCGCAAACAATGTAAAGTGTCTTGTACTAGGCATGGTAGCCTCTCAATTTTGCTACAACTCAATTTTCACTCCTAAGTGCCATTGCAGAGAGGAAATCTCCATATCCTTGGTTAATTTCAACCCTATTGGTTATTTAAACGCTGGATATTAAACTGGTTCTGATTCACAAGGCATTATGGCAAATGCTGGAATTTCCATAATTATCAAAGAAGTTCACAATCTTTGTTCTCAAAATTATAAATATTTGAAGTCATTAATCCAAAAAAGGTGTTCTGTTTAATTATACAATATATTCTAACTGGTCAATCTGAAAATAATTGAATACTGAAATGTAAATATATATATATATAAAACAGTAATTGTATATTGTGATAGCAGAACATATTATCACACCATCCTCAATAATTTAAGGGAAAGGAAAAAAAATATGATCCACTTTCCCAATGAAGGAGACTTACTCCTACTGAGGAGCACCACAAAAATATACCCCAAATGCTAATATTTTTTATGGATAAAAATTAAGCGACAAATAAAAAGAGTGTAACATTCAACATTGTACACAAGTCAAGGTTGGTTTCTCAAAAAACTTTAGAGTCCTTTAGATGTATTCTTCCCAGCTCAGGTTATGTAGGCTTGGACACCCCATAAAATAGAATCTGTAAAAAAACAAAGATAAGAAAACCAGCGCAGAAGATTCCTCTAAATGTAGTATTTCCTGTTTCACCTTGGACCACCACCTTCACCTTCAGTGCTATCTTGATAATAATACTCACATATTCATGAGGCTTTTACTCTGCCTCTAAGATATACTCGCTATCCTGGTATATACCCCAGGTATGGTATTCTTTGATCTTCCACAATACACTCACATCTCCGTTCACCATTCAGGATAATATGGGGTCTTTTAAGGGGGCCACTCTGCGGGGACTATCACCCCACTAAGTAAGCCACCCCAACCCCCTTTTCCTGAAAAAAAATTTAAATGCATGGATTTTTTTTTTTTAATTCAGGATGTGAACAATAAAAACTGCCATGTTTGTAGACATTATTTTGTTTGAAAATAATATTTGTAATTTACTTTTTTTCTTAATTATCCCCCAATGTTTTGTTTTACAAACAACCATATCTTAACAAAAACACAGTATTTAGGAATGATGAAAAATGCAGAAGAAGACTTTTATATTTCAAGAAAGACAAAAAAAAGTCACCACTTTAAAACCTCACCATAGAAAAAAAGTGCTTCTACAACAACAAGGGATTGTGGGTAACAATATGAGAATGAAGAACAGTTACAGTGTATCATGTTTTGCTTCTGTTTAACCTTAACATGGGTACTTTTATTTATAGGACTGTAGTACCTAATATTTTCAAGCATAATGTATATCAGAGGTGCTATGTCAGAAAATTAATTCATGCACACAGTGGGCCATATACATCTCAAATATTCTCTAGCATTTAATGAGTTAAAAGTCTCATTTAAAACAATGGACACTCAGGGAGATTTTGCTCCCAGAATAGCCCCACATTCTTTGTGCAGAGGGCCAGTATCCGTAACATTTGGTGTCTTATTTTTTTGCTTTGGTATAAAGCTTAATATACCAAGAATACAAAATGTAAAAAATACAAACAGTATTCCTTTTGGAGTATTATTATAACTTTTCAAGTAAAATATTACAACTACAATAATCTATATTAAAAAGTCATTGTACACTGTGCATTTAAAGTAGACCCATCTGTCATCTAAGGCAAGATCAGTTTGTTTAACAGAGAATTAAAATCTTCCTCTCTGTTTTGCCATCTATTTTTTCTGTAAAAGAAATGATTATATTTTGATGGCAAAGAATCACACTTTATGATATTTCTCTGTACACTATGCTAATTAGTTATGTCCAAGGCCAAACATTGCGGACTGTGCTGTTAGAAATTACCCCAGTGTGTAGGCTCTGCATAGGTTTGCTCATAGCCGTTTGTGATAGTATTGGCTTAGCACAGAAATAAATTATCATAAAGGGCTAAATTGTGCTACCAACAAAGGTTAACCCTTTGAGTGTCCGAGGAGTACAAAATACATTGCAAAGCAATGCATTGCATACCCCTCTGGCACTCAAAGAGTTAATGTCACAAAAAATTTATTTACATAGCAAATAAAACATTTAAGCAGTTGTTAAATCTCTTTAAAATTAAATACACTCATCTTGACGTTTTTAGGTTCAAAATGATGGGCAATTCATTCTGAATTAATACATTGAACACCTCTTTTGTCCTTAAAGGGTTAAGATGACAGGCACACTTTAATGCATCACAAGAGCTAACATAATTAGAAAAAAAAAACATCTGCTTGATGACTTTAATTCTAAAAGGAACTGACCCCCTTAATGTCCAATGTAAATCTTATTATATTGTAGATCATCTGAAATTCAGAAGAAAGGAAAAAAAAATCAGCTAACATTAAATTAATTAATTTTTCAGCTCAGGAGCAAAATGACTTTTCGTTCCTCAGCTGCTACATGCGCCAATTCCCTGTTGCTGTCTCTAAGATTCAGATGGTTTTTCTCCCTCAGCCCATCAACGATTCTTCTTTAATTTGAGAGATTCACAGAGGCCATGCTCAAGTCTCATATGGTCAATTAGAGCTTCTCATAATAGCAAAACAGACTGGCTGATCGCCACTCGTTGAATAAAAGTCAAACTCAGCACTTGTGAGTTCTCTCAGATGTTGCTGAACTTCTATTATGGATTAAACAACCAGAAAAAATGTCTCCACAACTTGTAAAACTGTAAAGAAAACATTATCTTTTATTGTTTAGTATAATATGTTGCCTGTTCCCACCTCCCGATCTTTACTGAATAGAATCAGACAGACCAGGAATTTTCTCCAGGTTCTCTGAATCGATGAATGTACTGGATGTTGGTGGTTCCTCTCACCTCTACTTTTGATCTACTTTTCTTCCCTCCTTTTACAACCTCCTTCAAGTCATACCAATGAGACAATGTCAGTCCTACTCTCTATTTACGAACCTCTTACCACTAGACTGTTTACAAGTCTTCAGAAATTGAACTTGGGTAACTTATCTTTGTATTGAATGACTGTCAGTAATAAAACCACTTTATGAGAGAACTTTTTATGTAGGGTGACTCCCAACATCTTCATTATTGTATACTCCAATGTCTTTAGAATTTCAAAAGTTTCCTAAAAGTTTATCTGTTCTATACCTCACAACATTATTGCTAAAATGTCACCTCTGTGGACCCACCCTACCACCATTCTCCACTGGAACCTACCTTCTGGCTACATTGCTGAACCTCCTGGACTCACAATGAATATCTTCAAGATAATTTACATTCTTTTTTGTGTTCATCTGTACCACACTACACCTAGATTGCAAGATTTTGGGCGGGGACCTCCCTACCTCTTGTTTTTGTTCATCACAATAATTACTAGTAGTGTTACTGTCTTTGGTTGCCCCATTGTATAAACTTTAATAATAGCAATAAGTATTGGGGTACCAGCTGTGGTTTGTTGAGTGTTTATGACTGTGTAGTTAATTGTGAGTTTAAGCCATTGGCTGTTATATTGGGGACATCTCTGGCATTGAAAGGGTTAAAGTGGAACTTCCCCTTAGTTCAAGTTTCCATATTTGAAAACTCTATTAAAAACTGCCTATGCGCAGTTAAGGAGATATTCATAATTGTTACCATATCCTAATGAGTGCTAATTGTGGTACCCGTGCAATACCATTGATGTTTCATATGCTATTTAATCTTTTTAGTGAAGTTTTGTATGCTAATAAAGCTCTGTGCTGTACAGACATTTTACTTTCACTTTTCTCAGAAATAAAAGTGTGAATACCGTAAAATATTGGGTATAATATGCACAATTTTACCCAACTTCACCTTATGTGAAGTGGGAGGTGCGTATTATACACGAGAGGCTTTTTTTACTACATATTTTTTATGTCTGTCAGTATCGTCCTTCCCTCCCTCCCCCGGCGCTATCTGCTTTCCAAATAAGGCTTACTATGCTCCACTGAGCTCCCCGTTGCAGCCAAAAGAAGAGAAAGCGGTCTCTATCTGTGTAAATCTTCCAAGCGGGCGGCATGCTTGCATTTGCCGCCCACTTCCTTCAATGTGCTTGCAGGACCTTCCGCCTCCAGCCAATGGTAATGCCCTGATACACAGAGCACTGTGTGTGTGTGAATATATGTGAGTTTATGTGTGCATGTGTTGTTGTGATAATGTCACTAGACTTCACCCTAGCTTTGAAGTGTTTAAGAGATTTACTCCAGTGGGGATTATGTAATTTTTACTTGTTCCTTAGAGTGCAGTTGGTTTGCTCCAGTTTTGCTCCTCTTTCTTTTTTAAATGCCATTTGTTGACCTCTGTTTGTATGTGATTATGTAAATGTTGACTTTTGTGGTTTTACTGTAAAATATGTCTGAGCAAAACAAATATAAACCCCAGGCCACACACATGTAATACCATCTCTCCACAACCACCAAGACCATCATAACCACCTAAAAAGACTAATTACCCAAATAATACAAATATAAAGGAAAAGTAAACTTTTTATTAAATAAAAATATCCTATATATAATAAAACGCTAGGATGTTTGTCCGATGCAGTCATGTGCAGTAGAGACTACCCAAATGCACAGAATGCTGGGAGCATTCTGTGCATTCGGGCAGTTGCTACTGTTGTTACAGTGCATCAGTGCATCGCGTTTGCCTCAGAGGTGTAACTAGAATTCTCCGGGCCCTGGTACAAGAAGTGCCACGGGCCCCCCCACCACATTGACCCCCCCTGACCACACTGACCCCCACCACAATGAACCCATCACCTACCTTGAGCTCCCGCGTGACCCTCTTAGTAATGCAAAGCGCTGGGAGATAATGTCATCTCCCAGTGATCTGCATTACTAGAGTGCCGGCGGGAAATTGTGGGCGCCAGGCGGAGGGATCGCTGGGATAGGCTGGGCCCCTGGAGCGCATGGGCCTGGTTGCAGGTGCGACCCCTATAGTTATGCCACTGCATCACCCGGACCTTGGCCCGTGTATACGGGCTTTTACACAAGTATATATATAGTTGGGCTTTTCATGTTGAGTAAAAGAAGGGTATTGCCACTGTTGAGAGCTACACGTTTCTAGTGATGCAGTTTAAACTCTTGTTTTTTTTTCCTTATTTATTTAATTTTCTACATTACAGTGCCCTCTAGAGGTCATATTTGAATTAGTCATTTTGTTATATTATCTCGGAGAGGTGTGTCACTGACAAACAGTTCTCCATAAAATGTGGTTGCTCTGCTGAGTCATATTTTCAGTTAGAACTTTCAGGAAGTAAATGCATTGTGGTTCACTTCCTGAAAGTACCCTGGGTTTACTCTTTTAACCCCTTAACGACCGGCCGATCGGCGCGGTCAGTTAAGGACCACGGAACATTTTTTTTTCTTTCTTCCGCTTCCACACTTCCCGAACGACGTGCAGCCACGGGGGGAGCCCGGAATTCCATGACGGTCATAGTACATCATGGGTCGTTCAGTCAGATCGACCCTTGACGTACTATGACCATCAAAGGTCGTTAAGGGGTTAAAGCCATGTAACATATAGGTTTTCATGAAAAAAAAGTTTACTGCTCCTTTAAGAAAACTGACATTATCTTTTATAGCACTAACCCATAACAAAATATATTTTTTAACACATAATGGCTGGGCCTTTCACAAAAGAAAACAGGAGTAATTCTGGGGCAGAACACCTGCATTTGGGACCTCCCTACTATTCAAGGGGTTAAAATCCTTATTTAAATCAATGGAAATCTGGAGAGCTTTTATTTGTGCCTGACATTCAGGCAGAATTGCTAAACTTTGTCTTTATACAGAAAGCCAAGTATCACTTAACCCTGAATATAAACATGCACTTTCAATTAAACGTTAGGGGCCATATATACATAGAGAAAATGAAGACTTTATTAAATGAAATGAGGATGTTAAGTTTTAACATACTAAATTCTAGGTAAGCCTATGCAATGCATTAGAGACCTCTCTAGCAACTGTAGCTGTTCGGCCCCCATGTAAATCAATAAGAATTTGTATTGATTCGCTACTGTCCGCTCCACATATGACTTTTTACATGTAACTCATAGGCCCATATTTATAAAAATAACCGAGTTATTCTAGAGTAAACCAACTGAACCATAGGGGGAGAACTTAAAATTCTTGTTCAATTAAACTGGGCTTTTAACCCCTTAAATGCTACAAAAGTCTCAGATGCATTGCTTCACAATGCATTGACCACCCCTCTAAGGTTCAAAAGCGCTATTCAAGTGCATTCGAATTTAGGAATGTTTATTTGTCCCCTGTGGTGCAGTTCGTTTACTCCAGAATAATTCCAGTTTGCTATTATAAATATGGGCCATAATCCAAAAGTGCATTGTTAGAGCAATGCTGGTGCCTGATATTTTATCCCCAGAGCTGGTTATTATTGAGATGGCTTCCTCTCTCCATACTACATTCACTAAAAACAGACTGACACTGATCTACTAAGAAAAGTGCTGTCATTCTAAAGCAAGCCAACTATACCATAGAAAACATGTCATTTGTTATACTAGTGTTTTTAAAGGGATAGTAACACAATATATAGAAAACTATATTTTGTAGTGTTAAAGTGATAGTAATGTTTCACAGAAACAGCAGCTCCAATTAACCTTCATAGTATTTGAGCCACATTACTGTGAGTGTTGTAGTTCAAGAGTAACTGAATGATAAAGTTTCCCCCTCCCGCCCCTTTTACCTAGTGTAAGCCACCTCCCCTCAGATGTGGGATCCAGTCCATAGACCAGACAGTTCACATCAAGGGTCAATATTAGTACTGTGAGAACAATGAAAACCCTGCCCCCCTTGACAGGTTTTTCAGCCTTTTCCCTTATCTTAATTGAAGATTGTACCTCTCTGCAATCTACCTGAACACACCCTGCTGCTCTAAGCTGAGCAGTGTTACATCACTAAAAGGGGCAGGAAGGGGATATTTTATCATTTAATTACTCTTGAACTACAACTCCGACAGTACTGAAATAACACTCTCCAAGGCCCAAATACTATGAAGATTAATTGGAGCTGCTTTTATTATGAAACATTACTATCCCTTTTACTCTCCTGAGTAAAACAAAGGTACCCCCACTACCGAGACATTTTTTATTCAAAAGTTGTTGGAGCTAAAGTGTAAATTTTTTTAGTGCAGTATATCAATGTTGCTACACAGTCCTATGAAGGTTTATGGTCAACTTACCAGAGCTGTCCATAGGACGGTGTCGCCACCGTACAATTTCAGGTCATTGAAATACTGCTCCTAAAAAACATCAAGTTTTAGCTCCAACAACTTTTGAATAAAATATGTTTCAGCAGTGGAAGTACCCTTGTTTTATTCAGGAAAATAAACCCTGCAATATATATATTTTTAACCCCTTAAGGACTATGTGACGTGCTATGACCATCACGGTCCTTATACCCTTAAGGAGCAGTGACGGTCATAGCACGTCACATACTTTTTACTTACAGCACTCTACCGGGAGCGATGTAAGTAAAAACGGGGCCTAAAATTGATCGCTCCAAGACCGGAGCAATCTCTCTTAGGCCTCAAAGCGGCGAGCCGTTATACGTAACAGGTCACTGTCCCGGCGTGTCGGCAAGGATCAAAGCGGTCCTTAAGGGAAGGTAACTTCCCTGGACCGCTGGTCCTTAAGGGGTTAAATAATAAGTGTTACTATCCATTTAACCCATAGAATGCAAAGCATTGGAGACCTCTCCAGCAATCAATGAGTAAAACGACCCATTTAAATCAGTGGGAATTTGAGGAATGATTATTGGTTCCCTATAGTGCAGATGGCTTATCCCAGAATTGCATACTTTTACTTAATACATGAGCCTCACTGAAAATGAGAGATGGTCTTGGAAGTAAGCTGAAAATCCTTCTTTTTTATTATTCTGCTAGCCTAACATTGCTCATTTTCCAAGTGAGTTTGTATCTCCTGAATAAAATTAATTTTTTGGTCAATTACTTGTGAAATGAATGCTCCCATGCAAAATCCCACACACCAAATTACCCCAGTGGTCAGAGTCCATGATAGGTCCAATCAGGCAGAAAAACAGAATTGCTGTTGACTGTACTTTTGCTGTGAGCTGTATCTTGAGAGCAGTTTAAATGGGTCCTTCTCCCCTCACACATACATCACAAACCCTTTAGGGGCGGCACATCCTGCTGCCTCAGCAAACCTTCCATACTGACCTCCTAGATATTAAATTAATATGCAGATCGCTTGCTCTGTTCACTAGCTGCCTTCTCACTGGCCACTTTGTGCCTAACATTCCAAACCTACGCTCTGAAATCTTAATTAAAAAAGCAATATAAAAACACATATGCACTTTCTAAAACTAATATAATTTAAATAGAAATAAAACTTTCCTGTAGCACCAATATAAATTTGTATTAATAACTGCATTATTTGCCCTTTTTATTTGTTAATATACTCGTGTAAATAAAGCAGAATTCGCTTTGCAAGGGGTTGAAAGCCTTATATCAGTGGACATTTTTGTTTCATCCCTGTGATACATTTGTTTTGCTGCTGAATTGCATCAATTTGCCTCTATTTATAAATAAGGCCCACTGATTTATGTAATTTATTATTTTAATAATTTTTTTTATTGTATTAATGGATTTCGAGTCGATTGTGTTTGCATATATTTGTGCTTAAAGGGATAGTAATGTTTCAAAATAAAAGTAGCTCCAATTAATCTTCATAGTATTTGAGCCTTAGAGAGTGTTATTTCAGTACTGTCGGAGTTGTAGTTCAAGAGTAATTGAATGATAAAGTATCCCCCTCCCGCCCCTTTTACTGATATAACACTGCTTAGCTCAGAGCAGTAGGGTGTTGACCAGGTGGATTGCAGAGAGGGACAATCTTCTATTCGCATAAGGGAAAAACCTGAAAAACCTGTCAAGGGGGCAGGGTTTTCATTGTTCTCACAGTAAGAAGATTGTCCCTTGCTGTGAGCTGTCTGGTCTATGGACCAGATTCCACATCTGAGGAGAGGTGGCTTACACTAGGTAAAAGGGGCAGGAGGGGGATACTTTATCATTCAATTAATCTTGAACTACAACTCTGACAGTATTGAAATAACACTCTTCATGGCTCAAATACTATGAAGATGAATTGGAGCTGCTGTTATTTTGAAACATTACTATCCCTTTAAGATGACAGGAAGAAACTGTCCCTTTCGCTCACACTGTTGCTCTCTCTTTCTCGCTGAGGCTGATTTACTAAGAAGAACTGGACCAATTCTGAGGCAAACTTGCTGCACCATAAAGGACAAATTAACATTTCTATTGATGTAAATCATGATTTTAACTCCTTGGGGGCATGCACTAAAGCGTGATAAAGAGGTAATACTGATATAACTTCTCCAGTGATATCACTTCTCTAAGTCCTGTGTTATTCTATGTGGCTTATGTACTAAGATTTCTTAAACGTTTGGAGATCTTAGTGCATAAGCGCAATAGAATAACATAGGAACTGGAGGAGTGATATCAGGGGAGAAGTCATCTCCACTTTATCACCTCTTTATCATGCCTTAGAGCATAACCCCCCCTTGAATGCCAGAGAGGTCTCCAACACATAACTCAAGGGGTTAAAACTAGTGATGAGCGAGCATGCTCGGCCGAAGCTCGGTTCGGCTCGAGCATCGCTCTGCCCGGCACATGGCGGTACTCGTACGAGTACCGCATGTGCTCGCCCGCCATGTTCGGGTCTCCTCCCCGCACGTTTCGCGGCTGCTGCGCAGCCAATAAACGTGCAGGGAGGCTCTGACATCAGTGTAATGCCAGCAGCCATGTTGGCTGCTGGCATTACACTGATTGGCTGGCCAGAACCTGTGATCGGGTGCTGTATAGCACCTGACCAGCGAGTTCGGCTCAGTCTTAGCCAGGGAGAGATGAGGATAGGAAGGGAAAGTCAGTGTAGGGAGAAGAAAAGCGAGTTTGTTAAAAAAAAGACCCAAAAGTCCTTTTTAGGACTACTGTGTGTGGGGGCAGCAGTTTATTTTGTTTGGGGGGGCAGAGATTTAAAAAAAAAAAAAACGTCACATATTCCGTTCACTGTGCCTAGCCGCAGATTAGCAGCACATTCTGTTTAGTGTGCAAAGTTGCAGATTAGCAGCACATTCTGGTTAGTGTGCAAAGTTGCAGATTAGCAGCACATTCTTTTTAGTGTGCAAAGTTTCAGATTAGCAGCACATTCTGTTTAGTGTGCAAAGTTGCAGATTAGCAGCACATTCTGTTCAGTGTGCAAAGTTGCAGATTAGCAGCACATTCTGTTTAGTGTGCAAAGTTTCAGATTAGCAGCACATTCTGTTTAGTGTGCAAAGTTTCAGATTAGCAGAACATTCTGTTTAGTGTGCAAAGTGTAAAATATCAAAGTCACATATTCCATTCACTGTGCCGAGCCGCAGATAAGCAGCACATTCTGTTTAGTGTGCAAAGTTGCGTATTAGGAGAACATTCTGTTTACTGTGCAAACTGTAAAATATCAAAGTCACATATTCCATTCACTGTGCCTAGCCGCAGATAAGAAGCAAATTCTGTTTAGTGTGCAAAGTTTCAGATTAGCAGAACATTCTGTTTAGTGTGCAAAGTGTAAAATATCAAAGTCACATATTCCATTCACTGTGTCTAACCGCAGATAAGAAGCACATTCTGTTTAGTGTGCAAAGTTGCATATTAGGAGAACATTCTGTTTACTGTGCAAAGTGTAAAATATCAAAGTCACATATTCCATTCACTGTGTCTAACCGCAGATAAGAAGCACATTCTGTTTAGTGTGCAAAGTTTCAGATTAGCAAAACATTCTGTTTAGTGTGCAAAGTGTAAAATATCAAAGTCACATATTCCATTCACTGTGTCTAACCACAGATAAGAAGCACATTCTGTTTAGTGTGCAAAGTTGCATATTAGGAGAACATTCTGTTTACTGTGCAAAGTGTAAAATATCAAAGTCACATATTCCATTCACTGTGCCTAGCCGCAGATAAGAAGCACATTCTGTTTAGTGTGCAAAGTTTCAGATTAGCAGAACATTCTGTTTACTGTGCAAAGTGTAATATATCAAAGTCACATATTCCATTCACTGTGCCTAGCCGCAGATAAGCAGCACATTCTGTTTAGTGTGCAAAGTTGCATATTAGGAGAACATTCTGTTTACTGTGCAAAGTGTAAAATATCAAAGTCACATATTCCATTCACTGTGTCTAACCGCAGATAAGAAGCACATTCTGTTTAGTGTGCAAAGTTGCATATTAGGAGAACATTCTGTTTACTGTGCAAAGTGTAAAATATCAAAGTCACATATTCCATTCACTGTGCCTAGCCGCAGATAAGAAGCACATTCTGTTTAGTGTGCAAAGTTTCAGATTAGCAGAACATTCTGTTTACTGTGCAAAGTGTAATATATCAAAGTCACATATTCCATTCACTGTGCCTAGCCGCAGATAAGCAGCACATTCTGTTTAGTGTGCAAAGTTGCATATTAGGAGAACATTCTGTTTACTGTGCAAAGTGTAAAATATCAAAGTCACATATTCCATTAACTGTGTCTAACCGCAGATAAGAAGCACATTCTGTTTAGTGTGCAAAGTTGCATATTAGGAGAACATTCTGTTTACTGTGCAAAGTGTAAAATATCAAAGTCACATATTCCATTCACTGTGCCTAGCCGCAGATAAGCAGCACATTCTGTTTAGTGTGCAAAGTTGCATATTAGGAGAACATTCTGTTTACTGTGCAAAGTGTAAAATATCAAAGTCACATATTCCATTCACTGTGTCTAACCGCAGATAAGAAGCACATTCTGTTTAGTGTGCAAAGTTGCATATTAGGAGAACATTCTGTTTACTGTGCAAAGTGTAAAATATCAAAGTCACATATTCCATTCACTGTGTCTAACCGCAGATAAGAAGCACATTCTGTTTAGTGTGCAAAGTTGCATATTAGGAGAACATTCTGTTTACTGTGCAAAGTGTAAAATATCAAAGTCACATATTCCATTCACTGTGCCTAGCCGCAGATAGGAAGCACATTCTGTTTAGTGTGCAAAGTTGCAGATTTGCAGCACATATTCCGTGTAATATGAAGAAGGCGGGTAAAAAGGGACGGGGAAGTGGACGTGATCCTGATAGTCAGGGCGCGGGTCAGGACGCGTAGAAACTGTGCCTGGTGCCAGAGCACAAGAAAGAAAGACATCCACCATACCTAGCTTCATGTCTCAGT
Source organism: Rhinophrynus dorsalis (assembly GCA_037306005.1). Lineage (NCBI taxonomy): Eukaryota > Metazoa > Chordata > Amphibia > Anura > Rhinophrynidae > Rhinophrynus > Rhinophrynus dorsalis. The sequence continues at coordinate 214,312,973 of CM074719.1, read as the reverse complement.
TTACAGGGCGTCGCAGGACATCACTCTCGAGGTCAGACCACTGCGAACAGGTGGTCGGTTGGATTTCAGCTGATACTGCTTCCAGTCGGTTAAGCACCACCCTGTCTTCCACCAAGTCCACTTTCAGTAGCCAAGAGTCTGGTCAACATAATCCTCACCCTGATCATCCTTCCTCCCACCATAGAGGGTCTGGTCAAAGAAGTGATCCCACACTGGGATATAGTGAGGAGCTCGTCTCATCACCAATTCTTAATTTGAACCTCTCTCCAAGCACGCTTGCAGAGGAACATGACATCTTGTGCCCTGATTCACAACCTCTAGAGGGTACCCAATCACAAGAAGATGACAGAGGGGAACGGCATTTAAGGTCAAAGGAAGTGGATGATGATGATGATGAGACACAGTTGCCATTAAATCAACCACTATTACTGTCTCAAGACCTTGATGAGGAGGATGATATACAGTTGTCAATGACTGAGTATGTGGTGGGATCAAGACATGAGGAGGATGATCAGAGTGAGGAAGTGGAGGAGGACTTGGTGGACGATGAGGTGACTGACCCCACCTGGGAAGGTGGAGAGACGAGCGATGACAGCAGTCCTGAGGGTGAGCCATCTGCAGCACCGCAACAGGCTGGAAGAGGCAGTGGTGTGGCTACAGAAAGAAGGCGGACCGCACCAAACCGGCCCGCAAATGTTCCACGGAGCACCCCCTTGCGTAAATCTCCCTTGCCAAGGGGTAGGTGTTCCGCAGTATGGCGTTTTTTTAAGGAAAGTGCGGACGACAAAAGAATTGTAGTTTGCAACCTGTGCCACACCAGAATGAGCCGAGGCATGAACACTAGAAACCTCACCACCACCAGCATGATCCGACACATGGCATCCAAGCACCGTAATAAGTGGGAGGAACGCCCGGATCGCCAATCTGTGTCTGCAGGCCACACCACTGCCTCCTCTTCCCCTGTTTTCAGTGCCGGCCAATCGCCTGTCGAAGGCGCAGGCCCGCATACCTCCCGCCCTGCACCTGTACCATCTGAAGCACCATCAGCGACCACATCCACTTCCCTGTCCCAGCGCAGCGTCCAAATGTCGTTACCCCAGGCATTTGAGCGCAAGCGAAAATACCCAGCCACCCACCCACAGGCCATAGCACTAACCTCACACCTTTCAAAATTACTGGCCATCGAAATGCTGCCATTTAGGCTTGTGGACACTGAGTCCTTCCGCAGCCTGATGGCAGCAGCTGTCCCTCAGTACGCAGTCCCCAGCCGCCACTACTTTTCCCGGTGTGCCGTCCCCGCCTTACACCACCATGTGTCCCGTAACATCACCCGTGCCCTGACCAACGCAGTTACTGGGAAGGTCCACTTAACGACTGACACATGGACAAGTGCTTGTGGCCAGGGACGCTACATTTCCCTGACGGCACACTGGGTGAATGTCGTGGAGGCTGGGAGCGACTCGGACCCTGGGATGGCACGGGTGCTACCCACACCGAGGATTGCGGGCCCTACCTCCATCAGGGTTTCCGCCAGCACCTACGTTATTGGCTCCTCCTCCTCCGTTTCCACCTCCGAATTCTCTGCGCGCAGCGCCACTCACCCATCAGCCGGTAGCTGGAAGCAGTGTAGCACTGCAGTGGGGAAGCGTCAACAGGCCGTGCTGAAGCTGATCTGCCTTGGGGACAAACAGCACACGGCCTCAGAGCTGTTGCAGGGGATTAGTCACCAGACCGAGCAGTGGCTCTCGCCACTCAACCTGCAACCAGGCATGGTTGTGTGTGATAATGGGCGTAACTTGGTGGCGGCTTTGGAGCTCGGCAAGCTCACACACGTACCATGCCTAGCGCATGTATTTAATTTAGTGGTTCAGCGATTTCTAAAAACCTACCCCAATTTGCATGATCTCTTGACCAAGGTGCGCCGCGTGTGTGCACATTTCCGTAAGTCATCTACAGCTTCAGCCGGCCTGTTGAAGCTGCAGCAGCGCTTACAATTGCCAGCTCACCGGCTGCTGTGTGACGTGAGCACGCGCTGGAACTCCACCTTCCACATGTTGGCCCGGCTTTGTGAGCAGCAGAGGGCAGTAGTGGAGTACCAGCTGTTACACGGTCGTCGCCTCTCCGTTCAACTTCCTCTAATCAGAAGTGAGGAGTGGGAATGGATGTCAGACCTCTGTGAGGTTTTACGCAATTTTGAGGAATCGACACAGATGGTGAGCGGCAATAACGCTATTATCAGTGTAACCATCCCACTTCTCTGTCTACTGAAACGCTCGCTGCTCACAATTAAAACCGACGATTTGCATGTGGAAGAGGTGGAAATGGGGGAGGAAGAGCTTACACAAGGTGATAGCCAGAGCACCCTCACTTCGTCTTCTCAGCGACAATTGGAGGAGGCGGAGGAGGAGGAGGAGGAGGAAGACACGGTTGCCTCCGCTACAGAGGGTAGCCATGGAACTTTAGTTCCATCTCTTCAACGTGGGTGGGCAGAAGAGGAGAAAGAGGATGAGGAGATTGAGAGTCATCCTCCTGGTGAGGACAGCGAAATCTTGCCTGTTGGTACTCTGGCACACATGGCTGACTTTATGTTAGGCTGCCTTTCCCGTGACCCACGCGTTATACGCATTTTAGACAACACGGATTACTGGGTGTTCACCCTTCTGGACCCCCGCTACAAAGAGAATTTCTCATCTCTCATTCCTCCGGTGGAGAGGACAAGCAAAATGGTGCAATACCAGAAGGTTCTTGTTGAAAAATTGCTCCAAAATTTTCCATCTGACAACTCTGGCGGCAGAGTACGTGCTACCTTGGCCAACCGAGAAGGGGAGAAAAGGGGAGCACACAGCAGTTCCGACAAAGGCAGGGCAACACTCTCCAAGGCGTGGGACACCTTCATGACACCCCACCAGCACCCTCACCCTGATGCGCAGCCTAGTGTCACAAGGAGGGAAAAGTTTTGGAAGATGGTGAAGGAGTACGTAGCAGACCGTGTCAGCGTCCTCAATGATCCCTCTGTGCCTTACAACTACTGGGTGTCCAAGCTGGACACGTGGTATGAACTGGCACTCTACGCCTTGGAGGTGCTGGCCTGCCCTGCCGCCAGCGTTCTGTCTGAGCGGGTATTTAGTGCTGCTGGTGGCATCATAACAGATAAGCGTATCCGCCTTTCCACCGAAAATGCTGATAGGTTGACACTTATAAAAATGAACAAGGCCTGGATTTCCCCTGACTTCTCCACTCCACTGGAGGAAAGCCCCGGGGGAATATAAAGTCACTTTATATATGTTATTTACAATGATGGGAATACTCTGTATTCCCATTCACCCCATCTACCCAAAAAACGGGTATATGGTTGACTCTCTTCCATATGCCCAGTGATATAATTTTTATATAGGGCCAGCTCACCAGCGGGCCCAGTGATATAATTTTTATATAGGGCCAGCTCACCAGCGGGCCCTGTGATATAATTTTTATATAGGGCCAGCTCACCAGCGGGCCCTGTTTGACAATTTTTGTATAGGTCAGCTCACCAGCGGGCCTTCTCATATAATGTTTTATTGGGTCAGCTCTCTAGCGGGCCCTCTCATATAATGTTTTATAGCGTCAGCTCACTAGCGGGCCTTCGCATATAATGTTTAGGATGGTCAGCTCCGCAGCAGACCCTCACCCATAATGTTTTAGATGGTCGGATCAGCGCACGTTTCCCTCTTAATCATGGCCCCAGTTCAGAAAAATCGAGGAAATTTTTGGGAGAATTTGCCTTTGCGCACGTTTCCCTCTTAATCATGGCCTCAGTTCAGAAAAATCAAGGAAATTTTTGGGAGAATTTGCCTCTGCGCACGTTTCCCTCTTAATCATGGCCTCAGTTCAGAAAAATCGAGGAAATTTTTGGGAGAATTTGCCTCTGCGCACGTTTCCCTCTTAATCATGGCCTCAGTTTAGAAAAATCGAGGAAATTTTTGGGAGAATTTGCCTCTGCGCACGTTTCCCTCTTAATCATGGCCCCAGTTCAGAAAAATCGAGGACATTTTTGGCAGAATTTGCAGATGATATACAAGTAAATATACAGCAAATACTGTTTGGTAACAATTTTTCGCCTAAAGTCGTTTTTATCTTCCTTTTTGTGTGTTTTACGGTCAGTCTGTAAAAATGGCATACTACGGGCGAAAGATCGTTCCCAGCAGCGACGTTGGAGTCCAAGATGCATCCAGACATCCTCCTTATGCTGTCCCTGAACCATTTCTGTGGTGTTTCCATCATTTTCTGCCCTTTTCCTATGGACCAGGCACCCTCCCCTCATCAGAGCAGGGGGTGCCTGGTGTAATGCTCGAGTCCTCCCATTGACTTCAATGGGGCTCGGGTGCTCGGCCGAGCACTTGAGCCTCCGGGGGCGCTCGGTCAGAGCACCCGAACACCCGAGCATTGGGGTGCTCGATCATCACTAGTTAAAACCCACAATTTAAACAAAGGCAATTGGGAGAGTTTTTATTTATCCACTATGGTGGGGTTGATTTCTTCTAGATTTGCTCCAGCCCTTCTTAGTACATAAGATATTCTCTCGCTCCATCTCTCCCTCTCCCCCCCCCCTTTCCCAGATTATTTATATTTTTTCTTTCATTCTTCCTCCTCTTTTCTCAAGGTACCAGGTGTATAGTTAACCTATTCTTCACCATAAGGCCTTTAAACCTTCAGCTAGTCTAATACACTTATTTTAGACAGACTATATTGCATCTTCCTTTTTTTGCCATAGGGACCAGATGTATGACTAGATGAAACTCCAGCATAGGAAACTTGAAACATAACTCCCAATGAGCCATTTAACCTTCTGAGTATTAGAGAGGTGTGTAATGTATTACTCTGTAATGAGCTGAGTACCCCACCTGCACTCAAAGTGTTAAACTCTCTTAAACCTGCCTTTGAAGGATATCAAAGAGGAGTTTGGTTGGTTGGTATTGGAGTTAGACAAAAGTGGACAGAAGGTGAAATCTATGTCAACCAATGTGAGACTCAAGGTGGCATGGCCTGCATTCAACTGCTTCCTATCAAAATGCATCGTTACTGTGAGGATGTGTTGATGCTATAGGAGAAGAAATGTGAGAACCAATGTAAACTGCTTTGGATGAATGAATGAATGGTGTAACCGTTAGACAGGGCTTTTCAAGTAGTATTTTCCTGCAACTGGTGCTATCATTTAGATGCAGATGAGAGTTGGTACCGTGTTAGCCGTAGAAATACAGGAGCCAAATATAGTCAAGTTGACACCTTTATTGACTAGCAGATTTGAGAGGCAAGATTTTAAGACCTCTTAGGTCTCTTCCTCAGGCATGTTATACAGATAAATATGAAAACATCTGTCTTCTATACAAGTACAAGCATTGTTTAGAATGGAAATCAGATATGAAAGCTCACTCCAGACCCAGGTCCTTTGATCAGTTGATTATACTTGATAATGATAATATAAGTGAGGTAAATATATTAGCTACTTGGTACTCTGTTGAAGTCAAACACTTTTGCCCAAATAGAACTCCACTGTCCTATAAATGTTTTTAAAATGTTACAGTTTGGTTTCAAAACGTATCTTTTTCTATAAAATGCTTGCATCCTGAATTGTCACAGGATGGCCAAACTAGGCTAATGAACCTCACAGCAAGGGAGGGATATATGGAAAGTGACCAGTGGACTCCAGATCCTGGCTAACAATAACTCTGCTTGAGAGTAGAGAAATAGAAGGAACCTGAATTGGACATCTGAGGGAAAGAAGCGGTTAATAGCACTAACAAGAGCAGAAAGACTTGAATGATACTGGTGGATGGAATTACCAACCTCTCAAAGAGTTTGGAAGCTCAGCAGCTAGGAGGGAGATATTTACCAGTCTGGTCATGTATGAAGTTCCCTCAATCACCACTGTGACTGTAGAGAGCGGAGTGGGCATACTCCAAAAAACAGTACCTGGACTGAATAAATCTGCTTGGCAATGCAGAGAGTCAACAACGATGCTGGGATACAGAGCAGCAGTAGTAGGATGAGGGGCAAAGGAAGTTTGGGAATGGTGTACTGAAACAAGGTCACACATTCAAGGTGTCCTGTATGATGATTGGCAAATACCTGAAGTAGTAGATATGGTGCCTCCCACCAGACAGAGGTGAACTGACTGAAATTGGATGGCTTAGTATATGTGAAGGTTGAGGTCTTTGAGAATAGTCGTGTTTGAGCAAGCTGGTATCCTTGGGTTTGGACAAACAGAAAAGAGGTCTTTGATAAAGACTGAGATTCTTCGGCAGTGGCAGACTGAAGAATGGTTTTTGAGCAAGGCTGAGGTCTTTGGACAAAGGTCAAACTGAAAGGTGGTCTGTGAGAAAGGGGATCTTTGGGAAGTTAGCTAATTGAATAGTGGTCTTTAAGGAAGGCTAAGGTCTTTGGGCAGGAGGCAGACTGAACAAATGGCAGACAGTTGTGCTTGACAGATGCTAACAACACAATAAACATGCTCATGAGGTGCTACTACAGAAGATTCAAATAGACAGGGGAAGGTGGAATCATAAGCTGAATTTTTATGAAAATTACTGATCTAAATTGGGATTTTAAGCTCTTCAATGCTAGAGAGGTCTCCAACACACTACAAAGCAATTATAAAGCATTCATGGATGTAACAGCCTCGTTTAAATCAATACTAATGTTTATTTGTCCCCTACATTGCAGTTGGTTTGCTCCAGAATTGTTTCATTCTTATTAAATTGGCTTCAAAGAGTAGCATTTCTAGGGAAAACCAACTGCATCTTAAAGGACAAATAAATGTAAAAAATAATTCCTGTTCATTTAGTTTACATTTTTTCAATGGGTTAAATGTCAAAATTTTCCCTTATAATTCAAGTATGCATGTATGTTCATTTGTGTGTGTATGTGAGAATGTGCATACTGTGTGCATGAATGCGTGCATACAACTGTATGTATGTGTGTTTGTGCATATGCATTTGTGTATATGAGTGTACATGCACTTGTGTGCATAGTTTGGTTTTTGTATGTGTGAGTGCTTGTATATGCATGTGTGTGTGTGTCTGCATGTTCATGCATATGTGTGTGTGTACATATGTGCATGTGTGTTTTTTTGGGCATATGTGTGCATGTGAATGTTTGTGTGTGTGTGTCTGTGTTTGCCTGTGTTTGTGTGTGTGTGTCTGTTTAGAAATAGAGGAACTAACAGCCTCATTTAAAGCAATAGTAATGCTTATTTCTTGCCTATGTTGCTCTTGGTTTCCTCTAGAATTGCTCTAGTTATTATTAAATCAACTTAAAAGAGGAACACTTCTGGGTACCAACTGAAAAAGAAATCCTATTTATTTAAATATGTTTTTTACCTTTGTGAATACTAGAGAGGTTTCTAACATTTTGCTTCACAATGCAGTAGAGACCACTTTAGCATTCAATGGATTAAAAGCTCCATCTGTGCAAATGAGAATTAGTCCTCTGTGGGTCAGGTGTGTGTGTGTCTATGTGCATTGTGTGTGTGTGAGAGTGTGTGTATGTGTGTGTAAGGCAGCACATAAATTGCTTAACCATATCTGCTTACTGACAAGACTAGTGATTACAAAATAGTGACTGTCAAGTAAACTAACATGGACCGAAATTATTAATAAGGTAAATGATATAGATATGATGGAGAGACTGGATGCAATCTTTAACCCCTTAACGACCGGGGTATCAGCGCTGCGATGCAACTCAACGTCCGCAGAGCTTTTTTTTTGTTTTCTGGTTCCGGACTCCCCGAACGGCGTGCAGCCGCGGGGGAAGCCCGGAACTCCATGACTGTCATAGTACGTCATGGGTCGTTCAGTCAGATCGACCCTTGACGTACTATGACCGTCAAGGGTCGTTAAGGGGTTAAAGGGATAGTAATACTTAAAATGTAAAAAAAATATGTTGTAGGGTTTATCCCCCTGAGTAAAACAAGAGTACTCACACTGCTGAAAGGTGTTTCATTCAAAAGTTATTAATTTTCAAAGTTGAATTTTTTAGGTGCAATATCACAGTGGCCTGAAATTGTACAATGGTGCTGTTGCTACATGATCCTATGGAGAGCTCTGGTAGCACTGGTATCTCCATAGGATGGTATAGCAACATTGCCACTGTGCAATTTCAGGCCACTGTGATATGGCACATAAAAAAATCAACTTTAAAAATTAATATCTTTTGAATGAAACACCTTTCAGCGGTGGGAGTACTCTTGTTTTACTCAGGGGGATAAACCCTACAACATATTTTTTTTACATTTTAAGTATTACTATCCCTTTAACCATACCTGGGAACTTTTGAAATGAGCTCACCCTGAGATATTTGAAATATTAACCCTTAACGCCCACAAGAAAGCAGATTCTATGTGTTATGTCAATGTTTGCTCTAAACCAGAGATAATCCATTCAATTTTTAAGGTACCTTTCACATGCTACATTTCTGATATATAACTTCTTATACACTCATAAGGCAAGCACGACTTGTCCTCCTGCCTTTCTGGTAGACATATCATGGATTTGGACAATAAATAAGCAGTAAATTGGTGTAAATAGAATAGGTGGACACACTGGATTTGCTCACCCTGAGAATGTGGCCCTTCACCCTGAGACCCTAAAATATGGTTCCAAACCCTGAGTCTCAGGGTCAAACCCTGAGAGTTCCCAGGTATGCCTTTAACCCTTTGAGTGACAGAGAGGTACACAAACGCATTTAGGAAGATTGGGGTCTCTGGGAAGAAGGGGAATACTCAGGGCCGAATTTACATCTCAGGAGCCTGTAGGCACAGAAATCTGAAGCGCCCCTCCCCCCGTTGGCCATCTCCACATTACCCCCTATCTCCATATTGCCCTCACATTGCCCCCATCAGCTCCACATTGCCCCCATCAGCACAACATTACCCCCATCAGCTCCACATTACCCCATCAGCTCCAAGTTGCCCCCCATCCTCCCAATGTTGCCCTCACATTGCCCCCATGATTTCCACATTAAGCCTCACATTGCCTCCCATCCGTTTCCTACCTCCCTGGTGGTCCAGCGGCAGGAGAGATCTGTGCTTCTGCACAGACCTGTAGCTGGTGATCTCCCGTGCGGTCTTCTCTTTAGTAATGCAGAGCGCTGAGAGATTATGTCATCTCCCAGCGCTCTGCATTACTAAAGAGCTGGGGGAGCTCACCAGCTACAGGTCTGTGCAGAAGCACAGACCTTACCATGCGGCGGGTGGCATGGCATGCCACTTTAAAATAAATAAATTAAAAAAATAAAATATTGATTCCAATGGCAGACACCCCTCTGTGGGGTGTGCCTGTAGGCAGATGCCTACTCTGCCTTATGGCAAATCCGACCTCTAGAAGGTTGATGTTTTCTAACTGTATAGGGTCCTAAACAAAATGCTGTTGTTTTTTTTTTAGTTTTTTTTTTTTTTTTACAATTAAACCCTCTGTTAACAGTTTGGGTAACACAACAGCAAAAGAGGGGCTAATCTGTGGTCAGGTTAAAATATGGCAATGAGGGGATAGTGTAGTATTTTTGTAGCTTGCCTTAACCCCTTTGTTGCTGTTATAATTTGCTGTGCAATTCATTCCAAATAACTCCAGCAACAGAGTGGTTAACTCAGGTAAAGATGGAGAGGATGTTAAGGGAAGGGGGGTAATTGTAGGAATAGACAGGGGCCATTGGGGGCTCTTTACCTCCCTTGCCTGATCCAAGGGCAAAACAGGGGGCAAATATTCCACCTGCTTTTCTAAAGCAACTCAAGTGGGGCTAAATTCAATCGCCTCTGCTAAAACTGTCGGTAGGACAAAAATGGATACCAAAAGCTACACGCATAGTGGTACCGTCAGAATCCAATTGCCCTACCAACAGGAACCATGAATGTTGGGACACAGGACCCAACTTGTGGCCCAACGTTTGTTGTGTGTCTTTTGTTTGGATAACTCATGTTAAATAGCATGAGAAATAGGAACATCAAAGGAAAACAGCTATACTTGGTGTTTGACAATGTCAGATAACGAACATGAGCTCAAAAACACAGTCGGCCTCCCAAACACTAACCCTACACTGCCCCTAACATCCTATATAATAATTTGCTAAATTGTGTGTAACGCCGCGACATGCGCAGTAGACACTGCTGCGCGTGCTGCAGTCATGCACAGTAGAGACTGCCCGCGCTGCGGCTGATACAGAGCTGGGCGCTCCGAAGGAGCATCCAGCTCTGTATCAGCTGTGGCGCTGGCAGTCTCTACTGCCTCGTGACTGCCCCACGACCGGGTGGCTGTGACACTGTGGCCCGTGTAACGGGCTGTTCAACTAGTTAATAATAAAGTGAAACAATACTAGCCCAACCACTATCCTATCACCCATACCACATAGTTTTAACACTTACCTGTCATCCCCTGTAAGTCTCCATTTGTAATCTTCCATCGTCTTCATTTGTGATCTTCTTTCTTCTTATCTTATTTTTTTCTCATCCTATTTCTTATCCTTCTTCTTTAAAAAGCTTGTGCCCCACTGAAGAAATACAAATAAGTTTACATTATTTATGCCCCTGAATTTAGTAGTGCAATAAATGGAGGCTGCTGCCACCACTGCTGCCCCAGTTGGATGTATTGATTGTATTGATGGTAGTTTTTAACATGCATTATGAGACTCAACACCTACTTTTTGTAAGTGTAGATTTTTGTTGATAAAGTTGAGTCCCTCAACATGTTACCACCCAACACATGGAATTGAACCACAAATTCAAAATCTTTTTTATGCTTCCAATGGCCCAGATTTAGTGCACAGCATGTTTTTTTTTCCTTCGGTAGTTTTTCACAGTATAGGTAATTGCATACCTGACTGTGACTTAAAACTACGGATGGTAGTTTTTTCTTTTTTAACGGGTTTCTAGTAAATTGAGCCACAGGGGAGGTGTAGATAGCTTTGCAAAGGAAATCCACCTATGTACTTAGGCTTCAAGGGAACCTTTAGTCCATAGGTATTCACTGGGTATAGCACAGACAGTAGAACCGGCTGATTGTTGCACTTATAAAGGGCCCAGACTCGATCCACCTGCTTTTAGTATGTGCCACCCAAAATTGTTATCCTAGGATGTTTATTGAGAAATCAATGAAATTTAAATCTATATGTCGGTATCCATTGGGTTTGTGGCAAACAGAAAACAGGTCTTTGATAAAGACTGAGATTTTTGGGCAGTGGCAGACTGACAAATCCTCTTTGAGCGAGGCTTTAGACTTTGACAGGAGGAAAATTAAGCAGTGGTCTTTGAGCAAAGCTGAGGACATCATGTGTTATGAGACTCAACACCTACTTTTTGTAGGTGTAGATTTTTGTTGATAAAGTTGAGTCCCTTAACACGTTTCCACCCAACACATGGAACTGAACCACAAATTCAAAATCTTTTTTTTGCTTCCAATGGCCCAAATTTAGCGCACAACATGCTTTTTTTTCCTTCTGTAGTTTGTCACAGCACAGGTAATTGCATACCTGACTGTTACCATATACAAAAGTCCCCAAAAATGCGTTCACTATTTGAGTGCCAAAGGGGTGTACAACGCATTGCAGATCAATGTGTTGCACACCCTTTTGGCATTCAAAGGGTTAAAATAAATGCAAATACAGTACTTGATACATCCATTTTCTTCCCCACTCAGTACCTGTTTTCCTCTAATACATATCCTGCATTACGAAGCAGAATATTTTTCTGTTACATCTTGTAAGAGGCTTGATTAATAATATTTAATGTTACAAGTTGTTCTGCCTTCTGGAGCTGACATTGTACTGCTCTTGTTTACTAATGACGGGGATCCGACATTCTGCTGACGAGGTGGCAGCCATCTGGCGATGGAGACCTGGGATTTGCCACCTTCAATCCCCCAGGCTTTGCAGGTCACAGGGGGCGTTATGTGAGCATTTCACAGCCAAGGTGGTGTTGAGGTGCAGCCAACAGACACAGGGGCTGTCATCTGAACACAGCAGCTTCATCTGTAGTGGGATTTTTGCTGGAATGACTATTCAGATTCATTATTATTTTCTTAGCATAAAGCTAACAATCAACAGACTTAACTCCTTGAACAGTAAACAGGTTGAATAGCAATTCTCAGTAATCTCATACTCTGGGCCTTATTCATCATGCTGAATGGTGCAATTCTGTATCAAACCAAAGGCAGGAGAAGCTACATATTATATCTTCTCAATTTCAAATTGATTGGAATAGGACTTTCAACCCCTTATATGCTAGAGTGGTCTCTAGCGCATTGTGAAGCAATATGTTGGAGTCCTCTCTAGCTTTAATGGGTTAAAATCACCATTTCAGTCAAATACATATTTCCCTATTTGATACAGTTGGATTGCTTCAGAATTGTACTTCATTAGGCTTGATGAACAAAATCCATTGTTTTAAGAGCAGAAAATGTACATGATTTTTAATTTAAATAATAAGTGTGTCCTTCATACTTTGCTTTCATTGAAGAATCCTCCATTTTGCAGCAAATGTAGATATTCCATTACAAATCAGCCGTTTCCAGATACAATAGTCATTTACAATGTTAACAATGTCTGATCCATTTGATGTTATTTTAATGGACAAGATTTTCTTTTCTTTCAAAAACAAGGACATTTCTAAGTGCCCCTAAACTTTTTAATGGTATTGCATATTTAAAGAAACATATATGTGAGATTACTTACATGAAAAAATATATTGTAGGACTTGTGCATAATAAGTAGTACTACATTTTGGGCAGTATGTCCAAAGAATAAGCAGAATAATTCTAGGGTAAAACACCTACACCAAGTATAACAATAGAACATTTCCATTAATTTAAATGGGAACGTTAACCACTTGTATACTTAGAGAAGTCCCCAGTACATTCCAATGCTGTAGAGAGCTCTCAAGTATTCAATTGTCCCAAGTCCCAGAAATCATTGGGAATGTATATTTCTCCCTATGGTACAGATTGTCTGCTTCAGAATAACTCCATTTTCTTTTGAACATAGGGACCAATATTATTATTAATTTTCATGTTTATTTTTACTATTCATTTTTACCTGGTACTAAACCATTCATACAACACATAACTAAACTGTGCATTTATATAAGAACTATTGTCATGTCCCTCGCCGTCCTTGCCAGTAGCTCTACTGGCTTCAGGACGGCTGGGCGCATGCGCGCGTTCTCGCTCATGCGCAGTAGCGAGGTCTGACGTCAGTCGTCGCACCGACGTCATTCACTGGGCGCCCGGCGTCCATTTAAACTGGCGGCAACCGGGACTCTGCGCTCAGTTGTCACTTGAGTCCCGGGCGGTCTGCTTGCCGCAGTTTCGCCTCCCAGTGCTTCCCGCTTCCAGCCTGCGTTTAAGCTCTGCACCTTTGTTTCTCCAGCCAGCCTGCACCTTTGGTCCTCCAGGCAAGTCTGCACCTTTGGTCCTCCAGCCCAGTTTGCACCTTTGGTCCTCCAGCCAGCCTGCACCTTTGGTCCTCCAGCCAGCCTGCACCTTTGGTCCTCCAGCCCAGTCTGCTCCTTTGTTTCTCCAGCCAGCCTGCACCTTTGGATCCTCCTGTCCAACCTGCATCTTCTGCCAAGCTTCCACTCTACAGACCTTCCTCCTGGACCTTGTATTGGATCTCAGGTACTGACCTCTGGCTTGTTACACTGGACTTGCATTATCTCAGCCTGCCCTGACCTCTGGCTTGTTACTCTGGACTTGCATTATCTCAGCCTGCCCTGACCTCTGGCTTGTTACACTGGACTTGCATTATCTCAGCCTGCCCTGACCTCTGGCTTGTTACTCTGGACTTGCATTATCTCAGCCTGCCCTGACCTCTGGCTTGTTACACTGGACTTGCATTATCTCAGCCTGCCCTGACCTCTGGCTTGTTCCTCTGGACTTGCATTATCTCAGCCTGCCCTGACCTCTGGCTTGTTACACTGGACTTGCATTATCTCAGCCTGCCCTGACCTCTGGCTTGTTACTCTGGACTTGCATTATCTCAGTCTGCCCTGACCTCTGGCTTGTTCCACTGGACTTGCATTATCTCAATAAATCTACCCTTGGCCTATCTACTGTTTCCCTGCATTCTGGGTTCCTTATTTGCTTATCTCAGATTATATAGCTTCCTGCTAATCTCTGGGTGGCTCCTCCCACCCAGAGATAGGCTTCAGTAAGCTTACATCCTTACAACTATAGATCCCAGTACAAATGAAAGAGAATTTTCTGAAAACCAGAAAATGAAGCAAAGTGTATCAACTCTGCAGATGTCACAGTCTATTAGTGGAAAACTATACAAATTAAGGCAGGGTTGGGGCAAACTGTGGCTCTCCAGATGCTGTTGAACTTCCATTATTATCATCCTCAGATGGAGACAGATGCATGTAGAGAGAATGAGATATAGAGTAGCAGCATGAGAGAGAGAGAGAGCAAAACTGAGCTAGAGTGAGAGTCCAAAAAAGAATTCTCAAAAGAGAGAATGGGGCCCAGAAGCAAGGGGCAGCTTGGGTAGAAAGCAGCTTGACAGAGGCCAGGAAGGAAGGAAGTGCAGGGGAAGGAAATGAGGCATGTTGGGCATGCAGTCACAGGATATAACTGACTTCAGGAGTTCTGGTTCTGCAGGCATTTTGTGAGAATCGCTCAAGATAGGAGACAGCATGTGAGCAAGAGAGAGAAAGCAAGTTTATAATGCTGCTACTTGCAGAGGTCAGAGTATTATTATTTAACCCTTTAACCACTTAACCCTTTGAGTACCGGAGGGGTATCCTCTCTGGCATGAAAAGGGTTAAGTATCAGATGGTGCACAACGCATTGCAAAGCAATCTGTTGTAAACCCTTATGGTCCTTAAAGGGGAATTATCACCCCTATACAAGTTTACCTCATTGCCATTCTCATATAGCGATAAGCTTTAATTTTTGTGGTTTTTTTAAATATAATACACGCTCTTGCGAAATTTACATTCTTAAAAAATGAGCCGTGGCCTTACTTCCAGACCAACTGCTGTTACAGCTGTCTGAAAGTAAGGCCATGGCTCATTTCCAGACAGACTGCGGTTACAGCTGTGCACCACAGTCTGTCAATCTTCTTCTGTTCCCTCCTCCAAGTATTGTCACATTCCAACCAGCTTACATGGAGAAATCCTCAGTCATCAGAGGAGGTTGGAACATGACAATACTTGGAGAGAAACAGAAGATTGACAGACTGAGGTACAGAGCTGTAATGCCACGACTCATTTTTAAAGCGGAACTTTCACACGATTACAAAAGCTCTGCAGAGCATAGTTACATTAGCGTAATAGACAGGTTTATGCTTAAAAATAAAACACATTCCTTCATTAACGAAAAAAATCACCTTTTAACCAGGCAGGCACCAGCAAGGGATCTTACAGGAAGTGCTCTCTGTGCCTGCGCTGTAAGTCCCTTCCCGTACCTTATGGTTCAGCGGCAGGCAACTGCCAGTCCTGGAGTTGAAGGGGACAGACAGCACAGACACAGAGATTCCGGCTCTGCAAGATGTCTGCACTGTTCCCTGGTGCCTGCCTAGCTGAAAGGTGAGTTTTTTTTTTTAATGAAGGAATTTGTTTTATTTTTAAGCATAAACCTGTCTATATCGCTAATGTAACTATGATCTGCAGAGCTTTTGTAATTGTGTGAAAGTTCCGCTTTGATAATGTAAATTTCACAAGAGCATGCATTTTATTAAAAAAAAAAAAAGATTAAAGCTTATCGCTATACGAGGATGGCAATAAGGTGAACTTGTATAGGGGTGATAGGTTCCCTTTAAGGGGTTATGAACTAGAGGTTTGCGCAATACAAAATGTTCGGTCTGCGTACTTGATTCATTAACTGAACCAAGATAAGTTCACTCATCTCTATCTGGCAGTGGCTAAGACAGTGCTTGGGGCACCCCTAACACGTAATCTAGGACATTCGGGGCACCCCTAATATTTTTTATGTAATTTATCAAGGGCATAATGAAGGGTACAATACATAAATATAAAGTTATTATTAAGTCTTATAATCATAATAACAAAACTAAACATATTGTGCATAAAAAATTCTATAAATCTTTATTTAAATGTCCATTTTTGTTAGTCTTTATAGAAAATACAGGGCACCCCAAGTTGGTGTTCATGGCACACCAAAGTGCCACAGCACTCTGGTTGAAAATCACTGGGCTAAGACATGCATCTATAGTGATTACTTTGTAGCAATTATATGCTAAAATGTATCTATATTTCTGTGTTCTGGTTATCCTGCAGTTTTAATAATAGCTTCAGCTCCATGGTGCCGGGATAGTCACAAGTTTAAAAAAAAAAAAAAAAAAAAAAAAACTGCATTCCTTCTAAATGGCAAACAGCAACAGATTCATGTAAGTTAAAGGGATAGTAATGAAAGCAGTTCCAATTAATCTTCATTGTATTTGGGACATGGAAAGTGTTATTTCAATACTGTCAGAGTTGTAGTTCAAGAGTAATTTTACTGATGTAACACTGCTCACCTCAGAGCAGCAAGACTGTCCGGATGAATCACAGAAAGGGACATTCTTCATTGAGCATAAGGAAAAACCTGTCAAGGGGTCAGGGTTTTCCCTTATGCTCAGAGTAAGAAGACTGTCTCATGCTATGATCTGTCTGGTCAAGGGACCAGATCCCACATCTGAGGGGAGGTGGCTTACACTAGGTAAAAGGGGCAGAAGGAGGATACTTTATCATTCAATTACTCTTGAAATACAACTCTGACAGTATTGCAATAATACTCTCCATGGTATAAATACTATGTAGATTAATTGATGCTGCTGTTTTTGTGAAACATTACTATCCCTTTAACTATAAACTAAGCCTGGATTACATTACAGGCAGTAATGTTATCACTAGCTTTATCTCACAGATCCCTGTTGAAGTCTATGGGTTATTTCTTATATGTGACAGAACGAAAATAGCCTCTTCTACACTCTGTTACAGTTTTTTATGCCCATGTTCTGAACTCACCTTTCTCCTCCTTTCCCCTGCTAATCTCATAGTGGAGGTAGGGTGTTGCACATGGCTGTTCCATTTGAATGTCAGCCACATATTATTGCCTAACTTCCATGTGGGTTATCCATTGCAGGTTGTAATAAGCATTGCAACTCACTTCTAGGGATTGACAAAAAGTTCCATTTTGTTCCTATGGAAATTTCAGTGACAAATACACAATGTATGTGAACAAGTATATCCAAGCGCCCATTTAGTTAGTTTTTTTCTATACTTTTGCAAAGCAAAACTAGTTACATGTTAAAACAAATGCACAATGCTTTGATGCTTCCTCTGGGATTCTCTCCCGTAATGAAAACCCCATAGATTTTCTACCTTTTCGCTATCATCACAGATTTTCTGATAAGAATGGTTCTGTTTTCCACCTATTTTTTCTTAGAAGTCTGAAAATTCTTGCCCCACAATATAAAACCCAGAACTTCCTGCCATGTGGCAGAAGAGAAATTGGAATCAAGTTTTAGAAAGACTGAGAAATTAAAAGAAAGAAAGTTCTACTGTGGTGCTTACAGGACTGAAAGAATGAGAAGCTAGAGGGATGTTGCTGATGATGATGATGATGACTCTGAGGTGGATACATTTGGCAGCAGCAGCAGCGGTCGAGAAAGAGGGTGCCTACTTCCTCCAGTAGATGTTAGCCTTAGGCCTACAACATTCTCCCCATCTATCTGGGGTAATGTATTCAGAAGGGGATTACTGGATTGTGTGGAGTACTTGTACTGCTGCTGCTGTCACTGCAAATGCACTCTGCAATGACACATGGGAGAGAATAACATGACCTGAGTACCATTTAGGTGCCATTATGCCTTTGGACAAAACAAGTTATTTTGTTTGTTCTCAGGAGGTGTTGATCACATTCTTTGTTTGTAGGTCTCTCTAAGTGGAAAGGGCATCCCATGCTTAGTGAAACATGTATATGTGGTTTTGCTGTTTCTCTTGTGGGGAGGATTTGCCTGATATTTTAGAAATGGATTGCCTGTGGGACCTGCCTGATATGGCTATGAAAATATTTTCTCTGCAGTGATGCATGGGAGCAACAAATGTGACTTGAGCTTCATTGAGACAACTACTACAAAATATGTTGCTTTTTTTCATGGGAGCTTGTCATATTCTATGTTTGTAGGTCTCCCAATGTTAAGGATGAGATCCTGCTTAGCAGTAGTAAAAGCAATAGAATGGTAGAGTAAAAGTAATACCTTTATTGGCTAAATGGCTAGCTCTAGGATAAAGGCTTTCAAGACAAATAGGTATCTTATTGTGGTGTAAATATGCCTGGAGAAGAGACCTAGTTGTCATGAAAGATTGCATCCTGGAGCTACCCAATTAGCCAATAAAGGTATCACTTTTATTCTACCAGTCGTGTGTTATTTCTACGGCTAACATGGTACCATCTTTTACCAATGATAAGGACGTGGCCCTATATTTGAGTTTGACATGACTGTTCCAGATAGATGAGGGACCCTAAAAGAACAAATCTCCCAAAAGGAGCCACTTATTACTCCCCTGTGATGAAGCTGTCCTGGTGGTATGCTCTTGGGACTAGTGTTGAGAATCCTTCGTTTAGCATTTTGTGTAATACAGTACAGAGCACAGTACAGTAACTCTGTGGAGTTACATGCCCATTTAATAAGCATCATACACATCCATGTGGCCCCCATTCACACCACAAGATTTTTACGATTGCCCAGGAGATGGAAGCAGCAGTGTGTAAGCTAATTGCACCTGATGATAAAGGGAAATATACTCTAACATCATGGTTTCACTTTAGCCTATTAGATAGACAGTAACATGAGGGTTAGTATTGAAGAAAATATTCACACTTGAAGGGTACTCGTTAAGTTGCCATCTCATCCCTTTCTTACTGGTCACTCTGTAAGATACATACTCCAGGGCTACAGTAAAAAACACTGTGGTACTAGAGCAAGGATGGGCAATACTTTAACTCTGAACATGTTGTTGGACTACAGCTCCCACTGTCCTCAGTAGCGATTGGTGAAAGGCCACTTTCTTACATGAATTTATACATAATAAATCACAATTTCTACTTTTTCCGATAAAAATTCTGCATATAGAACATAAAACACCTACCTTTTGTCTACTGCCAATTAATGTATCAATAACTTTGCAGTTTTTCCTCCTATTTTTTTGTTTTGGGCTGTGAAAAATCCCACCAGGTGGCTACCAGTAAAGTGGGACAGGGTTTGGTGTCAGTATATCTGGTTCTATGGCTACCATTGGGACAAAGCTGGGGGGGGGGCTTGCAGTATATGTGGTTCTGTGGTTACTAGTGGTACAAGGCTGGGTGGTTAGTATATGTGATTCTAAGGCTACTAGTGGAACAAGGTTGAGGAGGTCAGTGTGTGGTTCTATGGCTACCAGTGTGTGGGGGAAGGTTGGGTATTCAGTATATAATGCTCTCTGTCTACTAGTGCATTGGCACAAGGTTGTAGGGTTAATACTTGTGGTTCTATGGCTACCAGTATTACAAGACTGGGAGTAGGGGATCAGTATGTATAATTCTGTGTCTACCAGTGGGACAATGCTGGGGGTCAGTATATTTGTGGTTCTACTAATACCAGTGGGATAAAGTTTGAGGATCAATATGTCCAGTGGAACAAGGCTGGAGGGGGGGATCAGTATGTGTTACTCGATTACTCGAACAAAGATGTTGGGTCAGTATGTGTAGTTTTAAGGCTGCAAGTGCAGTAGGACAAACCTGGGGAGCTAGTATGTGTGGTTCTATTTGTTACCAGTGGGACAAGGCTAGGAGTCAGTACATGGGGTGATACTGGCTACCAGTACACCAGTACAGTGGGAAAAGGCTGGAGGATCAATATGTGTCATACAAAGGCTGGGGTGGAGTCAATGTGTGTGGAGCTATGGGTACCATTGAGACAAGGCTATAGGGTCAATATGTGTTGTTCTATGGCTACCCATTGGACAATGCTAGAGTGTCCATGAATTCGGCAACATTCTCTCTCTCTCTCTCTAACATACTCTCCCTTCCAGCACAGACTGGCAATGAGGTAAATTAAAGTATATTGCCTTTTAACCTGAGTTAGCATGTGGGATACATGGGGGAAACTCTACAGGTGGGAGGGAATTCCATTAATACCATTGATTTCAATGAGTGGAGTCCCTGTACAATTTGAAAAATTCCGTTTTTTGCATGTTTGACTGGTTTCTTCAACCAGTCAATGGCCAGCTGACTATGATAGTAATTGTAGTCCAACAACCTGGAGAGCCAAAGATAACCCATCTAGGGGTGTAATGGTTCCTGTGTGAGGTGGATTTTGGCACAGTAATTCAGCAGGTAATTTATAGAAAATGACAGGGTAGATTATACTTATTTAGGCCTATCTCTGGCTGCATACACTGGAAACTAATTGTTTTGTGCTGCATCTGTTCCACCACCTTTGGAAAACAAAATAATGTCTCCAAATACTGCAAATCTATGCTATATCAGAGTCCAAAAGAACACAAGACATTGTCCAAGAGCAAATGCAAACACCTAAATGAAAACACACTGCAGATAAAAAGACACAATCAAAAGATTAGGTCAGGATGTTCTAGCTATCTCAAGCACAGAGGAGGAGTATGTATACAGTTTAATAAGTCATGGCAACCTCAAACTGCCAGCAGCTACCATCTATGTACAGAATACAGCAATATTTGTCAAGGTTGATTCAGGTGACAGTGTGAATTTGCTCAATGACAAAGCATAAATTACAAGACAAAAATGTTTCTATATGGGTCAGACCAACCCATCGAACTCCATGGAAAACTTTAAAGCTCAGTGACAGCAAATTCAAAACTCACTCATGCCAAGTTCTTTATAGTAAGCAACAAAGGATATCGCACAGCATCAGATCTTGGGTTAATCCTTATTATTAACTATGTGTCAATTGTTCAGTCCATGCCACATAGTACTATTGGTCATCAACCAGGTCTATTTAAAGGAAACTGAAAATGAAACGACTTGCCAGTTACCTTACATATTGATAATTCAGTTCAACTGGTCACACTTGCTATGAACCATAAATCATTACAGTTTTAACAATACTTAAAGCAACCCTTCAGCAAGAATACAGAGATTGGTTCTACACTTTCAAACAGGGCCAGCTCTACCATAGGATACAGCTGGGTCCATGCCCACTTTCTATCTTTTCTTACCTCTTCCATCGCTCCTGTTTAAAAGTAAAATAAATCCCTTAGACAAACAGAGAAGTCTAACTCATTCACGTGTTGACTGAGATTAATCCCCAAATAAATTTTTCTTTGCACACATGAAGTAGCCAATCAGAGCACAGCACATTAAATAAACAGACATGTGCAATAGCTCTTTTTGGTGATATTCATTGTCCCCAGACAGACCTGTGTATGTTCCCTTAGTACATGACAGGGTCTAAGGGAAATTAGATAGGGCTAGGGGAATAATGAAAAATATCCCCACTGATGTCTGTTTATATATGTGTTGTGCTCTAATTGACTATTTCATGTGAGAAAAGAAATAACAGTTTCACTTGGGATAAATATCAGTCATCCCCAGTCTGCATCTTCAACAGTGCAGGAGGAAAGTCAAGTCTACCAATGACTGGAAGCATGGACAGGCAGCCATAGAGTGCTGGAGGGAAAAGCTTCCTGCTCCACATATGCCTACCTGCTGTAGAAACCAGGGAAAAGTGGTATACCTATATAAATTGATTTTGCAGTGAGTAGTCTGGCACTGGTGGTTATAGAACTAGTTTTGCTGGGACCTTGACAAACTGCATCCTCCTTTGGAGTAGAAGGATCATCACCATTGATTGCATATGCTGCAGTCAGTTTTTGAACTACTTCTTTACTCTCATGTCTCTACACTGCTCCACCCCCTCCCCTTGTGCATTTGCTGGACTATACGCAACTACACTGTGGTGTTTTTACTGTACGGTACACAACACAACTGATGGAGTTGTATGATGCTTTGCCTAAGCCCAGTCAGCTGTCTGTCACAGTCACCTAGGATATTTTGTTTTTACTTCTTTTTTATTTATTTATTTATTTTTTTTTTAATGTTGTCCACCCTGTTGTCTTATCAAAGTCTGTCAAAAAAAAATTATAACTGAAAAACTAAATCAACAAAATCTTTCCCCAGACTTCCCCACCCAGCAAAGAGACAATAACAGCAAGATCAGCAAGCGAATAGGTCCTTAGCTGCCTGTATCTTGCCAGTCAGTCACATGGAATTTTGGAGAATTTGGGGGTCAACCTCCTTCCTCCCTTCTTTTCCCCTAGAGTGACCCCAGACTCCACTAATACAGAGAACAAATGTCCTACCTAAATGACTCCCTAAACTAAGATTCAATTCCCCTTTATTTTCCTATCTCCTCTAGCTCAAAAACATGCTGCTCTCTCCTCTCACAAACACAGAATGGCTGCTGTGAGAGCCTGACAGCCTTTTATATGACTGTAGAAGACTTTCCTGTGGTGTAGAAATATTTTTCTTCCCATTGATTTCAATGGGTAGAAAAGGTGGGAAAAAGCGGAAAATCTGCACTTTTAACGGGAAATTATTCGTCAAACGAAAAGTGCCATTATTCGCAGATTTCAGTTTGAGGCGAAAATTTTCGCCCATCCCTACTGCTTACTGGTAATGAGCCACCATTTTTAGAAGATTTTGTTAATATTCAAATATCCAGGCAAATAATACCTGACAATCTAGTCTTTGAATGCCAGAACTGACACTGAATTGTACTGTACACCACTCAAGCATTTAGAAGGTTAAATGCAGCCAATGTTTCTTGTAAAAGTTTATCTTTAACATCCTAGGGGTTGAAAATAAGAGATTAGGTGCACTTTTATGTGTATATGTATAAACCGGAATATTATGTCTAGAGGAATATAAAAATATAATTATTAAAAAAAAATGCACCTTCTTTTTATTCTGCTTTGCACATGACCAACACCTATGTAAAAAGCTTTATGTGCAAGGTAATAGCCACTTAGTGCTACATTTTGTAAGGTATGGGCAGTGTACGATTGTATGAGCATTTAGGAGTGTACGGTTCCTCTGCATCGTGGAAAAGGCTTTGTCGTAATAGGATACAAAGAAAAACAGAAAAACTATTTTCCTTTTCCTTATGCCATGTATGGATGCTGTTAAAGACCACTTCAGTCTGTGCTGGAATGTACTACAGTTTAAAAAAAATGTGTTCTATTATTACTATTGTTTTTGGTTTCCTTAAAAAGTTCAGTCACATTATTGGTGTAGAAAGTGGTTATACATTTGATACAGAATATTCTGTGGTAATCCCCACCAGGTAAAAAGCATGACAGGGCATCATCAAGTCATCCACCTCTTTCCCAACTTTTTCCCATTTAACACACACACACTAACATGTTGGATGGGTTGAAAAGGCCACAGCATTTATTACCAAGATAAAACAATACTTAAGAAATGTATTCAATGTATTATCAATTGAAACTGAATACATAACCCGTAAATTTAAACCCCCCAGTGCTTGCTAATACATAGTCATTACCTGACTTTAGCCACATAATACCCACCCTTTATTAACACTACGTGACTGAAGGCCATGCCACCATCCACCCTGACTATTTGAATGTGGCAAGTGTTAGCCCAAAGGCCATACCTACAATTCTTAAGACAAAGCCCAAGAGCCATGATCCTGTACCACCCCCACAAAGCCCCATGCTTCGCCCACCATGCTGTGACACCATAACACCACCAGGCCAGCACTGTGCAAGCCAAACCTGCTCCCGCAATCCACCACCGCTTCAGACCCTGTACCCATATGTCCTTAGCACACACACCAAGGTGTGTACCCAGCACATGTCCAGCACAGGGGCGAGTGGACAGAAAGCTCCTCACTGTACAGCTATCTCCTTCACAATGGCTGCGGGCCCTAACATACCCGCAGCCGTCACTTCCTGTGCCTCCACAACCTTCACGCTATCCCCAAACTGCCCCATTTCCTGTCCTACTGCCTCCTTCCTTCCTAGCCCCAACAAGCCCCTCCACCTGAGTTTCACTTTGCTCCGGGGTCCCATTAGAGCCGCCACTGCTAGCATTCAAAGATTTTAAAATGAAAAGTACATGCAAGTATTTTAACATTTAACATCAATGGAAACTTGTATTTGTTCCCTTTTGATGCTTCAGAATTGTTCATCTTTTTTCTATATTAAGGTTCCAGATTTCTGTGGCTCACTAGCCCAAGTTACTACAGAGCTACAAAAACATAAAAACATGCAAATATGGACAAAAACATACAGTCATATACATATACACACACACACACACACACATGCACATTAATTCACATACACGCACACATACACTACACAGGGCTAGATTTAAAGGTTCACAATAAAACAGCCGTTAAGTAAAAAAGGCACATCGGCCGCAAATAACACATGATTTATGGCAGATTTAAAAGTAAGTCTACAAGAATAGCTAACAAGCGTAGGCACAACAAAAAAAGTAACAGAAAAACCTGCATTGCACCTGTTTTGCATCACCGTGCATCCCAATCACCTGTTAAAACACAACTTAAGTCAAAATGTAATATAACGGCTGACGTTGGCTAGCAACCCTGATAGATGCACAAACAGAATTCAAACCTACAGCCAATCCTAAGGCCCCAAAATATCAAAAATGTTCAAATACACCTATATATACCCAAAAATAACGGTCACACCCTGTCTGTGTTTCAAGTTTTGGCGAGCTAGATCACAGGACCCAGGAGCGGAGGATATCAATTAGAGCGAGAGTGAGAGAGAGAGGCGTATTCACAAGAGTAAGGCAGAAGGAGTTTAGAGTTTGGAGAGGTGCACTTAAATAGACACATAGCACACATTGGCACATATCACATACACCCATACAAACACAAACATAAACATAAGGGTAGATTTAAAGGCAGCAGTTAGCAAAAAAAAGCACTACCGGGTGTGTTAAGTTGTATTTAGCAATTTAAAGATCCGTCTAAAGAACAGCTAACGGCAGTTTGATAATCCTTACGGCCGATACACTTACGTGCATTGAGACGCATGGAACAAGAATCCACAGAGGCATTTAATGGCTTGCGGTACTGTTAACGGCTGAAAAAAATATACACTTAATGGACAAAAGTTAAGAGACAGTTTTCTTAGCCGATAGACACTAAACGGGCAAAAAAAACCCACCCGTTACATAGGAAAACAGATAAAATGCTTACCTCACAAGCATGTAAATGGCAAAAATAACCCGTGCAATGCTAAAAGAAAGAAAAACATGGACACACAACAAAAATCACTGTCACACACAGCAACAAGCAACACTACAGGGACAAGGACCCCCAAAAAAACACCAACACAACATGGCAAGGAACAATGCGGGTTATCACACAACACGGACACCTACCAATGCAAAACAAGCTCACCTGTGCAACATCACCACACGATCCAGACGCAACCTGCACCCCACAACTTCACACCTGCAACTGACACAGACACAGCAATCAGAACACACCACATTTTAAAACACAGACACACCTGCATACACTTTCCTGGACAACAAACACCTTCCCATCACCTCATCACCACACCTATACAATGCCCAAACAGGTACTTAAAGGGACAGCTCACCACACTCACTTGTGGCTTGTTTTCCACTCAGGGAGAGATAGAGAGATAGATAGAGAGAGAACAATAAGTATGTTGGGATACTTATTGATGAGAAGACTGCGGAGAAGGCGTGCAAGGGCGAGAGCTAGGGAACACCAGTAAGCCCCAGGCACACCTGATCAAGAGCCTTCACTTGTTGCAAGTGAGGAGGCTCGGGCTCAACAGCCACACAGGAGCCCATCCCCACCTGGAGGATAGCACCTGCCTGCAGATGCACAGCTGCAGCAACAGGATGCTACACAGCAACAGGATGCTCCCCAGCTGCCACAGGGACCCCTGCAGCAGGAGGATGGATAGACGACCACCAAGGACCAGGGTATACTGCCCAAGGGTCACCATCTTTGGAATGACCGATGATGAGGTGATTGATCGCTACAGGTTGAGGCCACACAGCATCATTGCCTTGTATGAGGTCATCAAGGATCAGATGGATCCCATCTATATCCACAACCATGCCCTATCTGGCCTGCAAAAACTCTTGTGTGCCGTACACTTCATGGCAAGTGGCGCCTTCCAGTCCACTGAGGGTTACGCATCTGGCATGTCACAGGCCACATTCTCCAGAGTGCTGGCCCAGGTCTTGCCAGCCCTCAAAAGCAATGCCAGTACCTACATACATTTCCCCACCACCGACATGGACTGGATACATCTCACTCAGGGCTTTTACGGAAGGGGAGGCATGCCCAGGGTCATGGGTGCTATAGATTGCACCCATATCCATATCGAAGCCCAGCACGTGACGCACAGCTGTTCATCAACAGGAAGAACTTCCACTCCATGAACGTGCAGATGGTGTGTGACAGCAACATGAGGATAATGAATGTCTGTGCAAAATATCTTGGCAGCTCTCATGATTCATACATCCTCCAAAACTCCTCAGTACACAGGGACTTCGTGAATGGAACTTATACAGGGGGATGGCCTCTGGGTGAGTTCACAATACTACATCACACCACATCCACAGGTGTACACACAACACTGCTCAGCATGCTCCTGACCCACAGCTCCTACATTCACCACACAAAACATCATTCACACAACATGTGCTCCCTGTCTCACCATGTCACTCACAATACACAGGTGATGCTGGCTATGGATGCAAATCATGGCTACTGACCCCGGTCACCAATCCCCAAACAGATGCCCAGGAAATATACAACCAGGCTCATGGCAGAACTCAGAATGCCATTGAGTGGACTTTTGGCCTCCTGAAGTCTCGATTCAAATGTCTGGACCACTTTGGGGGGGCACTGCAGTATGCCCCAGGAAAAGTGTGTGACATCATAATGGCATGCACAACATCACAGTGGACACCAGGCTGGTGGATGATATCCAGGAACCCCCCATACCTGAAGTGCCAATGGACATCGGCCATGTTGAGGAGACTCTTTAGCTGTGAGTATAACACAGGCATTCAAACAATCCATGCAAGTCCTCCATCAGTCCTGTGAATTGGTGCCAACACACTAACCACACTGCACATGACGTTCTGTTTCACCCCACAGGATCATTGACACAGCACTGCACTGGCAGCAGTATGGACCCAAACATCATGCATACCATGGACATGGCATATTGTGTGTGGGGATTCCAAAAACCATCTTCCATTCCCTTCTCCATGTTGTCATTGATATCTCAAGGATATCATGCACACTCCCAGGAGAAACAAGGTACAACGGATAACCCATGTTCAGCATCTTACAGGGCTTGATTGACAGCAACTAACATGATTTGCCATGATCATAACCAGAGCAACCATGGTAGCCTTGTAGCAAAAGAGTGTTATCCAGTGCAATGCATTGGATAACACTCTGTCACATCAGGGGTTAAAGAGTCAACATGGGACCTGTAGTTTGCTAGAGCTGAGAAGAGCAGCAGAGGGATGGATCTACAGTGGTATTGTTACACAACATAGAGGTCATGAAACGTGGATCAGATCTCCAGGGACACCATACTGACCTGCGAGTGTGTGGTGATATGTGGCCCTGACATGAATACACACATCAACAAATATGTCATAATAGTTCCATGAAACAAATAAAATTGGGCTGCTACTGTCACAGTGGCAGCACAAATACATTAGTTTCATGGAGCTCTCAGAACATATTTGTAGATGCGTGTATTCATGTTGGGGGCACATATCCCTAGGGCTGGTTCACATTCCCTTAGTTCTCTACATAATGGGTTACAGATGAGTACACAACACATTACAAAGCAATGGTTTGTGTACTCACCTGTAACAAAAAAGATTGAGGGGATTAGGAGGTTGAAGTTGTTGCATGATGATCAGTTTGAGGGTGCTGCTCCAAATCCTGTCCTCTTGTCCCACAGGCATCCATAGCATGATCCATCCTTGCACAGAAGATCTTCCATGTGACTGGACTGATGTCTTGACAACACTTCTATGAAGCTCACCCCTTGTGGTCCAAGTGTTTGTGTTGGTGATGCAATGTTTGACCTGATGTTCACAGCAACCTATACTGGAACATTCTCATATAGACACAGAAAACACTGATTCATGTGTGTACTAACATCCAGGTATCAAACCTGTACAGTTAGAATGCTCATCTACAGAGTTGTCAAACCTTGTGGACAACACATGAGCAGGACAGTAGTGTTTCTAAAGTATTAATATTTAGTTTCAAAGTACACTTAGTGTGCTCATGCAAGTGTCTAATGCATATAGGCAACATACCCAGAAAACACATGTACATTCTAATGTACTTTGAGACACAATAAAGAAGAACCATCACTATTCAATCTGTGTCTGTATGAAGAAATGTTGGATTACACGTGTCAATGCATAACCACACTCAAGGCTAGAATATCCCCCATACATGGGAAGGCATGACCCACATCACAGGAGTCCACTACTTGTTTGCCAGTGAGTGGACTCTGTGTTGTAGTCATGCAAACAGATGATGCCAGTGATACACTAATGTGTGTTGGGAGTAATAAAGAGGTGATACAGAGGACATACTTCCACAGTGATTTCATGTCTATGGTTTCTGTGTTGCTCAATATAATCAATGTTCTGAGATTGCTTTAGTCTGACATATCTCAGTACATGGGCTACATCAACAAACAACCAGACTAAGTGGACAAGTGTTATCACTGATGACGTCTGTTACAACCTTAGGAAAACAACAACTCAACTTACTGGAGAACCCAATGCTCACCCCAGGATTTCAATGTGTGTGCTACACATTGAAATCCTAGGGTGAACATTGGGTTCTCCAGTAAGTCAGTTTCACAATAACAGTGCAAATCAAAGACTATTTTGCTGCATGTTCCATCTGTCCTGCTTGTTATTTATCTGCTAAGTCAAATCGCTGTTTGTTTGGTTAACCCCTTAAACACAACAATTGATGCAGACGAATGTTAAGTGTTGCACCAGTTGTTGTGCAACACAGTCTGCACCACCACTCTCTGCACCACCACTGGCTGCACCACTACAGGCTGCTCCACCACTGGCTGCACCACCCCATCACAGTGCCTGGATGCAATAGGAGGAGAGGTGGATTCATCCCACCACCTTCTGGAGCTATTACCCTCCAGTAGCAGCAGCACCACCACCAGGGAGGCAATGGCTTCCAGGGACAGTGGCCAGCCAGCATTATGGCAGATATGGAGACCAGATGGACATACCCTCCTGGATGGCTCCCCGGCATGGCCCCAGGTATTATCCAAGGAGGGGGCCAAGCACCTACCAATGGTCAAGATATGACCCTTGGCCACTGGACTACCAACATCTGGGCCTGATTGGGGAGCCCCAGCGCATTCTACCCAGGGAAGACATCACTCCACCACCAGCACAGACATCAGTGGGCAGCTGTGTGTCACTTGATGTGGTGGGTCTATACCCATCATCTGCAGCAGCCACTCCCCCAGCTGTCACAGCGGCAGCAGCCACAGCAGCAGCAGAGGACTAAGCAGGCACAACAGCAGCAGAGGACTCAGCAGCCTCAGCAGCAAAAGAGGACTCAGCAGCCACAAGAGCAGCAGAGGACTCAGCAGCTACAGCAGCAGCAGATGACTCAGCATCCACAGCAGCAGAGGACTCAGCACCAGCATCCTCAGCAGCAGAGGACTCAGCAGCAGCAGCCACAGCAGCAAACGACTCACACCCAGAGGCAACACCACCAGCAGAGTCACCAGGCACATCCACCTCCACCATTGCACGCATCACGGAGATGGAGGTGGAGTGAATGGTTCTTCAGAGGAGGCTACTCCGGGCATGCCGCAGTACTGATCACAACATATCAAGGAGCCAAAGGGAGTCCTGGAGGAACACCTCAAGGATAGAGGATTGCATACATGCCCTGGAGGTTGAACTGACCAGGATCAACACACAACTCCATCAGTACCAAACGGGGATGATGGACATGATTGGCCAGGTGCTGGTGGAGTTGAGGGACCACAATTGCAGGGAGAACCTACGGTTGAGAGGGAGCAGCGTTCGACAGAGGGGTTCACTGCACCCACCATTCCTTCCAGTGTGACCCCTGAAGCTACACCTAGGGGGCAAAGGGTGACCAGGCAGTCAGTCAGGGCATCAACATCTGGCACCAAGTCAAAGGTCCCCCCCAAGAAAAAGAAATAAAGTTGTTATTTTCCCCATAAATAAAATAACTGTGCTTTGGAATCCTGTCTGATTTGCTTTGTGTTTAGTGATAGATTGAGTGGCAGAGTTGTCTCCGATGCATTGCCAAGCAATGTAGTGGACACAAGTTCTGCCTAGATAACATGTTTGTAGAATGTTACAACATGGGTTCAGACACACACACCATTGTACAAATTCAACTTGCAATCTATCCCTGGAGCCATATAACATGACAGTGTTATATGGTCATGATGTGTGTTGAATTTGAACAACAAAACATACCCCTTAGCACACTAACTGGTGCAACACTGAATATTCATCTGCATCAATTGTTGTGGTTTAAGGGGTTAACCAAACATCTGTTTGACTTAGCTGAGAACTAACAAGCAGGATAGATGATAGAACAGGCAGGCAGATATGTGTGATTCTAACTCTTATTGTGAAACTGACATACTGGAGAACCCAAAGGTCACCCTAGGATTTTCAATGTCTGTGATACACATTGAAATCCTAGGGGGAGCATTGGGTTCTCCAGTAAGTCAGTTTCACAATAAGAGTTAGAATCAAGCCTAACTTCCTGGAGAACCCAATGATTATCCTAAGTTTCAATGTTTCGCACACACATTGAAATCTTAGGCTGAGCATTGCATTATCTAGTAAGTTGTGTTGATGTTTTACCAAGGTTGTAAGAGACATCACCAGTGATATCACTTGTCCACTTAGTCTGTTTGTTTGGTAATGTAGCCCATGTACTGAGATATGTCAAACCAAAGCAATCTCAAAACATTGGTTACATTGATCAACATGTAAACCATGGACATGACATCACTGTGCAAGTCATGTCCCCTGTATCACCTCTTTATCACTCACAACACACATTGGTGTCTCACTGCCATCATCTCATTGCATGAATACATCACAAAGTCCACTCATGGTCAAACAACTAGTGGACTCCTGTGATGTAGGTCATGCCATCCTATGTATGAGGGATACTCTGGCCTTGAGTGTGGTTCCGCATTGAGACATGTCTAATCCAACATTTATTCATACAGACACAGATTGAATAGTGATGGTTCTTCTTTATTGTGTCTCCAACTACATTAAAACATACATGTGTTTTCTGGGTATATTGCGAAACTATAGGGGTCGCAGGGGTCGCACCCCTGTGACCCCTCTGCCAGGCACCCGCAATCACCCTCCGGCGTTCTAGTAATGCAGAGTGCTGGGAGATGACATCATCTCCCAGCGTTCTGCATTACAGAAGAGGAAGCGCTGGAGATCAGCGCGCCAACTCGTCTCCCCTGCCACTCCACTGGACCACCAGGGATTGTGAGGTAGGAGATGGGGGCATGGTGGAGATTGGGGGGCATTGTGGAGGGCCCGGGGGCCAATTTGGTTGGGGAGCCCATGGGGGAGCCCATGGCACTTCTTGCACCAAGGTTCTAATTACGCCTCTGAGGCTGCTGTGAACATCAGGACAAACAGTGCATCACTAACACAATCACTTGAAACACCAAGGGGTGAGCTTCATGGAAGTGTTGTGAAGACTTCAGTCCAGTCACATGGAAACTCCTCTGTTCAAGGAGGAATCATGCTATGGATGACTGTAGGACAAGAGGACAGGATTAGAAACAGCAACCTCCAACTGATTGTCATGCAACAGCTTCAACATGATTATCCACTTAATTTTTTCCATTACAGGGGAGTACACAAAACATTGCATTGTAATGTGTTGTATACTCGTCCGTAACTCATTATGGGGAGGGGGAGAACTAAGGGGATGTCAACAAACCCTTGGTCTATGTGCCCCTGACATGAATACACATATCTACAAATCTGTCCTAATAGCTCCATGAAACAAATATATTTGGGCTGCCACTGTCACTCTCAGTGGCAGTCCAAATATATTTGTTTCATGGAGCTATTAGGACAGATTTATAGATGTGTGTATTCATGTCAGGGCACATATCACTGCACACACACAGGTCAGCATGATGTTCATGGAGATCTGATCCACATTTCATGATCTCTATGTTGTATAACACACTACCACTCTAGATTCATCCCTCTGCTGCTCTTTTCAGCTCTAGCAAACTACAGGTCTCAGGTTCACTCAAATATCCCCTTAATCACTAATGTGGAAGAGTGTTATCCGATGCATTTGATTGGATGAGACTCTCTCGCTACAAGGGTACCATGGTTGCTATGGCTGTGATCATAGCAAAACACTTTAGTTGGCACCTATGGAGCCCTGGGATATGCTGAACATGGTTACAGTGTTGTACCTTGGTTTCCAGGGGGGAATTCATGATATCCTTGAGGTAGCAGTTTCAAAATGGACAACAGGGTGTTATACGTCATTGGAATCCCTAGCCCCAATATGACTCTTCCAAGGACTGGTTGATGATGGTGGTCCATACTGCAGGCAGTTTCAGAGCTGTGTCATTGATCCTGTGGCGTGAAGCAGAACATGTGTGTTGTGGTGAGTGTGTATGCATGGATTGTGTGCATGCATGTATTATACTCACAGCTGAAGTGTTCCCTGATCAATGTGTCTCTTATCTGCGTCCCTCTTAGGCCTTCTTCACCCTCGACAATGTCCAGAGGATCAACAGGTATGGGTGGGGCTGGACATCGTCAACAAGTCTGGTGTCCACTGCAATGTTGTTTAATATAGCACATGCCTTAACGAGGTAGCAGACTTTGCCTGGTGCATACTGCAATGCTCCCCCCAAGTGATTCAGACACCTGAAGTGGGATTTTAGGAGCCCGAAAGTTTGCTCAGTGGCATTCCTTGTTCTGCTATGAGCCTGGTTGTATTGCTCCTGGGCATCATTTAGGGGATTCACCACCGGGATCATTAGCCATGATCTGCAGCCATAGCCTGAATCACCTGTGGACAGTGAGTGACATGGTTAGACAGGAAGCACATGCTGTGTGTATGTCTTATGAGGTGGACGTGCTAGCTGTGAGTAAAGAGCATGCTGAGCAGTGTTGTGTGTGCACGGGTGAATGTGGTATGATTTGGTATTAACTCACCCAGAAGCCATCCCCCTATATAGGTTCCATTTTCGAAGTCTCTCTGTACAGATGAGTTTCTGAGTAGTGTTGAGCGAGCATGCTCGGCCGATGCTCGGATCGGCTCGAGCATCGCTCTGCTCGGCACATGGCGGTACTCGTACGAGTACCGCATGTGCTCGCCCGCCATGTTCGGGTCTCCTCCCCGCACGTTTTGCGGCTGCTGCGCAGCCAATAAACGTGCAGGGAGGCTCTGACATCGGTGTAATGCCAGCAGCCATGTTGGCTGCTGGCATTACACTGATTGGCTGGCCAGAACCCGTTGTCAGGTGCTGTATAGCACCTGACCATCGAGTTCGGCTCAGTCTTAGCCAGGGAGAGCTGAGGATAGGAAGGGAAAGGCAGTGTAGGGAGGAAAAAAACCAAAATTGTTAAAAAAAAGAACCAAAAGTCCTTTTTAGGACTACTGTGTGTGGGGGCAGCAGGTTATTTTGTGTGGGGGGAAAAAAAAAAAAAAAAAAAAAAAAAAAATATTCTGTTTAGTGTGAAAAGTTGCAGATTAGAGCACATTCTGTTTAGTGTGCACAGTTGCAGATTAGAGCACATTCTGTTTAGTGTGCAAAGTTGCAGATTAGAGCACATTCTGTTTAGTGTGCAAAGTTGCAGATTAGAGCACATTCTGTTTAGTGTGCAAAGTTGCAGATTAGAGCACATTCTGTTAAGTCTTCAAACTAAAATATCAAAGTCACATATTCCATTCAGTGTGCGTCGCCGCAGTTTAGCAGCACATTCTCTGTACTGTGCAGAGTTGCAGAATAGGAAGAAATACTGTTAAGTCTTCAAACTAAAATATCAAAGTCACATATTCCATTCAGTGTGCTTCGCCGCAGTTTAGCAGCACATTCTGTGTACTGTGCAGAGTTGCAGAATAGGAAGAAATACTGTTAAGTCTTCAAACTAAAATATCAAAGTCACATATTCCATTCAGTGTGCTTCGCCGCAGTTTAGCAGCACATTCTGTGTACTGTGCAGAGTTGCAGAATAGGAAGAAATACTGTTAAGTCTTCAAACTAAAATATCAAAGTCACATATTCCATTAAGTGTGCTTCGCCGCAGTTTAGCAGCACATTCTGTGTAGTGTGCAGAGTTGCAGAATAGTAAGAAATACTGTTAAGTTTTCAAACTCAAATATTAAAGTCACATATTCCATTCAGTGTGTGTCACCGCCGTTTAGCAGCCTATTCTGTGTACTCTGCACAGTTGCAGAATAGTAAGAAATACTGTTAAGTTTTCAAACTCAAATATTAAAGTCACATATTCCATTCAGTGTGTGTCACCGCCGTTTAGCAGCCTATTCTGTGTACTCTGCACAGTTGCAGAATAGTAAGAAATACTGTTAAGTTTTCAAACTCAAATATTAAAGTCACTTATTCCATTCAGTGTGTGTCACCGCAGTTTAGCAGCCTATTCTGTGTACTCTGCAGAGTTGCAGAATAGTAAGAAATACTGTTAAGTTTTCAAACTCAAATATTAAAGTCACTTATTCCATTCAGTGTGTGTCACCGCCGTTTAGCAGCCTATTCTGTGTACTCTGCACAGTTGCAGAATAGGAAGAAATACTGTTAAGTTTTCAAACTCAAATATTAAAGTCACATATTCCATTCAGTGTGTGTCACCGCAGTTTAGCAGCCTATTCTGTGTACTCTGCACAGTTGCAGAATAGGAAGAAATACTGTTAAGTTTTCAAACTCAAATATTAAAGTCACTTATTCCATTCAGTGTGTGTCACCGCAGTTTAGCAGCCTATTCTGTGTACTCTGCAGAGTTGCAGAATAGTAAGAAATACTGTTAAGTTTTCAAACTCAAATATTAAAGTCACTTATTCCATTCAGTGTGTGTCACCGCAGTTTAGCAGCCTATTCTGTGTACTCTGCAGAGTTGCAGAATAGTAAGAAATACTGTTAAGTTTTCAAACTCAAATATTAAAGTCACTTATTCCATTCAGTGTGTGTCACCGCCGTTTAGCAGCCTATTCTGTGTACTCTGCACAGTTGCAGAATAGGAAGAAATACTGTTAAGTTTTCAAACTCAAATATTAAAGTCACATATTCCATTCAGTGTGTGTCACCGCAGTTTAGCAGCCTATTCTGTGTACTCTGCACAGTTGCAGAATAGGAAGAAATACTGTTAAGTTTTCAAACTCAAATATTAAAGTCACTTATTCCATTCAGTGTGTGTCACCGCAGTTTAGCAGCCTATTCTGTGTACTCTGCAGAGTTGCAGAATAGTAAGAAATACTGTTAAGTTTTCAAACTCAAATATTAAAGTCACTTATTCCATTCAGTGTGTGTCACCGCCGTTTAGCAGCCTATTCTGTGTACTCTGCACAGTTGCAGAATAGGAAGAAATACTGTTAAGTTTTCAAACTCAAATATTAAAGTCACATATTTCATTCAGTGTGTGTCACCGCCGTTTAGCAGCCTATTCTGTGTACTCTGCACAGTTGCAGAATAGTAAGAAATACTGTTAAGTTTTCAAACTAAAATATTAAAGTCACTTATTCCATTCAGTGTGTGTCACCGCAGTTTAGCAGCCTATTCTGTGTACTCTGCAGAGTTGCAGAATAGTAAGAAATACTGTTAAGTTTTCAAACTCATATATATTAAAGTCATATATATCGTGTAAGATGAAGAAGGCGGGTAAAAAGGGACGGGGAAGTGGACGTGATCCTGATAGTTCAGGGCGCGGGTCAGGACGCGGAGAAACTGTGCCTGGTGCCAGAGCACAAGAAAGAAAGACATCCACCATACCTAGCTTCATGTGTAATTTTACAGGGCGTCGCAGGACATCACTCTCGAGGTCCGACCACTGCGAACAGGTGGTCGGTTGGATGACAGCTGATACTGCTTCCAGTCGGTTAAGCACCACCCTGTCTTCCACCAAGTCCACTCTCAGTAGCCAAGAGTCTGGTCAACATAATCCTCACTCTGATCATCCTTCCTCCCACCATACACGGTCTGGTCAAAGAAGTGATCCCACACTGGGATATAGTGAGGAGCTCGTCTCATCACCAATCCTTCATTTGAACCTCTCTCCAAGCACGCTTGCAGAGGAACATGACATCTTGTGCCCTGATTCACAACCTCTAGAGGCTACCCAATAACAAGAGGATGACAGATGTGAACGGCATTTAAGGTCAAAGGAAGTAGTGGATGATGATGATGATGATGAGACACAGTTGCCATTAAATCAACCACTATTTCCGTCTCAAGACCTTGTTGAGGAGAATGTTATACAGTTGTCAATGACTGAGTATGTGGTGGGATCAAGACATGAGGAGGATGATCAGAGTGAGGAAGTGGAGGAGGACTTGGTGGACGATGAGGTGACTGACCCCACCTGGGAAGGTGTAGAGCCGAGCGATGACAGCAGTCCTGAGGGTGAGCCATCTGCAGCACCGCAACAGGCTGGAAGAGGCAGTGGTGTGGCTACAGAAAGAAGGCGGACCGCACCAAACCGGCCCGCAAATGTTCCACGGAGAACCCCCTTGCGTAAATCTACCTTGCCAAAGGGTAGGTGTTCCGCGGTATGGCGTTTTTTTAAGGAAAGTGCGGACGACAAAAGAATTGTAGTTTGCAACCTGTGCCACACCAGAATGAGCCGAGGCATGAACACTAGAAACCTCACCACCACCAGCATGATCCGACACATGGCATCCAAGCACCGTAGTAAGTGGGAGGAACGCCTGGATCGCCCATCTGTGTCTGCAGGCCACACCACTGCCTCCTCTTCCCCTGTTTTCGGTGCCGGCCAATCGCCTGTCGAAGGCGCAGGCCCGCATACCTCCCGCCCTGCACCTGTACCATCTGAAGCACCATCAGCGACCACATCCACTTCCCTGTCCCAGCACAGGGTCCAAATGTCGTTACCCCAGGCATTTGAGCGCAAGAGAAAGTACCCAGCCACCCACCCACAGGCCATAGCACTAACCTCACACCTTTCAAAATTACTGGCCATCGAAATGCTGCCATTTAGGCTTGTGGACACTGAGTCCTTCCGCAGCCTGATGGCAGCAGCTGTCCCTCGGTACGCGGTCCCCAGCCGCCACTACTTTTCCCGGTGTGCCATCCCCGCATTACACCACCATGTGTCCCGTAACATCACCCGTGCCCTGACCAACGCAGTTACTGGGAAGGTCCACTTAACCACTGACACATGGACAAGTGCTTGTGGCCAGGGACGCTACATTTCCCTGACGGCACACTGGGTTAATGTCGTGGAGGCTGGGAGCGACTCGGACCCTGGGATGGCACGGGTGCTACCCACGCCGAGGATTGCGGGCCCTACCTCCATCAGGGTTTCCGCCAGCACCTACGTTATTGGCTCCTCCTCCTCCGTTTCCACCTCCGAATTCTCTACACGCAGCGCCACTCCCCCATCAGCCAGTAGCTGGAAGCAGTGTAGCACTGCAGTGGGGAAGCGTCAACAGGCCGTGCTGAAGCTGATCTGCCTTGGGGACAAACAGCACACGGCCTCAGAGCTGTTGCAGGGGATTAGTCACCAGACCGAGCAGTGGCTCTCGCCACTCAACCTGCAACCAGGCATGGTTGTGTGTGATAATGGGCGTAACTTGGTGGCGGCTTTGGAGCTCGGCAAGCTCACACACGTACCATGCCTAGCGCATGTATTTAATTTAGTGGTTCAGCGATTTCTAAAAACCTACCCCAATGTGCATGATCTCTTGACCAAGGTGCGCCGCGTGTGTGCACATTTCCGTAAGTCATCTACAGCTTCGGCCGGCCTGTTGAAGCTGCAGCAGCGCTTACAATTGCCAGCTCACCGGCTGCTGTGTGACGTGAGCACGCGCTGGAACTCCACCTTCCACATGTTGGCCCGGCTTTGTGAGCAGCAGAGGGCAGTAGTGGAGTACCAGCTGTTACACGGTCGTCGCCTCTCCGTTCAACTTCCTGTAATCAGAAGTGAGGAGTGG
Source organism: Rhinophrynus dorsalis (assembly GCA_037306005.1). Classification (NCBI taxonomy): domain Eukaryota; kingdom Metazoa; phylum Chordata; class Amphibia; order Anura; family Rhinophrynidae; genus Rhinophrynus; species Rhinophrynus dorsalis. The sequence continues at coordinate 214,274,678 of CM074719.1, read as the reverse complement.
GAATGGATGTCAGACCTCTGCGAGGTTTTACGCAATTTTGAGGAATCGACACAGATGGTGAGCGGCGATAACGCTATTATCAGTGTAACCATCCCACTTCTGTGTCTACTGAAACGCTCGCTGCTCACAATTAAAACCGACGCTTTGCATGTGGAAGAGGTGGAAATGGGGGAGGAAGAGCTTACACAAGGTGATAGCCAGAGCACCCTCACTTCGTCTTCTCAGCGACAATTGGAGGAGGCGGAGGAGGAGGAGGAGGAGGAGGAGGAAGACACGGTTGCCTCCACTACAGAGGGTAGCCATGGAACTTTAGTTCCATCTCTTCAGCGTGGGTGGGCAGAAGAGGAGGAAGAGGATGAGGATATTGAGAGTCATCCTCCTGGTGAGGACAGCGAAATCTTGACTGTTGGTACTCTGGCACACATGGCTGACTTTATGTTAGGCTGCCTTTCCCGTGACCCACGCGTTATACGCATTTTAAACAACACGGATTACTGGGTGTTCACCCTTCTGGACCCCCGCTACAAAGAGAATTTCTCATCTCTCATTCCTCCGGTGGAGAGGACAAGCAAAATGGTGCAATACCAGAAGGTTCTTGTTGAAAAATTGCTCCAAAATTTTCCATCTGACAACGCTGGCGGCAGAGTACGTGCTACCTTGGCCAACCGAGAAGGGGAGAAAAGGGGAGCACACAGCAGTTCCGACAAAGGCAGGGCAACACTCTCCAAGGCGTGGGACACCTTCATGACACCCCGCCAGCACCCTCACCCTGATGCGCAGCCTAGTGTCACAAGGAGGGAAAAGTTTTGGAAGATGGTGAAGGAGTACGTAGCAGACCGTGTCAGCGTCCTCAATGATCCTTCTGTGCCTTACAACTACTGGGTGTCCAAGCTGGACACGTGGTATGAACTGGCACTCTACGCCTTGGAGGTGCTGGCCTGCCCTGCCGCCAGCGTTCTGTCTGAGCGGGTATTTAGTGCTGCTGGTGGCATCATAACAGATAAGCGTATCCGCCTTTCCACCGACAATGCTGATAGGTTGACACTTATAAAAATGAACAAGGCCTGGATTTCCCCTGACTTCTCCACTCCACTGGAGGAAAGCCGCGGGGGAACATAAACTCACTTTATATATGTTATTTACAATGATGGGAATACTCTGTATTCCCATTCACCCCTTCCACCCAAAAAACGGGTATATGGTTGACTCTTAATCTTCTCATCCTCCTCCTCCTCTTCCATATGCCCTGTGCTATAATTTTTATATAGGGCCAGCTCACCAGCGGGCCCTGTGATATAATTTTTATATAGGGCCAGCTCACCAGCGGGCCCTGTTTGACAATTTTTATATAGGTCAGCTCACCAGCGGGCCTTCTCATATAATGTTTTATTGGGTCAGCTCTCTAGCGGGCCCTCTCATATAATGTTTTATAGCGTCAGCTCACTAGCGGGCCTTCGCATATAATGTTTAGGATGGTCAGCTCTGCAGCAGACCCTCACCCATAATGTTTTAGATGGTCAGCTCAGCGCACGTTTCCCTCTTAATCATGGCCTCAGTTCTGAAAATCAAGGACATTTTTGGGAGAATTTGCCTCTGCGCACGTTTCCCTCTTAATCATGGCCTCAGTTCTGAAAATCAAGGAAATTTTTGGGAGAATTTGCCTCTGCGCACGTTTCCCTCTTAATCATGGCCTCAGTTCTGAAAATCAAGGAAATTTTTGGGAGAATTTGCCTCTGCGCACGTTTCCCTCTTAATCATGGCCTCACTTCCGAAAATCAAGGAAATTTTTGGGATAATTTGCAGATGATATACAAGTAAATATACAGCAAATATTGTTTGGTAACAATTTTTCGCCTAAAGTCGTTTTTATTTTCCTTTTTGTGTGTTTTATGGTCAGTCTGTAAAAATGGCGTACTACGGGCGAAAGATCGTTCCCAGCAGCGATGTTGGAGTCCAAGATGCATCCAGACATCCTCCCTATGCTGTCCCTGAACCATTTCTGTGGTGTTTCCATCCTTTTCTTCCCTTTTCCTATGGACCAGGCACCCTCCCCTCATCAGAGCAGGGGGTGCCTGGTGTAATGCTCGAGTCCTCCCATTGACTTCAATGGGGCTCGGGTGCTCGGCCGAGCACTCGAGCCTCAGGGGGTGCTCGGTCAGAGCACCCGAACACCCTAGCATTGGGGTGCTCGCTCATCACTATTTCTGAGTATATATGAATCATGACAGCTCCCGGGATATTTTGCACAGACATTCATGATCCTCAAGTTGCTGTCAGACACCATCTGCAAGTTCATGGAGTGGAAGTTCATTCTGTTGATGTAGATCTGTCCAGCACGTGCTGGAGCTTTGATACAGACACAGGTGCAGTCTTTCACACCCATGACCCTGGGCATGCCTCCCCTTGCGTAAAAGCCCTGCTTCAAATGTATCCACTCTATGTAGGTGGTGGGGAAATGTATATAGGTACTGGCCTTGCTTTTGAGGGCTGGCAAGACCTGGGCCAGCACCCTGGAGAATGTGGCCTGTGACATGCCAGATACATAACCTTCCGTCGACTGGAACACGCAACTTGCCATGAAGTGTATAGCACACAGGAGTTTTTGCAGGCCAGATAGGGCATGGTTGTGGATGTAAATCAGATCCACCAGATCCTTGATGACCTCATACTGGGCAATGATGCTGGTAGGCCTAAATCTGTAGCAATCAATCACCTAGTCATCGGTCATTCCAAAGAGAGTGACCCTTGGGTGGTATACCCTGAGCCTTGGTGGTCATCTATACATCCTATGCTGCTCCAGGGGTCCTGTTGCTGGGAAGCATCCTGTTGCTGCAGCTGTGCATTTGCAGGCAGGTGTGAAGTTGTCGGGTGCAGGTTGCGTCTGGATCATCTACTGATGTTGCACAGGTGAGCTTGTTTTGTATTGGCAGGTGTCCGTGTTATGTGATAACCCCCATTGTTCCTTGCCATGTTATGTTGGTGTTTTTTGGAAGACCTTGTCCCTGTAGTGTTGCTTTTGTGTTGTGTGTGACGGTGATTTGTGGTGTCTGCCCATGTTTTTTGTGTTATTTTGGCATTGCACGGGTTCATTTTCCCATTTGTATGCTTGTGCGGTAAGTGGATTGTCTGTTTTACTATGTAACTTTTTTTTTTTTTTTTTTTGACCATTAAGTGTCTAATGGCTAACAAACCTGGGTCTTAACTTTTGCCCGTTAACTGTATTTTTTTTTCAGCAGTTAGCAGTACCACACTCCTTTAAATGGCTCTGGGGAATCTTGTTTCATGCGTCTCAGTCTATCGGCCGTAATGATTTGTGAACTGCCGTTAGTTGTTCTTAAGACAGACCTTTAAATGGCTTACAACAAGTTAACACACCCATTAGTGTGTTGGTTTTTTTTAATAACGCCTGCCTTTAAATCTACCTCATACATACTCATGCACCCTCACATACACACACACACACACACACACACACACACACACACATATACTTGCACACAAAAATATAAAAACACACAGATACACAGACACACACACAGATACACACACATACATGTACTAACAATCATGCATACACACTGAGATACACACATGCATAAACATGCACAAAAAAACACACATTCAAACTCACACACATGGACAAACATTTGCATATAAACTTAAATTTGTAGCATGTAGACATGTCACTTTCTTTTCTCTTTATATAATAATAACTTTCTATCTATAAAGAAAGAGATAAAAGTATATAGTTTATATAAATGGGTATTTTTTTTTCTCCTGGCAGGAGGTACTGTAACAAAACATTGTCACGGAAGAACATGAAAAGAGTTGAACTTGTTTGTACATCAAGACGTAGACATCACTCAACAGGAATCTAATTTAGTGCTGTGTGACAGAGGGAGTGTGGGTTTGTGTATGTGAGAAAATCATGGCAGGAATTAGGAGACAAATCACTTTAACCCTTTCTGACAACTCAAATCTCTTGCATTCTTTTGGGTCAGAGCAAAGCATCAAACAGAGGCTGATTTATAAAAAGAAAATAGATCAATTTGAGCGTTAGCTAACTGCTCAGTGGGTAACATATTAATATTTACCAAAATACCATTGATTTACATAGAGATTTTAACCCTTTGAATGCTTCAGATATGTCCAACAAACTGAAAAGCATCATGTTAGGGCCCATTCAGGTACTGAAATGCTTTATTTAAATCAGTGGTCATTTTTAACCCTTATAATACAATTTATTACTCTCAGGATTGTGGCAGTTTTGCTTAGTACATCAGCCTTGGGCAGAGCTTCAAGCAAAATATATATTTTCCAGGATTCATACTGGAAAAGGGTTAACATGGAATAAAATTCATTGTACAAGTAAACAAGCACTTCAGACAATTAAATAGACATGTCTCAAAATAATGAAACATATTGATGAAGATAAAGCTATATCTGGAGATGTCGAGACACAATATTGACCCACGTTCCTATTTATAACCGAACGATATCAATAGTCATCTCATTTGGAGTATGAAGATCGAATGCAATTTGTTTTCCCCCCAGGTTTTCAACACACATGCTTCCCATGTCTTCATATAAAAGGAATTGGTAATCAAGGAGGAGGTGGGGTGTGGCAGTCAGCCAGGGAGATGCTGATGGGCAAGGTCATGGGGTGAATGTCTGTGTTGGCCCTTGAGTAGTACCAGTTATTTGATTTGTAATTATTACTGTTCAAACGTACAGCTTTGTGCTATATGTAAGTAATTGCTTTTAAAAAGAAGTAATAATAAATTCTCCTCACTGAATGTCAAAGGGTCAGCTTGACTAAGGCCTATTACTCTTTAACCTACCAAGGCTAAAGTCATTTGCCATTTATGGTCAAACACCCTAATCCAAGGTTAACTGTCAAGAAGGTTGATATACTATATTAAAAGCTGAAGCTATTCTGTTTTAAACCAAAAGCAGGTAGGGAACAACTAAAACATTTCCCAAATTCTTATTTAAATGGGACTTAGACCCTATGTGGTATTCAGTGTACTGCTGTGTAATAAATCAATGGGAGGATTTTTTTGTCTCCTATCATGCTGTTGGATTTTCAGAATTATTCTACTTTACTCATAAGTCCCCAGTATATGAAGTCTGTGGTAAACAAGTAGAACATCTTAAATTCCTATTGATGGGTGTTTTCACCCCTTGAATGATATAGAGGTCTTCAACAAATTTTCAAGATATTAAAAGCCCCATGTCCATTAACTGCAGCTTTAACTGTTTTCCCTATGCGCAGTTGGTTTGCTGCAGGTTTGCTCTAGTTCTTTGTATATCAGATTCCAGGGGAGGACTGGCCTTGGGGGAAATTGCCCCCTGGGCTGGCCATGTGTCTGGGTCGGTGGGCCACTGCCTCACCCAGTCTCTCGCTTGCTGCTGTAAATGGAGCTACACTAGTGATATCACAGAGCTTACAATTGAAATTAATCTATATACAAATGATACCCCAGAGCTACAATCCAAATAGAGCTACACTAGTAGCATAATCCATTTCCCTTGCATGCTCTATGGCATCACCAGTGTAGCTTTGCAATGTGTTGAGTACCCCTCTGGCACTCAAAGGGTTGAATTGTTAGCATTGTAATATCAATAATGTAGCCCCATTTCAACTGTAAGCTCTGTGGTATCACTTGCCTTAATTCACAACATTAAAGGGATAGTAATGTTTCATAATAAAAACAGCTCCAATTAATCATCATAGTATTTGGACTTTGGAGAGTGTTATTTCAGTTCTGTCAGAGTTGTAGTTCAGGAGTAATTCAATGACAAAGTATCCCCCTCCCGCCCCTTTTACTGATGTCACACTGTTCAGTCAGATCAGAAGGTAGGTGCCCAGGTAGACTGCAGAGAGGGACAATCTTCAATTAAGATAAGGGAAAAACCTGAAAAGCTTGTCAAGGGGGCAGGGCTTTCATTGTTTTCATATAAAGAAAATTGTCCCCTGCTGTTATCTGTCTGGTCTTACAACCAGATTCTCATCTGAGAAGAGAGTCTGAGTTGTGGGTGTGGCCAGACCAATCCAAATCTTGCAACAGAAACTCACCACTGATTTATTGTGGTAAGTTTATTTGCAGATATAAATACTAAAGTGGGAATTTTTTTGACTAGTTAACAACATATAAGTTTTGTGGTACAAGTTTTAACCCCTAATATGATGCTAAGGACTCCAGCCTGTTGGAGATCAGGCTAGCATCCAAAGTGGTTAAAAAGCTTTGTTGAGCTTGTATCTTAAAGGTTCAGGGTATTCTCTATGCCAGGAAACAACAGATGAGGCTGTGAATGTGGTCATGAGGTGTAGTGGAGGATGGGTGCATGGATACAAGTTCCTAGCTACCTTGTCTAGGGAAGCCTGAGATGTAAATCCTGCCCTGAAACTAGTTATCTTGCAACAGTGTCTGACTCAAGTTGAATATCTCGTTCATTTTTGAACTTGCATAGATAATATCGTTTATTTTAGAAAATACAAGATTTGTTGCAGGTTTTTATTAAAGGGTTTCCTATTACCACTCTCCCCTTCATTGGTCTTCCTCATCAATTAAGGATTAAAGAGACAGTTTCACCTAAATGAAGAATTCATACACATAAACGTTACAGTGTTGGGGGGGGCGGGATATATATTGCATTGTGCACCCCTCTGTCACTCATAGTATTAAAGGGATAGTAATACTTAAAATGTAAAAAAAATATGTTGTAGAGTTTATCCCCCTGAGTAAAACAAGGGTACTCCCACTGCTGAAAGGTGTTTTATTCAAAAGTTATTAATTTTCAAAGTTGAATTTTTTAGGTGCAATATCACAGTGGCCTGAAATTGTACAGTGGCGCTGTTGCTACACCATCCTATGGAGATTTATGGTCCTGAGACCAGAGCTGTCCATAGGATCGTGTAGCAACAGCGCCACTGTACAATTTCAGGCCACTGTGATATTGCACCTAAAAAATTCAACTTTGAAAATTAATAACTTTTGAATGAAACATCTTTCAGCAGTGGGAGTACTCTTGTTTTACTCAGGGGGATAAACCCTACAACATATTTTTTTTACATTTTAGGTATTACTATCCCTTTAAATATCAGTCTCCCATACAGCTATTTTGAAGGCTAGATACATTACAGCCAGAAATATTTATAGAATAGCACTGAAAAACAGCTCCAAAGTGAGGCTCAAGAAGCCCAAAGAAAGTGGCTGGATACCGGAAACTTCCCTTGGGCTACAACCCCATCACCTAAAGTTAACCCTTTCCTTGCTGCACCAGCTATGGAGGGGGTTAACCTCCACTTTTAAAAACTAGTGAACCACACCACTGCCAACCACCCCATCCACAAAAATGGCTGCCTGTCACCGTGATATCACTGCTCTGGAAATGGAGGGGTAAAATATCATGGGGGGTTTTTTTGTCTTTTTTTTTTTTTTTTAATAAAAACACTCCATAACCCCACCATCATCCCCAACCCTTCCATGCAAGAAATGAACTCCCTCCATTGCTGGGGTAGCTACAAATTTGTTGCACCAGCAATGGAGGAGTCACTCAGTGTGTATGAATGTTTTAAAAAGAGAGTGAAAATGATCCTTGTAAGAAAATGGGGGTGTAACACTCTCTCCCCAACTCTCCTTCATCTTGGGATCAGGATGCAGGATATGTACAAATCATGGGGCTCAGTCATCCATTATTGTTTTTAAAGTGCAAGAATGTTACCAAAAAATGTTTGGTAAGGGGTCCAGTACATCCACATTAATGAAAAAATAAACCACTTTCACGCTCTTAGGAACAGTGTGTGTCATTTAAAATACTTCAGTGTCTGTGGGTGTGGGCAGTGTAATCTCAATGTCCTTGATCCAGTTTTAGACTCCTTTACAGGCTATTTAACCCCTTGGATGCTGGAGAGAACTCCAGTGCATTTTGGAGCAATACATTGGAGATCTCTAGCAACCAGGGTTTAAAGTGTTTTTCATTGTATTTTCTGTGCCAGGAAACAGTATATGAGACTGGTGATAGTGTCATGTGAGTAGTGGGGGTGTGGTCATGGGTGGAGCTAATGGACACTAGAGTACCTTGAATGCTAGAGATATTTCCAAATACATAGCTTTGCTCAGTGGTAGTTTGGGGAATATTCATTTGACATTTATGGTGTTGGTAGATTGATCCAGCATTGCACTTCTTTAGCTTATTGAACACAGCCCATAGTAAACAGGAGTCATGGAAATAAATGGGGGAGAGAGAGAGAGTGTGTCTCACTGCTTATCTTATATTAGCTTTTTTTCATCTTTACCTCACCTTAGAGCATAGCTCTACAATTTGTTTTCTAGTCTTTCAGTAATTAATTATCCTGTTTTATTTATATATATGAATGCGCAATTACCCTCCCCTTTTTGGAAGTGGCATTAAAGAGATAGTAATACTTCATTTTATCTTTATTTTATTTTGTAGGCATTAAAAAAACATGAAGAACAATATAAGTCTTATCTCTCAAAGCTTTATGGTTTGAGAGATATTCGCAAGCAAAGTTTCCCCTCCCACCCCTTTTACCTAGTGTAAACAATCTCTTCTCAGATGTGGAATCCAGTCCATAGACCAGACAGATAACAGCAGGGCACAATCTTCTTCCTATAAGAACAATGAAAACCCTGCCCCCCAGACAAGTTTTTCAGGTTTTTCCCTTATCTTAATAGAAGATTGTCCCTCTCTGCAGTCTACCTGGGCACCTCCCTTCTGCCCTGGCTGAGCAGTGTTACATCAGTAAAAGGGATGGGAGGGGGATACTATGTAATTGAATTACTCTTGAACTACAACTCTGACAGAATTGAAATAACACTGTCCAAAGTATAAATACTGTGATGATAAATTAGAGCTGCTTTCAGAGCCGGATTAAGCCTCCATAGGGCCCTAGGCAGGATCCCAAATTGGGGCCCCCCTGCCAGTTTGCCCCTCCCCACACTCTTGCCGCAATAATTTCTTGATTGCCCATTGCCTATAGTGACACCACAGATCTTACAATTGAAATCAGACTACACTAGTGATACCACACAGCTTACAATTGAAGTGGGGCTAAACCAGTGATACCACACAGCTTACAATTGAAATGGGGCTACGCCAGTAATACCACACAGCTTACAATCAAAATGGGGCCACCCCACTGATGCCACACAGCTAATGATGGCAAGGGCAAAAGGAGGGTAGAAAGGAAAGAGGAATGGCATAATGAGGGGAAGCCCCCAATCTGTTTCTCCCTCTTTCTCTAACCCCCAATCTGTTTTCCACTCTTTTTCTGCCCCCTGCTTTGTTCTCCACTCTTTTCCTGTCCCCTACTAATTTCTCCACTCTTTTTCTGCCCTCTATCTGTTTGCCACTCTTTTTCTGCCCCCCCAGTCTGTTCTCCACTCTCTTCCTTCCTCTAGTCTGTTCTCTACTATTTTTTTCTGGTCCCTAGTCTGTTCTCCACTCTTTTTTGCCCCCCCTAGTCTATTTTTCACTATTTTCCTTCCCCTAATCTGTTCGCCACTCTTTTTCAGCCCCTTAGAATTGCCATGGGCCCCCCAACCACACTGGCCCCCTCACCCACATTGGCCACCTCCATATTGCCCCCCAATCTCCACATTGCCCCTTCCACAATGCCCTCTTCATCTCCACAATGCCCCCTTCATCTCCACAATGCCCCCTTCCATCTCCATAATGCCCCCTTCATCTCCACATTGCCCCTTCCATATCCACAATGCCCCCTTCATCTCCACATTGCCCCTTCCACATTGCACCTTCATCTCCACACTGCCCCCTTCCACATTGCCCCCTTCCATCTCCACACTGCCTCCTTCCATCTCCACACTGCCCCCTTCCATCTCCACACTGCCCCCTACCACAATACACCCTTCCATCTCCACACTGCCCCCTTCCATAATGCCCCCTTCCATCTCCACAATGCCCCTTCCATAATGCCCCCTTCCATCTCCACAATGCCCCTTCCACAATGCTCCCATCTCCACTTCACCTCCACATTGCACCTTCATCTCAACATTTCCCCTTCCACAATGCACCCATCTTCACATTCCCCTGGTGGTCTAGTGGCGTTACTTGACAGATCTGTGCCTCCTTCGGCACAGATCTCTTGAACACTGACGCTCCCGCGCGCCACTGTAGTAATGCAGAGGCTGGGAGATGATGTCATCTTCCAGCGCTCTGTATTACTAGAGCGGCGCGCCGAGTGGGAGATCAGGTAAGCTGCGGGAGACGGGGTTGAATCGCACGGCCAAATGAGGGGGGCCCGGAAAGCCTCATTCAAGTTGAATGAGGCTTTCCGGGCCCCCCTCATTTGGCCGGGCCCTAGGCAGGCGCCTTGCGCGCCTTGCCTGTGATCCGGCTCTGGCTGCTTTTATTATGAAACATTACTATCCCTTTAACAGGAGGCGCTTTTTGGTATATACATCTGTGCCTAATGGAAACTCCAGCCAGGTATTTTTGTGATTGCAGAAAACCAACAAACGGAGAGGCGCCCCTTGTGTTGAATCAAACCACAGTATTTCACCTCCACCCATACACCACAGAGAGTTATACTCAAAAAACAAATGGCTGTAAACCCACTTATATAGGAAACAACTAGGGGGCCGCCCGGGGATATCAATCTGCCTCAGAATCAGCTATAAACTACAGAATAGATAAACTCTCAGGATAGGCTGCTCTTCCAAATCTCGCTCTTATAAACAGCCAAACATATGCAAAAAAAAAAAAAAAAACACAGAAAGCACCCAATAGTGCAATTCGGTCATAAAAATAAAAAATATTTAAATACAAATGGTTGCTCATATATATAATGTTAAGCAACAGGTAAGCTGACATGTGTGACTAAGGAGAGTTTTACCTTTCTCCGACTGGGTTACCCATTAAGTCTGGTATACTGTTGGGTTTGTCAATTTTGGTACTATGTATTTTTACGTATTTTTCATAATTTATTATATGTTTGAAAGTGCCTGAATTACATCTATCACTTTGAAACCGGACTTCCTATGTAACCCGAACGGAGAAGGGTAAACACCTCTGAAGGCATGCACATCAGCTTACCTGTTGCTGACCATAATGTATTTGATTACCGATTTGTGTTTATGTTTTTATTATTTGTACAACTGAATTGCACTATTGGGTGCATTTTGTGTTTTTTTTTTTTTTTTTTTTTTAATTTTTATGAATGTAGTGATATGAGATGGTGGTTGACATATAGAAGAAACACAGTGGTGATGGCAATTACATGGACAAGCGTGTATGTCAATAGAAATGGACTTCTCTCTGCTTTTGTCTCATACCAGAAAGATGTGAGTGCATGCAATAGTGTTTCCCTCACCTCCTGAAGAAAAACACCTGTACCTGCAATATCACAAGTTCAACAGATATACCAGTAAGGCTAATTTTAATATCTTTGAATATTAGTGTGTCGTTTTATAAAAGAGCAACACAGCATGATACATTTTAGCATTACTGTTCCTTTAACCCACTGAGTATCAAAAAGCTGCCCAAGCATTGTGAAGCAATGCTCAAGATAATCCTCTGGTATTCAAAGGGTTAAAACTTTGACGTTTGGAATTTAACTCCTTTGTGCCCGGCCGTGCGCGCATGCGGGCGGCACTTAACGCCCGCCGAACATTTTTTTTTTCATTTCTTTAAGTAATTTCCGGGACATGCATGTATGTCCTCTGTCCACCTGGGACATCCGCTCGGGACGTACATGTACGTCCTTTGGTGGTAAGGGGTTAATATCCTATATATTATGTCTAAGCAGAAGTGAGAATTCCGTGTTAATTATGTCATTCAATTAGCAGCAGCCCATTTCATCAACCTTACGATTCTAAAAGGCTAAGGGAACCTTAATTAGATTTGAACCATAGAGCGCAGTTCCTGTAGGTAATGTACTCCCGCGGTAAATCCATTTCAGCTCTTCTGGACAAGAAAAGAGATTTTTTTTTTGAAGGGGGGGGCATAGTTATGAGCAATGGCATATTAAAGCAAAGTGACAAATGTTGGCCTGACCAGCTAGGATGACATTAATTATATATCATATAATGATGTTGTTACATAAATATGTGTTAAAGTGGAACTACCAACTCCACTAAAGTCGCCCTGCAATACTTATGCTGGTGGCGACTAGCTTACTAATCATTACTATACCTTTATAAAGTGCTCAGGAATAAAGTTATGCTTAAGCTTCCGAGACCGGAAACCAGGTATCACCACGGACATCTTGAATGTGCACCTGCACAGTCAGTCTTCATCACTCTTCACAGGCATAGCAGTGGCCCAGACGGCTCCAGAAGAGACTGATGGTGCAGGCGTACAGGCTGAAGTAACCTGGTCATCAGTCTCCTTCCTGGGCACTTTTTAAAGGTAAAATAATGATTAGTAAGCTAGTCGCCACCTGCATAAGTATTGCAGAGTGACTTTAGTGGAGGTGGCAGTTCCGCTTTAGCTTACACTTTCTAATGACCATGAACAGTGAACTGGATGAAAGATGGTCTAAGGCCCCTGTATTTATGAGTAATTATGAGGGTGTATGTTACCGGTCTGATATATAGGCGAATGAGAGACGACAACTGTACAAATAATGAAAAGCGAGAGCAGTTACCATTCTGCAGTGTTTTGGCTCTTTTTTTTTATTTCCACTTTTTTATTACATTTATAACAATAACAACATAATCTCTTTGTTTACAGATTCACAAACAAATTACTATTAATGAAGTATTTCACAATCTCAGATGCTTAACTTAATGCATGGCTGCTGACCTCCATTTTACATGTCTGTACACGACATTGGCAAATATATCAAGCAATAGAACACAAAATAAGGCTTTACATGTGAATCCATCAAAGATGTATCTGAAATGTATATAATCATTCTGCATCTATTAGTTTTAACTCATATTTTTAATGATACAACAACTTTTGAACTTTTTTTAAGCTTTGTTAACTTTCACTCCTTGCAGTTTTCAATACTTGCTTTTGACTGAACATACACCATTGATTAACCATTTTGAATCTCTTACATATCAGTTTTGGTTAACATTATTTTATTTAAACAGTTTTGCATACCTGTAGAAATAATGAGAAGTGAGAGCAGTTACCATTCAGTGTTCTGTAGGGTGACCGTATTTCCATTCTGCCATTCCAGGACATGTGGTCACCCTAGTCCCACGGCTGAGGCTCCCGCCGGTGTTGGCCATCTTTCTGAGGCTGACACAGAGTAAGAGTTCCAGTGGGAACTCTTATAGACTTGTGCACGGGCAAAATTTTCGGTAAAATTCGAATTCGGACAAATTTTTTTTTTCTAATTCGGATGATCCTAATTTCGGACCGGGCCTATTCGATTCGGACGAAATTCTGATCCATTCCGAATTATTCGGCCGAATTTAACATGGGTTAAATTATAGCAGTGCGCCTCCGTGCACGCTGCTATCATTATTTGCAGACAGGGTGTGCATTTAGAAAAAGATCCATCCCAAAAACGGACATTGTCATACATTGAAAGTCTGTGCATGCCTCTACTCTAGCATGGGATGCCAGTCACAATGCAAACGTCGAACATCGAGAACCCATGCCTGTCATTCAATTTAGCATGTTCGAACATCGAAACCCCATGCCTGTCCTTCAATCTAGCATATGTTCGAACATCGAAACCTCATGCCTGTCATTCAATTTAGCATATGCTCGACATCGAAAACCCATGCCTGTCACATCCTACTCAACATAAGTGGTCGACTCAAATATGGACAAACTACACGTCACATTCTATGTTAGTACATGGGTAAAAAGATTAAGGTTTCATTTTCTGGTACCAGCCTCCTACCCTACTGTCCCTCTTTAGTACCCAAATTCCTCTCTCTCGTTTTCCTATCCTGATTTCCCCTCATATCAGATAACTCTATGTGTATATACATTGTAGAGTTTCATACTACATCAAGAATAAACATCAATGATTGTAATGTGATAGATGTAATGTGTTAACCCTTTGAGTGCCAGAGTGGTACGCAATGCATTGCAAAGCAATACGTTGCATACCACTCTGGCATTCAAAGGCTTAAAAAGAAAAATTGAGACATTCTGTTGTGAACAAACTGCAACACAGGAGAGAAATAAAAAAAAATGCTTGACATCTATACTGAAGAGGGGTCCACAGCATTATCTTAGTATAGCAATATCACCGTTTTCCGTGAGTGCGCAATACAGGGCTCTACGGTAATTGCTGGGCATTTCCCAATGTCATAATCAGGGGATAATGGGAGTTGTATTCTAACTACTGTTAGGAAACACATAAGTGATGCACATTCATCTCCCACCTAGAAATTATTTACACACGAGGCAACTCCCCCAAGTAATACCTAGCCCCTTTCCAAGTGAAAGGACTTCCAGAAAGGCTTCAGATCTCTTAGTGACTCACCTGTTATTGCCAGTCAGCGGGACCCAGAGAGTAGGAGTGGGTGATGTTATGGCTGCACGGCACGGTGCTCTTAGTTGGTCACTTGTCGCAATGTTGAAGCTCAGCCCGGCCAGCACCTTCTGGGTGGAGACACCTCACAGCAATCCTGTTCAGGACACATCATGCACTGTTGTGCACTCATACTAGGGATCCCAAATGTTTAGACTCATTTTGTACAGGGGGCACCCTCCTGTATTTGTAAAACCTCTCTAGCAAATCTGGGATGGTAGACCTATTTACTCAAGTCTTGACTTTAGGTGGGCGATAAACAATACAAAATAGGCATAATGTTTCACTATCACATAATTCACGTCACTGAAGCAGCCAGCAGGCATCGCCACTGAGTGAGCATAGGGCTGCCCGGCTGCTGACAGTCACACTGATGGGACACCCTGCAACACAGAAATGGCGGAAGAGCACAAAATAAACATGCTATGGGACGGCAAATTGCCGCCCCTGTCAAAGTGCCGCCTGGGTCCATGGACCCACTGGGACCCATGTAAGGGCCGGCCCTGAATTCGAACAAATACCTAATATTTTTTTATATTTTGCACAGGAACAAATATTACTTGCTCTTGCAGTGGCAATAACTGGAACTAATGCTGGCTGCCTACCTATGCCTAGCCTAATGCTATCTGCCTGCCTACACAACAACTGTACACTTTCTAATCTCTTTTCTCTCTGAGCTCCAACAACCCCATGAGGAAATGCAGGCAGTCTGTCTGTGTGACTGTGTCATTAGTCCAACCCCCATCATGAAACGAAGAAGGCTATTCGAATACAGACAAAAGAGGGAAGTAGTGCATGAAACGGAGAATGGAATTGGACTAGAGACATGGAGGGAAAATTATGGAGGGAAAGTAATTGAGCACGCACAGGAAGTACAAAATGTCCTGGTCAAAAGTAGTCAAAACTTTTGGAAATGTGTCGATTGCCGAAACTTCCGAAAGTTTCGACGAATTTCGGACCTGGGCTGTTCGGAGTCGGATCATTTTTTCCGAATGACCCTTGAGTTTCGGATTGGCCGAATGTCTCCGAATGACCCCATTTTCGACGAAATCCTAATGTCTCCGAATTAATTCGCACATGTCTAAACTCTTACTCTGTGTCAGCCTCAGAAAGATGGTCAGCACCAGCAGGAGCCTCAGCCTCGGGTCTCACTTGCAGCGCCAGCATACCTGCCCCATCCCAGCTGTCTCCCACACACCAGTCCAGCCAGCCAATGAAATGTATTTGGTATATGGTCCTCATTGGCTGGCTGGACTGGTGCATGTTGCTCCATTCTGGGACTCTTTGTTGTCGAGCAAAAACAAAGCTTTTTACTCTGTTGCACTATTAGATCATAGAGACATGCTACTTCAGTTCCACAACAATGTGAAATGTTTGTTATATTTGTACATATCTCTTTTGTCAGGAGTGGGCAAAATGCATTATACTTTGCTGGCTGCCATCTAAAGATTATGAGAATTGTAGTTGGTGGAAGATGGTGGAAGATGGCCACAGGTCACCCACCATGTTCTGGGCATTGACAGTCATAGTACTTTTGGATGCATCAACAGAACACCTGGGAACCAGGTTTAAGATAATCACCTGATTTGCAGCATACAATGGGTGTGGCTTAATTGGGTGGGTCGGACTTAACCAGAATTGGGCTTGGAAGTGGTCAGGTAGTAGGCGGAACAGGGTGGAAAGGAGGAGAAATGGGCAGAGTTTCTCAGGAAGCTCACCACAGCTGAAAAATCAGCCCCTGTCCCTGGATACCAGGTAATAACACTAAAAACTCGAGGCTCGGGGGCAGATCCAGAGAGTTCCCAGTTATCATCAGCAGAAACAATTTATTCTAGACTAGTTACAAAGCCCATACACAAGGGCTGATCTGGCGTGGGGAGCTCCGGATGGATCACAGCCTGTCTGTGCTCCCGGCTCAGGGGCAGAAGTGGACATGCTGGGTGACAGTATGTCACCCAGCCGCCTCCGCTGCTGCCCCAGAGCCGGGAGCACAGACAGGCTGTCAGCCTTCTGGACCTCTCCTCTCCGGATCAGTCCATTCTGTGAGTCCCTACTGTGCATGTGCGGTTACACACACAGTGAGCGATGCATTCTAGGACTTTATGTTATAGGATATTATTGGTACTCATTTTAAGCATAATTTATTTATTTGCTTGTTTTTTGTTTACTTGTTTTGGAAGCCCCTTCCAGAAATCCTTGATGTCCCTGTTAGTAAATAGTGTTAAACAAGGTACAGAGAAAAGTAATGCTCCCAGAGGCTGTACACTACACCCTAATGTCCTCTTGGCACAGGTGGCATTAAGGGGAGAATTTTTAGTGTAAAAAGGTTAGTATAATAACAGTAGAGTAATAACTACAAATCCTAAGACACAGAAAAGGCCTAGATTTGAGCTAAGTGGGTGATTTGAATAAAGATGTATCTCTCTATTGCAATAAAGGGCTATCAAATCTGTCTTGTCCACTTATGTCAGATTTGCATCCATTTCAAAACAGACTTGTTTCTCACAAAACTATATAGTTTATTATGTATTCTTTAATTTTTATTCTGTTGGATTCACCTCCAGTGCATTTTGTCTAAATGCTTGGAGATGTCTCCAACATCCAAGGGTTTAAACCAAGAGGGTACAGTTGTGATGGGACCTGGCTTCTTAGAAACAGCCCAGTTTTCTATCTTACCTGGAGGCCACTGACATCATCATTACATATGGCTACTACCAGCTTATAAGGTAAGAACTGTCTTGGTGAGCCCCTTCCTTTTTCTTCATCCACCAATTCAGATCCCACACAAAGTGAGTTGGACACCCCTCTGGAGTTAAAACTTTCAGCATGTAAGTCATGAGTTATGTTGTGGCAGCTCCCTTTCACTGCAAATATGATTTTTCCTATCTTTTCCCAGTCACGTGAAAACCTTCTGAGATCCTCTGGTGGTGAATTGTACTTTGGACTACCTTGGGAAATTTAAATAAGGTCTGCATTGGGTATTTCCAAACTTTGTGTGGGCGAGAAGAAGCTTCAGATTTCACCTTAGGGTCCATCAGGTTCTAGGTTTACCCCTGGTTTAAACACTTTTGTATTAGTAATGCTTTAAGCATTTGTATTTCTCATACCATTCTACCTGCACTAGCCTTTATCAAAATAGAGGCTTAAAGGAGAACTAACACCTATTATGAACCTCCCACATACCTTACTATGGCCAGAAAATCCTAATGGCTCCTATGAATCTTCCCCTTGTACCTTTAGTAAAGCGATAACATGTTCAATCAGTCGTGGATATAATGTTCATGGAGACAGACATAACAGTTGCTAGCAGTGTCACGGTACCTCAGACTGAGCTCACTGTACATGGTAATCTTAACCTTTGAGTTGATTTGTAATGTACTGCACACTCCGCCGGTCCTTAACTCTTTGAGTTCCAGAGAGATATCCAATACATTGCGTCACAATGCATTGGATACCTCTCTGGCACTCAAGGGGTTAAAATAGAAGCAGTCATGTCCAATTCCATGACATGACATAAAGCACTGTTATGTGAAAATGTTATATCTTCAGCAAAAGCACAAGGTGAAATTTATATGTGCCACTGGTATTTTCTTGCCATAGTAAGTGGGTGGTTATTATTAGGAGGTGTTAGTTCTCTTTTAATAAGCTTGTCTGCAATGTATCTATGCATACACACATGCGTTCCTGCAAGGGAAAACTGACAGGGGATTTCCAGTTATCCATAACCCCCGGAACTACCATAAGCACCATCAAATCCACCACAATATAAATGTATCCTTGGGGTATAACTGTCACCTACCGCCACCCCCGCCGCAGTCGGGTCTCTGTGTCTGGGCACCGCCGAGCTCCTGCTTCAGTGCATGCACGTGTCCTTCCGGCTTCCTCAGCCCATGCGCATGCACCCGTGACAGTGTCCGCTGTGTGCGGACGTATTCAGCAGCCTCTAGCTGCCTCCGCTTCTACTCTCCCATTGGGCACAGTGTCTTAGCCCAATGGGAGTGTAGAAGGTATTATTGCCCATTGGACATGTTATAAGTCCAGCTGGGCATTTGATTCTCCTTGTCCTGATTGGGCTAGGAAGTAGCCCATTCTGGACTTTGATCTGCCCCCTCCTCCTATTGGAGGGTTGGTGTATTTAACATTGGTCAGCCCCCTCTGTCTTTGCCCGTTCCACGAGCTTGTCTAGTACTATTCATTAAACTTCTGACCTCTGTAACCCTGACCTGGCTAGTCTGACCACCGCTGATATCTGGAATCCACCCGATAGTGACAATAACACTCCTGTTGGTATCAACCCCAGGATACTTCAGGAAGCGCCACAAATAATGATATGGGTAAAATACAGTGTTTACGATTTAAATACAAACATCTACTCCAAATTATTCCAGGAAATGCTTCAAAACACCAATCCTAATAGGTAATAAATAATAGTCTGCCCTAATATACTCCGGGCTATTCTTAAATACTAACAATAAAAAATATAAACGCAATTAAATATAGAATAATTGAATATTCTTACAAATAGTCTTTTCAAAATATCACAAAGGTTCCAAGAGTCCTCAGAGGTCCTATGCAGCTGTTTGATGGACAGGGATTCCCATGGTTAAAACAATAAAAACAAAGTAAAAAGAGAGAAAAAGCGCAAAAGGTCACCTCTAAGTGTAGTATTTTGCTGTTCTTGATCCTCCACCTTCACCACGTGCTCATTACAAATGGTACTACCTCTCAGTGGAATCAGCGTGCCTGGTTTAAACCCCAGGTTGGTTTTCATCCAGGGTACTTCCACTGATATCTCCCTCATTGGTCGATATCTTTGTAGTGGAATCCTTTCTCCTCTTCCAGGATACAACCTCCTCCACTAATTTTCCCTGGACTTATATATTTTATATTCTTGAGTACTATTATTAATACTAGGCACAGAGTTGGGGATCAATATATGAATTTATTATAAACAAACAATGTATTTAAAATAGAAGTGCTAATATTAATCAATTAAAACAAACAGATACTATCACTTAAACAGAATTCTCGCTCTACGCGTTTCGTAGGACCTGCCTACCTCCTCAAGAGCTTCTAACATAAAAATATTGCCATAATTCAATCCAATATTTATAGAGAAGCCTCCTTACTTACAGCATCCCTCGTAATTCCGCCATCGTCATTGACTTCCGGTCAAGTTCCCTATATTTCCACTATGTCGCCATGTGCATACATGATGCTCTCCACCAAAGGAACACATCCACTGTGCATGTTATAACCACCACTGCCACTTTGGAGTTTTTCCCTAAGATAAGTGAAAGATAAAGTTTTACAATACCAATGAGGAATACGTTTCAACTCTTTTTAGTTTGAGGTAGAAGTGATAGACTTCTCTGCATATCAAGACTAAGGTAGAAGTGACAGAACTCTGCATAACTCACCTCTTGAGACTGAGGAGGAAGTGTTCTGCATGCTGAAACTAAGGTTGAAGTGAACTCTGCACATCATGCCTCAATTGAGCCTGAGATAGAAGTGATAGACTGAGATAGAAATGATAGAGCTCTGCATACTGAGACTGAGATAGAAGTGATAGAGCTCTTTGCACACCTCACATCTTTTGAGACTGAGGTAGAAGTGATATAAGTCTGCATATCTTGCCTCTTTTGAGGCTGAGGTATAAGTGATAGAGTTCTTTTCATACTGATACTGAGGCAGACGTTATATATAGCATGTTTAAATCATCAAAACTATTTAAAACTATTTATTTAGAGAGGCAAAAAAGCCTCACACAAATGCATATTTGCTTGAGGATTAAGAAAATCTCCTGTATACAAGGTTTGATTATGTCACTGAGATAATAGATGCATCACTTTTCATCTAACTTAGAAATGTTATCAAGACCCAATAGAGAACCAAAATATTGGCTATTTCCCAATCTTCTGAACTTTATTCAATCCTGTGAGTGATCAAGTCCTTTGAGGTAGACACACCCAAGCAACTTGTCTCACACATATGAGTGCCAGCCTGCATTGCTATAATATAAATATATATGGATATGAGCTGTTCCTCCTACTTTCTGTGGAGGGGTTTAAAAGACAGACTGAGGCCTGACTCAGTTGCCCTTGTGTTGGTGTTATACTGAGGTAGTCACCACTATCGTATACCCATTCTGGCTGTGAGAACTGCTCTGTGTATGACCCGTTTCTGGCTGCGAACCCGTTCTGTGTATTACACAGTTTGGCTGCGAACTCGCTTTGTGTATGACCCAGTCTGGCTACTAACCTATTCTGTGTATGACCCAGTTTGGCTGCGAACCCACTCTGTGTATGACTCGTTGCTGAATACTTACTCGTAGGTACAAACACACTGGCTGGTCTATATTACTGCTGCTCCATTTAATGGCCACAGTGTGTGTACCTGGGCTTCCGTTTTCTGACCCATGTGTAAGAGGGTCCCAAATCTGACTGCAGCGTGAGTCAGAGGGTTCAGTAACCTACTGTATATAGCCTGAGGATCCTGAATCTGACTGCAGCGTGAGTCAGAGGGTTCAGTAACCTACTGTGTATATAGCCTGAGGGTCCTGTATCTGACTTCTGCGTGAGTCAAAGGGTTCAGTACCTGTGTCCTATAGCCTAGGAGATGGTGATTAGTCTGTATGACATGGGTATTCTTAGGGTATAGATAAATAGATGTAGACACTAGTACTTGTAACATATGATTAACTTCAATACTTGTCGCCTTTATTGGTATCCTTTTATATTATGTTACCTTGGGTCCTTGCTGTTATTCACTTTCGGCTCTGTTAAATTGCGGGCACAGGAATCATGCCGTCTTTCAATCGACTTTCCGCCTTTGTTCTTAATCCACACACAGTAATCACTATAATCACTGAATAAGCCTTTAATTTGCCTTAAATCTTCCTTCAATTCACCAATCAGGTTCAGAATAAAATGAAGTCAAAGGTCTTTTATGTATATGCCATTTGTTTATTCGTTGTAATAAATGTTAGTCTATAAATGGACTATAAATACCACTAACAAGTCCACAGATAGAAGCGATTCATTGACTGTTTTATTATATTTGTGATATAGGTGGACCCGAGAGTTATCAGGACGCCGTGATCACATATAGTGAGGCGATAGATAGATAGATAGATAGATAGATAGATAGACAGAGATTTTTTGTTTGTTTGTTTCCACATATTGCTTACTAAAACAAGCATACTTGTGTATTTTTTTCCTTCACATTTTGGTACATGAGTGATACATACAGTATAAATACTTATTTTAATATGTATAAAAGTTGGATGGGCAGCAATATTACTTCTGGGGGATAAATGTCTGGGCGTTCTCACCAATTTGCAAGTGAAGATGTATTAAGAGAAGAGGCCAGCATTCACAGGACTACTGAAGAACAATTTATTATGAAGAAGTCAACTTTTCAATGTGTTACAACATATTTTCATCAGGACTAATAAGGAACCTCCATTCCCCCCATCCTATTCTATCCTATATTATAATTTTCTAGGATGTTTGTCAGAAGCCGTCATGTGCAGTAGAGACGGCTACATGCGCTGCAGTCATACGCAGTAGCAAATGCCAGGAAGGTGCTTAGAGAGGACCACGGTCTGAATTTGGAGCTCCCAGCTCCGTATCAGCCGCAGTGCGTTCGGCCAGTCAGTACTGCACATGACTGCAGAGCCGCCAGTGTTGGTCCTTGTGCACGGGCTTTAAAACTAGTCTATTAATATTTGAATTTGGTGCCCAAACACCACTGATACATCATACATGAAGAACCACAGTCCCCTTTTTGAATATTCATACTATAAGAGACCTGTCACTAACAGTGATATATCACAATGAGTGAAAGACTTGCAACTAGTTTAACCAATGATGTGGCTAATGAAAAAAAAAAAAATGTAAAAAACTAGGAAATTAAAAAAAAAATGCCGTAAATTCAACCATTTTAACTGTTCAGAAGGTAAAACAGATTTTCTTCTCATTAATAAGTACAGCACATCTGCTTTGCAAATCTGTTCAACAGGTTACAATGAGGACACCATAAGGATCCTGTACCGGGGCTAGTCAATTGTGGGACCCCCAGCTGTTGGGGTCTACAACTGCTTGTTGGGGATAGTGGAAGTTGTAGTCACCAGCAACTGATGGTTTCCTCACATTAGAAAGCTTATAGCATAAAAACACATATTCATACATACTCAGAGCTCTGTATTTTCATTTAGTTGACAGAGAAACAGCAAGGGAACAGTTGCACTATAGCTAACAGATGTTCTGGACAGAAACTCAGCAACATTAGGATTACAGAATGAATTTGGCATTGTGGGTAGAGTATAATCTGTTACAAACTATACCAGCTATAGCCTGGCTGGGAATAAGAGCTGTAGCTGAGGGAGTAAGGCATTATGGGTAGTATCTGAAATCTGTATTCTAGTTATTAGTTGACCTCTCACTTCAACAAATTTAGTTTGTTTCAAACCCGCCTAAATGCTGTGCTAGCCATTTTTCTGTAAATTATTTTTATTATACACCTTTTGATTGTTGTGTCTCAGTGCAAAAATGTACAGATTTGCCAGTGCGGATCTATTAAAAAAGGTCTCTATTGCCAGTAACTGCAGAGGTATACCGTACGGTGCATGAGAGCTGTAGTACGCATGGTGAGCTATCTCTACCATGGTTTGGATGTTGTCAACAAGCCCCATATGCCAGGCCATAGCTCCCACAGGTGAATGGTGTTAAATGATACCATTCCCTGTTTAATAGTGTTAAAAAGGCATAGAGGGAAAAGAATGCCCTGAAAACACCCATATTGCCCTTCTCTTGCAGCAAGCGGCATTAAGGGGAGGATTTCTGGGGTACATAGCTTAGCAGAAGGAACAAGAGTTATGAATAAAAATTAATATCTTCGCTTGATTTAGCATGTAATCACCATAGTGCATTCACCCCAGTGTGGTGTTATATTCTAATTAGCTACGTTATACCAATTAGTTCACTGCACAGTGTTTGGGAATATTGTCTGACATGAAAGAGATTTACAGTAAAGTACCACACTGTGCCACTGTTAATTTGTATTATAAACAAATGGATAACACAGCATACATGTAGCTTTTAATTTTCTTTAAAATTCATTAAACTAATCTTAATAAAGTGACAAGTCCACTTTATGTGATAGAGAAATGACTGTGTTAGCCAAACATGGTATTAACTTGTGTAAAGGTACTTGTTGGGTATTAACTTATAGAAAGGTGTATGTCTGGGTATTCCCAGTTGCAATGGTATATAACAGCCATTATCTGATTAAAGTGAATGATGTGACTTGTCCTAGTGGTGTATATTCTGTATACATAAAAGATGCTACAGTGTTAGCCTTAGGAAAAACAAGAAACTGGCAGGTTAAAAGTTCTGGAAAGACAGGGATGACAGCCTCATCACTATACCAACTATTAACCCCTTGAATCCTAGATACGTCTGCAATGTAACATAGTAACATAATAAATTAGGTTGAAAAAAAGACACACGTCCATCAAGTTCAACCATTTCCTCATATCCCAAATTAATGAACAGAGAAGCAAATTATTGGAGGTCTCTGTAGCATTCAAGGGGTTAAATGTAGCTTTATTTAGAACCTACATCCAATTGAAGGTACATTGTGGTGTTCTGTATACCCTGCTGTTAACATGTCATGTTTAATTCCATAATGACAGTGCTCCTTTAAATGTATAATTTACTTTAATCTCTGTGTGCATACTTGCAGATGAAAGTGATGGTGTAAAGTGGAATTAAATCCATGTTAATGCAAATATAGAACTATTTAAGGTAGACTGAGTCACATGGCATGGATGTAATTGAATATGACTCCTGTATTAATTCATTTGTGACTGATGCTCATCTTTATTATGGTGCAGGAGGCTGACAGGCGGTCCCAGGAGAAAATGTTTCAAAACAAGAAAATTGGGTAAAAAAATCTAAATCTTTTCCAGCATTGGTATGGAGCAGTGAGACTATACAATATCCCACTGTGAACATGGGAATATAACACTCATACATTTCTCATCTCCTGCAGCTATCCACTGTGCAAGTTTATTAGTATAACTAAGACTGGGAGGTTTGCATCTGTATAACTGGATACAAGGGCCTTATCCAGAAAGCTCAAGAGGTGATTCAAAAGGGGATTTTAACTATTTAATGCTAGAGAGGTTTCCAACACATTGCAAAGCAATGCCTTGAATAGTTGTCTAGCATCCAAGGGGTTAAAAAAATCTAAATTAATCGTAATACTTTTAATGAATTATAAAGCAGCAGTAAACTTTTTTTTTATGAAAACATACTCTTTCCTGACGGTATAACAAAGTTGCTCCCAATGTTTTCTGATGTTTATAACCATTCCAACTGTCAGGAAGTGATAACGCTGTTGCTGTCATGTTCCATGGACCACTGCTGTCAGTAACTCCCCTCTCCCATAGCATGCAATAGGATAACTTATGAACCATGGGTGAACTGTAGGATTATTTTTTGGTTGCTAGAATGGAATGTTAATATTAAAAAGCAACTGTTTAAGTTGTAATAACTCTGGAAAGATAAATCTCCCAACAATGGGAGTACCCTTGTTTTACTTGGCATGGAAAGCCCTACAACACATAGATTTTCCACAAAAACGTTACTGTTTCTTTACTTTATATAAACCTAAACTGAGTATGAATGTTTGGGTTCCATAATGTAGAAATAAGGCAATTTTAATGAGGAGCATTTGTTATTCCACTATACCAGTCAAACAAGGAAGGAAATGACCAAAGAACAAACAAACAATCCTTAAAGGAAGCTAAACCAATAGGAATACATGAGTTTACAATAGCATGGATGCCTTTCTAGTATCTAATAGGTTAAAGCTGTGGTTCTCAGCAGGGCCGTTGTTACATTCCAAAAAAGATATGAGGCTAGAGCCTATGGTAAAATTCAACAGAGTGCCCCCTGCCTGAGGTAGTGACGATAACGTAGTAGTGAGGACTGGGTTATTTATTTTAATAACTGAACTATAATGCAGCTGTTTCTTGTCTGCAACAAGTTGGAGAATCACAGTGCGCCTAGCCATGTTTCACAGAGTTACACATTTGTGTGTGTTGCTTTCTGACATTTATACACTAATATCTTTGATTTATATATACATGGATCAGTGGTGTAACAAGAAATGCAGGAGCCCCCCCGCAAACTCTGTTGAGTTGACTTCATTCCGCTGGGACATAAAGGGCTCACTTGAAATCTGGTAGTCAAAAAAAAAGAACAAATAAAGCAAAAAAACACATACAGTGTCTGACATCCCAGCCTTATTCCACTGTCCATTGGTAGACGCAGAACTCCATATACACTTTTCCTACACCTGCTTTGTTATACTGTCCACTGATAGCTATAGAACAGCACATATACTACACACCAGCTTTGTTCAACTATCCACTGGTATCCTTAACATTGCATATGCATTGTCTGACACCCCAGCCTTGTTCCACTGTCCAGTGGACTAGCAGAAAATGCTCCCCCTCTGTGCAAATTCTGTTGATGGGTTCCCCCTAAGCTCCTTCCCTCTATTGATGCCCTTCTCCCACCTTCTTTCCACTCACACAATAATAAGAAGGAGGAAGTTGAAAGAGAGATAGAGTAAAACAGAGTAAAACAGAAAAAGAACAGACATGGACAGACAAGGAAGGAGCATATTTTCTGCCCTTAAATATTTGTACCAGCATGTAAAAGAGAACTGTATGTGTACGTGGCTCAGTAATATAACATCACAGTGCACAGTTCACTAAAGTTTGTGAAATGTGTACACAAACCAAGCTAAATCTACATGTGCACTTCCATCTTTTAACAGCAGTAGATGTATCCATATTGTACACTATTGCTTTAAAGGGATAGTAATGGTTAATATTCAGTTTATTTAATATTGTAGCCCTTAAGAATTAACAAGGATGTAAGTCTTAGCTCTCAAGTCTTTATGGTTTGAGAGATATACATCTCTAAAGTTACCTCCTGAGAGAAGTCAGCGCTCTAGCTGACAGATGCAGAATCCGCTCATTTGACTGGATGGAGGCTCTTCAGCAGAGCCGAAATCGCACAATCTCAACTTTAATACTTCCTTGGAATGGTCTACAAAGTGTGCCTGGTTTGCAGGCACACTTTGTAGACTGTTCCAATGAAGTATTAATGTTGAGATCCCGCAATTTCTAATCTGCTAAAGAGCCTCCATCGGGTCAAATGACCGTATTCTGCAGCTGTCAGCTACAGCGCTGAGTTCTCTCAGGAGGTAACTTTAGAGATGTATATCTCTCAAACCATCGTTGTTAATATTTTCTTAAGGGCTACAATATTAAATAAACTTAATTTGAACCATTGCTATCCCTTTAACTCTATTCTGGACTATGCAGCCACTGGACAGCACCTGTACAATACTCTGAATGTAATTATATGGGCATATTTATGAAACCAAACATGGAGAAAAACAGCTACATCTTATTTATCAAAGAAAAATTCCCATTATGTTCATAGCTGGCTGTCACAGAGTTATCCATGGAAGCAGCTATAAAGCTGTGTTTATTGGAAAGAAAACATTTCAGTGATTCCTGTCACATTTATCAAGTGAGCAGTATGCTGCTTCCATGGATATTTCTGTGACAGTAAGCTGTGATGAAGTCTATGACTCACATTTATCAACAAAAAAATGGAGAAACTCTGGAGCAAACCAGCTGCACCATATGTATCAAAAAAATTGCTCTGAACATAACATAATTCTTTGATCAATAAGGTGCAGCTGTTTTTCTCCACTTTTTTCTGATAAATATGCCCCTTATAAGTACATTCAGAGTATTTTATAGGTGCTGTCCTGTGGTTGCATCATCCAGGATAGAGCTCACGCAATTGTGTGCAATATGGGTACAGCTACAGCAGATAAGCAGGGCCGGATTTACATCTCAGGAGCCTGTAGGCACAGAAATCTGAAGCGCCCCTCCCCCGCACCCCCCCCATTGGCCATCTCCACTGGACACCTCCACAATGCTCCAAATCTCCACATTACTCCCCATATCCATATTGCCCTCAGATTGGCCCCCATCAGCTCCAACTTGCCCCCATCAGCTCCAACTTGCCCCCATCAGCTCCAACTTGCCCTCACATTACCCCCATCAGTTCCAACTTGCCCCCATCAGCTCCAACTTGCCCTCACATTACCCCCATCAGCTCCAACTTGCCCCCATCAGCTCCAACTTTCCCTCACATTACCCTCATCATCTCCAACTTGAACCATCAGCTCCACATTGCCCTGTTTCCTACCTCCCTGGTGGTCCAGCGGCAGGAAAAGTCTGTGCCTACTTCTGCACAGAACTGTAGCTCCTGTTGATTCTAATGACAGGCGCTCTTCTGTGGGGTGATCCTGTAGGCTGATGCCTACTCTGCCTTATGGCAAATCCGGCCCTGCAGATAAGACATGGTTGGGTACAGACAATGACTCCTCTTACACACACAGTGATAGCTTGTTCACTGGGCTTTTAGGGCACTGCAGTCAAAATGCTACTCTTCAGCTGTGTAGGAGTACAACTCCAAACACCCTGTGCTAGTCATAACCTATCTCAGAATGATGGAACGTTAATTCAACAGGCTGGCTGGAAACCTTAGACACACTCCTTCCACTGATCATGATGTGAAAAAATACCCCAGGTCCAAGCAAAGACATTTAATATGAAACCCCATCTCAGCTCTCCTAACTACTAGTCCCCACAATGTCTGAAACTGACTCCCTACCCAGTATCATGTCCTGCAGTGTCCTCCTGTAGAGAAGTGTACATTCTGATCATCAGGGAGTGCTCCGACCAGTAACAGGAAGTGGACCCGCCCCCTGCTATCATCATTGGATGAAAGCAGCAGGAGGAAGGATCTGACAGCCTGTACTGCACTCAGGCTGGAAAGAAGCGGTGGAGCTCCTCATTTTAGGTATTGTGAGGAACTTGGGAATAAGCTGGAGTAGAAATGGGCGGGGAATAGGAGGAGCACAATGGAAGTTTCATTAGAAACTCACCACATCTGGAGAATCAGCCACTGCCCCGGAGGCCTGGTAATTAGAAGCTAAAACTGGAATCTCAGAGGCAAATCCGGAAAGTCTCCAGCTAGGGGCATCAGTCATAGTAAACAGTTCCATTTTCCATCAATTATTTCCAATAGCTGCAGGAATTTCCCAGATCAATAGTATAAAAACCCTGGTTGACAGTATGAGCAGTAGCACCCTTCACCTGAGCAAATGGCAAGTGTGGCAGTAGGTGACCCTTTGTTATACTTGTCATCCCCAACCAGTCCCAAGGAGCAGAAAAAGATAGGAGGAGGTAATGAAACTGAGGGCGTTGGGGGAGTAGCTGTTGTGGACGAGAGTATGAGAGAGTTTTTGGTGGAAAGCAATAAGGAATGTGAGAAAGAGATGCAAATGCGGAGGGACATCACTTTCACCACCAGCAGTGACATTCAGGAATTTGCTGCTGCTGTAATTCCTGCTGCCGAGTGTCATGGTTTGTTAAGACTCAGACGCAAAGTTAGGTAAAAACACAACTTTATTGAAAAGTTTAAGACAACCCCATAGGGTATCATACATGTTCATACATATATATAGCAATGACAGGAAAAGCAATAATAATAGTGATACAGGCTCTACCGGCCCTGCCAATATACCAGGCAAGGCAGCCAGAAAGTGGTACAAGGAATAGCTAGGCTCTACCGGCCTTGCCAATATACCGGGCAAGGCAGCCTAGTACACGGAGAATTAGTAGGCTCTACCGGCCCTGCCAATATACCGGGCAAGGCAGCCAGGACTGGTACTCAAAGGATAGTTGGCTCTACCGGTCCTGCCAATATACCGGGCAAGGCAGCCAAAACGGAGTGGGTGGCAACCACTAAAGCCTCAGTGACTGTCTAGGTGACAACAACAACAGTCACAAGGATGACATGCAGAGGCTAAATGAGCGCAAGTGGCAAGCCAAGGAATAGCAGGAGACCACCAGTACCCACGTACTGGAGAAAAAACGGAGCTGCCTAGGACTTGACAGCTATAACCAGCATAGAGAGAACCAGTACCACGTACTGGAGACACAGTTACTCTAAACCGGTACAATAGACTCAGATGTGGTGGAGTGAACCAGAACCTCGTACTGGGGAGACCAATATCTCTTCTGGTGCAACAGCAACCGGTGAACAGGAGCAAGCTAGTACCCACGTACTATAATCATAGACTTACTGGTGCAACGGCAGTCGGTAGTTGGTGGAGCAAACCAGTACACGCGTACTGGGGAACCGTCTCTCTTCCGGTGCACAGCAACCGGTAACCAATGTAAGCAACCAGTACCCGTGTACTGGAAGCATAAGTCTCAAAAGGTGCAACAGAAGCCGGGTGGCTAAGGAGCGAACCAGTACCCGCGTACTGGAGACACAAACACAATGTTGCAACAGCAGCCGGGTGGCTGTGGAGCTAACCAGTACCCACGTACTGGGAACACAAATCTTACCATGCAATAGCAGCCGGGTGGCTGTGGAGCGAACCAGTACCCACGTACTGGAGACACAAATCGCTATCGTGCAATAGCAGCCAGGTGGCTGTGGAGCGAACCAGTACCCACGTACTGTGAACACAAATCGCTAACGTGCAATAGCAGCCGGATGGCTGTGGAGTGAACCAGTACCCGCGTACTGAGAATACAAATCACTATAGAGGCAACAGCAGCCGCGTGGCTGTGGAGCGAACCAGTACCCGCATACTGAATAAACCAGCAAGGAGTAGAAATGTCGCCAAGGCGACCAGGGAGCAATAGCTGACTACAGGTGAACTGGATAAGGAGCACAGCAGGTGAATACAGGAACCAGCACTCCAGACGGTCAACCGGATCAGGAACGGCAGTGGGGACTGGCAGCAGGAAGCAGCGACACAACGGCAACTCCAACCGGATCAGGAACAGAAACAGGAACCACTGAACTGGTAACTCAGGAACTTGACGATCTCAGGTAAGCAGGAACATAGCGAGGGGCCCAGGAAACTCAGGAACATAATGGAGATGCGAGCAGCATAGAGACAACACGAAAGGGCAACCAAAGGGTGCCCAGGCTCAGTCTAAATAGGCAATGCAGGGCTGGCTGAAGGCAGACTCTGCTCTGCTATAATTCCTTTTGGTTTCCCTTGCCATTTGTGTGTTTGCTGGACATTATTCAACTACTGCATGTTTTTGTACAGTGATGTTTACAATAAAACTTACTGTATGTGATATCTTGCTCTTTACAAAATATTTTCTATCTTCTGCTATCAGTCTGCCTCAGTCACAGCTCACGTCAGTCACCTATCTCTTAAACTGTTGTAATTATTTTTAATAAATTGCCCCTATCCCTATCACTCTCAACAAAAAATAAAACATCCACGCTCCTTGTTCAACTGTATCTCTTCCCAAGAGATAACACAGAGATAACAGCCAGATCAAAAAGGAACTTGGATCAAGGCTGCAGGTATCTTCTTGGGATATTTGGGATACATCTTCTTTACTTCTTTCTCACACCCCCAGACTCCTCATCACAGAGATAACAGCCAGATCAGGAATGAACTTGAATCACGGTTGCTTGTGACTTTCTAGTCAGTCACACAAAATGTTGGGGTATTTTGGGATACATCTCCTTTGATCCCTTCTCACTCTCCTAGCCTCCCCTAGCGCAGGGCTAACAGTCTGATCAGGAAGGAAATTGGATCAAAGCTGCCTGTATCAGTCAAGGAATATTTGGGGGGTATTTGAGTCAACCTCCTTTCTCCTTTCCTCTTGTCCTGTGTCCCCAAGACTCCCCAAATACAGAGAAAATATTTCCTGATCACAAGACTCCCTAAACTACACTCCCATTTTAATTTATTTACCTATCCTAACAAGATGAAAAATTGTGGACCGCGAGGGAGCTCCAGGTAGGAGATGGGGGCATTGTGGAGATTAAGGGGCATTGTGGAGATTGAGGGGCATTGTGGAGGGGGGCAATGTGGTCGGGGGGGCCAATGTGGCGAGGGGGCCGTGGCACTTCTTGCACCAGGGCCCAGAGGTTTCTAATTACACCTCTGGGTCTTGAAATAACCTACTTCCAGCAACACCACCTATAACACCTATAAGTGTCCCTCTTTGGCCATTTGAAAAGTTGAACGGTACGTGTTATGTCTACAGCTATAAACTTTGTCACTAAAGGATGTATTACAGGAGCACACAGTAAGGCTAATGTATGAGTTCACCAGTGCAGCTACACTGTAGTTACATTTTAACAACAGTGGCTGCACTTACTGTTTTTCAATAGCGCACATGATCGCTGTACTGCATAAGGGCAGAAACACTAAGCCGTCTCTGCTTTAAAAGGATAGTAATGTTTCATAATAAAAGCAGTTCTAATTAATCTTCATAGTATTTGGGCCTTGGAGAGTGTTATTTCAATTCTGTCAGAGCTGTAGTTCAAGAGTAATTGAATGATAAAGTATACCACTCCTGCTGCTTATCTAAGAGCAGCAGGGTGTATCCAGGTAGATTGCAGAGAGGGACAATCTTCAATTAAGATAAGGGAAAAAGCTGAAAACCCTGTCAAGGGGGGCAGGGTTTTTATTGTTCTCACAGTAAGAATATTGTTCCTTGCTATGAGCTGTCTGGTCTCAAGACCAGATTTCACATCTGACGGGAGGTGGCTTACACTAGGTAAAAGGGGAGGGAGGAGGAAACTTTATCATTCAATTATTCTTGAACTACAACTCTTGCAGTATTGAAATAACACTCTCTATGGCTCAAATACTATGAAGATTAATTGGAGCTGCTGTTTTTGTGAAACATTACTATCACTTTAATTCCAGTAAGTCCAGTACACTTGCCCCATAGCACACATAATGATGTGACATACACTAATTCCATTTCCTCTAAGACTTGCTTAGTACATTGGCCACAGACTGCCCCTTTTTCCTCCCCTTAGAGCAAATGGCATTATGGGGAGAAAATATGGCATACATAGCTTAGTACATTGACTTTAGGCAGAGACAGGGACTCTACACTAAGAATTGTCCTTGATATAAAGCGGAATTGGTTTTGTACATTTAACCGTGTGCCTTATGTATCAAGGCAAAATAAAGCAAATTTGTTCCTGTGTTCACAAATGAAAATACCCCAAATTCCCTTTGATTTAAATCGGGCTTTTTAACCACTTGAATGCTAAAGTGTTCTCCAAAGCATTGTGATGCAAAGTGTTGAAGGCATCTTTAGCACCCAAGGAGTTAAAGGGTCCTTTTAAATCAATTGAAACTGGGGGAATTTATTTCAAAGGGATTCATTGTCCCCTATATTGCAGTTTGTCTGCCCCAGAATGACTCCACTTTTCTTTAACATTGGACCGAACGTGTTATCGAATTCCAGAGTCCCAAAATGCTACATAAAAGGCAACTTTTCTTGTGCTTTAAACTCAGAATTCTCTTTGTAAATATGCCTTAGGATTAATTCACTGTATATTCTGTAGTTTGTGTCATCTGCAGTACCGACTCTGCATAGTTTATAGGATAAGGGCTGTATGCACAAAAGGATGAGAAATTCTAGACCAAACATTCTGCAATATCAGGAGCAAATAAGCATTCCCAAAATTCCCAGTGATACCCCATTCCCAAAACTGATCAAACCGTTAAATATTAGCTGTATCTAACACATTTCAGAGTGATCCCCTCTAGTACTTAAGGAGTTAAAAACTTCACTTTAATCAATGGGGATTTTTTTTTGCTGCGGTTTATTTTGATTTGCTCCAAAATTGTTCCTGTTGTTTGTTGTGCTTATAACACTAAAGAGGCAATTATTTTATAGGAACATGTATAACCCCAAGGCAATTAACCCTCTCTTAAATCAGGCCTGGCAGAAATCCCTCCTGCATGGATTGGTTCTGCAGATTTAAAGTGACAGTAATGTCCCATAAAAAAATTCTTCTTGTTTTGTAGAGTTTAAAAAAAGTTTCCATTTTCCTGATGTCAGCTGTAAAGATGACAGCAGGAGATTTGAGTTGGCTGACTCAAGGAGGCTCTTCAGCAGAGATGAAATTGCGTTATTTAAAAAAGATCTAGTTAATTGTAACGGTCTACAAAGTGTGCTTGCAAACCAGGCACACTTTGTAGACCTTTCCAGTAAAGTAATTATTTTTAAATAATGCGATTTCAGCTCTGCTGCAGAGCTGCCGGCTGGTCCCCAGACCAGGATCTCCTGCTGTCAGCACAGCGCCGACATCAGGAAAAGGGGAGGGAGGGGGGAACTTTACATGCAAATATCTCTCAATCCGTAAAGATTTGTGCCACATAATTTATTTTTTTAAACTCTACAAAACAAGAAGAATTTTTTTATGGGACATTAGTGTCTCTTTTAACTTTAATTAGCACTGGATAGAATTGTCAAATGACTCAAGGAAAAGCCAAAGAACAGAAGGGGTGCTCTACATTCAAATCAATAATATCCAAATGGAATAAAAGTGATTCTCGTTCTCGCAATCAGTGATCCACCGGTTGTTAAATATACAACCGGTTAAAGGGATAGTAATACTTAAAATGTAAAATAAAATATGTTGTAGGGTTTATCCCCCTGAGTAAAACAAGGGTACTCCCACTGCTGAAAGGTGTTTTATTCAAAAGTTATTACAGCTCAAAGTTGAATTTTTTAGGTGCAATATCACAGTGGCCTGAAATTATACAGTGGAGCTGTTGCTACACCATCTTATGGAGATTTATGGTCTATGGACCAGAGCTGTCCATAGGATCATGTAGCAACAGCGCCACTGTACAATTTCAGGCCACTGTGATATTGCACCTAAAAAATTCTTCTTTGAACTGTCCTAACTTTTGAATAAAACACCTCTCAGCACTGGGAGTACCCTTGTTTTACTCAGGGGGATAAACCCTACAACATTTTTTTTTTACATTTTAAGTATTACTATCCCTTTAATGGAAAAAGGAGTATTAGTCCTGACCCTGTACAGGCACTCCATTGGTTAACTCCAAACGTCCAATTATTCCAAATCAAAGCGATCAGACAATATTTTAAACATTAACAACTGGTTTAATAAAAAATGAATAATAAACAAAAACAAAATATCAAGAGTTAAACCAACACGTTTCTGCATCCAAAGATCCTTTCATCAGGGTGTCAGATTCTATAAATATGATCTTCCTTGTCCTGAGTGGTGGCAAGATGTAAAACAAGCCATTGTTCTTTTGTTTGTCTGCAGAACCTCTGAAATTTTGGTCTGATTTTTTTTTAACGCTCTTAGGGGTTCTCCCTAAGAAGGAAGTGTAATGCATATGTGAACTCCTTGATCTCAGTGCATAGGGAAAACAGCTGCACCACCCTGACAAGGTTGAAATGTATGTTTGGGGTTAACCGGTTTTCCTATGTAGAGAAGAACTGCCTGTCCTTTTGGGAAGGATTAGTCTAATATATATGTGACAATTCTCTTTTGTAAGAGCACTAGAGAGCTAAAATATTATTCTCTGGAGCAGTGACTAGCTAAAGAATAAATGACTTGTGCTTTTGTTTATCCTGAGAGCTTTTCACATTTTGGTATTTTTTTTCGAATACTCTTAGAGGGTCTCCCTTAAAGTAAAAGGTAAGCCAGATATGCACACCTTGCTCTCAGTGCCTATGGAAACCAGCTACACCTCACTAACGACATATAACAAGGCCAAAAAATGTTAATCTGAGGATAGCTGCTATTCCTATGCTGAGGGGTCTTGCCTGTCATTTTATGTGAGACTAGTCTAATATATACTTGGACATTTCTGTTTTCATTATTAAAAATAAGATATTTCAAAAAGCCCTTAACAGTTTATCATACACAGTTGATCATTATTATAAAAAGGGGGTTATTTCAAAAGCATAGTACATGGCCTTAATATGTGCATGGCTTGCCTGGTCTTGGTATTGCAATTAATTATGATTTGTTTAAAAATTACATACAGTTTGCAATGGGGTGGGTTGGGCCTCTAAAATGGACTTGTGGTTTACTAACTCCTTAATCACTCACACATTATTAATGCTTGAAAGCAGTTGAGTCTAACCTAGGGGGATACTGTATATTTTATTTCTTATGTTTTAGGTGTTTTAACTAGGTCCTCTTATGTGCTTCTTTAAAGACAACTTCATCAGGAGCATATTTAAAATGTAAGTGTTTTAATCTAGAACAGGGTTGTCCAAGTTCGGTCATCTGGGTCCTGAACAGTACAGGATTTAAGGATTTTGCCTCAGTTTAATCAGGGAAATCCTTACATCCCGGCCTGTTGGTGGCCCTTGAGGACTGAACTTGGACAGCCCTGATCTAGAATGTTCTTGGAGGCAATAACTTTTTATATATATATATATATATATATATATATATATATATATAAGAAATCACTTTAAGTGGGGTACCTTGGAGAGATAAGAAGCTTAAACATACTTTGGCCAAACTATGCAACAAAACTCTTATTATTTTTAAATAAGTAGATCTGCACATTGGCATGATATATGCCTTCCCCAGGGTTCACATTATTTGTATGGAGCAGCTCCATCATTTTGTCATTTTTTTTCTTTCTCCTCTCTCATGATATTAGAGACCTGAAATGTGATACTCCTGAACAGTGCAAGCCACAGAAAAAGCACTAGTGCTTTTGCTCATCCTCAAATTTTCTCATGCTTTTTTGTGTTTTAGGAATACTCTTAGGAGTCTCCCTAGGATTGAAGAGTAATCCAGATGTGGATGCCTTTCTCTCAGTGCCTAGGGAAAACAGATGCACATCACTGATGAGACCCAACAAGGCCCAAACATACCTCTCTGGTTAGCTGGTATTCCTGTGCAGAGGGGACTTGCCAGTCATTTTGGGTTATATTAGTCTAATGTGTACTGTAATTAGAAATGTATCTAGATACCTAAAAAGTGATGCTCCAGAGCAGTGACTAGCCATAGAGCAAGCCAGCCACTTGTGCTTTTTTCATCCTCAGGGCCTCTCACATTTTGGTATGGATTATGTTTTGCAACTTATTGCATGTGTAACCCAGGAAATGGTGCTACTTGTATCCCAGTTTGAGAAAACTGAGAACTTGTCCAAACTCATTCAGATACAAACATCAAATCCAACAACGTTGTTCATTTAGTAAGCCAGGAACCCATATTGCTCCTGTGCTTTATTAATTTTGCCATTAGCACCAGTTCTTATAAACACACCCCACATATTTACACTGTGCCGATATTTAAATACAACAATGTAGGGAGACATTCTCTCTGCGTCTTCTAACTAACAGACCTGAATACTGGCTTATTCTTACTCCTGCAGTCAAACATCAAATTGCTTGACCCAGACTGTCACCTTGCAGATCTCCTGGGAGGAATCACAAAAGAGAGACCTGAAAGGGGAAGGTTGATTGGAGGAAAGGTTTAGGCATGGAGAGGAGGAGGACAGGAAATACTCTGGGGAGACAGGAAGTGAGCCATCTTTACAAGAAGAGATCAAATTGGTAGCATCCCTCCCTTTTGTCACAGTATGTGGATTGGGTCTTTGCCTTGGTACTATATTAAGGAACGTGTTGCATTATTCATCAATTACTGTGTGTGTGTCTTTTATATTTTTATAAATGTACGTTCATTTCATTAATAAATACGCAGCAGTGTTTTCTG
Source organism: Rhinophrynus dorsalis (assembly GCA_037306005.1). Classification (NCBI taxonomy): domain Eukaryota; kingdom Metazoa; phylum Chordata; class Amphibia; order Anura; family Rhinophrynidae; genus Rhinophrynus; species Rhinophrynus dorsalis. The sequence continues at coordinate 214,237,508 of CM074719.1, read as the reverse complement.
GTTTATTTAATATATACTCTATACCTTTTAAATATTTGGCTGCAGGAGCAAGAAGAAGCCACTAAACATGTCTACAGGTTAGTCAGTGAAGGACGAATTTCTCCCTGCATCTTTATATTTAGACCTTTGAGTAACAGGGGTAAGCAATGCATTGCAAAGAATACTTTGTGTACACCTCTGCCACTCAAAGGGTTAAATCTCTGCACACTATAACTATAGGGATGGGGTATTTTAGAAGCATTAGTAGTAACAACATAATAAATAAAGCATAACAGAAATTTGAACAGTGCTGTCATAGTGCCGGTTTACTAAATAGTTCTCTAAGGGACATATGTGCAAAACAAAAAAAAAATTAGCAATTATGGGACACACCAATTGCACCATAATGGATAAAAAAAAAACAGACATTGAACTAAACGGTGGTTTAACCCCTTGAATCCTAGAGAGGTGATAAAACCCATTTAAATCAATTAGGATTTGGGAAATGTGTATTTGTTAAACTATTGCATTTGTGTATATTGGCCATAGCATCATCTGACCCTAATTTGCACAATGTTGTTTTATATGTAATGGAAAATAAATCATGTTTACACAATTGTTCCAAACAGAAGATCATCATTTACATAAAGCTCTGTCTCCCGGAAGGTATATTAAATGAATACTAACACCTCTTAATATCAGCGTATCTTGATCTGTACAGGGACTCCTATTGGCTACTGTGAATCAATTCTGAGTTTATTGGTTCTCCAAAATTATAATTTAACCACTGAGTGCCAGAGGGGTATCCAACGCATGATTTTGCAATGCACTAGAGTCCCCTCTGGTAGTGACAGAAAACACATTTAAAGAGATAGTAAGGTCCCCAAAAAATATAAGCAAACCGGTAGAAGTCATAAAAAAATAGTTAATGCCCTAATTCCTGTCTCTCAAACCTTTATGGTTTGAGAGTTATAAGAAAATAAATAAGCTGTATACCTGATTCATGAGATCCTGGTTCCGGGATCACACGGTGGCTCTTCAGGAGTGCTGATGTCGAGAGCTCTAAAAATAAATAAGTCATCGGAATGGTCTACCACGTGTGCCTGGTTTGCAAGCACACATTGTAGACCATTCCGATGAAGTATTTATTTTTAGATCTCTTGATGCCAGTGCTCCTGAAAAACCGCATCTGGTCAAACGACCAGATTCTGCTTCTGACAGCTTTACAGCTCGTCAGACAGAAAGAGGAGGGAACAGAGAACTTTATTTTCTTATATCTCTGAAACCATAAAGGTTTGAGAGATAGAAATAAGGGCATTAAGCATTTTATTTATTGCTTCTACCAATTTGCTTATATTTATTTTGGGACCTTACTATCCCTTTAAGGAAGCAGTCATGATTCTTTATTGCAGGACTCCAGGAACCCATCTCTTTACACTGGAAGCTTCCTAAAAGGCCCTCAGTGAGGGGAATAGTCCTAAAAAAACATCATGTCTGCCTCTATGGACGCAATATCCAAACTAAATAAAAGTTCGTTTTGGAGAACCAGTCCATGTAGAACTGATTCATAATGACCATTAAAATTTTCTGACAGGCTAAATCTAGACTGGCCCTTTTAAATCAATGGGGATTTGAGGCATTTTATTTACTTCCTTATGATACAGCTGGTTTTCCCCAGAATTCCTCCTCTTTTCATTGTTCATATGGCCCTAAAGCAGACATTTATTATTTCAGAGCACTTTGAAGCTTTTATATCTAAATTTTCTATGGCATATTTTCTATTAGCCTTTAGGGTTAAATCTCACTTTTATACTGAACAATACTAAGTGTTAAGACATGGAATTCATTGTCTACCTGAGAAGACGCTGCAAATACAACACCTACATATAGTGCCACTGCTTCCTATTCCCAGAGCTCACACAACAGCTGACTGTGGAAAGGACCACTGACCCGTTTTGCCTCCCACACGTCATCTGCTTGAACACAAAGTGAAACTGACTTACATAGAGGAACTGGAGTAATTCTGGGTAAAACCAGCTGTAGCTTAAGGAGATATATTTCCATTCATTCAAATGGAGATTTTAACCCCCTGAATGCTAAAGAGGTTACCTACACAGTGCTGGTGCTTCTCCTTTTACATTCATCTCAAACTCATGCAACTAAGCTTTGGAATATGCAGTAGAGCATAAGAGTGCTTTATTGCATACAGGGGGTTCATACTCTACCATTATTAAAGAGACACTAATACCAATTCCCATTAGTTTTCCAATTAGAGGAGCATCCTGGAGCCACTTCAAGTTTTCTGGGGGGTTCCATGCATCTGATGAGCCACCCACCCACTGGAACCTCACAGTCACTGTTTTCATGGGAGACAAGATGGCCTTTTGAAATCTCCCATTATGATGCATTTCCTGACTGAGAAGCATTTTAATTTCTCTCCTTTCTTTAAAAAAAAAAAAGTGTGTTCCCAAACATTCAGCTACTTCTGGGAGCACTTCCATTGACTTGAATAGGTCAAGCAGAAGCCCGGCATGTTTTATCATGTGGACAGGGATCTCTAGAGCCATTCCAAGAGGGACATGGGGACATGGCTGCTGTTTTGGGCTTCATTGGGGTTCCAGCAGGGGGCTCCATCTGGCACACTTAGCCCCCTATAAGACTTTAGGCTGCTGCAGGATACATCTCTACTCATAATAAGGTAATAGGAACACGTTTGTTTATAGGTGTTAATGTCCCTTTAAGACTTTAACGACAACAGGTTCAGGCCACCTCACATATAGCATGTACAGGAAAATGAGTAAAGATATACCACTTTCTCCTGCACCTTAATAGTTCATGGAGTTAAAAAAGGAGCAGAAGAAAGGAATGCTCCAACACCAATACTCTTCCCCACTCCCCTACCTTTGGCACAAGAGGCATACAGAGGAAAATTTTCATCAAGAGTAGCTTACTATTACTAAATTGGCACTGGCAGATGCAGCACTAAGAGACTGGTTCCAGCTCCTACTGGAGAGCTGAATTGTATTAGTGCATCCCCCTCATATCTTTGTCATCAGTTCTATAAATGATGCTGTAAAATGCAGTACAGTCATATGCTGTCCAAAACTTGATGCAGGTGATGAACTGATGATATTTCTAATAATAATAAATACATTCTACTAGGTGTCTGCAAAATATGTTTTTTCATGCATTTGATGAGAAGCCATTTCAAAATAGTGAATAAACTGAATGCTATAGGGAAAATGTACGAACTCTCCAGCACATCTCATTTTTCTTCTACTATATGTTGATATTTAAATCTGTGTGTCTTGACTTCCAGAAGGAGGGACTCAACCCCATGGTACCTGTGTTCCATATTGGAAATAAGAGAAATGTACAAATTTTCCGGTACATCTCATTTTTGTCATCCTATACGTTATATATATATATATATATATATATATATATATATATATATATATATATATATATATATATATCATGTTCCTGCAGTCCAGGATACATACTACAAAAGTGGTTCTGAACCCTTCTCTCTGGGACCCCTAACAGACCATGGGCTCAATTCAACTGTCCCAGGTAAAAAAAAACAAAAAAAAAAAACACATTGGGCACTACATTTTGAGCCCGTTTGAAGCATGAAAAATCTAAAGAATTAGTGATTCAATTCCATGTGCTGGGCAGTAACATATGTTAAGGGACCCCAGTTAATTGCCAAAAATCTGTACCAACTTTTTTTTGGCTCAGAGTCCCCTAACACATGTTTTAAACTGCTGACGCTGGAATTGAAGTGGAAAAATGTTACAAGTGGATGTATTGAAATAGGAGCCCCATATCTATACATCCACAGTACAGAAAAATATTTGTAATGTAAGAGAAATAAACCCTATGAGTGCCATTGGGGTATACAACACATTGCAGAGCATTGCATACCCTACTGGCACTGGCAGGGTTAGTCCCACTACAACTACCATCATCCCCTGTAAGTCTGCTGTCCAGCAGGGTCTTCAGCACCCTGGTTATTCAATATAAGGGCTCAATCCAAATGTTGGAGTTAAAACCAGCGTGAAGAAAAAAACTGCCTTCGCAAGTTAAACAAGACTGGGTAACATGAGGTTCAGATCTTCCTTACCCAGAAGAGTTAACGCGCGATGGCCTACAAAACACACAGAAACTACAAAACTGGAGTCACCTAAATTCTGACCTCATCGTCGACGCAAAACACACGATAAAAGCGAGAAATGTCCCAATAAAAAAAAAAAGTCCAACGTTACTAAGTGCCCCAGCCAATCATAGCACCCCAAAGTATCAAGTTGAGTCGAATAAACTATAAATAGACCCAAAATCACCTACGCACCTTTGTCTGTTATCGAGTTCAAAGAGCTAGATCTCAGGACCCAAGGAGTGGAGGTTAGTTTTAGAGAGTGAGGTAGAGAGGAGCACAGCACACAGTTAGGAGTTGGAGAAATTGGCACAAAATAATAATACACATAAAACACTTTTGAACATATCCTTCACACACATCCAAACACAAACACACACACACACACACACACACACACACACACATAACTTATATTTATTTTGATAATACATCACACTTTTATATTTTTTTGACAGTATGAGTCCATGGGTGCAAGAGAGTGACAGAGCACAGAGCACACAGTTCAACACCGGGATGATGGAGGTCCTTGGCCACATGCTGGTTGAGATGCGGGACTCCAACCGCAGGCCAAATGAGCGGCAGGACATGGGCCAGCCATCACGGGAGGGGTCCAGTGATGAATCACCGGCCAGCATTTGCACTTCTTTATAACATCTGTGTCCATGCATGTTTCCTATTCAAGATGTTGTTTGTTTGGCAGAGTTGTCTTCAATGCATTGCAAAGCTTTTACAGCAGGGTTGAACACACACATCACATACAGACATGTTTGTCCAAGTTCAACTCACAGACATATGAAAGCCAAACAACATCAGGGTGTTGTTCCATGATGTGACTTGAACTTGAGCAACATGAACACATTAGATATATCAACAGATCAACAACATGATCACAATTAAGGGGGATAGTAATGCTTAGAATGTTTGAACAAATATGTTTTAGGGTTCATCCCCCTGAGTAGAACAAGGGAACTCCCACTGCAGAAGGGTGTGTCATTCACAGGTCATTTCAGCTCACAGTTGTTTTTCAAATAGGAAAATCACAGTAGCCTGAAATTGTTGAGTGGCGCTGTTGCTACACCATCCTATGGAGATTCATGGTGCTGGGACCAGAGCTGTCCATGGGATGGTGTAACAACAGTGCCACTGTACAATTTCTGGCCACTGTGAGATTTGATCTATGACATTCAACTTTGAGCTGAAATAACTTTGGAATGCAAAGCAGGGGGAGTTCCCTTGTTTTACTCAGGGGATGAACCCTACTAGATAGATTTATGAAACATATTCAGTATTACTATACCTTTAAACCCTGACCGGGGAGGGGTGATCAATGACACAAGATAGTCATATGTGATCAGATTTGTAATTGACATGGACAACAACAGGTGATCCTCATGGACGTGGATTCAACATGTCACAGGAACAAACTTCTGGACCATGAGGGGTCATGCCGTGGATGCCTGCAGAGGGTGAAAACAAGACTGGAAGGTGCACTACGGACACAATAATCATGCTATTGCTGACCCATCATTATACCCTTGAGTGCCAGAGGTGTACACAACACATTGGTCAGGAATACTTTGGAGACCTTACTGGCACTCCACGGGTACAGCTTGGTTATTTGACACTTAGTGAACAATCCATTGCTTGTCAGGGTGTTGTCTAGCCATCATGACATTATGGGGTTTGTATCACGGGATGGCAAGCAGACATACGTATATGTGAGTGGGCATACACATCAGTGTGCAAACCAAGACCCATGAAACAGGGGAACTATTTCATGGATCTCGATCTATATACTGATGAGGTGTGTGCTCAGGGTCCGAGTGACACACATACGTCTGCTTGCCATACCCTTGATGGACACCTCACATGGTCCTGATGCCTAGACAAGACATTGACAAGCAATGGAGTGGCATATTCACTGTGCTACACACACACAAACATGTCAGCATGGCATAATTCTCCATTGTTATCATAAAACATTAATGCACACAAATGAGTTTCTCATCATATTGTCCACGATTGAAGAAACATGGAAGCCCCTCCCTTAGCACATAAATAGTGTGATTTATTTATTTATTTTTGCACAAAGAAGTCTTATGCAGTCTGGAATTTCCAAGGCACCTATAATATTTTCTACATAATCTGTCAAGTTCATAAAGACACATAAATATATAATTATTATTTTGTCTTACAATCAAAATGACACAAAAATGTATACATTGTGGATAAAAATTTTCATAAATATACATTACAAAATCAGCAGTCACATTTTTGTCATAGTCTTCATAGAAAAAACATTGCGTTCTAGGCAAACCACAGCACCTTGGTAGAGAACTGCTGGCATAAAGTGAGCGATCGCTACATAAAACCAGGGGATATTCAATGAATTGATACCTTTCTGGCACTCACATGGTTAAATTCAAACACTTATCGCCATGTCATGCTCATGCCAACATTACTGTATATTCCTCATGATGTTGATCCATTTTACAAATGTAAATGGTTCTGTATTCTTCACAGCAAACCCCACTGCTGATCAATGTATTTCCAAATCAGTATCATAGGGATGGGAGTTGTGGACCTGTTCACACAACATTGAGGTTGATATATTGAAAAGAACTGGAGTAATATTTGGGAAAACAGCTGCCCCACAGGGCACAAATAAATGTCACTATTGATTCAAATTGGTATTTTAACCCATTGAGGTCTCTGTTGCATTGTGAAGAAATACTTGGAGACCTCTCTAGCATACAAGGGGTACAAAGCCACACTTTAATCAATGGAAATTTTGGGGACATTTTATTTTATCCTATGGTGAAGTTGGTTTGTTGTAGAATCACTCCAATTTTTTCATAGTACTTTAGCCTTGTTGTAACACTAACCTTGGGGTGAGTAGAACACCTTTACATACAGCTCCTCACAATGTACAGGCCAGAGAACAAGTCTACCAGTGTTGCTCTGCTGGTGTTAGACCTCAGCTCCAATGGCTGTGCTATAGCTCATATACTGTGCCATTGATAAGCATTTAGTGGTAAGATACCCAAATTCCTCCCCAAAAACATGCACACGAAAACCTGTGTGTAAACTTATGCCTTGTTAGTACATTATGTTAACAAGGTGCAGAGGAAAAAAAAGACTAAATGCCCATACCCTACACCACGGACCTCTCCTTGGTCAGAGGGATTAAGGAGTGAATTGCTAAATTTGTGTTAGGCAGAAGAAGGTCTAGAAGATTGATTCCAGTGCCTGGTTTATTGGTTTATCATCAGGGCTGGATTTACATCTCAGTTTCCCCTTAGTAAGGCACTCTAGGTGCCTTTAGCTCTGCCCATTGCCTCTCCCATACTCTTCACATGACCCCACCCCCAGTCCCATCCACTATTTACTGGGACAGAATATACCCTTAGAGTATAAAAAGCAACAAAGTAAAAAGCTTTAACACCTCGCATGCTAGAGAGATCTTCAACAAATTGTGGAGCAATGCACTGGAGATCTTTCTAGATTCCGAGGAATTAAAGAATGGCCTGTAAAGGTATAAAACTGGTGCAATGACACTGAGATTGTTCTGGCCACACCCACAGTTCAGAATGTGGGTGTGGCCAGAAACACTGAGGCTCCCCTCAAAATTTGGAGCTCTAGGTAGTTGACTACTTTTCCTGTTGGTGAATTCAGCCCTGTCTATTATATTAGTACATCCTCCATTTTGTTTTACATATTACAGCACCAGTGAATAATATCCAAGGAAACCTCTCCTTGTCACAATAAAGTGACTCCTATATAAACTTTGTGACTTCTAAATTGAGCTTCAAAATATTATGTCAGCTGCTCCATAATGCTGATGGATAACCTTTTCTAGGGCTGACTGTGAGCCAAACAATGTGTAATACATGAGATGAGCCATTAACCTTTGTCACACTGCAGCTTAAAAGGTCATCTGAACCAAAGGACAGGCCATTACCCCCTGTGAGGCTGCATCAAGTGACTGATTGAGAGAGCAAGAGTACAAGGGAGAGACGAGAAGGAGAAGCATGCAAAGCTGTCAGAAAAACATTGGTAATTATAAAAGGACTCGTTTTCATCTGCTGGTGATCATCAAACGCTTATCTGTAAGAGAAACACATTAATGTTTCTTTGACAAGGACTTTTGGTTCAAACTGTGATGTTTCAAGATATTCCCCTGATTCTGTGACAACGTTATTTCTAATAAGAAGTCCCTGCTACCTTTTTGGTATCACAGTCTGTTCTTGACTTGATCCACAATATTGCACTCTGGTCCTTTGTTCCAATTACACAGGTGTCATTTGGAGTAAACAAACAGCATCATAGTAAGGAAGTGAAAATTCCATAAATTTCAATTGAGTAAAAAGGGATCTTTAGCCTTTTGAATGCTAAAGACATCACTTGCATACAAGGCACCTCACTGGCATACAAGGGGTTTAAAGCATATCTGAAATGAATGAAAATCTTCATTTCCCCCTATAATTCTTTACAATTGCACCAGTTTTAGCTTCATGCATAAGGCCCTTAGAATCATAGGAAAAGATGCCTGATAATCTCTTGAGATAAGCAGTATGGCCTTCCCGTTCAGCAAAATATTGCAAATGTTATTTACCCTTTGAGTGCCAGAGGAGTGTGTTGCATACCCCTCTGGCACTCAAAGGGTTAAAAACATTCTCAAACATCCAGGCGCCTATACTCGCATTGAATTGTGTATTCCAATACTATTTTACTCTTACCCATGTATGTTATTTTCCTATCTTAATGTACTCCTGCTTGTTATTTGATTTTCTTCAATAAAGCTTTTAAAAACTAACAAAAAAAAAATTCTGAATCCCTTGATTACCAGAGGGGCAAGCAACACATTGCTCTAATGCTTGGCGCTCACCTTGGATCAAGGGGGTTAAAGAAAACCAGCGGATAAGAATTCTCTACTTACCTTAAAGGGATAGTAGGAGCCAAAATAGCACTATCAAAAAGGAAATACTTCATAGGAAAGGTCTACAAAGTGTGCTTGCAAACCAGGTACAATTTGTAGACTGTTCCAATGAAGTATTTATTTTTAGATATCGCTAATTCGGCTTTGCTGAAGAGCCGCCGACCAGTTCCGGGGGCAAGATCTCCCTTTGTCAGCCAGAGCCTGACGTCTGTGAAAGGGCAGGGAGGGAGAACTTTATTAGTGTATATCTCTCAAACTATATATGTTTGAGAGAAAAGTCTTGCATCAGTTAATTTAGTTTTTTAATATCTACAATATTACATTGTATTAAAATCAGACATTACTAACCCTTTAATTTGAATATTCTTATGGTCACTATGAATCAATTCTTCCTGGATTGAATATCTGAAAATGTATCAATAAACACTAGAGGATTATTACTGGACTAGAAGTCATGTCCACAGAGGCAGGCATGATTCCTTCTGTGTGAATTAAATCTTTGAGTGCCAGAAAGGTAATCTAATGAAGCCTCCATAGGAAGGAGTATTGAGCACTTGAAAGAATCATGTAATTCTCCCTGTATCTGGTATTAATTATAGATTAATTTTATAGAACTGGTCTACTATCAACATAAAGTTTATTGATTGCGGCCACTAGTATTTTCTGTTCAGATTAAATCTGTGAGTGCCGGAGAGGTATCCAAGGCATTGCAACACAGTCAATCGGCTTGTATCGAGTTTCGTCATCCCCCCTAGAAGCTGACTGGCTGGGAGGTGTGTAAGCACACATCCCAGCCAATTGGTGGCTGGAATCCATTTTGGACTGAGACTTGCCATATAAAAAGCTAGTCTCTGTTCAAAATTCCCTCATTGGGCTTGGGCAACGGCCTGGTAAGTATGGAAAGGGGTTCTGTGCTAGTAGACATTGCTGCAGCGGGTATTAAAAGTCTCATCTGGACCGTGTGTGCTCACAAATCCAGAACTGGAAAAGCCTTTGTTTATTGAACAGAACCTGTGTTTAAATTCCCACAGTCCGTCACAATGTGTGATTGCCTTGGTCCTCAGCAAGACAGTTTCTGGCAAACTCATAGCTAAAACCAATGGGTTATGCCTCATCCAGCTGCAGGACCTGGATATCCCACTAGGCAAAGAAACCATATGCCTAGGGCATGACAGCATGCCAGCTGCTGCTGCTAATACTTAACATTTAAGCATGTGTAGTATAAATCGTTTCAGAGTTTGTGCAGATCAGTAGCACTGAACCCTGCTGCTGTGTGTTTCCCTATACTGTAGGGTAAGAAATGAATGGTACATTTAGGTTTAGGTAGTAAGAGGAACTGATGTGATGTGGAGGCAAAGCATCTGAACCAAATGGATTAAATCAAACTTCCATTTGATCTAAATGGAGTTTTTAGTTCCTTGAATGATAGATAAGTCTCCAGTGCATTGCAAAGCAATGCATGTGAGACTTCTTTGGCATTCAATAGGTTAAAAGCCCAATTTACATCAATGGGAATATTGATAATTTGTATTTGTTCCCTGTGGTACCATTGCTTTGGTCAAGAGTTAAATCCTGCAGTTCTCCTGTATGTATGAACAATAAAGGCATGGTGTATTAAGACTCATGTGCTAAGATGAACTGGCATAATTCTAAGGTGAATCAAATGGAACTTTCAGTCCCTTGAATGCTACAAAAGTCTCCAATTAATTGTAAAGGATTGTGTTGGAGAGGTGTCTAGCAGCCAAGGGGTTAAAAAACAATTTAAAGGTATAGCAATGTTTCAGAATAAAAGCAGCTCCAATTAATCTTCATAGTATTTGGGCCACGGAGATTGATATTTCAGTACAGTCAGAGTTGTAGTTCAAGAGTAATTGAATGATAAAGTCTCCCCCTCCCGCCCCTTTTACCTAGTGTAAGCCCCGTCTCCTCAGATGTAGAATCTGGTCTTAAGACCAGACAGCTCACATCAAGGGACAATCTTCTTACTGGGAGAACAATGAAAACTCTGCCCCCCTTGACAGATTTTTCAGGTTTTTCCCTTATGCTCACTGAAGATTGTCCCTCATTGAGATCGATCTGGACACCACCTTTCTCTTCTGAGGTGAGCAGTGTTACATCAGTAAAAGAGGCAGGAGAGGGATACTTTATCATTCAATTACTCTTGAACTACAACTCTGACAGTATTGAAATAAAACTTTCCATGGCCCAAATACTATGAAGATTAATTGGAGCTGCTTTCATTTTGAAACATTACTATCCCTTTAAATAAATGGAAATTTGGGGAAGTTTAATTTGTACACTAAAAATATGAAACATATAGGTCCCTGGTGAGCTTAAAATAGCTTTTATTAGTAGTGGTCAATTAGTTACATATGTGTATAGTCAGTAGAGCAGCAAGGACAATATTTTGGTTACTATAGTAAGTGAATAAAAAGATGTTGTCTGCGCATCAAACCCTGATTTTTACAAACAAGCAACCCAGGGCTCAAAATTTCAACTCGCCACTAGCCAATGGCGAGTGAAAATTTAGCCCTGGCGAGTAGAAATTCAGCCCTGGTGGGTATGTTATGGCTTGCAGTGGTGAGTAACTTTTCAGGTCTGGCTAGTAGCAAAGGACTTAAAATGATAATCCCTGAAGCAACCTATGGCTTGCTACAAATAAAACAGTGGGGTTTAGTGTCATATATTTTGGCTAAAGATATGGAAAGCTTGCCTGCCCCGTCAAGGCTCCCCAGCTTAAGACAAGTCCCTATCTGTCTCTGATATGTGAACATGTATTTAGCATAATGCAGTTAAAACCAGTTGTTCCACCTTGTTCCAACTTCCTTCTAATATATTGTATAACCCTGCATGTTCCCTCTTGAAAAAAATGCATTTAATCTTCCTTTACATGTATCCATTGTATCTGCCACTACTACATCCTCGGGCAAACAATTCCACAGTTTAACAGACCTTACTGTAAAAACCCCTTCCTTTGCTGAAGTTCAAACATCCTTTCCTCTAATTGTAAGGGGTGGCCCCTAGTTATTTGATCTGGCCTTGAAATGAAAATTATACAATTTAACAAGATCCCCTCTTAGGTGTCTTTTCTCTAGAGTAAATAAACCAAGTTTTCCTAGACATTCTTGATACTTCAAATCTTTCAGAGCCTCAAATAATTTTCTCTCTCTTCTCTGTACTCTCTCCAGTTCTGGAATATCCTTTTTCAAAACTGGCGCCCAAAATTGCACTGCATAATCGAGGTGAGGTCTTAAAAACACTTTTTACAGAAGCAAAATAATGACCACCCACTCTTGCTTCAATCCCCTTTTTTATGCATGACAGTATTTTGCTTTTGCTACTGCTGTTTGACACTGATCACTATTCCCAGGTATACAGTTTATAAGGACTCCCAGATCTTTCTCTAGCAACGAATCTCCAAGAATGATTCTATTAAGTTCATAAGTAGCATTATGAATTGCCCTTCCCAAATGCATAACTTTACATTTTCCTGCATTAAATTTCATATTCCATTTGTTTTCCCAGTCTGACATTTTATGTAAATCCATCTATATATAACAAACATTCTTCTCTGAATGTATTGCCCTGCATAATTTAGTGTTGTCTGCAAATATTTATACTTTGCTTTCTTTACATATTTCCAGGATATTTATAAACATATTAAGGATCAGTGGTCAAAGTACTGAACCCTGAGGTACCCCACTCTCAACTTTAACTGTATTAGAGCATTTTCCATTTACAATAACACACTGTTCCCTATCCTTCAACCAGTTTTCTATCCAGTTACAAAGGATATCCCCTATCCCTGATTTTCTTTTTTTTATACACCAGCCTTCTGTGTGGCACCATAGCAAAAGCTAGGTAAACTACAGCTACTGCTTTACCATTATCTAGTTTACTACTTACTTCTTCATAGAAATTCAAAAGATTTGTTTGGTAAGATCTGCTGCTCATAAACATACCTGGGAACTCTCCGGTTTTGCCCCGGAGACTCCGGATTTCAGACTGAATTACCGGGTCTCCGGGGCAATGTGTGGATCGCCGGGTGGGCAGAGTTTAAATAGAAACTCTGCCCACTTGTGCTCCGTCCCGCCCGGTTCCTCCCACTCCCCGCCCTCTTCCATACATTTTTCAGTTTTTTTTTTGTTCCGCCCCCCTCCGCGGCTAAGCCACGCCCCTTTTATGACGCAAATCGCGTCATTTTCATCCTAGGTCGGCATTGACAGGGTTACCCTCCGGGTAACCCTGTTTTAAAAGTTCCCAGGTATGCTCATAAACCATGTTGATGTATGCTAATAATCTTATTTTCCACACTGCAATCCTGAATATAATCCCTTATTATCCCTTCTAGCAGTTTTCCCACTACCAAGGTCAAACTCACAGGTCTATAATTCCCATGTTCTGTTTTATTTCCTATTTAAATAAAGGCAATACATTGGCTTCCCACCAGTCTTGTGGCACTAAGCCTGTGGTGGAAATATGTTAGTAGTGTTAGTACCCTTGTTTTTCTCAGCATGGGAAGTCTTATAACAAAAAGATTTTAATAGTACTGAACATTGAGGTACTTTACTCTCAGCTTTAACTGTATTGGAGGGTTTTCCATTTACAACAACACACTGTTGCCTATCCTTCAACCAGTTTTCTATCCAGTTGCGACATCTGTCCTCTAGACCCAATTTCCTTATTTTATAAACAGTAATGCATTTGTGGACTTTTTAGCATTCAAGGGATTAAAATCTCCATTTAAATCAATTGCAATTTTTTTTCTCTACAGTGAAGCTGGTTTCCTCAAACACTGTACCAGTTTTCTTTAAAACATCAAATTCAAAGTTGTCTACTGGCAAGTTCAGACACACTAATATATATATAAACAGCGGACAATATGCATCACCCTCCTAGAAATGGTTTAGTAGATGGGACAGGGAGTTGAAAAATCATTGAACTATGCCAAGTGTTATGTTATGTGAAATAAAGTAATTTGCCTAAAAGAGAAACTGTGGCTAGCACTGAAATTTCCTGTGAGGTGGACTGTTCCCTTAAAGAAGGAAAGTTTTAATTAATCAGCCATAGAGTAAAAATAAATGCTTAATAAGGGTGTTAGACATCAAGTCCAGGTGTTAGAGTAATGGAGAATTATGACACCGAATGCTGTATGCAATTAGATCATTACACTTAGCACTTCAAAGTGCAAGTGTAAGATTAATGCAAGGAATATTATGACACTTAGAATTAAACTCTCCTGGGAAGTGTAAGAGAAGTGAAATATAATGAGCTTGAAGTACTAAGACAATTGGAGCAATCCTGGGCTAATCTGCACCAAAGGGAACAAGTACAATGTCCCCAAATTTATTTTTATTTTTGTGTTGGGACATTTCCTATTGATTGAAATGCGTACTTTAACCCCTTTTTCAATGCATTGGAGACCTCTCTAGCATTTAAGAGGTTAACCCTTGATTGCTAGTGAAGTTTCCAATGTATTGAGATTAAATGTATTAGAGACTTCTCTTTTAAATCAATGTTTATTTTTAAACCCCCCCCACACACACACACACACACATACACCCCATTGAACCAGGGTACTTTGCTGTCAATTGCCCCTGGAGTAACAGTCGGGCCTTTAAAACAAGCTTCTCATGAGAAGTATAAGACATCTGAAACATAATGAAACAGATGTACAAAGAACTAAACCAGCCCTGGGGCAGACCAACTGCAATATAGGGCTGAAATAAGACTTCCCAAAAATCCCACTGATTTCAACAGCACAAACTCAGAAGGAGTGTATGTCATACAGTAGAAATGTCCAATAGAAATAAGAATCTCAAACACAATAGGTGTACTCACATTTAAATATAAAACAAAAATATCAAAATGCTAATGCAGGCATCATAAAATCAAGCCAGATAACTATCTAAAAATACTTAATAAAAATACTTAATAAATGGCAACACACATCTGTTAATCAATGTACCAATTTATCCAGTCTCACTCAGGAACTAATATCCAGAGCCAGACATAGAATGGCACATACACATAGGTTCTAGAATCAAAACAGTACAATGATCAGTGCAGTACATTAAACTATTATGACCACTAAACCTACAGCGAACACATAGTTGTAAAAGAAAATACTATATAGCATGCATCACGTAAGCACATACACACACATCCAGAACACATAAAAATATGTTACTGTGTAAAAATACAAAGTAACCTGTATGTGTCGATTATGTGTATACACCCTTATAAAAATTGCTTCTGTATTAAACTAATATATAATTCCTAACTAATGAGTAAATACCATTTAGACCTAGTGTAATCTCCCATTAGCCCTAATAAGTGACTGTGTATCACCCTGTAGATAAACTAACAAGCTAAATATATATATAGTGTCTTAATTCAATAATAATATATTAATACTATGTGAGGTCATGCCAATAGCATTATATAAAAACACATCATAGAACACAACACCCCATAATACGAAAATCAATAATTGAAAATTAAACAGATCTAGCAGTAATTTAAAAGACCAGAATAGTCTAATATATTTGGAGGTTATATAACCTATCAATCTACTATAGAACGTCAATTGTCCTATTCAATTGTCCTCTGTAGTAGGACAATAGAAATATAATACGGTACCAGAATAAGGTCCCAAAAAGATACTAGTCAATGAATCTGATTAGAGGGTTAGCCGTAAAACTTGAAACAAATATAGGTGTATTGCATGTTTCCGTTTACTGCTACTTGTATGTGGGTTTACAGCTAAACAACATGTCCATCTGTATGACTGTCAATGTACCTCAGCCTCAATCTGCAATATAGCATGTCAGTATATCACAATGTGTTCCACAAACACTCATATCACAATCCACCATAGAGAAAGTTAGCATGCAGTGATGTTTTCGGCAATACTGATATAACTATCACAGTGCCCGTGATCCTTGAGCGACATTGTTACTTCCTGGTCTACACTGGCTGTGTTCTTATTGCCTCTGGGTTATTGCTTCTCCCAGGGCTTGCCTTTAAATACGCCCTCCTGTCACTATACCGGTGCCCTTTCGTGGTGTACCCGTATCTAGCGACTAGTTGTTCTTGTTTCCTGTTTCCGTGTATGACCCTGCTCACCTGACTACGCTTCTGCCTGACGCTCTTGTGATCCGATCCCGTTGCTGACCTGGACTGGCTGACTAATTCCTTGTGTACCAAACTGGCTTGGCTGAGTATCAGATTCCATTACCGACTAGGACTGGCTGACTAACTCCTTGTGTACCGAACTGGCTTGGCTGAGTATCTGATTCCGTTACTGACTGGACTGGCTGACTAACACCTTGTGTACCGAACCGGCGTGGCTGAGTATCTGATTCCATTTCTGACTAGGAATGGCTGACTATCCGTTACACAGATCTGGCTGGGCTAGTGTTGGTGGCCCTCATGACTGGCTGTGAAGTCCGTGTGTGCCGACCTGGTTGTACTGCTGGTTCCATCACTTACTGGACTAGCCTATTACCTCCATATAAAATACAGGCAGACACTGGTCCAGGACCAGTTATGTTATGTGCCTATCTCCCGATCGCTTGCCGCTCCTGCTGTCTCCGGGAGCTTGTGGGAATCCTTGAACTCACCATTGTCTGTGTTTCCTCCGGTAACCCTATAATACCTGGGTCAAGCCAATATCACACTGAAGCCCGTGTTGCCTCAGTTTACCCTAGTGACCTAGGGTTGTTACATCACCAGCATCTGGTGTCTGTCGTCTAGGTTAACCCTAGCGTGCTAGGGTCCCGTCACTACCAGAGTCTGGTCTGCGTTTACCCTACTTACCCTAGCGTTCTAGGGTTCAGTCACTATAAGTGCCACAGCCGTGTTGCCTCTGTTAACCCTAGCGTGCTAGGGCCTAGTCGCTGCCTGAGTCCATTCTGTGTTGCCTCCATTAACCCTAGTGTTCTAGGGCTCTGTCATTGCCAGAGTACTGCCTGTGTTGCCTCCATTAACCCTAGTGTTCTAGGGTTCAGCCGTTGCCAGAGTACTACCTGTGTTGCCTCAGTTAACCCTAGCGTCCCGTTACTGCCAGAGTCCCGCCCATGTTGCCTTTGTCTACCCTACTCTCCTAGTGTCAGTCCTCTGCCAGTGTTTTGCCAGTGTTGCCTACGTGAACCCTAGTCCACTAGGGATTGCCTTTCAGTCACCCATCGCCTGTGTCACCTATTGCGTTGTGGGACTGTTGAGTATATTATTGTTCCTGTTCCTTGCTGAGAATCTGCCTACAAGTCCAAGATCACTATTTTTGTTTGTTGACTATTACAGTGTTTGTAGTTTTTCCCTGACCTGCGTCAGATTTGCAAAGTACTTGGTATGGACCTTATCTAGACCTGAGTGGGGTTATTGTACATTATTTTCAATAAAGCTTTTAACCTTGCCAAACTGTCTGTGTGTTCTTTTACAAACAGTAACAAAGCATGACAATAACCAGCTCAGAATCATATAACAATTGAAGTACACTGTATTATCCGTATTCTTATTCTGAGTTCATTTTCCTGAAGAAGTGAGTAACAACATAGTACTTCAAAACGCATTGGAGATATGCAAAACTGCAAATATACAGCTGACTACATTAAAAGGTATAAGAATGGAAGGATTCTAACACCTCGGGTTTCTTCTGAGCATCCACAATTCCATGCCTTTGCTTCTAGCAAGACAATGTGGAGGTCTTGATAGTCTCCACATTCCAGCCTTGAGGGTAGGTGTAAGACTGAGGTATTTCTGAAAAGTTTGGACCAAAGTCATTTCAGACCAAAGCGGCATCCTGTCGGTTGCAATGGGATATTCTTTGAAATTTAACTGCTTTCCACAAGGAAACTCATTCATCCAGACATGCAAAATATCTGGTTTTCTGCATCAATTCCTGCTTGATCTGCTGTCAGAATTTGTCAGCATCGAAGTTCCAGCGATAGGGGTGGGCAAAAGTTGTCGCCGTGTTCCCGAAGGAAGTTTTGCAAAAACCATGTTAGCTTTTTCGCGGGAAAATCCGCTTTAAAACTAGCGGTTACAATTTTCGTATCTTTCGCCCAGTAGCTAAATTCTTTCGCCTTTTTTTTCGCACGTTGATTTACATTGTTTTCACACTTCCGCTATAAAAATGCATTTTCACTGAAGGCAAACACAATAGGAGCAGCTACGGAGCGAGATAGACGTGCTGTGTAGTGATGAGCGAGCACCCCAATGCTCGGGTGTTCGGGTGCTCTGACCGAGCGCCCCCGGAGGCTCGAGTGCTCGGCCGAGCACCCGAGCCCCATTGAAGTCAATGGGAGGACTCGAGCATTACACCAGGCACCCCCTGCTCTGATGAGGGGAGGGTGCCTGGTCCATAGGAAAAGGGCAGAAAATGATGGAAACACCACAGAAATGGTTCAGGGACAGCATAGGGAGGATGTCTGGATGCATCTTGGACTCCAACGTCGCTGCTGGGAACGATCTTTCGCCCGTAGTACGCCATTTTTACAGACTGACCGTAAAACACACAAAAAGGAAGATAAAAACGACTTTAGGCGAAAAATTGTTACCAAACAGTATTTGCTGTATATTTACTTGTATATCATCTGCAAATTCTGCAAAAAATTTCATCGATTTTTCGGAACTGAGGCCATGATTAAGAGGGAAACGTGCGCAGAGGCAAATTCTCCCAAAAATTTCCTTGATTTTTCTGAACTGAGGCCATGATTAAGAGGGAAACGTGCGCAGAGGCAAATTCTCCCAAAAATTTCCTTGATTTTTCTGAACTGGGGCCATGATTAAGAGGGAAACGTGCGCTGAGCCGACCATCCAAAACATTATGGGTGAGGGTCTGCTGCGGAGCTGACCATCCTAAACATTATATGCGAAGGCCCGCTAGTGAGCTGACGCTATAAAACATTATATGAGAGGGCCCGCTAGAGAGCTGACCCAATAAAACATTATATGAGAAGGCCCGCTGGTGAGCTGACCTATACAAAAATTGTCAAACTGCGCCCGCTGGTGAGCTGGCCCTATATAAAAATTATATCACTGGGCCCGCTGGTGAGCTGGCCCTATATAAAAATTATATCACTGGGCCCGCTGGTGAGCTGGCCCTATATAAAAATTATATCACTGGGCATATGGAAGAGAGTCAACCATATACCCGTTTTTTGGGTGGAAGGGGTGAATGGGTATTCAGAGTATTCAGAGTATTCCCATCATTGTAAATAACATATATAAAGTGAGTTTATGTTCCCCCGGGGCTTTCCTCCAGTGGAGTGGAGAAGTCAGGGGAAATCCAGGCCTTGTTCATTTTTATAAGTGTCAACCTATCAGCATTTTCGGTGGAAAGGCGGATACGCTTATCTGTTATGATGCCACCAGCAGCACTAAATACCCGCTCAGACAGAACGCTGGCGGCAGGGCAGGCCAGCACCTCCAAGGCGTAGAGTGCCAGTTCATACCACATGTCCAGCTTGGACACCCAGTAGTTGTAAGGCACAGAGGGATCATTGAGGACGCTGACACGGTCTGCTACGTACTCCTTCACCATCTTCCAAAACTTTTCCCTCCTTGTGACACTAGGCTGCGCATCAGGGTGAGGGTGCTGGCGGGGTGTCATGAAGGTGTCCCACTCCTTGGAGAGTGTTGCCCTGCCTTTGTCGGAACTGCTGGGTGCTCCCCTTTTCTCCCCTTCTCGGTTGGCCAAGGTAGCACGTACTCTGCCGCCAGCGTTGTCAGATGGAAAATTTTGGAGCAATTTTTCGACAAGAACCTTCTGGTATTGCACCATTTTGCTTGTCCTCTCCACCGGAGGAATGAGAGATGAGAAATTCTCTTTGTAGCGGGGGTCCAGAAGGGTGAACACCCAGTAATCCGTGTTGTCTAAAATGCGTATAACGCGTGGGTCACGGGAAAGGCAGCCTAACATAAAGTCAGCCATGTGTGCCAGAGTACCAACAGGCAAGATTTCGCTGTCCTCACCAGGAGGATGACTCTCAATCTCCTCATCCTCTTCCTCCTCTTCTGCCCACCCACGCTGAAGAGATGGAACTAAAGTACCATGGCTACCCTCTGTAATGGAGGCAACCGTGTCTTCCTCCTCCTCCTCCTCCTCCTCCGCCTCCTCCAATTGTCGCTGAGAAGACGAAGTGAGGGTGCTCTGGCTATCACCTTGTGTAAGCTCTTCCTTCCGCATTTCCACCTCTTCCACATGCAAAGCGTCAGTTTTAATTGTGAGCAGCGAGCGTTTCAGTAGACACAGAAGTGGGATGGTTACACTGATAATAGCGTTATCGCCGCTCACCATCTGTGTCGATTCCTCAAAATTGCGTAAAACCTCACAGAGGTCTGACATCCATTCCCACTCCTCACTTCTGATTACAGGAAGTTGAACGGAGAGGCGACGACCGTGTAACAGCTGGTACTCCACTACTGCCCTCTGCTGCTCACAAACCCAGGCCAACATGTGGAAGGTGGAGTTCCAGCGCGTGCTCACGTCACACAGCAGCCGGTGAGCTGGCAATTGTAAGCGCTGCTGCAGCTTCAACAGGCCGGCTAAAGCTGTAGATGACTTACGGAAATGTGCACACACGCGGCGCACCTTGGTCAAGAGATCATGCAAATTGGGGTAGGTTTTTAGAAATCGCTGAACCACTAAATTAAATACATGCGCTAGGCATGGTACGTGTGTGAGCTTGCCGAGCTCCAAAGCCGCCACCAAGTTACGCCCATTATCACACACAACCATGCCTGGTTGCAGGTTGAGTGGCGAGAGCCACTGCTCGGTCTGGTGACTAATCCCCTGCAACAGCTCTGAGGCCGTGTGCTGTTTGTCCCCAAGGCAGATCAGCTTCAGCACGGCCTGTTGACGCTTCCCCACTGCAGTGCTACACTGCTTCCAGCTACCGGCTGATGGGTGAGTGGCGCTGCGCGCAGAGAATTCGGAGGTGGGAACGGAGGAGGAGGAGGAGGAGCCAATAACGTAGGTGCTGGCGGAAACCCTGATGGAGGTAGGGCCCGCAATCCTCGGCATGGGTAGCACCTGTGCCATCCCAGGGTCCGAGTCGCTCCCAGCCTCCACAACATTCACCCAGTGTGCCGTCAGGGAAATGTAGCGTCCCTGGCCACAAGCACTTGTCCATGTGTCAGTCGTTAAGTGGACCTTCCCAGTAACTGCGTTGGTCAGGGCACGGGTGATGTTACGGGACACATGGTGGTGTAAGGCGGGGACGGCACACCTGGAAAAGTAGTGGCGGCTGGGGACTGCGTACCGAGGGACAGCTGCTGCCATCAGGCTGCGGAAGGACTCAGTCTCCACAAGCCTAAATGGCAGCATTTCGATGGCCAGTAATTTGGAAAGGTGTGAGGTTAGTGCTATGGCCTGTGGGTGGGTGGCTGGGTATTTTCTCTTGCGCTCAAATGCCTGGGGTAACGACATTTGGACGCTGCGCTGGGACAGGGAAGTGGATGTGGTCGCTGATGGTGCTTCAGATGGTACAGGTGCAGGGCGGGAGGTATGCGGGCCTGCGCCTTCGACATGCGATTGGCCGGCACCGAAAACAGGGGAAGAGGAGGCAGTGGTGTGGCCTGCAGACACAGATTGGCGATCCGGGCGTTCCTCCCACTTATTACGGTGCTTGGATGCCATGTGTCGGATCATGCTGGTGGTGGTGAGGTTTCTAGTGTTCATGCCTCGGCTCATTCTGGTGTTGCACAGGTTGCAAACTACAATTCTTTTGTCGTCCGCACTTTCCTTAAAAAAACGCCATACCGCGGAACACCTACCCCTTGGCAAGGGAGATTTACGCAAGGGGGTGCTCCGTGGAACATTTGCGGGCCGGTTTGGTGCGGTCTGCCTTCTTTCTGTAGCCACACCACTGCCTCTTCCAGCCTGTTGCGGTGCTGCAGATGGCTCACCCTCAGGACTGCTGTCATCGCTCGGCTCTACACCTTCCCAGGTGGGGTCAGTCACCTCATCGTCCACCAAGTCCTCCTCCACTTCCTCACTCTGATCATCCTCCTCATGTCTTGATCCCACCACATACTCAGTCATTGACAACTGTATATCATCCTCCTCATCAAGGTCTTGAGACAGTAATAGTGGTTGATTTAATGGCAACTGTGTCTCATCATCATCATCATCCACTTCCTTTGACCTTAAATGCCGTTCACCTCTGTCATCTTCTTGTGATTGGGTACCCTCTAGAGGTTGTGAATCAGGGCACAAGATGTCATGTTCCTCTGCAAGCGTGCTTGGAGAGAGGTTCAAATTAAGGATTGGTGATAAGACGAGCTCCTCACTATATCCCAGTGTGGGATCACTTCTTTGACCAGATCCTCTATGGTGGGAGGAAGGATGATCAGAGTGAGGATTATGTTGACCAGACTCTTGGCTACTGAGAGTGGACTTGGTGGAAGACAGGGTGGTGCTTAACCGACTGGAAGCAGTATCAGCTGACATCCAACTGACCACCTGTTCGCAGTGGTCGGACCTCGAGAGTGATGTCCTGCGACGCCCTGTAAACTGAGACATGAAGCTAGGTATGGTGGATGTCTTTCTGTCTTGTGCTCTGGCACCAGGCGCAGTTTCTACGCGTCCTGACCCGCGCCCTGAACTATCAGGATCACGTCCACTTCCCCGTCCCTTTTTACCCGCCTTCTTCATATTACACGGAATATGTGCTGCAAATCTGCAACTTTGAACAGTAAACAGAATGTGCTTCTTAACTGCGGCTACGCACAGTGAATGGAATATGTGACTTTGATATTTTACAGTTTGAACACTTAACAGAATGTTTTCCTATTCTGAAACTTTGCACAGTAAACAGAATGTGCTTCTTAACTGCGGCTACGCACAGTGAATGGAATATGTGACTTTGATATTTTACAGTTTGAACACTTAACAGAATGTTCTCCTATTCTGAAACTTTGCACAGTAAACAGAATTTGCTTCTTAACTGCGGCTACGCACAGTGAATGGAATATGTGACTTTGATATTTTACAGTTTGAACACTTAACAGAATGTTCTCCTATTCTGAAACTTTGCACAGTAAACAGAATTTGCTTCTTAACTGCGGCTACGCACAGTGAATGGAATATGTGACTTTGATATTTTACAGTTTGAACACTTAACAGAATGTTCTCCTATTCTGAAACTTTGCACAGTAAACAGAATGTGCTTCTTAACTGCGGCTACGCACAGTGAATGGAATATGTGACTTTGATATTTTACAGTTTGAACACTTAACAGAATGTTTTCCTATTCTGAAACTTTGCACAGTAAACAGAATTTGCTTCTTAACTGCGGCTACGCACAGTGAATGGAATATGTGACTTTGATATTTTACAGTTTGAACACTTAACAGAATGTTTTCCTATTCTGAAACTTTGCACAGTAAACAGAATGTGCTTCTTAACTGCGGCTACGCACAGTGAATGGAATATGTGACTTTGATATTTTACAGTTTGAACACTTAACAGAATGTTTTCCTATTCTGAAACTTTGCACAGTAAACAGAATGTGCTTCTTAACTGCGGCTACGCACAGTGAATGTAATATGTGACTTTGATATTTTACAGTTTGAACACTTAACAGAATGTTCTCCTATTCTGAAACTTTGCACAGTAAACAGAATTTGCTTCTTAACTGCGGCTACGCACAGTGAATGGAATATGTGACTTTGATATTTTACAGTTTGAACACTTAACAGAATGTTCTCCTATTCTGAAACTTTGCACAGTAAACAGAATTTGCTTCTTAACTGCGGCTACGCACAGTGAATGGAATATGTGACTTTGATATTTTACAGTTTGAACACTTAACAGAATGTTTTCCTATTCTGAAACTTTGCACAGTAAACAGAATTTGCTTCTTAACTGCGGCTACGCACAGTGAATGGAATATGTGACTTTGATATTTTACAGTTTGAACACTTAACAGAATGTTTTCCTATTCTGAAACTTTGCACAGTAAACAGAATGTGCTTCTTAACTGCGGCTACGCACAGTGAATGGAATATGTGACTTTGATATTTTACAGTTTGAACACTTAACAGAATGTTTTCCTATTCTGAAACTTTGCACAGTAAACAGAATGTGCTTCTTAACTGCGGCTACGCACAGTGAATGTAATATGTGACTTTGATATTTTACAGTTTGAACACTTAACAGAATGTTCTCCTATTCTGAAACTTTGCACAGTAAACAGAATTTGCTTCTTAACTGCGGCTACGCACAGTGAATGGAATATGTGACTTTGATATTTTACAGTTTGAACACTTAACAGAATGTTTTCCTATTCTCAAACTTTGCACAGTAAACAGAATGTGCTTCTTAACTGCGGCTACGCACAGTGAATGGAATATGTGACTTTGATATTTTACAGTTTGAACACTTAACAGAATGTTCTCCTATTCTGAAACTTTGCACAGTAAACAGAATGTGCTTCTTAACTGCGGCTACGCACAGTGAATGGAATATGTGACTTTGATATTTTACAGTTTGAACACTTAACAGAATGTTTTCCTATTCTGAAACTTTGCACAGTAAACAGAATTTGCTTCTTAACTGCGGCTACGCACAGTGAATGGAATATGTGACTTTGATATTTTACAGTTTGAACACTTAACAGAATGTTTTCCTATTCTGAAACTTTGCACAGTAAACAGAATGTGCTTCTTAACTGCGGCTACGCACAGTGAATGGAATATGTGACTTTGATATTTTACAGTTTGAACACTTAACAGAATGTTTTCCTATTCTGAAACTTTGCACAGTAAACAGAATTTGCTTCTTAACTGCGGCTACGCACAGTGAATGGAATATGTGACTTTGATATTTTACAGTTTGAACACTTAACAGAATGTTTTCCTATTCTGAAACTTTGCACAGTAAACAGAATGTGCTTCTTAACTGCGGCTACGCACAGTGAATGGAATATGTGACTTTGATATTTTACAGTTTGAACACTTAACAGAATGTTTTCCTATTCTGAAACTTTGCACAGTAAACAGAATGTGCTTCTTAACTGCGGCTACGCACAGTGAATGTAATATGTGACTTTGATATTTTACAGTTTGAACACTTAACAGAATGTTCTCCTATTCTGAAACTTTGCACAGTAAACAGAATTTGCTTCTTAACTGCGGCTACGCACAGTGAATGGAATATGTGACTTTGATATTTTACAGTTTGAACACTTAACAGAATGTTTTCCTATTCTGAAACTTTGCACAGTAAACAGAATGTGCTTCTTAACTGCGGCTACGCACAGTGAATGGAATATGTGACTTTGATATTTTACAGTTTGAACACTTAACAGAATGTTCTCCTATTCTGAAACTTTGCACAGTAAACAGAATTTGCTTCTTAACTGCGGCTACGCACAGTGAATGGAATATGTGACTTTGATATTTTACAGTTTGAACACTTAACAGAATGTTTTCCTATTCTGAAACTTTGCACAGTAAACAGAATGTGCTTCTTAACTGCGGCTACGCACAGTGAATGGAATATGTGACTTTGATATTTTACAGTTTGAACACTTAACAGAATGTTTTCCTATTCTGAAACTTTGCACAGTAAACAGAATTTGCTTCTTAACTGCGGCTACGCACAGTGAATGGAATATGTGACTTTGATATTTTACAGTTTGAACACTTAACAGAATGTTTTCCTATTCTGAAACTTTGCACAGTAAACAGAATGTGCTTCTTAACTGCGGCTACGCACAGTGAATGGAATATGTGACTTTGATATTTTACAGTTTGAACACTTAACAGAATGTTTTCCTATTCTGAAACTTTGCACAGTAAACAGAATGTGCTTCTTAACTGCGGCTACGCACAGTGAATGGAATATGTGACTTTGATATTTTACAGTTTGAACACTTAACAGAATGTTCTCCTATTCTGAAACTTTGCACAGTAAACAGAATTTGCTTCTTAACTGCGGCTACGCACAGTGAATGGAATATGTGACTTTGATATTTTACAGTTTGAACACTTAACAGAATGTTCTCCTATTCTGAAACTTTGCACAGTAAACAGAATTTGCTTCTTAACTGCGGCTACGCACAGTGAATGGAATATGTGACTTTGATATTTTACAGTTTGAACACTTAACAGAATGTTCTCCTATTCTGAAACTTTGCACAGTAAACAGAATTTGCTTCTTAACTGCGCCTACGCACAGTGAATGGAATATGTGACTTTGATATTTTACAGTTTGAACACTTAACAGAATGTTCTCCTATTCTGAAACTTTGCACAGTAAACAGAATTTGCTTCTTAACTGCGGCTACGCACAGTGAACAGAATATGTGACTTTGATATTTTACAGTTTGAACACTTACCAGAATGTTCTCCTATTCTGAAACTTTGCACAGTAAACAGAATGTGCTTCTTAACTGCGGCTACGCACAGTGAATGGAATATGTGACTTTGATATTTTACAGTTTGAACACTTAACAGAATGTTCTCCTATTCTGAAACTTTGCACAGTAAACATAATGTGCTGCTAATCTGCAACTTTGCACACTAAACAGAATGTGATCTAATCTGCGGCTAGGCACAGTGAACAGAATATATGAAGATTTTTTTTTTTATATATCTGCCCCCCCACACAAAATAAACTGCTGCCCCCACACACAGTAGTCCTAAAAAGGACTTTTGGGTCTTTTTTTTTTAACAAACTCGCTTTTCTTCTCCCTACACTGACTTTCCCTTCCTATCCTCATCTCTCCCTGGCTAAGACTGAGCCGAACTCGCTGGTCAGGTGCTATACAGCACCCGATTACGGGTTCTGGCCAGCCAATCAGTGTAATGCCAGCAGCCAACATGGCTGCTGGCATTACACTGATGTCAGAGCCTCCCTGAACGTTTATTGGCTGCGCAGCAGCCGCGAAACGTGCGGGGAGGAGACCCGAACATGGCGGGCGAGCACATGCGGTACTCGTACGAGTACCGCCATGTGCCGAGCAGAGCGATGCTCGAGCCGAACCGAGCTTCGGCCGAGCATGCTCGCTCAACACTAGTGCTGTGCTGTTGTCTTGTGATATTTAGCAAAAATTGAGGCAGGAGAGGCTCATAGTGACTCCTATCACTATAAGCAGCAAAAAAGAGGAACTGGAAGGACCCTTATTATGTGTCCACTGAGTCTGAGGAGGAGGAGGAAATGACTATCAGTACTCAACCAATGCTGTCCAGTCCCCCTAAATCACCCCAAGGGATCTTGAGGAATTTAATAAGAAGGGAGGGAGAAAAGGGAATGGGAAGGAAGGGAGAAAAGGATAGTGAGAGCAGGAGAGATCATCTGCCTGTGCCTGCTGCAAAACATGCTGCCCCTGCTGCCAGTGCCACCATTTGTGATCCTGCAGCCACTAGTGTTGTATCTGTTGCCAGATGTGTTGCCCCTGCTGCCAGTGCCACCATTTCTGATCCTGCAGCCACTAGTGTTGTACCTGTTGCCAGACGTGCTGCCCCTGCTGCAAGTGCCACCATTTCTGTAACTGCAGCCACTAGTGTTGTACCTGTTTCCAGATGTGTTGCTCCTGTGCCAGTGCCACCATTTCTGTAACTGCAGCCACTAGCGTTGTACCTGTTGCCAGACGTGCTGCCCCTGCTGCCAGTGCCACCATTTCTGTAACTGCAGCCACTAGTGTTGTACCTGTTGCCAGATGTGCTGCCCCTGCATCCAGTGCCACCATCCTGTAACTGCAGCCACTAGTGTTGTACCTGTTGCTAGTACTGAACCTGCTGCCAGTGCTCAACCTGTTGCTAGTTCTGAACCTGCTACCAGTGCTGAACCTGCTGACACCAATACTTTGCCTGCTGCTAGTGTTTCTTGTGGTACTCAGGGGGGAAAGGAGAAAATGATGCCAAGTGTGACAGCAAGGGACCTTAAATCACACTTGCCATTCCCAAGCAGTCCTTCCACTGCTAGTAGTACTGCTACTAAGGTCCAGCAGCTTGTTAGCCTTACGAGTGAAGGAGGGGGTAATCAACAATATCCTGATATTACTAGTGACTGTGAGACTGAGGAGGAAGACTCTGCGGCTGAACTTGATGTGGTTGGTGTTAGTAGTAGCAGTAATGGTGAAGCAGCCAGAGTGGTAGGTGAAGCATATTACAGCATACAGACTAGTGGTCAAGGGAGCCCACACCATTCTCATGGCCCTGGGACTGGGAGTCCTCCCCTTCTCTTCACTACAGTGCCCAGGTGGAACATGAACCTGAAGATCCCAGAACTGGTGTTGGAGGAGGAGAGCAGGCTGAGAATTAATACCACCACCACCAGCAGGAGCACAGATCAGCTGCCTGTGCCTGTTGCTATTTCTACTAGTGCTAGTCTGCCTTCTTCTTCAGGTCAAAAGGCAATGGGAAGTGTGACATTAGGGAACCCTCTGTCACATTGCTCATCACCTCCTCCAAGCAGTAGTAAGATGTCTGGAATAGAGCATCAGCAGCAACAACAGCATGTAGGGACTAGTGGTGGTGGTGGTGATGATGGTGGAGAAGCTGAGGTGGAAGAGACATTGATGGCCTTTTTAGCAGAAACTGAGAAGAAATGGGAGACAGGAATGAGGATGGGCATCACCACCACCATTAGCAAGGACATCTTGGAATTAGAGGAATTTGCAACTGCTCTAATACCTTCTGATGCTGAGATGCAAAGGCAGCAGGATGCTAAGGAGCAGGTTAGTGTGCCACAGATCACCATGGACACAGTGGGAATGGGGTCAACAAGCGATGCAGGACTAGGACAGGTTCCACTTGCCAGCAGTAGCAATACTCCTGACCCTAGTTGCAGTGCTGACTCTGAGGCAGTAGCAGCAGCAGCAGCAACATTATCCGCTGCCACAGACAATGAAGAGGAATGTGGAGGACAAGAAGAAAGAGGCCATTCTTCTCCACCTTTCTCCTTCCCTCTGAAGTCAACATGGGTATGGGACTATTTTT
Organism: Rhinophrynus dorsalis; assembly: GCA_037306005.1. Classification (NCBI taxonomy): domain Eukaryota; kingdom Metazoa; phylum Chordata; class Amphibia; order Anura; family Rhinophrynidae; genus Rhinophrynus; species Rhinophrynus dorsalis. The sequence continues at coordinate 214,208,475 of CM074719.1, read as the reverse complement.
CTGTTGGGGCAGGCACAATACACTCATCAGCAATGGCACTGTGCACAATTTGTGACAAGTCAATGAAAAGAGGAAAGGACACACCTTGACACAAGCGCCCTCATATCACACATGAAATACAGACGCCATGACATTTACTCCAAACATGTTGAAGCCAAACACCCACCACAGAAATCAAGCACTGCTTTTGCTGTCCCTGACTCACCAGAAAGGCAACAAGAGGCGAGGCAGACATCAAAGAGGAGGAGGAATAGAACAACCCAGGCAGAGACTGGAAGTTCCAGGACGAGTGAAACAACTCACTCTCCATCACCTTCTAGGGTAACTACATCTTCTGCCAATCCTCCTCATTCATTACCTCCCCCGCCAAATGATAGCCACACTGTTGATGTTAGGATGTGGCAGTTCGTCTCTACCCATTGCACACTGTGTGGTGCACTGACCACACATGCAGTGTGGTGGAGGAGAATCGCAATCAGTGCATCAAGCAGCATCTGAGGAGATTCCATCCAGCAGAATATGCTAAGATGCTGGCAGGGAGGGTTCATCACTACTATTAAACTGTCAGCAAGTTGGCATGTATCCTTAGCGGGTGTGGAAAGGGGGTACAGTGACATCGGCAGTACTTGATTTTGGGTGTCATGGTGTTTGGATACAGTTGTGCCCCCAGATGTTATTTACAACACACATACTGTGCACATTGCAGTTGCTGAGGAGACCCACTGATCCTGCTCTCAAGGGAAAAAATATATTCTAATAACAACACACCCATGATGATTTTGGAGGAGGGGCAGGTGGAGAATATTTAATGGCCAACTTGTTCTTTTCTCCACAAATACTGGGGGCTACTTATTCTGCTGCTACTGCCTCAGGTGCATCACTGGAGCCAGTCATGGCAAATGGAACCTTCATCATCCATCTTCCATGTTACTGCTATTGTTGATCCCATTCCCATTCCCATGCCTAATCATCCTGCTGCTTAAACAACTCATCAACAGCAGTACGAACAGCAGTTGCAACTCAGGACTCAGGAGGACATTTGACAGTGACCACTGGCCAACATGACCTGCTGGCATTAGACCAGTAGGGCATTTTTATTTTTTTCTCAGGGCTTGTGTTTTAAAAAATAAATAAATAAACAAAAAAAATGAAAAATTTTTGGGAGTTTGTTTCTAACAAGCCTAAGTCCCACAAATCAATGTTTCCTTAGAGCTTGTGCAAAACAAGCTTAAGTCCTACAAATCAATGTTTCTTCAGGGCTTGGGCCTCTAATAAGACTGAGTCCTACAAAGGCCTCTAACAACAAATCAAACAAATCATCCTCTACAAAATACTCTATCCAGTCAAGTATCAGTCCACCCCAGTGTCAGCTTATGTCAGGGGGTTCCTGTCTCTATCACTTTAAATACAAATGTCTTATTTTATTTTATTTTATTGATTTACTAGCAATGTGGGACGGCGTTGCCCGTCATATTATTTACACAGAGAGACATTGTGTGAAACAGAAATATGCAGTGTTACAGACACGCACTTAAAGAGACAGAGCGTGTCACACACACTGTGAAATGCATACATACAGAGAGACACACACATACATGACGTATGTCACATATGTAGACAGTGTGTGACAGACTCAGTAGTGATGTAGATATGCTGATAAGAGTTGTAAAAAATGTTTTAATTGCAGCTCTTCAGCTTGATGAATAAGACCCTGTATCCTTACAGTTGTAGTGAGTGTGCTGTGTTACTTCATGAATAAGGCCCTGTATCCTTACAGTTGTAGTGAATGTGCTATGTTACTTGGTGAATAAGGTCCTGTATCCTTACAGTTGAAGTGAGTGTGCTGTGTTACTTGAGGAATAAGACCCTGTATACTTACAGGTGAAGTGAGTGTGCTGTGTTACTTGATGAATAAGGCCCTGTATCATTAAAGTTGAAGTGAGTGTGCTGTATTACTTCATGAATAAGGCCCTGTATCCTTACAGTTGAAGTGAGTGTGCTGTGTTACTTGGTGAATAAGGCCCTGCATCCTTACAGTTGAAGTGAGTGTGCTGTATTACTTAATGAATAAGGCCCTGTATCCTTAGAGTTGAAGTGAGTGTGCTGTGTTATATAATGAATAAGACCCTGTATCCTTACAGTTGAAGTGAGTGTGCTGTGTTACATGATGAATAAGGCCCTATATCCTTACAGTTGAAGTGAGTGTGCTGTGTTACTTGGTGAATAAGAGCCTGTATCCTTACAGTTGAAGTGAGTGTGCTGTGTTACTTGGTGAATAAGGCCCTGTATCCTTACAGCTGAAGTGAGTGTGCTGTGTTACTTGATGAATAAGGCCCTGTATCCTTACAGTTGAAGTCAGTGTGCTGTGTTACTTGATGAATAAGGCCCTCTATCCTTACAGTTGAAGTCAGTGTGCTGTGTTACTTGTAGAAGGTCACAGTGAGAAGATGTTTGTGAGTAAAGGAATAATTTAGATTACAGCAGTGGATACTGCAGTACATTTGAAGAAATAGGGTGGCAGACAGAGGGTTAAGTGACAGATGCAGTGATAGATAATGTAATAGTGATGTGGGAGTAAAATGGCGAGATTGGGACTATGGATGAATGGCAAGGGGATAGGTGAGTGGGGATGACAAGGGAGGAGGAGATGAGAGATTGAGGAGAAGAGGGACAGTGAAGTGTTACAGTAAAGTAATGGGTGAGGGGGAGAAATGACTATACATAGACAGTGAAGTAGACATGAAATACAGGGCTGTAGGGTTACTGCATTATACAGACCTAGTGTAGCAGCTGGTTGGAGTGAAGCACTTTAACTCTGAGTGTGAGAGAGGTACGCAACACATTGCTGTGTAATGAGCTGTATAGTCCTCTGGCAGTGAAAGGGTTAAGTGACACATGTTGGGCGCTTATAGACTGTGTGGGACGGCGTTGGCCGTCATGTTATGACCGTTGGGCGCACGTGTGTGTGTGTGTGTGTGTGAAATGTAGACACACTGATAAACACAGACATATGCAACACACAGGCAGACACATACACACAGTGAGCGGCAGAGACATGCAAAAGACATGCACACACACATCGGAGATGCACACATGCACACAAATATGTAGCAGAGATGTACACACACACACAACATATATGCGCAGAAACACATGCACGCATGAGTTGTGCACCCCTCTGGCACTCAAATGGTTAAGTTATAGAGAGGCATGTCAGAGTTAAATAGCAGTGGGAAGTGTGTTCATACCTGGGAACTTTGATTTGTGTTGTCTCTGGAGGGGAGTTATGTGGTGCTGATGTGGAGAGACAAATGGGGCAATTTGGGTTAAAAGTGGGCGGGGCTTAATCATGAGTAGGGGCGGGGCTTAAGAGAAATGTGGAGAAGTGTTAGTAATAGGCTGGGGAAGGAGGAGAAGTGGGAGGGAAATGCAAGTTTACAGTGTGAGGGGTTTGAACACACTCCCTGAGGGGTAAATCTTGACACACAACCCTGTGGCAGTCAGTTGGTTAAGTGTGAATCTGATGGCTGTCTGTCCTGTGTCTTGCATGGCAAATGATGACAGTGAAGAAATAAGTGAGCAATGAGGACCTACCTTAACCCTTTGAGTGCCATTTTGTTCCTCATTGGCTGTAGTACAGGTCCTGCAGAGGCCACTGGGAGTCAGGGTGAGTGACTGTGTGTCAGCCATATTTCTTTCTGGCTTTTGTGTGTGTGAGTGGGGCATTTGTGTGTGTGAGTGGGGCGTGTGTGTGTGTGTGTGGTGCTGTGTGAGTGGGGCATGTGTGTGTGAGTTTGGTGCTGTGTGAGTGGGGCATGTGTGTGTTTGTCTGTAGTGTAGGAGCAAGTGGCGGCCATATTGTTTTTTTCTGACTTTGATAGTGGTGGGCGGGCTGCATAGTGGGGGTGGGCCAACTCCCTTCGACCGCTGCAATTGGTGTGAAAATCACACCCCCATTGAATCACCCAATGGGAACAGTAACCCCTCCTTATTGCCACCCCTGGGTGTGTGTGTCTCCTGAGGAGACATAAATTATGCAATGAGCCTTTCTCTTTTATATATATAGATTTTTTATTAACTGTCCCCCCAATAGCAGTCAAGAAACCCCCCAAAACAAATTCCCTGTTCAAATGATTCATTCATTCACCAACACAGGCACCTTCCTCAGACCCATTTATACCATGTCTTATGGTTTTTATTTTATTTAGAATTTCTTTTTTATTAAGTGCCCCCCAATCCCAGTAAACAACCCCCCAAAAATCATCCCCTGTTCAACTGATTCTTTCCCCACACCCCACCAACACAGGCACCCTCATGCGCCTTTTATACTGTGACTTTGGGAAATAAAATATTATTTGTTATGTGTTGTGCGTAACTTCTATGTTCCCATTGATTTCTATGGGCGAAAAAAGTGGAAAATTTCCACTTTTCGCGAGAAATTTTTTGCCAAGCAGAAAGTGCCATTTTTCGCCAATTTCAGTTTGAGGTGGAAAGTTTTGCCCATACCTATCCAGAGGTTGAAAGGTTCCATGTTATATACTCAACTCTTTTGTTTGTAAAGAAGAACTATGAAGATCTCCATCTGACCTGGGATTTAAAAGATCTTAACTATCTTCTAGAAGTAAGGTGCATCAAGCTGGAGTCTTTTTTCTAGTATCATCTTCATTGTATATCCGATGGACTGTATTTGTTTCATAGTCCTAAAGTATATTTACCTTCATTTTCTTTTTATACCTTACCAACAAAGGTTCCAGAGACTCGCCTTGGGTTCAGCATCACTATCAGTTCACCTGCCTCTCATTTGGGATTGTCAATGCTGCAAGAACATTCATAATGATATTAATTCTATTGAATGGGAAGCTAAGATAATAATATACAACTAACTCTATGATAGCCCAAAAGAGACAAACTACTTCTTTATCAACAATACACCATTCATTATTTTCATTATGGACAGTAGTCCTCATCAGACTAGTCCAAGAATGTCTGCCTAAGGTCATCTCTAGATTCTTCCTATCTCAGAATACCATCCTTCCCTCTTCCTACTGAGAAAGAAGTTCATGACCATCCTTTGGGAGCTTGGATCCAGCTAGATGCTTGAGAACCTACATTAAAAAAACAATTCCCTTAGGTAAGTGTCAGAAATATATGCTATACTTTAAGGTTTTAGGAAAGGACAAGCTACAGTATAATCCACCATTAATAGATAAATAGTTTATTGCATCAAGATAGAGAATGAGGCCAAGAGGCTGCAGGTTCCTCAAGGACTCAAATCATTTTTTTTCAATGTTATCTCATCTTCTAGGGTATCTCAGGTGGCAGTTTACTCAGAGGACAGATGTAAAGCTGAACTGTGGTCTTCAATCTTTACCTTCATAAAGTATTATATACCAGAAGTCCAAGGCCTGAATTCAGCTTTTCTTGTTCAAAGTATTCTTCAATCTGTGTAATTTGCTAAAACTCATTAAACTTATTGTTTGGTCTTTAAGGCTTTTATTTTCTGTCTGGTATGTTTTATTGTCATATTGCTGGGGTACTACCTCTTGGGTTAAGGTTGACTCGAATAGCCAGGAAAGTAGAAAATTATGTTAGCTTGCCATTATTTTACTTTCTAGGCCAGAACACAATAGACTGCAACAAGTTCCCACCTGCCTTTACATTATTTGTTAATTTAAAGGCTATGAACAAGATATGACAGTGAAGGGGTGAGAAGTCTTTGTAGTACTGGGAAGATTTTCTGTCCAGTCAGCTGTGGTAAGGATTACGTAAGTTTGTCAAAAGGTATATGCAAATGTAGTTATCGTGCACACTTATTTGTTTAAGTTAAATGAAACTTTTTATGATACTTATTGCTCATCATGAGAGAAAGTGGGGCATCATCTTCAGTGGTAGGGATGGGCGAAAATTTTCGCCTCAAACTGAAATCAGCGAATAATGACACTTTCCGCTCTGCGAAAAATTTCCAGCGAAAAGTGCAGTTTTTTTGCTTTTTTCCGCCTTTTCTGCCTATCGAAATTAATGGGAAGAAAAATATTTCTACACCACAAAAAAGTTTTCTACAGCCATATAAAAGGCTGTCAGGCTCTCACAGCAGCCATTCTGTGTTTGTGAGAGGAGAGAGCAGCATGTTTTTAGCTAGAGGAGACAGGCAAATAAAGGGGAATTGAAGCTTAGTTCAAAGTGTTACTTCTTAGGCACAAGTCCCTCCACCATTACCCCTTCCAGACAACAATTTTGTGCAGGCACAAATATGCAATACATGTCAACATATTGCACCCTAAGTGGAGCAATAATTATGTACAGTAATGCGTTGGAGACAAACAGGATGCAGCGTATAACAGAACACCTAATAACCATGCATCTAACTCACCTATTAGCAGGATGGCAAATTATTTGTATACATTTGTATGCTTTTGCTGCTGCTGTGCTGCATGCTGAGTCATATTGTTTGTTTACATTTTACATTTCTTATCCTTTAAGTTTCCACCTCTAAACAATGTGTTTCTTGACCTACCAAAGCTATTTCTGCCCTTCTTTGTACTGGCCATGTTTTTCGGATGCTGACAGATTAATAGTAATGATGAACCCTCCCTGCCACCATCTTAGCATATTCTACAGGATGGAGTATCTTGAGATGCTGCTTGATGCCCTGCTTGTGATTCTCCACCACCACACTGCCATGTGTGGTCAGTGCACCACACAGTGTGCTATGGGTGGACATGAATGGCACATCTTAACATGTACAGAGTGGCTATCATTTGGGGGGGAGATAATGATGAATGAGCTGGATTGGCAGAAGATCTAGTTTCTCTAGAAGAAGAAGGTGATTCTGAGCTAGTTGGCATTGAACTTCCAGCCTCTGCCTGGGTTTCTCTATTCTCCCTCCTCTTTGATCTCTGCCTTGCCTATTGTTGCCTTTCTGGAGAGTCAGGGGGTACAGTCACAGCAGTGCTTGATTTCTGTGGTAGGTGTTTGGCTTTAACATGTTTGACATAAATGTCATGGTGTCTGTTTCATGTGTGTCATCAGGGAGGTTGTGCCAAGGTGTGTTCCCTCCATTCCCCTTCTCACTGACTTGTCACAAATTGTACACAGTACCTTTCTGTGGATGTGATGGTCATTCCACTCCAGTTTCCCCTGTAGTTTGTGCTTTTCTCCATTCTCTCCGAATCCCAGGGTACCAAGGAAAGTCAGGATGGAGTGAGCTCGTTTAAATATGATCCCCTCATTCTGGGCTCACCAGGCCTGGTTCTCATTTCTTCTCAATCTGTCTGTAGATAAGCCATTTTGGACCTCTTAGCTCGGTGTCCTCCAGAGGTGTAGAAGTTGGGTTTGATGGCTTGGATCTTAAAGTCAGAATTCTGAGGAAGAAAGGTTTCTCTGATTCTCTCTTTGTCATTATTATGTTAGCTTGAAAGCTGGCATCATCCAAGATGTATTGTAGAGTATGTTCCATGTTCAACAAGTGGTATGAAGATCAGGGTTAGTGATCTTGTCCTTTTCATCTTCAATATTATTAGCCTTTCTTCCGGAGAGCCTTCAGCAAGGGCTTAGTCTTAGCTCTATTAAGGTTCAGATTTCTACCGGGCACCATTTATGTAGGTAGTGGATCATGCCTACCCAGTCTTTCAAGATCCCACTATCTAGTGGGATTGACCTTGGTCATGGGAGTGCTTTAGAAGGCTCCTTTTGAGGCTCTGTTTTTACCTTCATGCTTTGATTCTTAAGACATCTTTCCTCCTTGCGACTGCGTCCATTAGACATATGATCAAACTACAGGCTTTGCCCTGTAAACCTCCCTTTTTGATCTTTTATTCTGATAGAGTGATTATAAGAATTTCTATTGGTTTTCCCCCTAAGAGCTTCTCATTAACCAGGAGTTTGTTCTTCCTCCATTTTGCCCTGCTCCATCTAACAGGCAGCAACAAAAACTTTATTGTTTGGACAGAGATAGGTATTTCAAGTGCTACATTCATCAAAAGAAGCCTTTCCACAAATTGATTTTGCTCCTTGTCTGAGGGCCTTTGTGGTAGGCCTGAGGGCCTTTGTGGTAGTCAAGTTGTGTCTCAAGTGACAGGTATTTCATGGGGTAAGGTGATGATTCACCAGATTTGTCCCTCTGGGAATAAGTCTGTCCCCTTTAGGGTCACAGCACATTTCACCAGAGCAGTGAGGGTTTCCTGCACCTAGAAGAACCAGGACTCTGTGGAGCAGTTGTGCAAGGCAGTAATGTAGCTGTCTCTTCACACCTTTGTTAACATTACCATGTCAATGTTCCGGCATCATCTGAAGCCAGTTTTTGATGGAAAGTCCTACAGGCTGTTGGGCCTGTGTGGGTATCCTTCTTCCTCTGTGTGGATATCCTTCTGTTTTTCCTGTTACTTGGTTTGGTGTGTAGGTGTCTGTTGACACCAGAGGTTGTATCTGTTCAAGTTATTCTCTGTTTGAACTGGTCTGTGTTTTGAGGGTTTTTTCTCATACTCCCTGGAACCTTGGTGGATAGGTTTGGCATATGCCCATGATTCCTGTGTTCCAC